>OW964824.1:36548297-37748297 GCA_943142095.1 Ophonus ardosiacus | reverse complement strand
TATATTTCGTTTAAGTGATTCCCTCTTGCGAAACATATTCGTCAGCCTGTAATAAAATTGCAGTAATCACTATTCAAAACCATGTTGAGACAAGAACAATAGTTATTTGTTAAGCAAAGCAAAAAAATAGCATCATACGTTTAATGTTTAATCAGCGAAAAAATAAATTATTATTATAATAACATGCTTTTAAAAACTTGTAAGTGTTAAACAATGAATAATTCCTACAAATTTATAGGTTAAGAATGTACATTTGACTCAAAAAAAGTAACAGTGTTATTTAAACACAATAATATATAATTAACTGACATTGTCATACTTACGTTATTAGTCCCTGTGTTATAAGACAAACAGTATTAAATAATAACAACAAATCACATGTACCCCAACATTTACCAGACGTCAAGATAAATGGAAAACACGGAAAATCGGCGCTGGCCGCTGGCGCTTCAGTACTTACTGCGCAAGACTGTAACTCCTCTAATAGAATCAACAGGTGACAGCACACGCAGCAATAATATAATTATTTAAGTATATTTTATTGAAGAACTATAAAATCGTACATACTAAAGGCAATAAACTTAAAATAAAAAAAAAAAAAAAAAATATTAGGTGTGCAAAAATATTTGAACATTTTCACATTGTATTTTTGTATATATGAAATGTATGTGACGAAATATTTTTTTTGTTTTTTGCCATATACATTTCATATTTTCTGAATACATACATGGTATATACATGGAGAATAATAATATGTATATACCAAAATATACAAATATATACATTTTATATTATGTGTACATACAAAAACTTGTGTTGTTTCACAAATGTTCATTTGATATACATATACATATTTATGAATATATTTTTGATAAAAACGTATGTACATAAAACTTCTTGTGTTTATTGGGAAGTTACCGTTAAAACTATGATTATTAGTAATGCAATGTTCTGAAAAACCTGTTTTTTTTATTTTGTTTATCAATTGAATTTATTTTTATTTATTTAAAAGCATCTGTAATGACCAAGTAGAAGTAAGCTATTCACCCTTACTCAATATGTAGTTTGTATTTGCCGCCACAAATTGACCGTTACATTCACGTGGTCTATAACTGTACATAAATTTTCTCTGTACACAAGTCTGATGATGACTGAAAAGTCGAAATAATTGTAACATTTAAACATTTAAATAAATTAGAGGTTAATCAAGAAAAGTTTTCATCTTATTCTTAATTATTTGATATAATAGCTCTGTTCGATGAGAAGTGCTTGAAGTGCAGAGCAGAATAGTGCAGTGCAGTGTAGTGTACACTAGTACAGTCTAATTCTTGTGGTTTCATAAAACATACTAGTGTATATTTGGGCAAGTTTGCTCAGCTGTGAGTAATCAAGCCAAGCGTAGCCAAAGGTGTAAAAGGTTAGGTTGTTTATAAACACAGTCATATCATAAAGCTGCAAAGAAGTGACTGCAGAAATGTCTGTTTTAAAGAGCTAATAAACGATTCTGACGAAAATCAATCATCACTTGATTCTTCATCAGATTCAGAGACAGATATATTAAATAATTCTTTAAATAACAAAACAAAGAGAATATATTATATCTGAATCCATTATTTTATTTTCTCAATGTGTAAATTTTTAGGTTAATAAACAGATGTGTAGATAGGATAGAATTAAAATGTCTACCGAACAACATTTAGTTACCCCCACTCCTACTCTGTACTTTCTACACCACCTAGCGAGTCAGGTCACAAAAGTGAGCACTAGTTCTTAAAATTTTTGTCATCGAACAGCCTGCCAGAAGCTGCCCTTTTCTCATAAAACATGTTAGTGTAAGAAAGTTAACACTAGGGCGGCCTAGTACATGTCATCGAACAAAGCTAATGTTTCACCAAGAACCGACTACGCATACCCTCTCAATTAATAATATATTCTGATAATAATGAACACAGGCATGATATTCGTTATGATTATATAATGAATAAATTTGATGACAAAAATAAAATAATTTTTTTGACGTTTGTTGATAAATAAAATAACGTGTTTACTGGTGGTTACTTACTATGGATACATTAAATTTGAGACCCAGCGAAAATATAAAAGTGATAACTCCACGTCGGCAAGGGTATTTTCGCTTAACAATACAGGGTAACTAAGTAAAATTTTTAGATGTCATTGGTGGAATTAATCGTGAATTATATAATCAGTAGTTATACAACAAGAGGTTCGAAATAATCGAATATGCAGTTAGTGGAAAGGACTAGATGTATTTTCAGGTAACATAATCGAGTCCTCAAACTGTATATTCATATGATTTTCGAAGCTCGAGTTGTATATTATGTTAAGACTATACAACGAATCAAACAATTAATTTTTACGAAATGTCAAAAATATTACTTGTTTGAATGTATGGATGATATGATCACATATTATGATTTATTTGTTTCTGTGAAACAAAACTTAGCAACGAATAATATCCGATTTTATACATCGTAACTAAGAAAAATTGACTGGGCTGAAGTTAGCCCCGCCCAATCTAGCACTTTTTTTATCTTATTAGTTAGTGCATTGTTAGTGCTTTTTAGTTCACTATAATGGACCGGTAGTGCACTTCGCAGTATTGTGTAAATTATAAAATTTATGGGTGGGCTAACTTCAAATTAAATTTTTGGGATTTAAATAATATGTACCCTATTACTAGTTAGTGCATCGTTAGTGCTTTCTAATGCACTCAACAATTTCGCCTATAAATTAAAAAAAAAAACACTGGGTGGGCTAACTTTAATTTAAATTTTAAGATTTAGTTAATAAGTACCATATCACTAGTTTGTGCATCGTTAGTGCTTTCTAATGAATCCAACAGTTTCGTTCGTGATATTACCATACACTAGAAATTAAGAAAAAAACACTGGGTGAGCAATTTAAATTTAAATTTTAAGATTTAATTAAAATGCACCACATCACTAGTTAGTGCATCGTTAGTGTTTTTAATGAACCCAACAGTTTCGTTCGAGATATTACCATACACTAAAAATTAAGAAAAAGCACTGGGTGGGCCAACTTCATCTTGAATTTCAAGATTTAATTCATATGTACCATATCATTGGTTAGCGCAGCTTTAGTGCTTTCTAGTGAACTCAATAGTTTCGTTCGTGCTATTAACATACACTAGAAATTAAGAAAAAACTATGAGTGGGCCAACTTCTAATAAAATTTTAAGATTTAATTAATATGTACCGTGTCACTAGTTAGTGCATCGTTAGTGTTTTTTAGTGAACCCAATAGTTTTAGTGGTACAATTATCATTTACTAAAAAATTAAGAAAACATTTCAAATAAAGTGGGTCTTTCACCTAGTAACGGCGGCCCGTAGCCGACATCACTATTACCGAGGGTATTACATATAGTTCTTTCTTCTTTATCATTCTCTTTCTCTCTTTTGTCTCTCTTTCCCTAACGTGCGCTCTATGACTTTCTTGACACGGTTGTTTTCGATATACAAATTCCAAGGAAATAAGTTATATACGTATATGGACGCTACAATCTTCAAAATCAATGGACTGATTTGAACTATTTTTTGTAATATTGCTTATCATCTGTACTTGCGCCTGCGCAAATGTGTCTGTGCTGTATGTGTGTGTGTGTGTGTGTGTGTGTGTGGGCGTGCGTGTGCGCATGTGTGTGTGCGTGTGTGTGTGTGTGTGCATACATACTTGGGTGCGTTGCGAGCGGGCGTTATTGTGTTTATGTGCATGAGTGAGGGCGAGTGCGTGTGTTTGCATATGTGTGTATGCATAATTTATAATAATTGTGTTGGTGCGTTGATAGATGGTAGCAAACGTTTGTAGGAACACGTGAAATACTAGTAGTTGACGCTGTAGCGACAAAATAAATAATAGAAAATTTTAAGATTATGATTATAAACTCAGCACTCGTGCTCTTATTGTATTGGTGGATATATATCACGATATTTATAATGATAGTTATTCGTTGATATATATCAAGATATTTATGTATATATTATCCATTGACGTATTATAACTAACGTAGACCAAGCACGCAGCCTTTGTTGTGATGTTAGAGCCAGAGGTGAGGGGCAAGGGAGTGGCACAGTCTGTATCGGGTCTGCATATATTGAACAACTTATTTGAAATAAATTGAAGTCATCGCTTAGCGTGGCATAAATGAAGCAATATATTTATTTTTTCTTTAGATACTAATTCACAATCAAACAAAAATCACGCTTTGACGTTTGCACTTCTCAAACTTGTAAACAAAACTATACAGACGCGCGATACAGACTGTGCCACTCCCCTGCATCCTGCATCTCACCCGTCCCACCTTTAGCTCTAACATCACAACAAACTGTGCAGCAGCATAGGCCGCGCTGGGTCTACGTTAGTTATAATACGTCATTGATATTATCTAATACATTATATTTGTGAATTCCCGCGATAACTAGCTGCGTACGCACGCCTTGAAAGTCCCCAGCTTGTGCAACAACTAGGAGCATCCCTTGTAACGGCGAAAAGAAAAGGACGCTCCAGTCCCTATTCGGTCGCCATTTTGTAATGACGTCCCTGCTCGTTCTCCATGCTGTCAAAGGGTTTGCTCGGGCGCCAATCATCGGAAACACAGCATAAGGAGAGATGGTCGATCCTGTAAAGGACGCTCTCATAGCGTCGCTGAAAAGGATGGCTGGAACGCCAAAAAGTGCTCGGGTAGCTTAGTGGAGACAGAGTTCGGCTTTTGACAATGAAATCAATTGTAATCATTTTTAATATTTTATTAAAATAAATTTAAATGAGAAAGTAATAAATATAACAAAGCAAAGTAACAATGAACCAGCGATACTTGCAGGATATTTTCTCTACTATGCACGATCAACAATGAACGAGCAACAATGGCACACACCAAGGTTGCGGGAACACGCTATGAACGAGTAACAATGGCGCACACCAAAGTTACGGGAACACGGTACGGTTACAGTGTTGTCACTTTGACAATACTCATTAACAATCGCGATTTCAAACTAAGACAGTGTTGACACACACCAACACTCAATGACAATCGCGATTACGGTGAACAGCGGCCAACACCACTGCTCAATACAACCGGCTACACCGGTACGGTCCACCTTCTGCACTCTCTCACGAGCTGCCGGCACACACCAACAGCACTGAGTCAGAGGCAGCCAAGGTCATTCACAACCCGCTCACCTTGCCCTCACCAGATTCGCAGAAGACGGCACACACCATCTTAGGCTCGTTGGAGAGCTAACGCTCCCTTGAGAAAGCACACACTTTCTGCCCGTAGCTAACGCTCGAGCTCGTATTTATACCCCGAAAAACCGTTAAAAATATCAAAAAAGGTTCAAACACGTTTTTAGTCATCCTGCAAATTCTCGCCAAGTTTGAATAAAAAATATAAAAAAATACAGTTTCATGTAGGATCGTACCGACGATATCTAGCGTGCTGGTCAAGCGCACTAGCCACTCGCGGACACAATAGCTGACAGATAAACAACAATTTTATAAAGATTAGCAGCTATAACCAAAATACAACAATACATTTTACAACAAACGACATACAATATAACCACACAATTATATTGTATGCGTAAATCAAAACAAAACAAACCAATGAAAAATGCAAAAACAATATTTTTACTTGTGGGATTTGAACTTTAATTTAAATAATCAAACTTTAGCAAAAAACTGACATGCTAACCACATGGCTACAATGTTAAACATGAAGAATAAATTCAAATCTAGTGACCATCGTCACACCCTTTGTAAATTAGCCGAGCGTGCACTTCTTGTAAATCCCACCTTGAGTAGCAACATGCCAAAAAATAAACATTCAGTGTGGGCTAATTTTATTGAAATTAAAAAAGAAACTAACACAGGAAATTGGGCCAAATGTAAAAAGTGTAAGAAGGAAATGCAGGGTATTCCTGGAAGAATGAGTAAATATGTGGCGATCTGCAATTTGGAAACTCAAAGAAATGATAGTCTGGCAGAAGGTGAAGAGAGCAAAACTGGACATGGTAAGCATTTTAATTTTAATAAACGTAGGCACTATTTGACAAAAAAATTTATACGTAGTTCAAGCTGCGCCACCCAAAAAACTGAAAACCGCTCCAATGAACGTTGCTAAATATTCCTATGCTAAGCAAATAACGATGAAAATTGGAAGATACTAATTAATAAAATATCTTTCAGAACTTATATTAATAATTGGAATAATACCACTTTTTACCTCTCGCTAAGAGAGGTATTGGATTCATGCTAAAATTCGCATACCCAGATTTTAGTGAATAAGCACGATTTAAGGTCCCTATAATCCGTTTTTAACATTTTTAAAATGATGTCTGTGTGTGTGTGTGTGTGTGGATGTGTGTATGTGTGTATGTGTGTATGTGTGTATGTGTGTATGTCTGGATGTTGTAGCCACGATTCCTCAAAAACTATAAGACTTAAAAACTGTTTAACTATGGATTCCTCAATCTGGCATTCCTGGGAAGAGCTGAAAAGGTTTTGGTAACAATTGAACAACCGGAAGTAGTAGTTTTTAAAAGAAATTCTTCCAAATATTAATTTTTGAAAATTTTTGATATTACTAATTTTGAAGAACAAAAGACGCTATAATATATAGAATATCGGGATATAACAAGTCGAGTAGGCGAAACTACACTAAGGAAACCAGTTGACAAAGTCAAATGTTTATAATATAATTTGTAAATGACAGATTTCAGTGTCAAAAATCTACAGTTTTAGTGACATTTTGATAGCATTTTCTGGGAAGTACATTTAATCTTTCTTATTGTTTTATTAATTAAATATTTGAAATTATAGGTAATATGCATATATCCATCAGAAATACCGCCAATCTGATTAATGAATTGGAAGAATTTGTGACATTTAGAAACTACCTCATACAATGAAAAATAGATATAATTAGAATTATATGTGTGCAGAAGACATGTTAAATACAATAAAAAACAATATTTGGGTAAAGTCCTGTAATATTTTGTTATAAAACGACGGTTCGATAGCAAAGTGCAATACAATACTTATATAGTCTAATATGGAAATGGCGAGAGGTCTTGTGCTGGCCACAACAGATTTTTTAGTTTAAGTTCTGTATTTTTTATATTAATAAAACCCAACGTTTTGGCACCATAAACTGGTGCCTTCTCCAGGGGAAATTGACATTTTTATGTCAACTAAAAAGGTATTATTATTCCAATTACTGGAAGATACTTCTATGCCACGAACACACCATTTAAGCACGCAGGCCATATAGAATTTAAATATATGTGCAATATCATGAGACCTGGTTATAAACCACCATCTGCAATTAAAATAGGGGGGGGGGGGGGGGGCGTCTTGGATAGTGTGTACAGGGAAATACTGAATGAATGTAAGCAAAACAGGACAATCAGTGTCTATGTCATTAGACGGGTGGTCAAATGTGAAAAATGAACCTATTATTTGTTGTTCAGTTATGACACAATATGGAGGAGCGTATCTCAAAAAGCAATAAAAAAAAAGTTACCAGTGTTGTTACAGACAATACCGGTAATGTGAAAAAATGCGCAAAGAACTTGTTAGTGATGATGAACTCGAAATAATACAATACGGATGTTCAGCTCATTTATTAAATTTATTAGCGGCAGATATACAAATTCCTGGAATAACAGAAAATATTTTAAGAGTTATTAAATATTTTCGTAATAACACTTGCCATCTGCATTTTATAAAGAAGCTCATGCTAAAAAGCTTATTCTGCCTCAAGAAGTTAGATGGAATTCTATGAATGACTCTTATTAAATCATACTTGGAAAATAGAGGAATACTGGTGCAATTGTGTCAAAATCACAAATACGAAATAGATAAAGACATTTCTAAAATTGTTAATGACAATCACATTGTTGAAAATGCTATTGATTTTTCATCTCGATTAAATCCAGTGGCAGTGGCTGTAGACAGAATGCAGAGAGATTTTACAATCTTCACAATTAGTGTTGAAATTTGGTTTAAATTAGAAATGGATTTTAAAGATCAGCCTTTACAAGTAAAGAAATATTTCTATAAAAGAAGAGACATGGTTTTAGGCTCTCCTCATTACCTTTCAAATATGCGAGACCATAGATTTTTGGGAGAAAGACTGTCAAATTCACAAAAGGAGCAAGCCTATACATATTTAACCACAATAAATATAGAATATGTGCCATTTGTAATGGCACTGAATTCTCAGTCGATGCATTTCCCGAAATATTTGTTTGGTTCCCAATTTCGAAAATCATCGCCGATTACGTGGTGGAAATCTGTAACAATAGAGGAACCAAAATGGCCAGACAAAACTAATTTTTTAAAATTATATTATTAGTTACTAATCGCCACAGCGTCAACAACAGGATTGGAAAGATATTTTTCAACTTTTGGTTTGGTGCAATCAAAATTGAGAAATAACTTAGGAAATGAAAAGGCTAGCAAGTTAGTTTTAATGTTCGAATATATTAATCAACAAGTTGAAATGAAGAAAGATAATTTAGAATGGGTGTGGTTGCAAGGTACTAGGCACCGGGAACAGGATGCTAAGGAGCTGAAAATTGATTCAGAAGACGAACCACTAATTAATATGTAATGTTCTATTTCAAATATATACATTTCTTTGAAAAAGTTATTATAGACTTTTTCTAACATCTGTTAATAAAGAGTACGGCTGCGGTATTTCGCTACCGATAAAGCGTCTCTGAGTTATACAGATCACTTCTCTTCCAGTTTTTAGGACGGTTTTTCCTCTGGCAAAAGGAGAGTTTTCCTGAGAAGATGCATTTTCGCCGTCCAAGTTATTGCCGGGCATGCATTGTCTAGAAAATTGTATACATAAAAAAGGTAACATTTACGAATTTTTCTTGTTACCTTGGTTAGTTGTTATTGTTTTTCCACATTTTTATATCAATTTTTTTCCCTGAAGAAGGCACCAGTTTATGGTGCCGAAACGTTGGGTTTTAATAATAAATAAATACAGAACTTAAACTAAAAAGGTAGTATTATTCTTATTTTATTTTCACTAAAATTATGTATAAACAACTATATTTAAATAAATATCAACATTTTGATATATATACAGGGTCTTATGTAAGTAAGTGTTCAACGCTTAACCCATGGTAGAACTGAACCAAAAAATAGTAAATCTGGCAATAATTTTTGTTTAACATACTTTCTACAAGAAATAGAGGCCTTCGAAACTGACCAATCACGTTATAGATCAAAACTTTATAAAAAATTAAAAATCAATGTGTTCTCTGGAAAAAATATTGATTGTCAATCTGATGTTAATTGTTTTTTTTGCATAGACGTACAATTTATATTCTGTTTTTTTGATATTCTTAAAATGCCATTTACCTTTACCAACCAAGAGTATGCAGACATGCTTATGGTTCATGGCGAGACATTACAAAATAGTCGTGCTGCTGTAAGACGGTACAGAGTTATTTCCAAATAGACGTATACCGCATTACTCTGTTTATGCTAATCCACAAAGTTGAATATGCGTTATGTACCTATGCATGTATGTTTTCTAGACATTTCAACAATAAAAATTATTTTGAATTATTTTGTATTCATCTATTTTATTTATTTTTTAGTCTAATTATACTTATAATCAGTGCTCATAAACATGTAGTTTTTCATTATGAAAATCTGAAATTTGTTGCGACGCCAACGATCTTATATGTCATTTCTGACAGGTATCACATTTTTTCCAGAGATAGGCAACTAAACAAATAAATAAACAAGTAAAAATTTAATGTGACATACGAGTATGAGTTTTTTTTTGCGTGAACTACGATTACCGACAGTAAGGTTGTGCCCGATGTTGCACTTTTATCACACTAATACCTAAATCCTAAATATATATATGCCCTAAATCTAGTGATTATTTAGGATTTTAGGAATTAGATTTTAGGGTTTTGCAGGAGCACACTATGCCTTAAAGCTGACGCGCACTAGCTAAACTAATCATGTTCGTTTCTATAATTTGTGTAAAACGTCAAATTTACTCTCAAAGAATAGCTTCTTAGCTTCTATTTTATGAAATATCGAATTAATATGTAGTGTCAATCATCAAAATGAATCAAATTGTATAATTCATTTTTGTTGTTCTAAAATGTTGCCATACAAACCAATGGATATCACTAGTGTGTCATTCGAAGTTGTATTTATGAGAAGAAGACCTAAATCCTATAGCCTAAATGAAGGGTCTCAAAAATTTTAGTGCAAGATGAACCACGGAGGTAAATGTATGTAATGGCCATTATGACAGTATACGAATCAAATTGAGACTACCACAATCCAAACAGTTAAAGAACTATTTGAAATAAATCGAACTATATCTCAAATTTTTTATTTCTATCGTTAAAAAAAAAACACACACACACACTTATTTTACTAAGCAATAATAATATTACTAACAAAAAAAAAATAATAGCAATTTGAATTTGGATACTTTCTACAGTATACTGCAAACTTTAATAAATGAGTATGTACCTAATTAAATACCCGAATAAAATAAACTATCCTTTATGGTTCTCTTCACGTGTGATAAAACTTATTAGAGAGAAACACATAGCTCATAATAATTGGAAAGTATATAGGAGAATGTCAGATTATGCTTTATTTTCTTCGCTACGAAGTAAAATCAAGGTCAAAGTCAAAGAGGATTTTAATGCATACCGTGAGTATTTTTTAACGTGAAACATTGGGGTTGTCATGTCCATGGTTACGATTTGACATTTGATTGACAGCAATGTATTTGCGTGTCCCATTTAAAATGAAACATAGGGAACGAATTTGACAGATGTATTATATTATGTAAGAAATTTAGCTAAGTCAGAAAACCACTCGAGAGCACTAAACATATTTCGGGCACACAATATTTTTTTGCAACTAAATTTAATTTTTAGAAAACAGGTTTAATTATTTAAACAAAATTAACCTCTAATGACGTCTTGTCAATATGACAGATAACCGCTGAATTTTCCTATAAGTTACGACACGACTTGACATTTGATTGACAGTAATATATTTGCCTGTCTCATTGAAAACATAGGGAATGAATTTGACCGAGTATTATATTTAAATATTGTAAGAAATTTGGCCAAGTTAGAAAATCACTCGAGGACAAGGTACACTAAATTTAATTTAGAAAGCAGGTATAATTATTTAAACAAAATTAACCTCTACTGACGTCTTATCAAATGTCAAATTCGTTCCCTATGTTTCATTTTAAATGGGACACGCAAATACATTGCTGTCAATCAAATGTCGATTCGTAACTATGGATATGACAAACCCAATGTAT
Organism: Ophonus ardosiacus; assembly: GCA_943142095.1. Lineage (NCBI taxonomy): Eukaryota > Metazoa > Arthropoda > Insecta > Coleoptera > Carabidae > Ophonus > Ophonus ardosiacus. The sequence continues at coordinate 37,736,925 of OW964824.1, read as the reverse complement.
ATTAACAATATCGAAACTAACTTACATAATAACCCAAAATCATTCTGGAAATTTGTTAAAACTTTGAGAAAAAATAGTGGCATACCGAATTAAATGAAATACAACGATCATGAGGCAAGTAGTGGATTAGAAATGAGTAATTTTTTTGCTGAATATTTTAAATATGTTTTTGTAAATACAAATGACTCTGATGATATGAACATAAATCTAAATGTCAGGACTAATTCTTTAAATTTAGGTAAAATTCATTTAAATCGAGAATGCATCCTAAAATATTTGGTAAGTCTAAACATTAAAAAGGGATATGGGCCAAATTTATAAGAACTTGTGCGTATTACCTGGTTGAACCATTATTCATAATATTTAATCAATTCCTTGAACCCTTGCTTTCCATTTTTTACCTCCCGCTACACTAGGTAAGGGAGGTATAGGGATCGTGCTAAAAATCACATATAGAGATTTTAGTGAATAAGCACGTTTTGATGTCCCCAGAACCCGATTTTAACATTTTTACAATGATGTCTGTGGGTATGTATGTGTGTGTGTATGTGTGTGTGGATCTGGTGGACACGATTACTCAAATACTATCAATCAGAAAATTTTGAAATATTATATATCCATTCTACACTAATATAGGAAGAGCTGATTAGTTTTCAGTGTATATCGGATAACCGCAAGTATCACTTGTACAAGTTTTTAACAGTTTTTCTTGAAAAAAATTCGTTGAATATAAGTTTTCAGCAACTTTTACTAATAATAATGAAATATAATGGTACAATCTTCAATTCTACGATAATAGCATTTAGTAAATAACTCTAAATAACTTTAAATATAAATTAATAATACAATTTATTTTCATATATCATTTTGCCTATGCCTCAAACAAAAATAATATTTTAATAACAATTTTGACATATTTAAACAAATGTCACTGTCAGGTTGCAATTACATTATAATTAAAAGTGAAACCGTGTTAAGGAGAATGTAGTAATAATATATGTATTTGAATCTAATAAAATTAAGGTTAGTAAAAATAATATATTTTCAATCGTACATAAATATATTAGAATTACTATTGATTTGCTTCATTGGCTTCCAGAATACGGATTTGAAAAGACTTTGTGTCAAGATGCAAGTACTATTTTGATTTTTGTTAAGTGTTTCTATTATTTTTGTCAATATTTATGAAATTTATTTTGTGAATGATATATTTGTTAAATGTAAAATAAAAATTATGTATGAATGCAAAAATATTTGAACATAATGGCTGCTTTCTTTATACTGCGTGGTTAAATACCCAGCGGGAGGTTATGGGCTGGCCACATCAGATTTTTTTTTTTTAAATGTCCCATATAACCCCCATATTTAAATCAGGTGATACACATGATGCTACCTAATTTAGGCCAATTTCTATTCTATCTTAAAAGTGTAATTCCGGAGCAAAATGATTTTTGCTCTGGAAAGTCTGTTCTCACTAATTTAGTTCCATTTACAAAATTCATAAAATCTCATATGGTCAAAAAAAGAAACTCAAATTGACGTAATTTACACTGACTTTTGTAAAGCCTTTGATCGGGTCCATCATTTCTTGTTAATAAAAAAATATATATACTAGGTATACATGGTTCACTTTTGCGGTGGATTAAATCATACTACACACTAATCGATCACAGTTAGTTTTTAGCAATGGCTTCTGTTAAGATACTTCAATATATTCACTTATTCAATAATGCACAAATACTTTAATTAATCCTTTTTATTTATTATATATTTAAACAGAACTACTTTGACTCATTATGAAAAACAACTTAATTACAATACAATACACAGTCAACTTGTTACATAAAAAATGTGGTTTTTAATCAAGTGTGCAGACAGATGACATTCAAGTTATTTTTACTCTTCCAACACCCCTCCTTGATTTAAGATCTATTTTTAATTAAATTTTAATATAATGTGATAATATAAATCTTTTATATAATAAATTAATTTACATTTATATTAAGAAAATTTCTGAACATTTCAAACTTAACTCTACCTAACGATTTCGTAAAGAAATCTGCTAAATTTTCTTCACTTAATGCTGGATTTATACAGCGTAAGCCGTAACGTAATGTACAGTGCTTTGGCATAGTTTGATGTTCGTATATTAGATATACGTAACGAAGACAGAATGTAGGAAACCATAAGTAAGACAGAGATAAACATACAATTAGGTACTTGTTATTTTGCTGTTCAGCAATTAATGATGCAACGGTCAAGTATGTAATGGCCATTATGACAGTCTGCTTTTGAAATATGTACTCGTAAATCATCTTCATTTCTTATAAATTTCAGTCTCTTTTCTCTCACGTCATTATTAGCAGGAAACCTAGAAGTTACACTTTGTTTATTGTATTATATGTAAAAAAAAATCTCAGTTACTTACACATGAAACGGAATGTCCGTACTTTCTTTGTATTTTTCAATTTAAAACAACACAGTATAAAAGAATGACAAGTAGTGACATAACACAACAAAACGCTGTCAGCAATACACCATGACGTCCAACCCCGCAGATCCCCCGTTCCGCACATCTTCCGATTACAACATACTATGCATTGACATAAGGAATTACTTTGATTGGATAATATCGGAGTATTATCCAATCACAAAACAAGATCAAACAGCACCTATCTTTTTGTCTCTATTTTCTTACGTGTAATGAAGTATACTTCATAGTCAGTAATGCTGGATTTATACAGCGTAAGCTGCAAGGTAACGTACAGTGCTTTGAAATATTCTAACGTATCGTAACGTGTGATTTTTTTAAGCTATTTTATACAGACCTTTTACGATGATTTGTCGTAAAAAGTATGCTCATGCTCAGTCGATATAATTGTACGACAAAATTGTATTTAATAAGTTAGTTTATTGGTAATTTCGTATATATTTCCATTTAAAATATTAATATAAACTTTGACACATGAGACATGTCACACATGTCAGTCACTGTTCACAAGAAAAGCCTATTAGTAATGCAGTATTTTTTATATTTATTTCCATTTAATGTATTAAGGTAAACTTTAACATACATTAGCCACATAAAAACAAACTGTAGCACAGGGAAGTAATAATTTTCGTAATAACACAACGTATCGTAACGTACCGTAACGTAGAAAGATAAAAGTTGGCGATCTTTGGGATTTTAATACGTTAGAGCACGATACGTCACGTTACGGGTTACGGCTGTATAAATTATCACATTTGTTTGCATTGTTTTATTTTTTACCTTACGTTAGAGTACGGTACGTTACGTTACGGCTTACGCTGTATAAATCCAGCATAAGACTAACTATTTTTACAATTTTACTTTTAACGTAATCTGATACAAAATGATATGATACATCGATATGTTTTGAATTTTTAGAAAACATACCATGTTTTGCTAGACAAATTGCTCCTTAATTATCTTCATATATTGGTGCGGGTTTATCTAATGTTATGTTACATTCGTTAAGAATTCCAATCAAATATAAAATTTCTTCAACTGTATAAGCTAACGCATAATGTTCCGAGTGAGTAGATGCTCGGGACACTATTTTTTGTTTTTGCGATTTCCAAAGAATTACGTTTTCAAACACTCTGATAACAATTCCAGTTGTAGATTTTCTGTCAATTACGAGGGCGGTTTGACGGAAGAGTGACTTTTCAAAGGTTGGCAACACTATTACTGCGATGATTATATTGCTGGCTTCCACCATGTTTCTGATGTCTACTGTTAAAATTTCATACATATCTGACAAAAGGTTTATTCTAATCTAAAGAAAACTGTTTTTGTTGTTCTGTAAATATGGAGAAAAAAGAATTTTGAGTGTTAATTAAACATTATTGTTTATGTGGAAAAACAATTAAAGAAACCCAGGAAAAATTACGTAAATATTATTCTGAATGTATTGCGTCCCATGGAATGATTTGTAAGTGGTTTTCTGCTTTTAAAAGTGGCCATATGAGCTCAGATGATGCAGAACGTCTGGGACCGTCATTTATTGTAACTACTCGAGAAATGGTTAATAAAATCCATGCCCTAATAATTAGCGGTCGTCGATTAAAAGTACGTGAGATATCTAAAGAAGTCAACATTTCAACCGAACGGGTATGCAATATTTTGCATGAACGTTTACATATAAAAAAATCTGATGTGGCCAACACAAAACCTCCCGCTATTTAATTTTTATTAATTTAAATACATACTTACGGATTTACTAACACTGCAAACGGTTCCATTGCATAAAACTATTGCTTTATTTACTATTTTCTTTTTAAAATGTCACTATTATTAATTTGAAGTGATTAGTTTTTTGACAGTGACATTTAATGTCAGTTACATTCATTTGAAATATGAACTGTGGAACAAAGGAATTGTGTTTTTCTTAGGCTTCGGGACTTGTAAAAAAAATTATTTTTAAATTTATCTGTAAAATATATAGAAAAAGTATTAATGTATTCCTGTAGAAAATTCAATAATCTTTAATTTTCATAACGACAAAATGCGAAAAAATGGCATTTAATGGTATTTTTTGAAGAAAAACCATTATGAGCTTCAGGTAAAGTGCCATTTCCGGTTATCCGATTTACACCAAAATCTAATGGCTTCTTTTCTTATTAGAATAGGATAGAAATACAAGATTTCAGAATTTTCTGAATGATAGTATTTGAGTTAGAGTGAAGACAAATTCCCTACACATACACACACACACATACATACATACATACATACACACACACACACATACACACATACAGACATCATCGTGAAAATGTTAAATTTGGATTCTAGGGACCTTAAAACGTGGTCATTTAGTAAAATCTCGATAAGTGATTTTTAGCACGATCCCTATACCTCCCTTACCAAGGGTAGCGGGAGGTAAAAAGGGATCCGCGAGATGGGTGCCGCGGCTACTTAATTCAGATCAAATGCGCGCTCGCGTTAAAAAATCAGAAGAACGTTCGGTTATCTTCAAAGGTAATCCAAGCGAATTTTTCCGCCGATATGTCACAGTAGATGAAACGTGATACACCATTATAAGTCAGAAACTAAAATGCAGTCGAAACAACGGATTTCTCTTGAGGATAGTGCTCCCAAGAAGGCATAAAAACCGTTTTTTCGGCCAATAGGGCCATGGCTACAGTATTTTGAGGTCCCAAACGTGTGATCTTTATTGATTGTTTACAAAAAGGAAAAACGATAACTGGCGAATATTATGCTGATTTGTTGACACGTTTTGATGCAGAACTAAAGAGAAAACGACCTCATTTGTTGAAGAAAAAGGGTTGTTCCATTACGATAATGCGCCTTCTCATTCGCCCGCTGTTGTTACAACAAAATTAGAATTGCGTTACGAGATGCTACCTCATCCGCCATTTTCACCAGATCTGGCTCTCAGTGATTTCTTCTTATTTCCAAATTGAAAAAGATGACTCGGTGGAAAGAGATTTCACACCAATGAAGAGGAAATATCCGAGAAAAATGCATATTTTGAAGAGTTGCTGAAAGATTACTTTTTGGATGCTTTGAAAAAATTGGAAACTCGATGGGCTAAGTGTATACAATTAAATAAGGATTATGTTGAAAAATAAAATACTTGTAAAAGTAAAATAACTTTTTTTTTTATTGAAAAGTCACTCTTCCGTCAAACCACCCTCGTATATCTGCAGCCCAATCTGCATCTACATAACAGTCCATTGTAGTATCAACTTGTGCGTTATAGTGTAATTTATAATCAGCTGTGACATATAAATATTTTAAGATTCTTAAAGCATAATTGTAATGAGATTTGTCATAACAGTTTTGAAAGCGACTTAGATAATTTACAGAATATGATGTCGGGTCTTGTTCCATTACTGATATAAAGTAGAGCACCTATTAAGTTTCGGTATTTTATTGATTAATCCACAATTTCGGCCTTGATAATGCATGATAAGTTTTAGTTTCTTTAATATATTCTTGGCTAGTGATTCAATGTATTTTGTCTGACACATAGACATTCTTCTTCTCTCCTGATCATCTTCAATTTCGATTCCTAAATAGTTATTCATTTTTCCAACATCTTTCATTCTAAATTTTCTATTTAATTGTAATTCGAGGTTTTTTTATTGCATTTTCATCTTTTGAACAAATGAGTAAATCATCAACATACAAAATTAAATAAACTTTATTTTTATTAATAGTTCCATGATATAAACAATTGTCATATTTCGAGTTTGTAAATTTCATTGATATCATGTATTTATTGAAACATTCAAACCATTGCCTAGGACTTTCTCTCAAACCATATAGTGCATTCTTTAGCTCACATACTTTGTTTGTTTCTACCTCAAAACCTTCCGGTTGATAAGTATACACTTCAGAAAGTATTTCTCCAATTAAAAAAGCCGTTTCAACGTCCATTTGTTGACAAGCCTTGTATGCAACATATTAATAATAAAGTTTTCAAAGTTACCATTCTTGCTACTGGCGAATAGATATCTTCATCCAAATTACTTTGTTGCTGAAAGCCCCGTGCGACTAATCTTGCTTTAAATTTACCGTCTGATTTAATGCGGTACAACCATTTTACGTCAATTATTTGTTTTTCTTCAGGAAAATCAACAATTTGCCATGTATCATTTTTTTTTAAACTTGTATACTCTTCTTTCATAGCTCTTTTCCATTTTTCTAAATCTGTACAATTTATTGCTTCATCATTGTTTGTGGAGCTATAATATTCGTAAAATGTACATAAACAATATGATCTTTAAATCTAGATGGCAATTTAATGTTTCTTTTGGGTCTTTCGTTCTTTGATTCTTTTTCTGGACTAGGCGTTTCACTTTCATTTGAATTGCTTTCATCTTCTATATCTGGACTCTTGTCTACATTATTACATTCATCATTTTCTTCTTCATCAGGTAAGTATATTCTATTTGTATCGTGCTCTATAAACTGAACATTTCTACTAATTACAACTTTTCCTTGGATCAACACACGATAACCAACATTACCAAAGCCAACTAGTATTCATTTCTCTGATTTAGGACTAAATTTACCTATTCTTTTTTCTTCTAGGATTCGGACAAATACAGTACTACCGTACATGCGTAAATTTGAAATATCTGGCTTTTCTTTAAAGAATAATTCATATGGTGTTTTCCTTTCTTGCGTATTTGCGAAGATTCGATTACCTATATATTGAGATGTTTCAATACATTCTGGCCAATATTTTTTTTATCCATTCCAGCTTCTTCCATTAAGCATCTAGCTCGATCCATTATTGTCCTGTTATATCTCTCTGCTATTCCGTTTAATTGTGGAATATATGGAGGACAAGTACGAATTTTAATACCTTTTTCTCGAGCATATGTATCAAAGTTTTTATTTAAATTCTCACGACCATTATCGCAACGAAATTCTTTGATTGTTTTTCCAGTTAAATTTGTTACCTGATTGCAGAAGGCTTCAAAACATTCAAAAGCTTCTCCTTTATGTTTCATAGTATACACTTTAGTCATACGGCTGTAATCATCAATAATAATAACAGGTAGTCGGAAAGTGGATGAAAAAGGAAAAGTTAAATGAAACAACTTCTCATAGCAAACGTTTCGACTATTATTTAGTCTTCATCAGTGCCTACATAAACACAAATAATGAACATTAAGAATAATTAATAAATTAAATAACTTACATGGAAGTACAGTCAACAATATAAAATTAATATGATACATGTGTAGAAGAAATAAGATCTTATAACAATGCTGGTAACTGATCATTGCATTTTTTACTTTACCAATTTCGCTGTCTATTAAATATAAATTTCATTGGTTTTTAGCTCTTACTACAAATTCATGTTTATCATTAAAAATATCAGCGTAATCTGAATTATATAAAATACTATTATTCTGTTCTGTTATTCTAGATACACTAAGTAAATTTTTCTTAATTTGTGGTACACAATATACATTTTTAATATTAATTTTGACATAATTATTATCTACTTTAAAGTGTGCAATTACATTACCTACAGCTATAGCATCTAAAGCAAAACCATCTCCTACTATTACCTTAACATTTTTAATCTCAATATAGTAGTAGGGTCTCCATTTTCAGGAAATTTCATTTCCATAATTTTCTATTTCGCAAGAACACGCAGTGTTCCATTTTGACCACTATACAACCTATCAAATTTTTTTCTACGTCTGTTGTATCCGGTTCATCTTCTATTGATGTTTCGCATCCCTTCAATTCTAAGAATAGTTTCAATCTGAATTTCCATTTTTGATAATCACTTCCATCAAATTTTGGAATACAAATTTCGCTTTTACTGTCCATCTTTTTCTTTTCTTTTGCGTACACGTTTTCTTCTCAATTACAAAATTTTATCTTCTTAACTACGCTCTGCTACCATGTGAAGATACTTCAATATATTCACTTATTCAATAATACACAAATACTTTAATTAATTCTTTTTATTTATTATATATTTAAACAGAACTACTTTGACACATTATAAAAAACAACTTAATTACAATATAATACACAGTCAACTTTTTACATAAAAAATATGGTTTTAAATCAAGTGTGCAGACAGATGACATTCAAGTTATTTTTACTATTCCAACAGCTTCAAATCGAATTTGATATCTGTAAAGTCTGGTGTTCCTCAGGGCTCCCATTTGGGACCAATTTTATTTAATCTGTTTATTAATGATATTTCACATTTTTTCCATTATTCGAACTTTTATTTATATGCAGATGATTTGAAATTTTTTAAAGCCATTCAAAATAACATTGACTGAGCAGATTTATTTCGATTAGAAACTTATTGTAAAGATAATTTTTTGTCTCTTAATATCTTAAAGTGCTATGTTGTAAATTATACTGGAAACCGTGAAACTATCCCATATAATTAAAGTATCAGTAACTCAGTGCTAGGGAATAAAAATACAATTACAGACTTAGGAGCGACTTATGACTGTAAAATGTTAAGTATTTAATTTTCATTTTGACAAAACTGCCAGTGTCTTTTAAAATTCTAGGATTTATTATGGGATGTAAATATTTTAGCAGGCCTGGAGTGGGATTCTATAATTTCGGTTGCTATCATTTGAACTTGTTATGATATCAATTGCAAATATCAATTATAAAGTGAACTTGCGATTCTATAACAATAATCGTTATTTGTAGCTGGTACGTAACAAGACAAATTAGGTTATAATGTATAAAAAAATTTGATATATTAAGTACAAGATTATTATTATTATCCAAATCTAATATGACCAATTTAAATAAGTAGGTAAATTAATTTGTTATTTATCAGAAAAACTGTTTGTACTTACTGTTTTCTTTCAAATAAATTGCCGAACTGAGTAATGTCAGATTTGAAAATTCAAAATGGTTACCGAACGGCTGGTATTTTGCAGTCGTTATTTATCAATTGGAAAATAACGTGAGCAACTGTTATCTTCAGTTACTATTGATATTTAACAAGAGCAATGGTTATTTGTAGTTGTTACGAGTTATGGAATCCCACCCCATATTCCATTATTTGTCTTTTTAATTCTTTTGTTCGATTTTAACTTGAATATGACTCTGTGATTTGGAACCCTTGTTATAATAGAAACATTATGTTAAAAGACAATGCTCAGAAAAAAATTGTTAGATTTCTGTGTTTCAAATTTCATGTTAGCAATGAAAATTATTCGTTTAAGTTGGACCATTTTCATATGTTACCTCTTCATAATAGAAGGATTATTATGGGCATGTTATTCTTATTTAAAATTTTCAATAATTTTCTGCATACAATTAATTTAATTAATCATTTTAACTTTTATGTATCTAGTAAACAAACTAGATCTAATTACTTATTTTTTGTTCCGCTAAGAAAACAGTAAATAAGTTTAAAACAAATATTATTGAGGAACTTAATTAATACTGGTTATCAATTTGTCACTTGTTAAACACTATTTATTTTTATTGTTGTTATTTACGTACATATAACTGTACTTTCGTGTGTTAATTTTCCGACGGAACCTGTTATTGTTCTTTGACTGTTAGTTCTCTTAATAAGTAAATAAATACTCTGTTAATAGATTTAAACCATGAGCAAGTAAATAGGTATAATTATAAAAAAATATATAAGAAAAATATATCATCACGGCATATTACCCATTTCTGGGTGTGCCAGTATCTACAACACATGTAGACATCGGTAATAATGACGATATATTTTACCGTGTGGGCGCTTACCAGGCGTCACCTCACGGGCACTCATCGCTGGTGTGGAGAGTGCACCACAGGGGTCACTTTTGTACCATTTAAAATTGGAAATATTTGGCGTCTGCCGGGATCGAACCCGGTTCCCCCAGGTTCGCGACCAGACACTTAGGCACGCGGCCACGGGACCCCATTTAAAAAAAAATATAAAGTATTTCTAACATATATTGAAACAAATAAAGTAAATAATATAAAAAATACAATTAAATAAATAAATAATGATATTTCTTGTTCCTTCGAATGCCGATGCTCATTTTTTATCACAATTGGGTAATCTAATTATAATGCCAAAATTTTAAATTTTATGTGGACGCCATATTGGAAAGTTACATGGAAAAGAGAATTATTTAACTTTCGAAGGATATATAATTTGCCTGGGTAAATTTATTTCATACAGTAAAAATGTAACAATAATTAAAATTGCAGGTTAAAAAAACTTTTGTCTTTTTAACCAACTTTGTATCTCTTATAGTTCTGGAAATCCCCATTCAGGGCGCACTTTTTGAGATACCTGTATATTTCGATATGAAAATTCTCAATTAAAAATAATTCTGTTGAAATTTTATTACGTATTTATTCATTATGCTAATCAAAAGGTTACTATTATTATATCTTCTGCGCCGTTCAGTAAGGGTGACTAGATTTTTGTGTCCACCTCATGGTTTGCGCTTTAAACGGTTGCCTAATTCGCCTTAATGGTAGCGCCGGCCTTGCATATGGAAAAAGCACGTTTTTTTTTTAATTGTGGCAGGGTTCGGGCAGGTATTATAGTCTGGACGATATTATTTGGCGAGCTGAAATAATAAAGGATTTCTCTGTGGGCGTTCATTTGGAACGCCTAGCCATTGGACCTCTTGTCCTCGAATTTGGAACAATAAACCAGCCTTTCTACCAACACAATTGTTTTATTCACTATTTTAACCTTGTCTACACAGCAGCTACCGAATCGTTGGCGCCCGAGCAACCAACCGCCAACATTCTTCCACGTATACGACAAATACGTTACACGCCGGCGGCGTCGAAGTGCTAAGGCGGTTGGTCTCGCAACGGGCCACTACAAGCGACGACGCACGCGAAAAAAAACTATTCTCTAGGTGTACGAACGGTGACGGCTTCACCGTGGTGACCCTGGTGTTGCTCAGGTGCGTCTCCCAAAGACGCTGGCGGTCTACACGCTACCAGTGTTGCGATGTTCGACGCTCTGAGTCACGCAACGAGCCACGACGATGGGCAGAATAATAAAATCTCACAGGGAGCTCGCGGCTGGAGTATAAAAAAAAACCACGGTTTCTCACCTGGAGATTTCTGCGGGTCCGGCTGAGACTTTGGAGTCGAAATCTGCATCGGAAGAATACTATATCTCGCATCTCGGCGGCGCGGCTTTTATAGCCGGAGGCTGGCTATTCAGACTTTAGCTTGTTTTGCAAATGTACGAGAATCTAAAGAGCACGTGTGATTTTAACCAAAATTTGGAAAAAAAATGGAACGCGGACTTCTAGTTGAGACATTACGCTCGTACTTAATGTAAACGGTGTACTTTATGTCCGGCATAACAAAGAAAAGTTTTCAGCGTCGCGTGAAAAAGGAGAGCGCGGCAAAAGCGGTTTGAACTAATATTCTTGTGGCAGATCACATCGTCACATCCCTATCTAACATTTTGACATAAAAAAAGAAAATATAGTACCAAAACTTAACTACTATTTTAAACAACAAAAAAAATAAACTACTTAACTTAAAGATACTTTAACTACCCTAATAACAAAAACAATAAAAAAAAAAAAACTTAGTCCACTAGTGGCACTTATCGTGTCCAACATGGTAGTCCTCGGGTTGGTCTTTGGCTGCCGACAGGACCGGGGGTGGAGACTGACGCGCTGGAGGGACTACAGGCGGCACTTCTCGTCGGGGACTCGGCGGGTAGGGACTCAGGGACCTTAGGATGTCTCAGAGTTTCTGGCACAGAAGGTTGGGCTGCTGAGCTGCTGGAACCTCGGGGAGGAGATTGGCGGACTTGGGGGTCTCCGGCACGTTTTTCTTGGAACGCGTCACCTTCGGAATCGGACGGCAGCGTTGACGCGGTCAAGTCGATGACGTCCTTAATGGGCGACGGCGACCGGTACGGCCGGATTACAGGTAGTGCCTGAATTTTCGGAGGGTAAGCGGGCGGTTAAGGCTCTCCGTAGGGCCTCATCGCCATCACCGGACTTCCAGTCGGGGACCTGAGGCTTCATCGGTTCGATGGCTGATGGTGGTGCAGTGCGGCCTGGGCGGAGGAGAAAGTTTTCCAGGATCCTGATCTTGGGTCGCGTGACCCGTCCTGTTGCTGGCAACTTGGTGGAGTTGCTGCCTGCCCTTCCTCCTACCCTAACAGGGCAGGTTGGTCGACGGATCCACGGGCCTGATGCTTGACTCATTCTGATACTGGAACCGGTTTAATATGTATATTCTTTAACGTTCGACCGTGAGCTTCGCGCAAATCATATACATTTGGGGAATGTTTGCGGATTACTTGCCATGGCCCGGAGTAACGCGGTGCTAGCTTCGCGGCAAAAGAGGAGACGTTCTCTTCGCATTACATACGAACCTACTGTTGGCTGCCACTCTCTGCGGCGTAGGTTGTGGTGGTGGCATTGTGTTCGCGGCGCGGGTCAGTTTTATTTTCGCCAATTCGCGTAGATCAGACAGCCTTTTAAGTCGGTTCTGCAATTCCTCCGGAACTGTGATGTATTCTGGCTCCATGTCCTGGGTGGCTTCGTGGAAGAGTCCTGGCATCAGTGGTTCACGGCCGTAATTCAGAAAGGCTGGAGAGTAGCCAGTGGAGTCGTGCTGGCTCGTATTTATTGCCATGGTTAGTTCCGGAAGATGCTCATCCCAGGTTTGCTGGTTGTCCTCGCAATACTGCGCGATCATAGTCTTCAGCACGCGGTTGACAATTTCAACTGGGTTACACTGGGGCGTGTATGGAGGTGTCTGTAAGTGGCGAATTCCTAATGCTGCCAGCGTCACGCGCAGGATTCAATTGGTGAATTCGGTGCCATTTTCGTTGATAATGTGCGTGGGCAACCGAATCTAAATATTACCAGTTCCTGGAGAGCGCGGGTGATAATTGCAGCGGTGGCTCATCGGAGGGCGCGGCACTCGACCCATTTAGTCATTTGGTCCTGCAGCAATAGCAGGTTGTTGTTCTCTTTCTTGGAAGTTGGCAGTGGTCCCATGATGTCGACTGCCACGGTGTCCCAGGGATCATTGATTTTGGGCGGATGCATCTTTTCGGCTGGCCCTAGATAATTGGCTTTAAACTTTTGGCACTGGGGACACTGGCGGGCATAGCGGTTAATGTTCTGGAACATTCCCGGCCAGTAATAGCGAGTGGCTAGTTTAGCTGTGGTTCTGGTTACCCCTCCGTGTCCTCCAGTGGAATGGTCGTGGTTTTCAGCGAGTACGCGCTGACGGTCGGTGCGAGGAACGCAGAGCTACCATTCAGTCCCATCAAGGTCATGAGAAGATAAGATTCGCCGGCAAAGATGTCCGTTACGGATGTCATAATCGGGCCATGTCTGAGGATTGTTACGGACTTCTTCACGGCGTCGATGGTATCAGGGACACTCGGTTTGTACTGCAAGTAGTCCTGGTGGGTTCTCCAGCTTGTTGAGCCATCGAAGCGCCTGGTGGTTGGTGACTACCGTAAACTTGTACCCTTCTATGTAGTGGCGCAACTTTTGAATTCCCTAGACAACGGCATGTTCGGTGATGGAGTAGTTTACCTCGGCTCCTCGGAGCGTGCGGCTGGCATAAGCTATGATTTGTTCCCCCTTGGCGGCATGTTGCATAAGCACGGCTCCTAGTCCTTTACTGGAGGCATCAGTCTGGAGGTAAAATCGGCGTGAAAAATCGGGACACCCGAGAGTGGGGGCAGTTGATAGTGCCTGTTTTAGATGATCAAACGCTTGTGTTTGTTTTTCGCCCCTGCTTTATTTCTCCCGTTTTCTGAGTAGTTTAGTTAACGGTAGGGTAACCTTGGAAAAATCCGGGATAAAGCGTCGATACCAGGAGTAGGCTCCCAGGAAGTGACGGAGTTGCCTGACGTTTCGGGGCGCTGTCATATCCTAAATAGCCTTAACTTTGTCGGGGTCCGTATGGATACCCTCGGGGCCGATGACATGTCCAAGGTATTTGAAGCGTGTTTTGCCGAACTCGTATTTCTCCGAATTTAATCGTAGATTGGCCGCGCGAAGCCGTTTGAATACCCCCCGCAGGTGTTCTTTGTGCTCTTCCATATTACGGCTGGCAATGATGATGTCATTCAGGTATGGTATTGCGTAGGGATCCATGTCTGGTCCGATGACAGTATCTAACAGAAAAGTAGCGGTTGCCGCGTGTAGTCCGAAGGGCATTACGCGGAACTGAAAAAGTCCCCTTCCTGGCACAGTGAACGCGGTCAGCGGCTTACTGGCTTCTGGTAGCGTGATTTGCCAGTATCCCTACTTCAAATCTATTTTGCTGAAGACGGTGGCTTGTCGCAGTTTTTTCAGAAGGTTGTTGATATACGGGAGCGGGTATGCGTCTTTTTCGGTAACTTCGTTGAGCCGATGCAGAAGCGGGGGCTTCCGTCTTTCTTTTTTACTTTCAAGGCAGTAGAGCTCCAGGTACTACGTGATGGTTCAATGATGCCGTCAGCCAACATTTTGTCGACCTCCTCATTGACGATGGCTTGCATCTTGGGGTTTCGAGGCTGGTAGCGCTGTTTGATCGGCGTCGCAATTTTAAGTCGAAGGAGGTCCCGGAGGGGTGCTGGTACGTTTGCTGGGGTGACGATTTATAGTGGTGACGGAGATATGGGGGTAATATGACAGTGGCTACCCTGGGGTCCCATGGTAATGGTCATTTGAAATTTTCGTAGGGCATCCATCCCCAGAATCATTGGCACACTCAGTGAAGGAAGGTATAAGGGAGAAATTTCTTCCCAAATTCCCTCTACGTTGCCTCGGACTTTGTATTCTTCGGAGATGGTTACCACAGCTCCGTCTGCCATTTGGGCTCGTGGTACTGACGGCTAGACTCTGTGGGCTCCCTGTCGGCGGTAAACAATGGCGGTAGTAGCATTGATGTAGGAGAGAGTGGACCCAGTGTCCACGAGTGCTCGTACTTGGTGGTGGCCCACCGTGACGGTTACGTAGATACGGCCATCTTCCCCTTGGTTGACGGCGGACGCTAGCGGGGGCCGCCCCTTGTGCCAGTCGGTTTGAATTTTTCCGGACGGCAACAGTTTCGGGACAGGACGCGACAGCATGACTGGTGGGTAACTGGTTTGGTGGTGCGCTCTCCTGATTTCGACGACTGCTTGCCTTCATTTCCCGCTGGAGCTCTTCCAGCTCCCGAACTTCTTCCAGTAAAGCGTTAACCGTTGGGCAATCCGTTCGGCGGATCCGCTGGCGATATTCGGGCCGAAGATTTTTGTATAGGCGGTACAATCGTTCTTCGGGACTGTACCCGCCATGTCGTCGCATTAGTGTCTGGAGTTCGGTGATGTAGTCTTGTCCTGTCTCGCCTGGGCGGTGCATACGCTGGCGAATCTGCTCTTCATAGTGGTACTTTTTGTCTGGGATGAAGTATTTATCGAATTCCGCCATGAAGGTTTCCCAGGTGGTGAGGGAATCTTTAAACGATCGCCGGTGATACCATAGCTAGTTTGCAGCTCGGACAGACGTTCCCGAAACATGATGGGGTCAGTTTTGCCATCATAATGTACGTTCCATTTACGTACCGTTTCACAAAGTTGAGCTGGTGTCTGGATCGCTTCAGGCGATGGTTTTTCAACGGCTGCGGCTGTACTTGCGGACGTTTCGTTTCCGGCGGGTGTAGTTGCCTTTATAGAAAAATCAGTCATTCGTTTCAGTAGTTCTTCCACGGTTCCGGTATCGTCAAGGCCATAACGTAGCAGTTCCTCTTGTAGCTCCTCTTTTTTGAGGTTATAAATCCAGCTGGTACCCATTGTCTCTTTTCAAAGTCCCTGCTCGGGCGCCAAATTCTGTAACGTATTTTTCATATACGTGGAAGAATGTTGGCGTTTGGTTACTCGGGCGCCAACGGTTCGGTAGCTGCAGTGTACACAAGGTTAAAACAGTGAATAAAACAATTGTGTTGGTAGAAAGGCTGGTTTATTGTTCCAAATTCAAGTACAAGAGGTCCAATGGCTAGAGTAAAGTTAACCGGATATGGTGGGGTTTACAATGCCCTGGAGTACAGAGTCCAAAAATGTTGTTTTCGGGAAAAAGACGCTCGGCGTCGCATTGTCGGTGAGATAGAGTATCTCAAAATAGTACAGAGTTGCTTTACCCGTGGTGAGGATTTCGAAAATGTCATCTCAAAAACGACGCGGCACCGATACAGCGGAATTTTGTAAAGACGGTGTTGTGGACGCGTTTTCCGGTGCGTGGAAGTGAAAAGGAAGCTCTTCCACAAAACGACGCCCGGCGTCGATGCGTTAGGACGCTTGCCGGCGGTGAGCTAATCTCGTTTCCGATGAGTGGTTTTCCAAAGTGCGGTTTTCTCGAAAACAGCGTCGCGACGCTTTCTTATACCGAGTAGGACCCGAATCGGGGATTTCCTCAAAAACGACGTCCGGCGTCGGCACGGCGTCGTCGGTAGGTAATGGCCCTGGATGGTCACGCACCTTATTGGCGTCAACACCTGAATTAAACGCAGATGGCGTCGAGGCACTAAAGAGGTTAATCTCACAGCAGACCACTAACAGGGATGAAATACGGAGGTGACGTCGACGAAGTGGCGTCGGGTCACTTGTAATGGCTCTGGTTAGTCACTCACCTTGGCGATGGCAACGCCTGGGTTTACACGACGGCGGCGTCGAAGTGCTAAGGCGGTTGGTCTCGCAACGGGCCACTACAAGCGATGGTGCTCGCGAAAAAAAAAAACTATTCTCTAGGTGTACGGACAGTGACGACCCTGGTGTTGCTCAAGTCCGTCTGCCAAAGTCGCTGGCGGTCTACACGCTACCAGTGTTGCGATGTTCGATGCTCTGAGTCACGCAACGAGCCACAACGATGGGCAGAATAATAAAACAAATCTCGCAGGGAGCTCACGGCGGGAGTTAAAAAAAAAACACGGTTTCTCACCTGGAGATTTCTGCGGGTCCGGCTGAAGACTTTGGAGTCGAAATCTGCATCGGAAGAATACTATATCTCGCATCTCGGCGGGCGGCTTTTATAGCCGGAGGCTGGCTATTCAAGCTTTAGCTTGTTTTGCAAATGTACTAGAATCAAAAGAGCATGTGTGATATTAACCAAAATTTGAAAAAAATGAAATGCGGACTTCTAGTTGAGATATTACGATCGTACTTAATGTAAACGGTGTACTTTACGTCCAGCATAACAAAGAAAAGTTTTCAGTGTCGCATGAAAAAGAAGAGCGCGGCAAAAGCGGTTTGAACTAATATTCTTGTGACAGATCACATCGTCACAACGGTAAAGGTATAAAAATCATAGGCGCGTCGGAAAACAAATCAATTTAATAAATCTACAAACAGTACAAAAAATATTAATTTATTTATTGCATTAAAAAAATAATACAACAAAGTCAAGTACGAAATGCAAATAGAAAAAAAAATAAAATACATAGTATGTTTGATATTATTCGTATAATAATCACATTGCATAATTTATATAAGGGTTTTTCTTGTAATTTGTGTTTAAATCTTAGTCTTTAGTTTTAGATTATAATTACGAGCAGATTTTAGCTTATATTATAATGTACATTACAAGTTTACTACTAGCTACAAAATATAAATATTTGTCAATACGTTTACTTTACTAACATGTTATATGTAATATCTCAAATAAATATTCAAAAAATTGAATCATTTGTAGATTTCTTATTGCCAGTAAGAAAATTTATACACGCCTATGTGCAAAGAATGTGTTGAATATGTGTCAAATCGTGCGGTTCGGAATGTTTTTCTATTGTATTAGGCCATAAAAGGTCGTAAAATCACTATTTTACTTTTAACGCAGTGCCATAAAAATTATTTCAATTGTTTTCATATTTTTTTAGTAAATGATAATTGCTCTACTGAAAGTGTTGCATTCATAAGAAAGCAGTAACGATGCACTAACTAATGATAGGATACGTAACAATTATTAAATCTTAAAATTTAATTTGAAGTTTGCCCAACCATTTTTTTTTTTTCTATTTTTCTACTGCGTGGATATAGCACGAACGAAAGTGTTGGGTTCATTAGAGAGCACTAAGAATACACTAACTAGTGATATAGAACATATTAATTAAACCTTCAAATTTACTATTAAGTTGGCCCACCCAGATTTTTTCCTAATTTCTAGTGTATGTTAATAGCTCGAACACAACTGTTTGGTTCATTAGAAAGCACTAACTAGTGATACGGTATATATTAATTAAATCTTGAAATTTAATATGAAGTTGGCCCACCTATAGTTTTTTCTTAATTTCCTGTGTATGATAATAGCACGAACGAAACTATTGGGTTCACTAAAAAAGCACTGACGATGCACTAACTAGTGATACGGTACATATTAATTAAATCTTAAAATTTTATATGAAGTTGGCCCACACATAGGTTTTTCTTATTTTCTAGTGTATGGTAATAGCACGGACAAAACTATTGGGTTCACTAAAAAGCACTAACGATGCACCAACTAGTGATACGATACATATTAATTAAATCTTAAATTTTTATATGAAGTTGGCTTGTCCATAGTTTTTTTCTTAATTTCTAGTGTATGATAATAGCACGAACGAAACTATTGGGTTCACTAGAAAGTACTAACGATGCACTAACCAATGATATGGTACATATTAATTATATCTTAAAATTTTATAAGAAGTTGGTCCACCCATAGTTTTTTCTTTATTTCTAGTGTATGGTAACAGCACGAATGAAACTGTTGGGTTCATTAGAAAGCACTAACGATGCAAGAACTATTAATAGGGTACTTATTATTTAAATCTTAAAATTTAATTTGAAATTAGCCCACCCATAAATTTTATGATTTATTCAATAATGCGAAGTGCACTAACGGTTCTTTATAGTGTACTGAAAAACACTAACGATGCACTAACTAATAAGATAAAAAAGGACGTTAGTGTTAGATTAGGTGGGGCTAAGTTCAGGCCAATGAAAAATTGAGCTATCTGGTTGGTCTATTTTCCGATGAGTTGTATAGTCATTTTAATGTTTTATAGGCTGCGTATAGTTAGCAGGCCCCTATCAGCAGAACCTAACGAAAACTAGTGCATATTTTTTTGCTATTTATTTGTCAATTAATTACCAAAATGCCAAATTAATTGCCACTTTATTTTTAAAAAATACGGGGGAACTGCTAGCTTGACGATAAAGTTAGCAGTCCCTTGGGCTATAATACAATGCAATCAATAATATTAATGTGTAGGAATTAACACGTTGACTGCCATGGTATATTTTAATGTTTAAGTTATGGGGCCATTTATTGCAATAACTGTAGAACTTACAGATATAACATACCGTACTTGTAAAATCTCAAAATCTTAATTCGTTTTTGAGTTATGAACAATTAGGTGTGCTTGTCCCACGGGACCAGCGTAGCGCAGCAAGTGTCAGTTTGATCTACTGCGCCGATGGTCCTATCAGGTAAATCTAACTTTAATTTTTTGTATGTGAAGCAGTGGGTATTTAAAGTTATTACCTAACGGTAAAACATCGTTTTTCGGATTATCAAGGTATTGTGACACTCTAGTGTCTTGTTTTTGCAGTAATTATAATAAATTAGATATTAGTTTTCATCTTCAAAACCCTTCATATATTTTATAATGTATAATAGTAAATGTATAAAAATAATTTATTATTTTATTTATGTGGGACCACACTTAGTGTAAAACAATTTTTTAAATATATCTTTGCAGATTATTTGTCTACCTGGCCATGCTCATCCGATTCAATACATATTTCAGTATAAATTCAGACCTGAGGCCAGCAGTGAAAAAATAATTGTGCTGGTCCCATGGGACCAGCGTGGCGTGGTAAGGAAAACCAGTGCTGGTCCCATGGGACCAGTGTGGCAGTCAACGTGTTAATTGCCAATTATAAAAGATTTAAATAAATTCAGGCAAAAATGATTCAACTGGTTAGACAAAGCTATTTAAAATGATACGTATCATATTTATTAGTACGTATACATTTAAAAACCATATGGGTTCTTGTAATTCCGAAGTAGGATCAATATGAATGTGCATAGGGCCATAAACATGGTTCCGTTTGGATCATTATGGTAATAAATTTATGCACATGAATCCATCAGAAACATATCCAGAGCATTCTACCATAATCTTGTGACCATTATGTACCAGTATAAATCATATGGGTTTTAATTACCCCAACAAAATGCGTTCTAATAAAACCTGGGTATGAATCATACTAGTTTTAATTGCCGCTACAAAAACCAGGTAAAAAATATTTATTTGTAATAAACCAATAGCATCGTACTTTGCATGCCAATTATAGCTATATGAATTAATAGCCTCAGCAGACCCCAACAAAATGCTTTCTATCATAACGATTAGGCGTTAATAAACCAGTATAAATCATCCTAGTTTTAATTGCCGCTACAAAAACCGGTTAAAAAATATTTGTTTGAAATGAACCAATATATTGTACTTTGCATGCCAATGTTAGCTATATGAATTAATAGCCTCAGCAGACCCCAACAAAATGCATTCTAACATAACCACTAGGCCTTAATAAACCAGCATAAATTATACTAGTTTTAATTGTCGCTACAAAAACCGGTAAAAAAATAATTATTTGAAATGAACCAATGTATGGTACTTTGCATGTCAATTTTAATTATATGAATTAATTGCCTCAGCAAACCCCAACAAAATGCTTTCTATCATAACCACTATTCGCCGATCTCAAAGCAGCTTTCGATTCATTACATAGAAAAGAACTTTTTAGAATGATGAGAATAAAAGGTATAAATCAGCATATAGTAAATAAAATCCAACAGATATATGAGAATACGAGTAACGAAATAAAAATAGAAAATAAATTTATCGGCAATTTCTATACAACCAAAGGCGTAAGACAAGGATGTCCGCTGTCCATTACTGTTTGCTGTTTACATAGCGGATATTGAAGATTTTCTTTTGAAGGCACAGAGAGGAGGGGTTGTAGTAGGTAGAAAGAAATTCATATCGCTATCATATGCAGATGATCTGGCAATTATAGCTAACACGGAAGAAGAAATGAAGGTTCTACTAAAACGCCTGAAATCATATTTGGAAAAGAAAAAGATGATTTTAAATACCACAAAATCAAAAATATTATGTTTTAGGAAGGGCGGAGGAAGAGAGAAAAAATATATTTGGCGGTGGGGTGAAGATGAAATAGACACGGTTAAAGAATTTAAATACTTAGGATACCATTTCACAAAAAGTAATACGGTAATGACTCACCTAAGAGAAACAATGAAAAAGGGAACAATAGCAATAAAACAATTATGGAGTATAGGAGAAAGAAAGATGGGAGGAGATATAAAAACAAGAATAATGCTATTTTATTCAATAGTCCGAGGAATCCTGATGTATGCAGCAGAAATATGGGGATGGAATGAATATCCAGAAGTAGAAAGACTGCAAATAAAATATATAAAGTGGATTTTACGTTTAGACAGAAGTACGCCAGATTATATTGTCCTAGAAGAGGTGAAAAGACATAAATTAAGTACAGAATCAGCAGAGGGCAATGAGGTACGAAGAAAAAATAAGAAACAATGAAGAAAAAATCACACTGCACGAATTCTGGAGAGACCGTGAATTTGGGGATAATAGGAAAAGATCTAAAAGTAAATGAGAAGAAAAGCGATCCTCTTTTTATGAAAGTAAAGGATTTTCAAGTTTAGAGGTAGAAAACAAAAGAAAAACAGGAATAAGTATGACAGACGCAACTGTACAAAGGCATAAAGAAATACAAGGACAAGAAAGATATAACAAGATCACAGTATCAAGATACAATAATAAATATGAAAGAATTCGAACACTAGATCTACCCCGGTACCTTACAGCATCTACGAAGAAAGAAGATAAACAACTAATTGCAAGGTTCCGTTGCGGTAACGAAGAAGCGGGAAATTTTTTCTGGCGAAAATTAGAGGACCAACAATGCCGCTTATGCCATGGTCAAATTGAAAATATTGAACATATGTTACAGAGTTGTTGGGGGCAGAATGAAAGGAGACTAATGGACGGGAGGGGAAGAATACTGGACGATTCAGGTAGAGGGTTAAAAAAAAAAACCGGTTAAAAAAATATTTATTTGAAATGAACCAATATTATCGTACTTTACATGTCAATTTTAACTATTTGAATTAATTGCCTCAGCAGACCCCAACAAAATGCTTTCTATCATAACCATTAGGTCTTAATAAACCAGCATAAATCATACTAGTTTTAATTGCCGCTACAAAAACCGGTTAAAAAAATATTTATTTGAAATGAACCAATGTATCGTACTTTGCATGCCAATTATGCGCTTTTTTTACCCTCGCTAAGAGAGGTATTGAATTCATGTTAAATTCGCATATACAGATTTTATTGAATAAGCACGATTTAAGGTCCCTAGAATCCGATTATAACATTTTTAAAATTATGTCTGTGTGTGTGTGTGTGTGTGTGTGTGTGGATGTGTGTATGTGTGTGTGTGTGTATGTATGTATGTCTGGATGTTGTAGTCACGATTCCTCAAAAACTATAAGACTTAAAAAATATTTAACTGCTGTTTCCTCAATTTGACATTCCTGGGAAGAGCTGAAAAGGTTTTGGTAACAATTGAACAACCGGAAGTAGTAGTTTCTTAGAAAAATTCTTCTAAATATAATGTTTTGGGAGGTTTCTTTTATTAAATATTGAAGAACATAAAATTCTCCATCTAATACACTTAAAAATTTTATTATATCTTGTATAGATTTAGAGATAAAGACACTATAATTTATAGAGTGAACTAATCGCAGACGCTACGGCACTAAGGAAACCAGTTGACAAATTCCAATGTTTATAACATAAATTGTAAATGACACATGTCAGTGTCAAAAATCAACAGTTTTATTGACATTCTGATAGCTTTTACTGGGAAGTATATTTAATTTTTTTTATTGTTTTATTAATTAAATATTTGAAATTATAGGTAAAATTGTGGTAAAATGCATATATCCATCAGACATGCCGCCAATCTGGTTAATGAATTGGAACAATCTCTGATATTTAGAAACTTCCACATACAATGAAAAATAGATATAATTAGAATTATATGTGTGCAGAAGACATGTTAAATACAATAAAAAACAATATTTGGGCAAAGTTCTGTAATATTTTGTTATAAAACGACGGTTCGATAGCAAAGTGCAATACAATACTTATATAGCCTAATATGGAAATGGCGAGACGTCTTGTGCTGGCAACAACAGATTTTTTTAATTGAAACTAATTATGAAATAGTAATTTACGTAACAAGACCTGAAAGTGATAGTTTACTGGGTGAGCAAGCATATTCCAGAGCGAGCCGTAGGCGAGCTTTGGAAGCTTGTGCGCCCAGTATAGACACTTTCAGGTTATGTTGGGTACAATATTTTTTTTGCGATCCTGAAAAAAGAATAAAAAAGTATTATTTTATTTTTTACTGCGAGCAAATAAGAAATAAATAAACAACTGATCTCCATGGATACATTTAGCTTTACCGGTCCCGGGATCGGTAAAGTACTTTCCGATCCCTTATAGACAACTTTCCGAGCTAGCTCAGCAAAGAAGGATTTTCCGGTCTAAATAGTGATCAGAAAGAGCTCATTTTCTGGGCGATTGCGAAAAAATTATTTTATAATAGAATAATATGATTTACAATGGTAACTTACCATTTATATTTCCAGTATCTTCATTCACGACCAAGTGTTGGTTTTTAATAATAAATCCGCAATTTAGTTTAATTTTTTCCAACAATTCATTAGAAATGATTTCCTGATACTCGCCAGCATCGACCTTTAAACTAATGGACCAAGTGTCTCCTATTCTTTTATTGTTAGAATAATGCTCCAACATAAAAGGATAGAAATATATATTTTGTCTTTCAACAGTACGGAAGTTCTCAGTTAAAGTATACTGCGCATGCGTTCGTACTCATTGTTCATCTTTTTCAGCCACATGTAAACCTCTATACATCGCTCTCTATCACTAAATAGTTGTCAAAATCTACATTTGACGTTTCGCGACTCTGTATTATTTACTTTTTTAAAGAACTTTTACAATTATTTCTGTCAATACGTATATGTGTTGTGAGGTGTGTATGCGACAAAATAATGGGGAAACGGTGTATTTCGTGCAGTCAGCAGTACGTACGCGGTTCAGCTGTGTCATTTCATATGTAAGTTCTTATTAATTATTACTTGTCCCCTATAATATAATATGTATGTAATATATTGTATTAAAATATATAATGAATCTAATTATGCACAAAACAAATTAAATCTATACTCTTAGCGATTATGCACCAAGTATAACAAGTTAGGGACAAATAAATTTTTTTATTTTGCTGCGTTTTCTTAACTTCCGTACTGTTGAAGGATAGAGATACTATGTCTGCACCGTTATGGTGGGACAAGCGTTTTGCTCGTACGCTGTGTCTATTAGTTTAAAGGTCGATGCTCGCCAGGGACCGGTCGCCTCCACAGCTTTTTACCGCTTCTTGATTTTTTACAAGCTACTTCGCAAGTCTCT
Source organism: Ophonus ardosiacus (assembly GCA_943142095.1). Taxonomy (NCBI): domain Eukaryota; kingdom Metazoa; phylum Arthropoda; class Insecta; order Coleoptera; family Carabidae; genus Ophonus; species Ophonus ardosiacus. The sequence continues at coordinate 37,711,847 of OW964824.1, read as the reverse complement.
ACTAATTGTTGAAATTTTTCTTGGTTAAAAAAAATTTCATACTGGATAATGTCCTTGTCCTCATTCATTTCTAACCCCGCATATCGTCTTGATCTTGGACATTCTCGGAATGAGTGCTTGATGAATCATATTCTTCAAGACATTCATTGTTTTCATTGAAAATAGTTCTTTTATATTTATTTATTTAAATATACACTGCCCAACAGGTAAAAAAAAAAAACCTAGTGAGAGGGCAGGGAAAATGTACATATACAAAAAAAAATACAAGATAGGGACAAAATTAGGTAGATAACAATTAACATAGATATACAACATATTAAAACTAGCGTTTTAGCGCAAATAAGAATTTCTTTGGAGGAAGAAGGAATACATCAACATTTGAAAATTTGAGCATGTAAAGGTGACACATACCATATAATGGTGACAGGGATAAAACATTAGTTCGGGGAGTGGGAAAATAAAAGGTTTGGGAATAACCTGTGTGAATGTAAGGAGTATGAAAAGGTAGAAGACTTAAACATGTAGAATCATCAATTTCAGCATGAATCAGCTTACAGAGATAATGCATAAGCTGGAATTCGCGGCGTTCAATTAAGGTATGAAAATTAAAAAAATTAATTAAGTCAGAATAACGAATTGAGTTATCAGGACAATGATGATAAATTTTAAAGTACAGAAATTTTAGAATTTTTTTCTGAATATTTTCAATACGGTCCTGATGAGTTTCGTAGATGGGATTCCATATGATAGAGCAATATTCGAGTTTGGAGCGGACGAAAGCATAATAGAGGGAAAGGATAGAAGCCATGTTATAGAAGGAACGAGTGTTGCGGATGACGAAACCAAGCATACGAAGAGAAGAGTTGCATATGCGTGTAATATGATTTACAAAAGTAAGTTTGGAATCAAAAGTAACACCTAGATCATTAATGATATAGCAACGTGTAAGAGGAAATTTTGTAGTTAAATATTAGTGGAGAGGATTTTCGAGTATATGACATAACGAAGCATTTATTCAAATTTAAACTTAAGTTGTTAAGGATGCACCAAATATGTAAGTCTGTTTGAAGAATTTTAGTGTCATTCAGTGAATTAATAGAATAAAATATTTTCAAATCGTCAGCAAATAAAAGTTGGAAATTAAAATGTCAGTAACGTCGTTAATAAATAAAAGGAATAAGAGTGGGCCGAGATTAGAACCCTGCGGAATACCAGATGTGGATTTAAAGGATGAAGACTTGCGACCAAGGAAATGTGCAAATAGTTGGCGATCAGAGAGGTATTTGTAATGCATGTATAAGCGGTTTCTCGGTCGCCAATCAAAATATTTTCATATTAGTGTCGAAGCGTTATAACAAAAAACCCTTTATTTCCGAATTATCTCAATTATTCCATTTCATTTTTTTATTAATATGCGTTACTCAGCATATACATTCGTATTTTTTTTACTATTTTCCTTTAATTCGATTGAGCCGTAATCCCCCATTGTGTCTTTATCAACTTTAAATGGCCGACCAGGATTACATGCCATTAAAAAAAAAAAAAATTATAAATTTCCAAATTTTTGAACAAATTGCCTAAATTTATTAAAGTAGAAAAAAAGTCAAAGAAAAATAATAAAATATTTTGATTTTTAATCGTTTTCAATAATCAGAATTCAAAGCACAACAACTATTTCAGAGCGAATGGGGTAAATTGGCACGCTGCTTGGATCACACCAAATACCTATAGCTTGCGCACGCTTAAGATGGCAGCGTATAAAATAAAATGTATACAAGAGTGTAATACATGCGTATAAAACGGTATAATACGTGGGAGTATAAAACAATATGCATTATTTACACATTTCATGCAATATAAATATGTATTGTATGTACATCAGTGACCTCTATATACAAAATAGATCGGCGACTCCTATCTCTTTACAACGGCGCGAGTGAGAAGTACGCATGCGTCAGTTAGTACCAGTACGACGAATTAACGATGAACATGAAGAAGAAAGCTTAAAAGCATTTTCGCATATCTGCTTGGTCCAACTATACACGAAAGTTAGAGAGAGATAGACACCCCACCAGTCAGGCGGGTGGTATTCTCGGTGGATACACGCAAGCTATTCAAGCCGTCGGTCCATTTTGTATATAGAGGTCACTGATGTACATGATATTCATGTTATCCAGTATACCTATGTACGAGGGTCATTCAATAAGTAAAGAGACAAATGGCTATAGCTCAAAAACGGTTTATTTAAATCTTAAAAATTAAGGCTATTTTTCAACATAATCACCCCCCACAGTTATGCACTTGTCCCATCTTTCTTGCAGCTTCCTAATTCCCTTGGCGAAGAATTCTTTCGATTTACCCCGAAGCCACTTTTGCACCGCTTCCTTAACTTCCTCATTGTTAGCAAATCTTTTTCCACGTAGGGCGTCTTTGAGTGGTCCAAACAGGTAAAAATTAGATGGGGCGAGGTCGGGACTGTAGGCAGGATGAGGTAAGACCTCCCAACCCAATTCTTTAAGCTTATCTCGGGTCAGCTGGGCTGTATGAGGGCGGGCGTTATCGTGCTGAAGAATGACTCCTTTTGACAAGAGTCCACGGCGTTTGCTCCTGATAGCTGGTCTAACTTTGTGTTCTAGCACCTTAGAGTAGTATTGGCTATTGATAGTTCGCTGATCTTCAAAGAAATCGCAATAGACTGGACCCTGTGAGTCCCAAAAGATGGTCAGCATCACTTTACCGGCGGAAGGTTGAACCTCGATTTTTTTGCGAACTGGAGAGCTAGTGTGTTTCCACTCCATACTCTGCCTTTTGGTCTCAGGGTCGTAGTGATGGATCCAGACTTCGTCGCTGGTCACTATTCTTTCAAAAAAAGCGTCTCCTTCAATCAAACTTCGTTGCTTTAAGTCTTGACTAATGGAAAGCCTTGATTCTTTATGAGCGCCAGTAAGCTGCCAGGGAACCCATCTGGCACACGTTTTTCTGTACTTTAAATTGTTCTGAATGACACTAAGAACAGTTCCAACACTTACTTGAACTTCCTCAGCTATCATTTCAACAGTAATTCTTCTGTTATCACGAATAAGTCCGTCAATCCTCGATTCCAACGAGGGACCAGAAACTTCCACTGGACGTCCACATCGGGGTTCATCACCTACACTTGTTCGGCCACTTTTAAACCGATCAACCCACTTGTAAAAATTCGCACGGTTCATACAACTTTTACCGTACTGTATCAACATTCTAGAAAAAATTTCACTTGGTTTTATACCTTGTGCGACTAAAAATCTAATGACTGAGCGCTGCTCTTCTAAGGTGCAATCTTCTAGTGGACTTGCCATGGTGAATTGAAAATTTTGAGGTTATGTTGACATAAAATGACGAAACAGCTGATCAGAGCATATCCCAAGGTTACCAACTAACACCCCTGAAAAGATTGTACACATTCATTGAATAGTTTTAAAATTATAGAATTTGTCTCTTTACTTATTGAATGACCCTCGTTTTATACGAGTACATACGTATAACACTATAAAAAAATTAAATATACATGTATGAAATGATATAGTAATAATGAACACCAAATATTATTATACTGTTCAAAAGGTGTAATATATATAAAACAATATGCATTATTTATATATTTCATACAATATACATATGTATTGTACGTACATGATATTCATGTTATCCAGTATACCTATGTATTATACGAGTATACACGTATAATACTATACATGTACAATATTAGTTCATTTCAAATTAATATTTGTTTAACCGGTTTTTTTTTTTTTTTTTTTTAGCGGAAATTAAAAATAGTATGAATTATGCTGGTTTGTTGAGGCCTAAAGGTTATGTTAGAAAGCATTTTGTTGGGGTCTGCTGAGGTACTTAATTCATATACATAGTTAAAATTGACATGCAAAGTACGATAATATTGGTCCATTTCAAATAAATATTTTTTTAACCGGTTTTTGAAATGAACCAATGTATCGTACTTTGCATGTCAATTTTAACTATATGAATTAATTGCCTTAGGAGACTCCAACAAAATGCATTCTATCATAACCATTGGGCCTTAATAAACCAGCATAAATCATACTAGTTTTAATTACCGCTACAAAACCCGGTTAAAAAAATATTTATTTGAAATGAACCAATGTATCGTACTTTGCATGGCAATTTTAACTATATGAAATAATTACCTCAGCAAACCCCATTAAAATGCTTTCTATCATAACCACTAGGCCTTAATAAACCAGCATAAATCATACTAACTTTAATTGCCGCTACAAAAACCGGTTAAAAAAATATTTATTTGAAATGAACCAATGTATCGTACTTTGCATGTCAATTTTAACTAGGTATATGAATTAATTGCCTCAGCAGGCCCCAACAAAATGCATTCTATCATAACCATTGGGCCTTAATATATCATCATAAATCATACTAGTTTTAATTGCCGCTACAAAAACCGGTTAAAATAATATTTATTTGAAATGAACCAATATTATCGTACTTTGCATGTCAATTTTAACTATGTATATGAATTAAGCACCTCAGCAGACCCCAACAAAATGCTTTCTAACATAACCTTTAGGCCTCAACAAACCAGCATAGTTAATACTAGTTTTAATTGCCGCTAAAAAAAAACGGTTAAAAAAATATTAATTTGAAATGAACTAATATATTGTACATGTATAGTATTATACGTGTATACTCGTATGATACATAGGTATACTGGATAACATGAATATCATAAAGTCACTAGAAATATAAAGTTCCGCAATTCATTGTACCAATGTGTTAGAGAGAGAAGAACGTTTTTAAGACACAATATGGCGGAATCAGGCCAATCAGGGTCCAGTTGTAGTTGGCTGTGCCTATAAAAGTCACTATATCTGGGGACTTTAGCGTCATTGCTGTCATCATGTCAAACGACCTGAAGAAAATTAACCTTAATTGTACTTATTTTTTATTATTTTCTATATAATTTCGATCAGTTATGTTTTGTATTTATATATATGCATATTATAAAAATTATGAACATAAAATCAACATCAATTAATTACCTTCATAGATTTATTTCACTGCCGATTATTTTTCTTTGTAATAACGCACTCGTTTCAAATCCATTTTAAATTTGGCACCTAAGCTAGACACAATATGGCGGCCAATTGCGGTACTTTATATATCTAGTGACTTTAGAATATCATGTACATCAGTGACCTCTATATACAAAATGGACCGGCGGCTTGAATAACTTGCATGTATCCACCGAGAATACCACCCGCCTGACTGGTGGGGTGTCTATCTCTCTCTAACTTTCGTGTATAGTAGGACCAAGCAGATATGCGAAAATGTATTTAAGCTTTCTTCTTCATGTTCATCGTTAATTAGTCGTACTGGTACTAGCTGACGCATGCGTACTCTCACTGTTAGAAAAAGATACCCACCCCACCATGACAGTTGAGTGGATACAGCTCGCGCCGTTGTAAAGAGATAGGATTCGCCGGCCCATTGTGTATATAGAGGTCACTGATGTACATACAATACATATTTATATTGCATGAAATGTGTAAATAATGCATATTGTTTTATACTCCCACGTATTATACCGTTTTATACGCACGTATTACAGTCTTTTATACATTTTATTTTATACGCTGCCATCCTAAGCGCGCGCAAGCTATAGGTGTTTAATGTGATCCAAGCAGCGTGCCAATTTACCTCATTCGCTCTGAAATAGTTGTCGTGCTTTGAATTCTGATTATTGAAAACGATTAAAAATCAAAATATTTTATTATTTTTCTTTGACTTTTTTTTTCTACTTTAACAAATTTAGGCAATTTGTTTAAAAATTTGGAAATTTATAATTTTTTTTTTTTTTTAATGCATGTAATTCCGGTCGGCCATTTAAAGTTGATAAAGACACAATTAGTAGTGCCATAGATTAATTTAAAAAAGAAATTTTTCGTATAAATACCAATTTTCTTAAGAATAAGAAAGATGAAATTTGGGATGAAATAAAAACGTTTTTGGGAAATAAAATTAGTAGAACATCTATTTGCACATATGCATTTACATATAAAAGAACTATTTTCAATAAAAACAATGAATGTCTTGAAGAATATTAATCATCAAGCACTCATTCCGAGAATGTCCAAGATCAAGACGATATGCGGGGTTTGGAATGAATGAGGACGAGGACATTATCCAGTTTGAAATTTTTTTTAACCAAGAAAAATTTCAACAATTAGTAGAGACTTACGAAGTAGCTTGTAAAAATCACGAAGCGGTAAAAAACTGTGGAGGCGACCGGTCCCTGGCGATTATCAGGAAATCATATCTAACTAATTGTTGGAAAAAATTAAATTAAATTGCGGATTTAATATAAAAAACCAACACTTGGCCGGGAATGAAGAAACTGGAAATATAAATGGTAAGTTATCATTGTAAATCATATTATTCTATTATAAAATAATTTTCATAATTAGTTTCAATTAAAAAAAGCGCAAAATTGGCATGCAAAGTACGATACATTGGTTCATTTCAAATAAATATTCTTTTAACCGGTTTTTGTAGCGGCAATTAAAACTAGTATAATTTATGCTGGTTTACTTAGGCCTAATGGTTATGATAGAATGCATTTTGTTGGGGTCTGCTGAGGCAATTAATTTATATAGTTAAAATTGACATGCAAAGCACGATAGTATTGGTTCAATTCAAATAAATATTTTTTTAACCGGTTTTTGTAGCGGCAATTAAAACTAGTATGATTTATGCTGGTTTATTAAGGCCTAATGGTTATGATAGAAAGCATTTTGCTGGGGTCTGCTGAGGCAATTAATTCATATAGTTAAAATTGACATGCAAAGTATGATATATTGGTTAATTTCAAATAAATATTTTTTAACCGGTTTTTGTAGCGGCAATTAAAACTAGTATGATTTATGCTGGTTTAATAAGGCCTAATGGTTATGTTAGACAGCATTTTGTTGGGGTCTGCAGAGGCGATTAATTCATATAGGTAAAATTGACATGTAAAGTACGATACATTGAACAATTTTTGCCTGAATTTATTTAAATCTTTAATAATTAATTGGCAATTAAATGGCAATTAATTCCTATACATTAATATTATTGATTGCATTGCATTATAGCCCAGGGGACTGCTAACTTTATCGTCAAGCTAGCAGTCCCCCGGATTTTTTTAAAAAAAAAGTGGCAATTATTTTGGCATTGTGGGAATTAATTGGCAAATAAATAGCAAAAAAATATGCACTAGTTTTCGTTAGGTTCTGCTGATTGGGGCCTGCTAACTATACGCAGCCTGTTTTATAACATTACAAAATGATTGACAAAAATTAAATTAATAAAATTATAACATAATAAAATATATAAACATATATTTGATGAAATTTTTTATCTTTCTAATGATACCACAACCATCGTCAGTCAAAACGGGGGGCAACAATCTGTAAAAAAACTAATTTCCCATGTTAAACTCCTATGTATGTAAACGGTGTAACAGATTTCAAACAGCTGGTATACTCGTATTTATCGGATTATGATAGTGATGATTTATTGGTTACAGATTTACAAAATAGGTAATAGAAAAATGTATGGAAATATTCCTTATAAATTTAAATTCTTCTCTGTTGTTTGTCAGCTATCAATCTACATACTTTCCAAACTTTCCACATCCTATAATCAATGTTCATAACTGTTGACACCTCACTATGTCTGGTTCCATTTCTCATGATATTATCCTTTTTGCATGTTTTGTTCAGAAGCATTGTAGATGCCAGGGTCCCTGCGCACCAAGATGTCCGTGAAGAAGACTGCTCGTTCATCTCGAACCTTGAATAATATTTCAAGAGGCACTTCCCCGCAAATCTGGTCCGAGTGGGTGGATTCTGAGATCAACACTGAGAAGTGGGGGACGCCGATCGTACCACCGGTAGGTAATAAAATATTTTTTTCTAATACTGACTCCGTAACTAAGAATTCGTACCCTAGCAATGTATCAATAATGCGTAAGTGAAACGTTACAAGTCCCGCGTAAGTAAAACTTACGCAGCCAGAACAAAAAAGTTAAAACTAGATTTATAACATTCATTTATTCATTAATATTAATAGTTATATTGAAATTTGAGCATTTTGAAAAATTAATACATGGTTTGTTATTCTCTGATATAATTTTCTCAGTATTATACATTATTGCGTGTTCGCCAATGTCAATGGTAGAAACTGTCAGTTTCAGCATAGAGTATTCAGACCAAAGACTGGAGATTTTAAAACTTCAGACCTCTCCATAACATAAGCTAGCATTACGTTATCACTTACTTCTTAGAAGTTTCTTGTGGTACACCATTTTAAGAAAGCTTCATAGGTTTGGTTTTACCGGTATTTTTGATTTATCAGCGCATGCTATATTCGCGCCTTCTTCTATACTTCTTTCTCCTGTCATTTTACTCATATTCACCATATATTCACACAAACTATTACCGTTTTCGAAAGTAAAATTGTGAAAATTGACGCATGAAATTTTTAATAATTTTTGATAGTGAAAAAATTCAAAATTATTAAGAAACAAATGAAACAAACTATTTTTTTTAAACTACAAATTACTTATTATTATTCATTAATTATTATTATTATTTAACTACTACGCATATACATTAATTATTATTTATTGTTTTATTTTCATTCTAAAGACGTTTTATAGTCCAGGAAATTTATGATTTTACCTCAAAGTAATTACAAGAAAAGCTTTTAAGCGGAACCCTATCCAGAAAATGAGCTGAATAACATATCAAAAATTTCCGGACATCGGAGCACCGGCACCTCCCGTCAATTGGGAAAAATGGTGGCATGTTTATGTTTTTGCCCATTTGCTCAAAACAATTCTGAAAGATGTTGAAATTACTTAAAAAACAAACAATATTACGTACTTTATACTTAGTCTAATAGGTTTCACTAATTATAACAGTTTACATTCGTCATGGCATCGAAAGAAGTAAATTATTGATGACTTTTTATAATAATTGTCAACGTTTTCATGCATTTTACTTCCTTGTACGAAGTAAAGGAAGTATTGTAATCCAGTTTTCAACGGAAATATCCATTTTGACCATCTCTGAATCCATTTTGACTAATTTCGTCGTGACGTCTGTACGTATCTCGCATAACTGAAAAACGGGAAGCCGTAGAAAGTTGAAATTTTATATTTGGGACTGCTATAACATCTAGTTGTGCAAATGGTCATTACATAACTTTCGGAAGAGGTACTTTACTTGAAGCCTGTAATAGATTTTAATGAAAAACTATATTAAAATATAATCCAAAACTTTTCAAATTTGGTATATAAGACTTTTATATCAATGGAAATAACATAATAAATTTTAATTAAAATGGTCCACCCGGAAGTGGTACCTTACTTGAAACCTATAATAGATTTTAATGAAATTGTGTAATAATTGATTTGAAAGAAAATTTCATACTGAATTCAAATTTTCAAACCACGTTATCGTATCTTTAACAAGATCAGAGTGGTGGATGAAATTTTTTTAAAAAAATGCAGGAAAATGTTGACAATAGGGTATTCTCACATGATTGACAATATTAAAAATTTATAAAAAATATTAAAGTTGGTAGGTAAACAAGTGAGATAGATATAAAGCATTGGAATTTGGATGACGTACTATTTGTACTATCAATGGAAGATCAGTTGAAATCCCTACTCCATGTTTCAATGTGGCGACACACCGTATCTTAAGTACGTACATACTCGCGTGTATTTCGAATCGTTCGAGAGTGTTCGTAGCACAGCTGCATAGGTGTTCTGTATTTTTACCTCCCGCTACCCTTTGTAAGAGAGGTATAGGGATCGTGCTAAAAATCACTTATCGAGATTTTAGTAAATGACCACGTTTTAAGATCCCTAGAATCCAATTTTAACATTGTCACGATGATGTGTGTATGTGTGTGTGTATGTATGTGTGTGTATGTGTATGGATTTTGTCTTCGCTCTAACTCAAATACTATCATTCAGAAAATTATGAAACCTTGCATTTCTATCCTATTCTAATATGAAAAGAAGCCATTAGGTTTTGGTGTAAATCGGATAACCGGAAATGGCACTTTACCTGAAGCTCATAATGATTTTCTTCAAAAAATACCATTAAATGCCATTTTTTCGCATTTTATGTCTTATGAAAATTAAAGATTATTGAATTTTCTACAGGAATACATTAATACTTTTTCTATATATTTTACAGATAAATTTAAAAATATTTTTTTATTAGTCCCGAAGCCTAAGATAATAGTATATTACATCCGAGGTGGGAGATGTTTCATTACAGCCGAGGGCTTATGTATATCAACGAGAGGCGAAGCCTCGAGGTGAGACAATGAGAGAGGCTGTTATGAACTCCCACCGAGGTTATTATTATAACCTTTAATTTTATTAATATTTTGACAGCTGTCTTAAAATTTGTTTAGCCTACTTAATTATGGGGATCTACGGCAATGTTGCTAGGCAACCCCTACATAAACATTTCCAACCCAAGAGATGGAAGTGAAATCTGTTATTTCCAACCCAGGAGATTGTTATTAAAGTTAGGAATGACGTATTTTCCAACCTCCAAAAGGTTAGGAATCTGTATATTACTATAATGATTGTTAATAAACGCAATTCCTTTGTTACACAGTTCATATTTCAAATGAATGTAACTGACAGTAAATGTCACTGTCAAAAAACTAATCACTTCAAATTAATAATAGTGACATTTTAAAAAGAAAATAGTAAATAAAGCAATAGTTTTCTGCAATGGAACAGTTTGCAGCGTTAGTAAATACGTAGATATGTATTTAAATTAATAAAAATTAAATAGCGGGAGGTTTTGTGTTGGCCACATCAGATTTTTATGTTACTTGTTGTGTCTGCTGCTTGCTTTGTTGTCATTTGATATCCATATTTTATAACAAAATATAAAAGTTACTGTGACAAGAATTATTTTTAAAATATTTGTATTTCATTAAGTACAAAATGAAGTATCTAACCATTAAGAAAATGCAATAAAATTTTATCCAAACTATAAAAATGATTTGAATGTGTACTTACCAAAAATAATTAGGTAAAACAGAAGTATTTCTTTAAGAAATAATATTAATAAAACTCAAACAAAAGAAACAAAGCAAGAAACGTAATAAATGACCTCCAACCCACTCAAAACATTTCAAAACAAAACTTACGAATCAACTTACAAGTGCCACTAGTAGTTTTAGAATCTCAAAATGTTTTTGTAGTACAATGAAATTATATGTAATTAATTATCTTATAATTTTATGTAGCTTTTAGTAATAGTATGTAAGATTGTAATGAAATATATTTTACTTCCTACCTTCTTCAATACTTGGTCAACACCTTCTCATAAAGTTGTACACCACTGGTGCTGTACAACTAGTACGTCACTATCACTTGACACAACAATTTTTAATGTATCCTATATATTATTCATGTTTAATTTAAATTATCCTGTAAATGGTTTTGCTGTTGGGCGTGTCAGTTACAATCGGTATATAAAACGCGATGTCAGCATTCGAATTAGTACGCGCGATATGAAATATTTAATGTGCTCCCTCCTATCATCGTCTATCTACATCTACCCCCCCCCCCCCGGCCACCGGCATTTGCGGTAGCGAGGGGGGGTAGATGAATATGCATTTTTGTTATTCATTGTTACAAACGCATCTTTCATACTCTTCCCCGGTTATTGTACTCGGTGACTTTAATTTACCGACATTAATAAAAAAACACAAAACATTATAAACAAAAACTAGAATATTATTTTCAGTTCAACAAAGACAATTGTAACCTTCTATATGACCTACTTAAAGAGGAAGACTAGTCACCTGTTTTACAAAGTAACGAAGCATTATTAATTTTTTACATTATTTTTTTATAACATACTTGATCAAGCTATACCTAAAGTTACTCACCGTAGAAATTCTTTCAAAAACCCTCCATGGATTAAATTTAACATTATGTCTTTAATAAAAGAATAAAGGAATACAGAAATTTGTACAAAAAAAATAAGCTGTAACATTATTAGACAAATTCAAAGAACTTCGAGGTACAGTTAAAAACATTTCCAAAAATTGTACATTACTTACATAAATAACATTGAGAATAAAATAGTTTTATCAAGCAAATAGATTTTGGAATTACATTAGAAATACAAAGAATAGTCACGACATCTCTGCAACTCTACTCCACAACAAAAACGTATGATATTTCACTTGCAATAAAATCACAAAAAAAAAAAAATACAAAAACTACTGATTTCTATAAAAAAAAAACCTATAACATCTGATAGAGTTTTGAATTTCAATTCAGCTCACCCAATGACGTAAAAGATCAACACAATTAAATGCTTAAAACACAGATATTCTATGTTGTCATGAAACTTTCAAAGAAAAAAACATCAGTAATTTACGTACTAGATTAGTTAAAAATAACTACCCTAAAGGCTTGGTAAATAAAATACTTACTCGAGAAGTTACCACTAACGATAATAATAACAATATTGAAGTCAATACTGAACTAAAATTTTATTATAAAATACCTTATATACAGGGACTGTCTGAAAGATGCAGAGCTATTTTTAAACAGGATAACGTCAAATTAGTATTTTCCAACACAAGAAAATTAGAAGAAGTGTTTACGAATTTAACAAGCAAATACCCCTCAATATTTTCAGACAGGCGTTATATACAAAATAAATTGTAAAATGTGCAATGGGACACATGTAGATCAAACCAAGAACTGGTTAGGCAAACGTATACGAACCCATAAAAATTACTATAAAAATAGTCATATTAAAATTGAAATGACCGCCCTTGCAGATCATCATTTTCAACTAGGTCATATTTTTGATTTTGATAATGTTAAGATTTTAGAGGAAGAGGATAGTTACAAAAAACGTTTATTTTTGGAAATGATACACATTGTCAAAAATACCAGTTCAGTTAATTTCAGAAGAAATATTCAAAATTTAAATAAGATGTATTAAAATATTTTACAACCTTCTTCTTGAGATTACCATTACTTTCTAGTTCTTTTCATTTTTAATTTTGATTATTTCGGTATACCTGTAAATTTTAGCATATAACATCTTACAGTTTCACGAAACGTTGCCAGTCTTTAGTTGTTCCTCAGACTGTCAACGTTTGAATTTCTATTCATTTTATTTTAACATGTACAATGTTACATTGCAACAATATACTTCATTTTAACAGAATCTCAACCCAACGGTATGTAAATTATTTTTTAAATTCTGATATTTTATGTATTTAATTGTAATATTAGTGTTTGTTGTATTTCGATACAATCTGTATCATTTAATTAATATGTATTGTTAAATAATTCTTAGTATGTAACAATTTTAAAATTTAAATTCTGTTAACAATTCCTATTTTATTTTATTATACATACATTTCTACATTGTAATATATATTATACATTTACAGATCTTGATAATGATTAAAATTTTAATTGAAACGTTGAGGAATTGAGAAATTGTTTTCGTTTTATTAATTCCCAGTCCAATATCCGACTATCAACTTCTAAAAAAACAAAAACTACTGGTCCTGACAACGTTCCTTCATACATTATTAAAGGTTGCTCAGATTCATTTCTTCTATCACTATACCACTTGTTCAACTTGTCATTGAAAACCACCATATTTCCTGACAAGTGGAAGGAAGCTAAAGTTTGTCCAGTATTCAAATCTGGGAAAAGAAATTTATTTTGAAATTACAGGCCAATCTTGTCTAAACTCACTTGCTAAAGCTTTTGAAAATGTACTTTTTAAAAAAATGCAGAGTCTAACACAGTACTGTAAATTTGGAACATCATGGTTTTATACCAAAACGATCAACAACTACGAACTTAATGGAAATCATTACTTTCATCCATAACATCCTGGAAAGAAAACAGCAGATCGATGTTATTTATACAGACTTCGCTAAAGCGTTTGACTCTGTATCACATTACATCTTAATAACTAAACTAGAGCGAATGGGATTTCCTGACAATTTATTAAATTTTATATTCTCCTATATACATAACAGAAGTCAGTATGTTTGTATCAAAGGCCATTGTTCAAGGTCATTCACTTCCATTTCAGGTGTACCTCAAGACACTGTACTTGGATCATTGTTATTTATATTATTTATCAATGACATTGTTGATGTTGTTCACAATTCTGAATGTTTACTGTTTGCTGCTGACCCAAAAATATTTCATAAAATTACAAATATCACTGACTGTCTTCAATAACAATCTGATCTCAACAACATCAGTCAATGGGCATTGAATAATGATTTGTTATTTAATATCGACAAATGTTGTGTGATGACCATTAGTAGGAAAATGTTTGATATAGAATTCAATTATACCATGAATGATCAAACATTGATTAGAATAACATTAGTGAAAGATTTTTGTATAAACTTCAACAATAAGCTCCAATTTACACATCACTTAGAGTTGCTAATATCTGAAACATACAGAACCTTTGGCTTTGTGCTCCGCTCATCCCGCAACTTCAAAAATGTAAACACCATATTATGCCTATATTTTCCATTTGTCCGATCAAAACTGGAGTATGGAATCCATTCTTTGCAACTCATATAAACAAAATTGAAAGTGTCCAAAAAAAATTTTGTTATTTGCGTTATTACCATTTGTACTACGCATTGCCGAATATGAAATATGAAGTCCTGGTAACCATCTCTGATCTCAAACCATTATTAATTTGGCGCAATAAATGTCAATTACTATTTTTATATAGATTAATTAACAATTAACAACAAGTAGTTCTTTACTTTTATCTGAACTCAATTTTCATGCACGGCCATGTAACACTCGGTCATCTATATTGTTTCTCTCTGATCTCTCAAGAACAAATTGTCAATACTTTAGTCCAATAAACTCTATGTGCCGATTATTCAATAAATTTACCAATGAACTTGATTTAAGCGATTCTTTTTCTGAATTCAGTGGCAAAATTGATAAATGCTTGAGAAATCATTCGGTTACTTAGTTGAAATACACATCTATTTCATGTTCTTGTATATTATTCTTATATTTGTGTATATTATTAACTTGCTATAATTTAATTGTATAATTGTACACTTTTGTGTCTGTATATTCTAATTTAATATTACTCTGTAATTGGGAATTATTTCCTGTTATACGGGTGATAAATAAATAAATAAATTATTAAAAATTTCTAAGCTATATGTGTGGAAAGTTTTTAGTGATACTTAATCTGGATTTTAGTATATCATAATCATATAGACTTGAAATCATAGTAAATGATGTTTTATTCTTATAAATGAACAAAGTTCATAAATGTAAATTGAAGTTAAAGTCATGATATTGAATTCTTTAAAACTATCTATACAAGAAATTCTCGAGGTTATATTTGTTATACAATGCACAATTCTTTTTTGTGCTACAAAAACCTTGTTAGCTGGATTTGATGCACACCAGAAATAAATACCGTACCGTAATCTACGCTCGCAAAATAGAACATGATCAATTGCTTTCTGTTTAAATATTCTTTAAGGTGATGGATTTGGTAGCATATGATATTTAATTTTGTCACAAGCTCATTACAACGCTCGCAAAATAGATCATGACTAATTGCTTTCTGTTTAAATATTCTTTAAGGTGACGGATTTGGTAGCATATGATATTTAATTGTTGTTGAGTTGAGTTGTGGAAGGCAGTGAATACGGTCGTGTCGAACGTGCGGCGATAGTCAAATTCGATATACGAAAGATGTCACGCTCTAATTCGCGGACCATATGATATAAATAAACTCTGGTGAAACAAGATGGTGTTGTGAGTAAACAAAGTGAAGTGAGAAGTGTTTAGAAGCTCTAAATTAGAGTAAAAAGTTTATACAGTGGCGAGACAGTAGCCAAGGACGCACAAATACAACGGTAAGCGAGCGTAGAGTAGTGGCAGAGAAGCTAGAACGTGCATACCAAGATAAAAATTTAGTCAGGCCCGTACTCAGGAAAGTTGTGCAAATATGTCATCGGATAGAGAAGATTACTCGTCGGATGACAGTAAAAGAAAGAGAGAGAGTATAGATGGTCAAGATGTAACAAAAAGAAGTAAAAAGACTATGAGAACACCGGACAAAACTAACAAAGAAGGAAGTGATAAAATAGAATGAAGAGATTTAATGAAAATTATATTACAAATAAAGAATGACACAAAAGAGATAAAACAGGATCAGAAAGAATATCAAGAAGAACTACTACGTATGAAACAGATAAATGAACAGCTGAAGGAAGAAAACATAGAGATCAAAAAAGAATTGAACGACATGAAAGAGAGAATCGAGAGATTAGAGAAAGAAAAAATCAAAAATAATTTCGTGATTGTAGGGCTAAGAACAGACTCAGTCAGCAAAAAAGACTTAAAAAACACCGTGGAAGACTTCATACGCAAGAAAATTGGAGTTAATGTACAAGTGAACGAAGCACTAAAGATAGGAGAGAAGACATGTAAGGTACAAATGGAAAATTTTCAAGATAAACAAAAAGTAATGGCAAATAAAAAGAATCTACGAACATTAAAGGACAAAATTTTCATAAACAACGAAATAACAAGAAACGAGCGCGAAATACAAAAGGAAATAAAAATGTTAGCGGAGAAGGCAGGAGATATATTGAAGATAGGCTATCAGAAAATAACAATAGATGGAAAGGAATGGAAATGGGACAAAACAGAAAAAAAGCTGACAGAGGTCAAAGAAGAAGGAGGTACTGCGTCAAAAAACTAAGGGGAAAACGAGGAAAATTGCAATAAAAAGGAAAGACGTCGCTAGCAAAGGAAAAGGATACGATAAGGAACAAAAAAACACATATAATTAAGTACGGGAAGGGCAAAATAAAAAATAGAGTAAATAAACCAAGAAAAATAATAAAATTTGGAACATGGAATGTAAAAAGTTTAACAGGGAAAGAATATGAATTAACAGAAACAAAGAGGAAAGGCAAAGGAATCACAAAGACACAAAATGGATATTGGATCTACTGGGTAGGAGTATCGGAAAAAGAAAACGTCAAGGCAGGGGTGGCAATTTTAATTAAAAAGGATAAGATGAAATATGTTTCGAAAGAAAACATAATGAACGAAAGACTACTATCAATAAATGTTAAGGAAGGAGACGAAAACGAAGAATACACGCTAATGGTGGGCTATGGACCAAACGAGGACGCAAGAAAAGAAGAAAAAGATAACTTCTTTAAAGAACTACAAGAAATAGTAGACAGAAGTGAAAAGAGAGTAATAATAATGGGAGACCTTAACGGGAGGGTAGGAAATAAGAATGATGGAATAGAGTGGTGCTTAGGAAGGAATGGAGAGAATGTGATGAATACAAACGGGGAAAGAATAATAGACTTTTGCCTAGAGAATGAATTTAAAATCGGAAATACACACTTCAAGCACAAAGATTTACATAAAATAACTAGACAAGTTATAAGCAGAAATGAAAAATCGATTATAGATTAATTCCTAATTAACATAGACAGCTGGAATAGAGTAAAAGACATAAAAGTAAATAGAGGAGCAGAGATAGGAAGCGACCATTTCCTTGTAACAATGATACTAAATCAAGAAGTAATCACAAAAAACGAAACCAAAAGAAAGATAGTAAATAAGAAAAAAAAAATGCCATGAACTTGGAAGACAAGAGATAGAAGATAAATTTCAAAAGAACGTCAACGAAGAGTTTAAGAAAAAAGCAGAAGAAAAAGAAGGAAACATAGAAAAGAAATGGAAGAACTTCAAAAAGACAATACTAGAGGCAGCAGAAAAAAGCTGCGGCACGACTAGAATAGTGAACGGACACATAAACAAAACTAGATGTTGGTCGGAAAGGGTAAAAGTTGCAGTGAAAGAAGAAAAGAACAAGTGGAATAAATATCTACAAACGAAAGAACCTATTGAGTATGAAAAATATAAAGAACAAAGGAAAAAAGTAAAAAGAGTAATAAAGGAAGAAAAAGAAAAAGCATGGAGGGAATTTAGTGAAAAAATGAAAAACGCATACAATGAAAATCAGAAATTATTTTTTGGAACACTTAAAAATATAAGACAAAAGAAGACAGCAACAATTACGAACATTAAAGACAAGGAAGGAAAGATGATAGCAGAAGAAGACAGAATAATGGACAGATGGAGAGAGTATTTTAGAGAACTACTAGAGGGAAATGATACTAAAGATGAAGAACAACAAGAAAGCCATTGCACACGAACAAAGGAAACAGAAATAACACAAGAAGAAGAAATAAGCTTGAAAGAAATAATAGAAGCAATAAGAAAAACCAAAAGAGGAAAAGCTCCCGGACATGACAAAATAACAGCAGACATGCTGAAAGCACTACCCGAATCAACACTACAGGAACTTAAAGACATAATGAATGAAGTGCTAAAAGGAATAACACCAATATTTATAAAAGGAGATAGCAGAGAGTGCCAGAACTATAGAGGAATTACCCTAATAAGCACAGTGGCCAAAATATATGCAAGAATCCTGGAGAGTAGATTAAGAACAGAGCTGAAAGAATCGTTAGAGGAAACTCAATTTGGTTTTAGACCAAATAGAGGAGTAAATGATGCGATATTCATACTAAGACAAATAGGGGAAAAGGCAATAAAAGAAGGGAGAAACGTACAAGTGTACTCCATTGATCTAGAGAAAGCGTTTGATAGAATCAATAGAGAAGACATATGGAAAACGCTAAGAAATAGGGGAATATCAAATACATTAATAACAGGAATTCAGAGCCTATATTCAAAGACTAAGAGCTATGTAAGAGTGAAACAAGAGACCTCCAATGCATTTGAAACTACAGCCGGAGTAAGACAAAGATGCATTTTGAGCCCGCTTCTGTTTACGCTAATTCTTGACGAAGGAATAAAAGAGACAAAGAAAGAAGTAAAGAAATACTACATAGGACATTGGAAATTGAGAAGAGTGGAAATAGCAGATGATATGGTCATCATAGCAGAAGACGAAAAAACCTTAACAAGGAATATAGAAATATATGATAAAGCGCTACAAAAATTAAACATGAAGATCAATAAAGAAAAAACGAAAACCGTGATACTAGGAAGAAATGAACAACACCACACGATACAACTAAAAAATGAAAATCTACAGCAAGTCCAAAAATTTAAATACCTGGGGGCAATGATCTCAGAAGATGGAAGATTTGATGAAGTAATAAAAGAAAGAAGAACAATAGGAGGCAAAATATACAATAGCATCAAACACAGCTTCTTAGGAAAGAAAGAAATACTGAAAGAGACCAGAGTACAAATATTTAAGAAAGTAGTGACGCCTATACTCATACACGGAGCTGAAACATGGATATTAATGTAAAGACAAAAAGAAAAAATTACGGCTATCGAAATGAGATTCTTAAGAAAAATAGAGGGGAAAACAAGACTGAACAGAATTGAAAACAAAACCTATAGACAAAACTTAAAAGTAAAAGCAATAGAAGATAAGATAGCAGAAGGAGAGATGAGATGTTATGGTCATGTAGAAAGGATGGGAGAGGAGAGATTAGTTAAAAAAGTGTTTGAAGCAAAAATAGAAAGAAATAAACCATGAGGACGACCAAGAAGAACGTGGCTGGAAGAAGTAAAGGAGGCAACGCAAAGAAGAAGTCTAACGTGGGAAGAAACGAAGACAGCAACACAAGATAGAGCAGAGTGGAAAGAAATATGGAGAAGACCAACGAACCAGAACTCAACTTTCTCCCCTGCAAGCCGGGGGAACGCCTTACACCCGTGAGAGTAGAAAAATGCCCTACAAGTAAGTATGATATTTAATTTTGACACAAGCTCATTACACTGGGGTCCCCAGTTTAAATTACTAGTGAATAGTATACCCAAAAGGCAAATAGGGTCATTAGAACTCTATATACTATTTTGTAGACAAATATAAAATTGCGAGTTTCTATTGCATGCCATTTGAAATTTAACTACTTTAGTCTTGCTATGTTTTAAGAGAAATTTGTCTTGACTCGTTGTTCCATTGCTTCTACTTTTTGATTACATATCTTAATTAAAGTTTTTATTTGGGTTTGAAGCGAGTGATCAGGCAATGCAGTATTCATTTAAAAAGATAGTGAAAAGAACGGGAGCAAGTACCTTGAGGTGCATCGATAAGAGTAAGTACTAAGTCAGATATAGAAGTTTGGATTTTTGCCCTATTACTAAATTTGATTGCAATAAATTGACTTCTTTCTGACAAAAATCTAGAAACCCAATCTAAAGGAACACCTCTACTTATACGATCCACCTTGTTTAGTAAAAGGGGAAGGTTAACACAGTCAAAGGCTGTACTGAAATCATAAAGAATGGCAACTGGAAATTCACATTATTTAAGATTTGCAATTATATTTTTGTAGAAGCAATGTAAAGCATCCACCGTCGAGTTCTTCTGAAAGCGAATTGATTAGTATTAATAATACGGTTTTGATCTAGAAAACTTGTTAGTCTGTCTAGAAAACAGTATTCCAAGATTTTTGAAAACTCCGAAGTTAGCGTGACAGGTCTATAATTATCTAATAAAGTCTTTACCCTTTTTATGGATATGAATAATTTTATTTACTTCCAGTCTTTGAGGAAATATCCCATTCTGAAAAGATAGATTAATTATAAATCTCAATGATTCAGCTATATATTTAGCGGCATTGCGGATAACCGAGTTTGGAACATTTTCAGGTCCGCATGAATTTTTGAAGTGAAAACTTCTCTAGGCGCACATTGCACATTTTTTCCTGGGCAGTGAATTTAGCTAATACTTGACGCGTCATGGTATTCGAATAAACTCGGAGAGAGCCGAACGTTACGCCACGGTATTCGGCTCATAGACTACGTTGAGTTATTAGTACAAGGCCGGGAAACATTATAGTATCTGTCAAGAAGAAACTCTAGTTCTAAACACGCCGTTTTGGCGTGACTTATTCCTGCTGTTACTGATGTCATTATCGATATCTGTCTATAAAACTGATTGGTTCACCCAGATTAGTACACCCAGTAATGTGTAATATGATGCCGTGTTATATTTAGTTAATTTCATATAAGTAAATGTATTAGTGTGAAGTTTGTACACTAATTTTCATACTGCCATTTGTAATGTAGTAAATATTAGATATAACTACAAGAAAAATATACATGTTACCAATTATATAGTGAACAATATTAAACCTCGATCGGCTTTTATTTTTATTTTTTATATAAAGTTGCCGGAAATATGTCGTGTTTAGTATCAAATGAGAGGTGTCGTCAAGGGCTGCCATGCAGAAATAGCAAAAATTTGACAGCTTGATCGGCTTTTGTTTTCTGCATAGAGTTGTCAAAACCATGTCGTGTTTAGTATTAAATGAGAGATATCATCAAGGACTACCATGCAGAAGTGTCAAAACTTCGATAGTTCTATCGGCTTTTGTTTTCTGCATAATGCTGTCATGCCGTGTTTGATATCAAATGAGAGGTATCGTTAAGGACTGCCATGCAGAAATGTCAAAAGTTTGACAGCTCGATCGGCTTTTATTTTTCGCGTAGAGTTGTCAGAAACATATCGTGTTTGATATGAAATGAGAGATATTGTCAAGAGCTGCCATGGAGAAATGTCAAAGTTTGACAGCTCGATCGGCTTTTATTCTTTTCATAAAGTTGTCAAAACCATGTCGTGTTTGGTATTGAATTAGAGGTATCGTCAACAGCTGCCATGCAGAAGTGACAAAAATTTGACACATCGATCGTCTTTTGTTTTCTGCATGAAGATATCAGGACCATATCGTGTTTGGTATTAAATGAGAGGTATAGTCAAGGGCTGCCATGCAGAAATATTAAAAATTTGACATCTTCATCGGCTTTTGTTTTTTACTTAAAGTTGTCAGAACCATGTATTTGGTATCAAATAAAAGAAATCCTCTACGGCTGCCATACAGAAATGTCAAAACATTGCCAATAAAACCAAAATCAAAGCGAGCAATTTTTATAGTAATTAAAATATCAATATCACGTGAAACATAAGATAGTTGTTATGACTTTTATGAGTTGTCATTAATTCTATCAACCAGTACAATAAAATAGAAGTTTTCACTTTGGACGTGCAGTCTTAAGCACACTCAATTTTTTTGGTTTTAGTTTATAATAAACCTAAACAACTCTGTCTTATCTAAAAGATCTAGAAAGAGGCCATTGTATACATTAGGAATATTTGACATCGAATTCCTCTTTACAATTGAAATGCGGTTTTGGATAATCAAAGTTGCATTTTTAAAATGATTATTAAACATATTAGTAATGACTTTAAGAGCTACAATAATTTTGTTGTTATGAACGATTTTATTACAAGCCTGTCATATTTTTACTTACAGAGTTATAATGCCCCATGCATTCTTTGACATGTTGTGGAAGTTGATTATTTTATTGTAGTAATAATAATCTTTTTTCACTACTGGCCTAGGAACCCACTATTATTTACCTTTATTTGACATGAGAAATTGTTTTTCACTACCGCTTCCTTGTAACCATGGTAACCTAGGTCAATAATAATATGTTATTAACCTTGGTCTATAATGCAAACTGTCACTTTTCAATCAAACTCAAGCCTCCAAATATTATTTAACTCATTAAACTCAAGAAACGTGTTAAGGATATAATTTAAATTTGCCGCTTAATTTCAAATTGACCTACGCTGCCGCCTCGCCCGGCTCCGGCCGCTGTGCTGTTTTGGAAAATGTGAAACATGTGTGGATGTATAAATGAATAAATCACTATTTTTTTTTTTGTATGTGTAGGTAAATACATTTCAATAGATTTATTTAAAAATAATAATAAACTAATAAGGCTGCTGACTGTAACTGTACAAAGTGTTTTTATTACATAATTAAATCAAATTCAAATCAAGGCCCATAAGTGAGGTTATCAAACCAGAGAAATGAGCGAAACGTCAAATAGAAACAAATGCAGCCTACTATGTTTTTGTGAATATTAACAAATAAGTAAAGCAATTATTCATGTCAAAATAATTGTTATTATCAATAAAAAGAATTCAAATAGGATTTGTGCTAGTAGTGAAAAAATAGTATATAAACCACGGTTGAGAAGATCATTATTGACCAGGCGCCTTATATCCCTCGGGCTGCGCCCTCGGGTTACAATAACGGCGCTGGGTCAATAATGATTATCTTCTCAACCTGGGCGTATAATATACTATTATATACAACCGGTAAATTATGATAATTTTATTCTTATCAAAGTCATAACCTAATGTGCTTCAATATATATCAAGGGAAATAAAATACTCTTTAGGGAAATAAAATGATTCAAGTCATTTGTTAATTGATATTGATTAACAAATAAGGAATATTATTAATTATATTTATTTTGGAAAAAAAATAAAATGATTTTTGTAAAATTAAATTTAAAAAAATAGTTTTTCTTCATTTATAGAAATGTGCTTTATTCTTACGAATTTCGCATGCTCTTTTGTTAAATAACGAATTTTTCCGTATGTATAAAAAAATTTATATAACACGAGAGTAAAGTGTTATTAATTGCCTCGAGCGCTCTCGACAAATAATGACGATCATTACTCCCTATATATATATATATATATATATATATATATATATATATATATATATATATATATATATATATCTACTTTTTGGTACGTCAAGTATATATATATATATACTTGACGTACCAAAAAGTTATTTGTTTTAATTTGGTAATTTATTTAATAATACATTGTACAAAATAAATATAAAAATAATAAAAATATTAACTTGAACCGGGAGGGATTTGAACTAGTGAAAAAATAACATGGAGCCTTGATTTAACCAAGTCAGCTACCGAATACGTTTCCATGATTACTGTTTTTTGTAAATTATAAGTAATAACTGTCAAGTAGGATTATACTTTCGTAAATATTTCAATAATAAGGCATTAAATTAGGAATATTTAGATACTCTTCGATGCCAAATTAAATAATCTTTCTAACCATACCAAAAACTCCCACTATACTCTTGCGGGACAGATAATATTTGAAAAAACTGTTTTCCCATAGTAAACGCCTATGTCTCGGTTTTCAGTGTTCACACTATCTATATATATAAAAAAATAAGGTTTTTCTTTGGGGCCTTAGTTATGGACTTCTACCGAACCGATTTTGATGATTCTTTTTTTAAATGAAAGCTATTAGCATGTAGATGTGCACAAAAATCTAAAATGTTAACATTTTCGATTCCGTCTATTTTTATAAGGCCTTAAAGATTTTTTATTAAGTACCGCTGTCAAGCGATAGATGGCAGCACTGAACAACATGCAGATGAAGAGAATGATGCAAAATACATATAATTTGTGAAAATTGCTACAAGAATAATATTTTGTGTTATTTAGGGCTGGTTTATCAATGCAAAGTTAAATAATTTAACAGGCAAATATCTTGAAACATGCAAAGCTTTTATCATTCAACAGTCAAAAGTTAACGATAAATGACAGATAAATATGTCAACATGTCAAATTAGAAGTGAAAATATAAGAAGGAATTTTTGCCCCAAAAATTAATAAATATAATAGTTAATTCATCAATTCATATTTAGTAAGTAATTTAATAATATTGAGCAAAATTATTAGGGAGACATATTTTGTATTACAATATAATAATTTTTTTTAACCTAAAGTTTAAAAATTTATTGAATTTTATATCCCTTACTTAAAATACAGTATTATTTTTGAAAATGGACAAGAGACAGGAGTAAATTTATAGATTTTCACAAAACGAAATCAGTAATTACAAAAGAGTATGTTATAATCAATAAGTTGGATGTTACTATTTTCCCGCTCTTATACGCTACCCCTTAATGCTGCCTTTTACAGAATGTTTTTACACTTTTGAAAAATGATTTCACATTAACAAAATATGAATTCACATTAAAGAAAACTGATTCCACACAAATGAAAAGTGAATTCACAATTCACAGTTACGAAATATGATTTCACATTAACGAAAACAGATTTCACGTAAAGGAAAACTGAATTCACACTAATGAAAACTAATTTTAAATAAACAAAAACAGATTTCAAACCCACTGGTTACTTATTCTCACATCTACCGTAGCTAACATTGTTGTAATCGACTTTTATCATTGTTGTAATCACGTTTCATCATTGTTTTTATCAAGATATTTTAATTTATTTTGGAGGCCATAGATTTGCCTCCTCTAGAGGTGGCAACTGCTCCTTCTTGCTCTTTCTTGGCGGTGCCCATTTAAGTTTCCCATGTAAAATCTGTTTTCATTAAGATGACACTGGTTTTTGCAAGTGTGAATTCTGTTTGCAAAATTGGTATTCAGGAGTGATAAATTAGTTTTCGTTACTGTGAATTCAGGTTTCCTTTGTGTGAAATCAAGTTTCGTCAATGTGAAATCATATTTTGTTAACCTGAAATATAAGTGTGAAATCATACTGTAAAAGGTATAGGCATGCATGGTTATGTATATTTTTTTAAACCGAATAAAGATGTTAATTTGCAAATAGAAACACGTTAATCCGTCATACATTACAATAATGTATAATATTTTTCTGTACAATAAAACATTCATTATTACTACAATAATTGAACTTGAAATCATAAATGAAACATTGATTACGACAATAACAATATTTGTTGTTGAGAATAAATTATATACATTATAAAATGGAATGAAATGAAATAAGAATGATTGTATTTGCAACATTGATATGAATATGAGGATAATCTCTATTAGATGTTTTACCTTTCTCTTCTTTTAAATTTATAACAGTTAAAAAAAAAAAATCAGATGAAATGTCGAATTTAGCACTAGCATCAAATCTTCAAATGAGAAACGGGTTCATTAAATGAATACCTACTGTGGTTCCTATAGAATTATTATTATTATTATTATTATTATTTATATCAATTGCGTATTTTTAATAGGTATGTTTAGCTGTTAGAAAATTTAATATGGCTGGAGTTTGTTGTAAAAATTGTACAATAATATCCAAAGTCTTCATCAAATAATTACCGAGCAATAAAATCCATCCTGTGCCTGTGTTACAAGACCTGTATTTTTATCTGTCAAAACAGTTTCAATTCCCAATTTACAGTTAACTATCAGCCCGATTCACAAAAAAGTTTAAGCTAATCCTCATTTTTGGATTCGTGAATTCTATTCTATTCCGGTATTTAAAATTTAATTTTCATGATATTATCAATAAAAGTAGATACTAGGAATAGATTAGACTATATTTTAAGATATAAACTGTCAAAATTAGAGTAGAATTTGCTAATCCAAAAATGAGGATTAGCTTAAAATTTTTGTGAATCGGGCTGTATAAGTTTATAGTTTATAGACTGTAACCTTGCATTAACAAACCGAACCTAAATAATTTACTTATTATTACCAGTGTTGTATCAAATAATCTCCCTATTCCTATGTGCCCAACAGCCCAACGAAACACCGGTGGTTAAAAAAGTGTTGAAAAGTACCAAACATTGAATATAAGTACAGGAAATATATAATTTAATAACTTTACCCCATAATTTTGTTGCAAATATTTGCAACGGGTACAGCTAGTATATATATATATATATATATATATATATATATATATATATATATATATATATATATATATATACAGCGTGTCTCTTAAATAGGGGGACATGGCTCAACCACAGATTCCTGAGGCT
This sequence comes from Ophonus ardosiacus, assembly GCA_943142095.1. Lineage (NCBI taxonomy): Eukaryota > Metazoa > Arthropoda > Insecta > Coleoptera > Carabidae > Ophonus > Ophonus ardosiacus. The sequence goes on along the minus strand of OW964824.1, from coordinate 37,685,007 downwards.
GAAATAAGACGATTTAACTAAACTTGCTTCTACCGGAATATGTACCATTTAGCCAGAATTCTGCTTCAAAGTTCTTCAAAAAAAAATTAATTTTGCTTATAATAACAGAACGCTTTATACGATTTGGATGAAATTTGGTATGACAGTTCATATGGTTATGTCATCTTTTAAGGTGATACTTGTTATTATTAGTGAACCACTACATACTTAGGTGTTCCAACATAGATTAGACCGTAACTTTTTAATGGCCACGCCGATAACAAAATTATTTTTTTCAGAAATATACATTCAATAGTAAACTTTTCTTTTTCTGTTTAATTTGTGATATCTGTTACAGTTCAAACAGAAAAAAATAAAACCTGAGTGACTGCAACGTGAATTTCTTTAAAATAAATTTAATCTAGCAGTCTATCCAAATGTCAAACACCTAATTCTTAATGACAGTAACGAGTTGTCAATCTTCTCAACTTATTTAGTAGTAAGTTAACATATTTATTCGTGTTATTTATAATAATGGTAGTAAAATACTATTAGGCCGAACAAATGGATGTTACTAGTTTCTGAATATAGCGAAGGAATTTTTTGGCAACCCATAAACAATTGTTTCTGTCATTAGAAATTAGGTATTTGACATTTGGATAGACTGCTAGATTAAATTTATTTAAAAAAAAAATTCACGATGTAGTCATTCAGGTTTTATTTTTTTCTGTCTGAAACATAACAGATATCACAAATTAAATCGAAAGAGAAAAGTTTACTATTGAATGTATCTTTTTGAAAAAAAAAATTATGTTATAGGCGTGGCCATTAAAAAGTTACGGTCTATCAATGTTGGGACACCTAAGTTTCATACACTAGTGGTTCACTAATAAGAACCTGTCATACCAAATTTCATCCAAATCGTATACAACGTTCTGTAATTATAAGCAAATTTTTTTTTTCGAAGAACTTTGAAGCAGAATTCTGGCTAAATGGTACACTTTCCGGTAGAAGCAAGTTTCGTTTAATCGTCTTATTAGCCTCAGGAATCTGTGGTTAAGCCATGTCCCCCTATTTAAGAGACACCTGTATATACATATATATATATATATATATATATATATATATATGTCATAGGGCTATAACATAGAAAAACAGTTTTTTAGGCGCCAAAAGTTTCTATATTAATTTATTAAAAACATAATTGGTTCCTATTACAAAGAAAAAAATTACGAACTTTTTAATGCCAAACACTTTACATTTCTGTTTCATGTAAAGCCAGAAAATAAATTTAAAAATTTGTACAATTACGAAAAAATATTATTAGCCATGAAACTGACAATAACAAAACATTGTCAATTTTTACTAACCTGATCGGGGACAATTAAAGAAGGAATATTTTGACAACCCATAAACAATTGTTGCTGTCATCAGAAATTCGTTGTTTGACATTTGGATAGACTGCAAGATTAAATTTATTTTAAAAAAAATCACGATGCAGTCACTCAGGTTTTATTTTTTTCTGCCTGAACCGTAACAGATATTACAAACTAAACAGAGAGAGAAATGTTTACTATTGAATGTATCTTTCTGAAAAAACGTTATCGGCGTGGCCATTAAATAGTTACGGTCTAATCAATGTTGGGACAACCAAGTTTTATATACTAGTGGTTCACTAATAACAACAAGTATCATCTTAAAAGATTACTTATAAGCATATGAACTGTCATACCAAATTTCATCGAAATCGAATAAAGCGTTCTGTTATTATAAGCAAAATTAATTTTTTTTTCAAAGAACTTTGAAGCAGAATTCTGGCTAAATGGTACACTTTCCGGTAGAGGCAAGTTTAGTTAAATCGTCTTATTTTAGCCTTAGGAATCTGTGGTTATGCCATGTCCCACTATTTGAGAGACACCTGTATATATGAATATATTATTACGGCACATTACCCATTTCTGGGTGTGCCAGTATCTACAACACACCTCACTGGCACTCATAGCTGGTGTGGAGAATGCACCACAGGGGTCACTTTTGTACCATTTAAAATTGGAAATATTTGGCGTCTGTCGGGATCGAACCCGGTTCCCCCAGGTTCGCGACCAGACACTTAGGCACGCGGCCACGGGATCCCATATATATATACAGGGTGTATCAAGGTAATGGAACAGTGCATTTTATTCGTGTATGTGAAAAGATACAGAAAAAAGTGATTAAGATATTTTGTAAAGTATAGAGGGGGACACATTTTAGCATAAACTTTATTATCTTAAATCCAGTGGTACTCAAACTACAGAGCAATATTATATTTTTTTAAATGGCATTATATATATTTTATTAACTCATTAAATAGAGAATTTTGTTCTGAATTCAACGACATAATAATATCATACTCGTACATTGCGAAAAATTTGATAAAAATTAATTCAAAATTAATATTTTATTTCTACTTTATCTAAGTAATCTGAGCAAACATTCAATCAATAAAACAAAATAAAATTTATTTTAGATTTATTACATTCAAGTAACCTACGATTTTGGAAATAAACTCAACTTTTGAAATAAATTTTTTGTTTTATTGATTGAATGTTTGCTCAGATTACTTAGATAAAGTAGAAATAAAATATTAACTTTGAATTAATTTTTATCAAATTTTTCGCAATGTAAGGGCTTGATATTATTATATCATTGAATTCAGAACATAATTCTCTATTTAATGAGTTAATAAAATATATATAATGCCATTTAAAAAAATATAATATTGCCCTATAGTTTGAGTACCACTGGATTTATGATAATAAAGTTTATGCTAAAATGTGCCCCCCTCTATCCCTTACAAAATATCCGAATCACTTTTTTCTGTATCTTTTCACATACACGAATAAACGGCACTGTTCCATTATCTTGATACACTCTGTATATATATATATATATATATATATATATATATATATATATATATATATATATATATATATATATATATATATATATATATATATATATATATATATATATATATATATATATATATATATATATATATATATATATATATATATATATATATATATATATATATATATATATATATATATATATATATATATATATATATATATATATATATATATATATATATATATATATATATATATATATATATATATATATATATATATATATATATATATATATATATATATATATATATATATATATATATATATATATATATATATATATATATATATATATATTATATATATATATATATATATATATATATATATATATATATATATATATATATATATATATATATATATATATATATATATATATATATATATATATATATATATATATATATATATATATATGTATACAGTGTGTCCCTTTTAGAGGTGCCACCATTGGGATCTCGAGAACTATAAGAGATACGATGTCGGTTAAATGGAACTTTTTGTGCACCTTTAGGAGGACATCTCAGATGTACTTTTGTTTTTTCAAAAATTCTCATAGGGCACTAGATAATGACGAAAAACTAAATATTGTTGATTTTTTCTTTTTCAAATAACTTCTAAACTATTAGTAATTGAGAAAAACGTTTCAAATACAAAAGATAGATATTTTTATTAACTAACCAGTGACGTACGAAATAAATTTTTATATCCGTAAATTTTTGAGATATAACACAAACTTATATTTTTTTAAATACAACCTATATCTGATTTTAGTCTCAAAAAAATCAATATTTATTTCTCTTTTCAACGATGTAAGGGTTATTATGTTTTATATTTGTTTTATCTTCAAAATTATTATTTTTGCCTTATTTTGTATTAAATTTATAATTATTTTGAAAATATTGGTAGATTTCTATTTAGAAATACTCCTTGTATTTAAATAATTTATTCCGTTAGAAAATTTTGCTCAAAACTCGTATCAAACTAATTTTTATAATATTTTGTATCTGGTCGCCCTTGGCACATTATAGTGTAATTTGTAATTATGAGTCTAGAATGAAAATATTAAGTAATAAAGGCATAAAACAAATTATTTCGATCAAATACAATATAATTAATAAAAATAATAATGTTTTTTTTGGAAAATAATAAGAAAGTTCAGGAAAATAAAGAGAAAAATAAAATTTTAGGAGCAAAGCAAATATAAAACATAATAACCCTTACATCATTGAAAAGAAAAAAAAATAATTATTTTTTTGAGACTGAAATCAGATATGGGTTCCATTTAAAAAAATATAAGTTTGTGTTATATCTCTTAAATTTAATGATATAAAAATTTATTTCGTACGCCACTGGTTAGCTAATAAAAATATCTATCTTTTATATTTGAAACGTTTTTCTCAATTACTAATAGTTTAGAAGTTATTTGAAAAAGAAAAAATCAACAAAATTCAGTTTTTCGTCATTACCTAGTGCCCTATAAGAATTTTTGAAAAAACAAAAGCACATCTGAGATGGTCTCTCAAAGGCGCACAAAAAGTTCCATTTAACCGACATCGTATCTCTTATAGTTCTCGAGATCCCAATGGTGGCACCTCTAAATGGGACACACTGTATATATATATATATATATATATATATATATATATATATATATATATATATATATGTTAAAAACTACCACTTAGGTTTTATTCTCTTTATTTTACACATATCTGTCATACATCACAAATTATATGTCACATCTACTGTTCTTCAACTTTTCAACGCCAACCTAAATAATTTATTTCTAACATTCGGCCAACCTGACAAAAAGTGCGCCCTCGCACTTACAACATAAACATAATATATAATACCTATTTATTATGAAACAAATTTTATTTTTTTAAACATAGTTTAATCTTTCTGGTTTTCTTCTTTTTCTCTGTGATCTTTTTCGAGGTTTTCTCTATATTCTGCTGCTCCGCTTCTTTGATTAGCGTCTTAGTCATAGTTCTTTCTTTCTCGTTTATCTCCTGGACGTCATTACTCTCATTTTCTTGAACCTGGTCATTTTCACTTTCATCGACTGACTCTTCTTTGGTGTCATCTTCTTCGCTTTCATATGTATTATAGTATCCCTTTAGCTGAGATACGTGAGCAGTCGTAATATGTTTTCTATCTTCATCTCCAGTTTCAATCTTTTTGATTCGGTAAGTATCTCCGGGGAGACACTTAGTTATTACATATGGTCCTTTATATTTAGCTTGTAGTTTTGTACTTTGTCCTGCAGCTGTAGTTTGTGCCTTAACAACTACTATTTCGCCCACTTCATACGTATGACCAAGAAATCGTTTTTTGTCAAATTGTTTCTTATATCTCTTTTGTTCCTTCTTCATTTCCTCGAGAGCTTTTAGTCTCAGTTCATCCACATTTTCCTTTTCATTGAAATTTGTAGCTTCTTCAATTATAGCGTTGTCTATATTTGGAAAATATCCGTAAATCAATTTAAATGGAGATTGCCGTGTTGTCTTGTCTATTGAAGTGTTCAAGTCCCATTGGACTTTATTTAAATGTTTGTCCCAATCCCTTTCGGTTTCCATCTCACCTTGCATGATCGAAATTAAAGTTCTATATACCCTCTCGATCATTCCATTCACTTGCGGATGTCTGGGCGAATTGTAAATTACTTTGATTCCTTTTAATTTACAATATATTTGGAAATTGTGTGATGTAAAACCAGTACCTCTATCACACACGATAACTTGTGGTGTTCCATACTTTAAAATGAAGTCATCTAAACTCCGAATTACAGCATTTGTCTTGATACTTTTAACTGGATAAAAATTCACAAATCTCGTAAATGAGTCTATTATCTCAAAAATATATTGATTTCCTTTGGAGCTTTTTACAAATGGTCCAACATGGTCGATGTGGAGTCTCTGAAACGGTTTATTTGTTGGTGGTATAGGATTTAGTAATCCACTACGTTTTCCTGTTGGTGCTTTATTTATAAGGCATTCCATACACCCATTTATGTGTCTTCTAGTATATCTTCTAAGTTTTGGAAACCAGTATACTTCCAATATTCTAGAAACTGTTCTTTCAGCAGCAAAATGTCCTGCTAAATCATGATTTTTAACCATTATGGCTTTTCTCATGCAAGTTGGAACAACGAAAAGTTTTCTAATTTGGCCATTTATTAATTTATTGATGACTAATTTACCTTTTATCAATTCATATTCTTTTACTATATCCTTCTCTTCTTTGTTTCTTTGTGATTTAGGTTTTTCAAGTATGTCGATTATTCTACGAAATTTTTCATCACTTCTTTGTATCATTACTATTTGTGCATTTTCTGTTACAGTCAATAAAATAGTCAATCTCTTCTCTATATCATCTTGGGTATCTACAGTATCTTCTACCGGAGCTCTGCTCAGTGCATCTATATGAACCATCCTGTTTCCCTTTCGATATTCTATTTCATAATTATATTCTTGTAGAATATTAAACCATCTTGCTATCTGTTGATGAATATTCTTCTTACTATTTAGGTAGACTATAGCTTGGCAATCTGTAATTATTTTAAATTTGTTGCCAATCAGTAGCGGCCTCAATCTTTCTACACTCCATATAATGGCTAATAATTCTAATCTTGACGAATGTTATCTACTTTCACAATCTGTTGGAAACGCAGTAGACAAGCCTCTTCTTTCCATTTTCGTCCTTTTGCAGAAGCATTCCTGCTATTCCTACAGAACTAGCATCTGTGTGTAGTTCCGTTTCATGTTTCTTATCGAATAATTTCAGAACAGGGTAATTTAAAAGCAAACATTTCAGCTGATTAAACGCTTTACGACATTTTTCATCAAATTTGAACACTTTGTCTCTATTTGTTAATTCGGTTAGAGGTCTGGATATTTCTGCATATTTCTCTATAAATCTTTGAAAAAATCCTGATAAACCTAAGAATCTTTTAACTTCGTGAATCGAATTTGGTTCTGGAAATTCTTCTATGGCACACAGTTTTTTCTTTCCTGGTTTGAGTCCTTCTTCACAAATTCTATATCCTAAGTAATCGATTTCTGTTTTGCCAAATACACATTTCTTTAGATTAAGAGTTAATTTGGCTTCTCGCATGGCTTGTAGTACAAGTCTGACTCTTAGAAGAAGTTCTTTCCAATTCTTTGCTAGAATTATCACGTCGTCTAGATAACAGCAACAGATTTTGTTTCTCAAAGGACTCAACGTTAATTTCATAAGCCGAACATACGGAGCATTTGTCAATCCAAAAGTCATCCTTTTAAATTCACCAGTGGTGTCCTGGGTAATAAAGGCAGTTTTTTTACTCGCTGATTCCGTTAAAGGTACTTGCATATATCCATTTGCTAAATCTAAACTTGCAAACAAATTATTTCCAGCAAGTTGATGAAACTGTTCATCCAATCCTGGAATAGGGAAATTCATGGGAACTGTTTGCCTGTTTAATTTTCTATAATCCACAACGAGATGTGAATCTCCATTTTTCTTTCTTACAAGTAGTACGGGTGCAGCATATGGACTAGTAGTTTCTGCTACTAATCCACATCTTTTCAATTCATCTACCATTTTTGAAATAGTTTCTCGATCAGCTGATGACATTGTATAAGGCTTACACCTTACCGGAATATTGTTGTCTAGAATATCCATCTGGATAAGATTGGTGCAACCTAATTCTTCCAAAGTCAATGAAAAACAATCACGATACTCACAGATTAGTTCATGTAATTCTTCCTTCTGTGTTAACGTTACGTTTTCCCCAACATTTATCATATTTACGGTGATTGGTTTATATTTAACAAATTTTGTTTCTAACTCTTTTTATCATCAGTTTCTGTTGATACTTTCACATTCTGACCTATTTTATAGTTTACTGGTATTTCTGTGGTGTTATATACACGTAATATAAATCTTCGTTCATTATTCTTCAATTCAAACTTCGCATTTCCGTACTTGTTCATATTTACATCCTTTTCGAGTTCACAGTTCACACATGAGTTCATTTTCATGATAGACGGTGCGTCGAGTTCTTCAAAAGGAGACACGTTCGCGTAGCTAAAAGTTAAAGCATCATGTTTGCTAACATAAGCAACGTGAGGTAATTCGCAATAAGTTCGTCTAATTAAAAGACCTGAGTCTTGCGTATCTGTTGGTACAACCCATAGAGCTATATTATCCGCACTTACACAATCTATGGAGATTTTTACTTTAATTCTGCCACGTGAGATCAAGGCTGGTTCCGAATGTCTTCCAAATCCGAATAGAGGCTGTTTATCTTCAGTAACTTCAAGATTGTAACGTTCTACAACATTCTCACGAATAGTGCACACTGAGCTTCCCGTATCAACAAAACCCTTTAGCACTATTGTTCCATTAATAACAACGGTTTTTAAAAATTTCTTACAGGAATTTACTTCGCACGAAGATTTAGCTTCGCTTATAGTTTTAATTTCATGTTTTTCATTGTATTTTTGCCACTTCCTTGATATGAAATGCTTAATCTCCTTGGACAATTCTTTGATTGATGTCCTTCTTGCTTACCAATAAAACACGCTTGCGATGGATTGTTCAGTTTTCTTGGGCAGTTTTTAGATTGGTGTCCTTCTTGTTTACATATAAAACATACTGCGTTTTCACGTATACATTCTTCTGAAGTGTGATTGTTCAATCCGCATTTGTAGCACTTTCGATTTCTCTGTGAAGCATATTTGCCTTCTAATGATCTTTCAGACTGTTTTGTTGTAATTCCTCTTTCTTGTTTTTTTATTCTTTTCGCAGCTAGAATATCTTTTAATAAAGAGCCAAAATCTAAGTGTGTCTTCACTGTTAAACTCATAGCTATTTCTGCAGATATTAACCCACTTAGTATTTCTTCTTTGGATTCGCTAAAATTCAGACTTAATTTATTACATAAATCTACCTTTTCGTAAAAATAAGCCATGACAGATTCTTGCTTTCCTTGCTTGCGAACTCTCATTCTGTCCCATTTCTGTGACAATCCTTCGGCTGTAAAGTAAGTTAATTTAAACTGAATTTTAAATTCTTCCCATATACTAATTAAGTCTTGCTTAACACTCAACCAATGAGTAGCTGCTCCTTTCAAATGAACTCTAGCACTTTCCAAAATATAGTTTTCTGGCCAACGATTTAGTTGAGCACTAGTCTCAATACTTTTTAACCATTTTTCAGCATTAGTAATGTCTTTATCACCATCAAAATATCCAATCACTTTTGATAAATCTGGCATCACATGAAATGCACTCGTTGGATTACTTAGGGAACTAGTCGAACTTGATGACATTTGAGGAGTTAATTTATTTATTACTTGCATAAACATTTCATCACGTCGACGACTTTCCTCATCACGACGACGACTTTCCTCATCATGACGACGACTTTCAGTTACGAAAAGATTCATCATCCTCAAACATACTTCATTTCTTTCGATTGTTCCAGTTAACTCTTCAGCTAACAGACTATCGTTATCTATATTATTGTCTTCTTCACAAACATTATTTTTCTTGTTGTGAGTCATTGCAATTTTTATTTCTGTATATCTAATGCACCGCCGATATTCACATTTAACACGCAGATAATGTGAAAATTGATATCATTCACATGTATCCCACTTCTGAATGTTAAAAACTTGTTCATTAAAACTACCGCTCAAGTTTTATTCTCTTTATTTTGCACATATCTGTCATACATCACAAATTATATGTCACATCTACTGTTCTTCAAATTTTCATCGCCAACCTAAATAATTTATTTGTAACATATATATATATATATATATATATATACTAAATACACGAAAGCTTGACAGATTTTAAAAGAAATCAACTTTAATTAAAGCCCACAATCCACTGACACACCCACGACATTTTCCTCCTTATATATAAGTTACTATTATTTGCTTTTCAGCTTATTACTATACATTTTTTATCCTTACAATATAGTGTATGCTGGGTGTCCCAGATTCAAACGGCATAACTTGAACCATGGATTAAACACGTAAAAATAAGGTGACAAGTTAATTTGAGCAAATGTCCGTAAATGCTTTGTTTCAGAGATATTTATGTTTTCTTATTGGAGCAGCGCTACCTTAAAATTCAACTTTATAACGAGATATGAAATATTATCTTATTAAGTTATAACATAACAATTAAATTAATTATAGGTAAATGATTTGGCTATTACCTAATTTAGATGCAAAATTTAGTTTGCTTGCTTAAGGTCGGGGCAAAAATGAAAATTATCGATGAATTCAAATAAATTAATTATTTATGTACATGTTCATCATAAACTCTTTCTTTTATGGCACCCCAAGCAAAAAAATCTAAAGATGTTAGATCGGACGAACGGGCTGGCCATGGTATAGGTCCTCTGCGACCAATTCACCGTTGTGGATAGTGTAAATTTAACCACTCTCTTGGTTGTCTCCCATAATTTGCAGGGCAGCCATCTAACTGTAGCCAAGAGTTTCTTCTTATTGCTAATGTAACTTGTCCATTAAATCATTCAAATCATTATTTAGAAAATTGTAGAACCACTTTGAATTTAAACGATGTGGCAAAAAGAAAGGGCCTATTAAAGTATTTTCAATAATACCTAGCCAAACATTACATTGAAATTCATAGTGGATTTTTTTCTCTTTAATTGCATGAGGATTTTCATGTAATCAAAGATGAGAATTTCTTTGATTCAAAACCATATCTCCCGAGCAATGTCACGCAGTGACCAATGCAGTGGCAGATCGGTGTCGTGCCTTTTTGCTTGCTACAGGTGAACATTTTGAACAAATGTTATAAAAAATCGTTATTATTTTATTGTACATAAATAATAAATTAGTTTAAAATCATCGATAATTTTCTTTTTTTCCTAACCTCGGTGCAAGCAAACTAAATTTTGTATTGAAATTAGGCAATAGCCAAATCATATCCCTATAATTAATTTAATTATTATGTCACAACTTAGTAAGTTAATATTTGATATCTCGTTATAAAGTTAATTTTTTAAAGTAAACATAAATATCTCTGAAACAAAGCATTTACGGACATTTGCTCAAATGAACTTGTCACCTTATTTTTACGTGTTTAATCCATGGTTCAAGTTATGCTGTTTAAATCTGGGACACCTGTATGTACATACGAATTCATATCATGTTCCTATTTTGGTTCTTCTTTTTTTCTTCTATTTCTTTCAGCCATCCTAACTCTTTTCCCGAATCTTCTAGGATTCCCTTTTTGTTTCTATTGTTTTCTTTTAGTTCTCCACATTTCTTTAAAAGATGTTTTATCGTTCCCCATCCCTGTCCACATAGTCTGCATCTTCTCTCTTCGTCGGGTTTCCAGTAACCGTTCACTTTCTCTTCATTACCGCACCTGTACCTTGCTACTTTCCTAATGTTTTCTGTTTTTCCTATTTCAAATATTGGGGTATGCCGAGCGCTCTCATATTGTTATATTTTGGGTAATATGACTAAATCTTTCCTGATTCTGAATGTCTATGCTTATTTGTTTTATTTTCCCTTTTATGTCCTGCTCTCTTACTCTTTCATTGTCTATTTATGAAGGTGAGTATTTTTGCTTTTACCTTCCAGTTTTCTTTCTTCTATTTTCATTGTTTTCTGTCTTAGCTCTCTTATATGTGCTTCTGGGCTGCATGTGTTCTTTAATGTGTACCCTATGTCTTTAAATTCTTACTTTTTAATTTCCTGCCCTTTCCATGTCCAGTTTTTCTGAGTTTTTCTTCTTCCACCTTTTTTTGAACTTTATAACTTTCATTTTTTTGCGTTTAGTTCAAATTCTCTATACAATTTTTTTGTTTCCTATTAATATTCCTCCATATTGATTTTCTAATAGCCTTTCTTCTAAATCTGCTATGTATATTGCGAATAGTACTGGGCTTAAAGGGCATCCTTGTCGCAGTTGTCCAGAATTCCTCTGTTTTATTTTCTCCAACTCTTACGGAATATCTCGTTTCCGCATAGATTTTCTTTACTTCCTTTGTAAGCTCTTTACTTATTTCTCTTTTCTCTATTACTATAATTAATTTTGTTCTCTCTACCTTATCAACGGCAGCTTTCAAATCGATGAACAAAGCATACACTTTTCCTCCTTTCATACCTAACACCTTGTCTACTATATACGAGAGTGCGTACACGTTGTCCATTGTCCCTCTGAATTTTCTGAATCCTGCCTGGTTGTCTGGTAAAATTTGTTCCTCGTCTATTTCTTTTGTAGTTTGTCCTGTAGTACAAAAGCATAGATTTTGTATATAGTGCTCAGCATTGTTATTCCTCTGTAATTTTTTGTTTCTTCCCTTTTCCCTTTTTAAATATTGACACTATCACCTCTGTTTTCCATCTTTCTGGATATTCTTCTCCATTCCATATTTTGTTTATTATTTTGGTCAACTGCTTCACTACGTTGTCTGAGCTATTTATCCATACTTCATTTTCTATTTCATCCTCCTCTGCCACCTTCCGTTGTTTTAACATTTATTTTTGTTTTCTTGCTTGTTCTTCCGATATTTTGTCCTTTAGGTTTGCCTCCGTTAAGCTTGTTTTCAATTCTGTGCTGGGTTTCTCCGTTTGTCCTTCTAATAGGTTCTAATAGGTTTAAGGGCTTTTGCCATTTTTTGATTTCTATTTTTTCGCATATTTTTATTTTTTTCCTCTTATCTCTATTTAATATTTCCATACTTCTGGTTCCCTGGTTATATTTTGGACTGCATCCTCTTCTTTTTTTCCTTCTTTCTAACTTTTTATGTTTACATAATCCTTTGAATTCTTTTCTTTTCTTTATATATTCTCCTTTGTTTTCTAGTCCCCTTTTCCATTTTCTAAGTGTTTCTTTCAGCTCTATTTTCAGGTTATAACAGTCTTTGTCCCACCAGTTGTTTTTAAACGTAGTCTGTCTCTGTGTTATAAGTTTTACTTGTTTATATTCTCGTATCTTGTCTATCATTTCATTGATTTCTTCTCCTGCCTTAGTTTCAATGAGACATTCTTTTTACATTAGATCTGTGTATATTTTTGTGCCTTTAACTGACCAGTTATTCAAAATTTCAACAGGCTTACAGATAACCAATATTAAGTATTTAATAGGTGTCAAAGTGGTTGATGAAAAATTGAGAAAAGAGCCGATTTTCAGATGTTTAAAATTTTAGAGGAATTTCATGTGAGTTTTAGTTGGCAGTAACTCGCCAATCGTTCATCGGCAATAATCGTGTAAAACATGATATTAAAGAGAATTTCATGCTGAATTCAAATTTTAAAACCGCGTCATCATATCTTTCAGAAGATCAGAGTGGTGGATGAAAAACTAAAAAATTGCAGGAAAACGTTAACAATTTTTATAAAACCGTTATCGATAACTTACTTCTTTCGATGCCACGTCGAATGTAAACTATTGTAAATAGTGAAACCTATTAGACTAAGTATCAAGTACGTAATATTGTTTGTTTTTTTTGAATAATTTAAATATTTTCATAATTGTTTTAAGCAAATGGCCATAAACCTGAATATGCCGCCATTTCTCCAAATTGGCGGGAGGTTCCCATGCTCCGATTTCGGGAAAATAATATGTTATTCAGCGCACTTTTCTGGGACTGGATTCCGTTAAAAAGCTTTTGTTGTAATTACTTTAAGATAAAATCATAAATTTGCTGGACTATAAAAAATCTTTAGAATGAAAAAAAAAACTATAAACAATAATTAATATTTATATATATTAGTTAAATAATAATAATTAATGATTGTCAAAAAGTAATTTGTAAAAAAACGTAAAAAAAATATAATAAAATATGATTTAAATGAAACATTCACGTAATTTTCAAAAAATTTGCTCTGTTTGAAGCACTGTAGCTCGCTATCTATTAATTATAGAAAAAAATGTTTTAGATAAAAGTTGTAGAGAATTTTATAGTCAACAAATTAGATAATAACTATTTTTGCCTAATGCAAATAAGTGAAGAGATATTTAGAAAAAACCGCTTTTTTGCGCCTTTTTTCTCAAGTTGGCGGTGCTTCCCGAAGGCCCCCGAGGGGGAAAACTTGCATTTTTTGTTGAGACCTCTAAATATATAACATATCCAAAAATCAAAAATACCCGACCTTTTGCAGGGTAAATCTACCTAATGACTGGACTAATATTAAAGAATATAAAAATCTCTATCCGATACATTTAAAAAATTTATGTCTTACTAGTATGTTATTGTTTTATAACAACCTCAACATTAGGTCCGTTATTGAGTAAATAATGCCCTAGGGCGTATTAAGTTGCTATGGTAATGTTGACAACAAACTGACGTTAATAATACTGATACTAACATAAAGTGCAGTTAAGGTAAAGAAGCATTATGAATTGTAGTCGTTTATAATCATATTTGTTTCATCACAAATACAAACCAGCATACTTCTTATTCTTAGCAATAAAATTGCTCATCCATATTGACAGAAAAATACCACAAGAAATATATTTTTTGTTTGAAAAAATGCTTTGTTTACAGAAACAAAATATTACCTATATACCGCATTCACAGGCTACTTTGTAAGTTGTATTAAAATTTTGTGATTTATTATTTTTGTTTGATAAATTCTAGTCAGACAAAATGTTTATTAAGAATTTCTAGTAGACATAAAACGTTGAAGGCACCACGGGTGTTATTGTCCTTATAACAATCCTTGGTACCTTAATTACTATTATATCTTCTATGAAATTAAAGATAGAGACATATAAATATATAAAATAATAAGTTGTAAATAAATCTCGCAGCCCATGGAAAACAAGTGGAAAAATTAAAATGTTTGTAATTGACAGATAAATGTGAGTGTCACAAAGCCAGAGACATTACTGAAATCTTTTTCTAGGAAGTACATTTAATATTTCTTATTTTATTATTAAATAAATATTTATAATTATAGATACATATATTACATATACCCTTCAGATATACCGCTAATCTGATCAATGATTTGGAAGAATCTCGAACATTAGAAGAATAAGAGTGAATAGAATGAATTAAAAAATATAAAAATATATAAAGAAAATATGTGTTTTTGTGGGTACCAGAAATGTCAAATATGTACTATATAGCCTAATATGATAGTAATTAAGGTACCAAGGGTTGTTATAAGGACAATAATGCCTGAGGTCAACAGTGTACTGTCGAGGGCCTCTGGCCCGAGGCGAGTACGTTGACCGAAGGCATTATTGTCGTTTAACACCCGTAGTGCCTTCAACGTTTTATGTCTTACTAAAAATTTTTCATAAACATTTTGTCTGACTAGAATTTATCAAACAAAAATAATAAATCACAAAATTTTAATAAAACTTACAAAGAAGCCTGTGAATGCGGTATCTAGGTAACATATTCATTCTGTAAACAAAGCATTTTTTCAAACAAAAAAATATATTTTTTGTGGTATTTCTCTGTCAATATGGACGAGCAATGTTATTGCTAAGTATAAGAAGTATGCTGGTATGTATTTGTGATGAAACAAATATGATTATAAACGACTACAATTCACAATGCTTCTTAACCTTAACTGCACTTTATGTAAGTATCAATATATATATATATATAGGTGAAAGGTAATTACGACTGTAATTAGTTAAGGAAACTGGATAGTGGGTTTGACATTCAATTTGTAGGCTTCAGTGTAGTACACTCTTTTTAATTTGTCAAGCTTTCGGTTGTATTTTTAACCATCCTCAGGACACTGTAATACAATAATGAAATACGTACAATTTGTTTAAGAATAAATTTGGTATTTAGTACTCACATTAGTTAAGATTTTTTTGTAGAATATACAGCATTTACAAACATGTAGTTTTGAACATGCACATGCGCATAGTTTAGTAAAATAATAAATCGAAATAACTGAATTACATATTAAAAATTTTGGCCAAAATAGTTGTCACAGTAAAATTGATAAATTACAAACTAATAAAGTAAACAATTTTGTTAAAATAATGTTAAATTTTTATAATTGTGCACAAGTTGTCGAAGTAAATACGTGTACAACACCATTTTGTGAAAATTAAACTGTCAAAAAAATCCACTAAAACATAGAAATAGTTTTTCCTAAAAAGTATGCGTTCAGTAGTTTCATGTTATTTAGTAGTAAATAAACAAAGAAATGATTTTTTTTTTTTTTTGAAAATTTAACCCGGATATAGGTGTGGTGGATTGTGAATATTATTCGACAATTTTAACAGGTAAGTGTATATATGGCTCAGTCCATCAATGTCTGTCCGTTTGTTTATGGGGTTTTCGGTATTGTTGATATGAATCATTTCTAGAAATGTTCGTTTTAATAAATTTTGTTCTCTATCTAATACTTCAGCTTCATCGTATAACATTTTGTGTTTGTATTTATTGCAGTGTTCTGCCAAAGCAAAAGCTATAGGTTTAAGTTTAGTGTCACTTTTGTGAGATGTTATTCTACTTTTGAGTGTCCTACAAGTTGTCTTACATATTGTGCCTGGCAATCAGCACAAGAAATACGGTATACTATATTAGATTGATTTTGTGTAGGAGTTTTGTCCTTTAATTTTGAAAATATTTTGTTTACTGTTAAGCTACTTTTAAAAGCAATTTTAACCGCGTGATGTTTGAGAACTTTCGTTATTTGAGGTGTAAGATCTGGTATATATGGTATGGATGCATATTTGAATTCTTGTGGTTCATTCTGTTGATCTTGTACCTGATTTGGTTGAGGTTGGTTATTAGTATTAGAAAGTAAGTTGTTTATTAGATGTTTCGGATAGCCATTGCTCAGTAATCCATCTCGGAGTCTGTGTAAGTTTTTATTGTGAAAGTTAGGGTGGGAAATACGCAAGATGCGACTTTTAAGACCAAGAATAACATTTATTTTTGTACATTTAGGTTGTTCTGATAAGTGGTGGATGTACCTTTGTTAGGCTATTGGTTTGGTGTACCAATCTGTTTTTAGGTTGCCTCTTTCATCTCTAATCACCAAGAAATGGTATACATAAATTTGCTTCTATTTCAATTGTAAATTGAATTAGGGGGTGATAGTTATTAAATGTTTGAAGAATGTGATCTGCTTTGTCTGCAGGTACCGCACATATAATGTCATCCACAAACTTTTTAATAAATGGTAGTTGAAAGTCTAGTTTTGGTATACATTCATCGAGGAGTGCATCCATACATATTGGGCGATGATGGGGCTGATAATGGCACCCATTTGGCTACCAAGTAATTGTTTGTAAAAATGACTATCATATGCGCAATAGCTGCTAGAAAAAACAAATTTAAGTAAATCTAAAAAATCTTGTAGATCTAAAGTCGTGTAGTCTTGTATTTGTTCCCATTTTATGGTTATACTGTTCACCGCCAGCTCCATAGATATATTACTGAACAATGAAACAACATCAAAACTAATTAAAACATAATTATCAGGTATTGAAGAATTATTAATAAAATCAGCAAATTCGAATGAGTCTTTTGTATAATAGTTGTTTTCTTTGTTATAAGCTATAGTAAGAATGTTAGTGAGGAATGAAGCTATTTTTGAATTAGGTGCGTCTATTGAAGCTATTATAGGTCTAAGTGATAAGGTACTTTTATGAATTTTGGGTTGACCATAAAATTTTGGGGCATCGCATTATAAATTGTTAACGTTTTAGCTATTTCTTTGGTGATCTTATTAGCATTCTTCAACTTGCTGATAATTTTATTAGCATTTTGCTGTATAGTGTTAGTCGGATCATGATTAAGTTTTTTATAAAAATTAGTGTCCAACAAGATTTCAAGTGCTTTGTTATGATAGTCTTCTTTTTTCATCACGCTGGTAACATTGCCTTTATCAGATTGCAAAACAATAAGGTGGGGGTTTTCATTCAAAAACTTTTTGGCATTATGTAATAAGTACTGAAAGTAATTGTTGAAGTGATGATCATTTTGTAAACAATTTGTACTGAACTCACACTTCTTAGGAACAACTATTTCTATGTTTTAGTGGATTTTTTTGACAGTTAAATTTTCACAAAATGGTGTTGTACACGTGTTTACTTCGACAAGTTGTGCACAATTATACAAGTTTAACATTATTTTAACAAAATTGTTTACTTTATTAGTTTGTAATTTATCAATTTTACTGTGATAACTATTTTGGCCAAAATTTTTAATATGTAATTCAGTTATTTTGATTTATTATTTTACTAAACCATGCGCGTGTGCATGTTCAAAATTACATGTTCGTAAATGCTGTATATTCTACAAAAAATCTCAACTAATGTGAGTACTAAATACCAAATTTATTCTTAAACAAATTGTACGTATTACAGTGTCCTGGGGATGGTTAAAAATATAACCGAAAGCTTGACAAATTAAAAAGAGTGTACTACACTTAAGACTACAAATTGACTGTCAAACCCACTATCCAGTGTCCCTATATATATATATATATATATATATATATATATATATATAATATTTTGTGTATTATGCATAGCCAAGACTAGACGTGCTTTGCTGTCGCTCCGTGAGTTACTTTTGTTAAGTGCAATATTCGACTTAAAGTGCAGTTTTGTGTGCAATTATGAGTGCTCAGAAGAGGAGTATGAACGCCATAGTAAAGGAAGTAGTCGCGTCCATCCTCAACGATGATATGTTTATCACGTTAATCGTTGATGGTCAGCGCCTAGAAGAACAGGCGTCCTTCTACAAGGCCATTATTGCAGACCTTGAAAAGAAACTTGAACGCAAAATGTCTGTTTTCTTCAATAACTTTCTATCGACTCCCTATTTGGCCATTTCCGGTGTGCCCCAAGAATCAAATCTTGGACCTTTATTATTTAATATGTTTATAAATGGCGTTATTGAATCTGTTAAATATTCTGAAATTTTACTATATGCAGATGACATGAAAATATTTAAAACCATTAACTTATTAGCTTGGTCTTTATCCTCTAAACTATTTTTTAATTATAGCAAATGCAAAATAATGAGTTATTTTGTAAAAAAAAGACTGTATACACTCATACTTATAAACTAGACCAAACCATTCGTGATAGTGTATATCTGTTCAAAGACCTTGGAGTATTTTTTGACCCTAAATTGACTTTTAACGCTCACATCAATAATACTGTTAAAGCTTCATACAAAAATCTTGGATTTGTAACGAGAAATACTCAGACTTTTCATAAAATGTCTACTTTAAAATGTCTCTACTATGTTTTGTTAGGTCAAAACTTGAGTATTGTTTACAAATTTGGAATCCTGTCTATACTAAATACGTGAGGACCATAGAATCTGTCCAAAAAAGATTTATTAAATATTGCTATTTCAAAGTCCATAGACAGTACCCTAGTTATGATTATGACTATATCAATCTTCTTCTTGAGTTTAATGTTACATCTCTTGAACAAAGAAGAAAAATGATGTCATGCTTGTTTCTCTATAAACTAATGAATTGTAACTTTGATGATCCAAATATTTTGAAGCGTATGTTCCTCGACTATCTTCTCGTTATAAATTAATATTTAGCTGTAAAACTGCCAGAACTAATTATGAGTTAAAATCACCTTTACGGCAACTATGTTCAATTTTTAACAGTTTTAGATCAGATATTGACATATTTGCAGACTCATTATTAAAATTTAAAACTTTCATATCGTTTCGAAATATCACTCATTAAGTAATTCATCTTTGTAATATAGGTAATTATGTATATTGTTTCTTATTGTTATTTACCTAATGTTTACGCATATATATTTTTGTATTTTCTTTATATAATCTTCCTGTAATTGGGATATTACTATCCTGTAGGAATGATTTATTATAAATAAATAAATATATAATATTGATTAATACTCGTATGTGGGTCGGATATCAACTTCTTTGCTGAGTTAGTTTTTTTTGTAATGTTCGATTGGCATAAGAGGTCACTTTAAATGAGTAGTATGGAGGATATTTGGAGTTCATCTTCCCACAGGTTACCTCTGGAAAAAAGGGTAGCAAGTACTTTTTTACCTCCTCCACCGTAATCTCAGAGTACTATTTATAAATATGTCATTTGAAATATGCTTGCCTATTACGATGGAAGAACGCCTTTTTGAACTTTTATTATTATCAAATTGATTTGCTGTGGCAATAGGATCATCCTGTATTTGCTTATTTACTGTATTTTCGCCATTTGAGGATGTATTCTTGCTCTGAAACATTGTCTATTACGATGGAAGAACGCCTTTTTGAACTTTTATTATTATCAAGTTGATTTGCTATGGCAATAGGATCATCCTGTATTTGCTTATTTACTGTATTTTCGCCGTTTGAGGATGTATTCTTGCTCTGAAACATATGTGCATTTTAAATAATTGTTCGCATATCATTTTTGAGACCAATTGATTCCAGTCCCTCTATCGGTAAATTATCGTTAGAAGATTTCACTGTGTCATTAATTTGTTTAGTGTTAGATGGCACTGCTTGTTTTTTATTAGTTTCTTTTTTGCTATTATTATTCATTAAACTTATTTGTTCTTTTAGTGACTGAATTAATTAAAAATATCTTTATTAGAAATAATTTCTTTTGGATAATTTATTTCAGTTTTAAAGGCACTTAAATGATCGCCTGTTGCACTACAGAAAGAACTGTCAATGACATTTGCGTCTTTTATGTTTTTCATTAGTTTGAAACAACTATTATGAGTTATAGTAATACATAACACGCATTTAACACCACTACCAGCTGTTTGTCTACACTTTCTACATTTATTTACACCCGAGATATTTGATTGACTATCTTTAGGCGCCAAGACACTATATAGTATCCCTTGGAAGTCACAAGCAGAGTAATTTGTCGCCAATTCAATAAGTATACAGAGTGTCTCACAACTCGCGCCCCAGAGCGAAGGAGGAAACACGAGACTGCACTCGGATGTGTAATTTCGAAGAAAAAAAAATCTAGCTTAAAAGATATTAGAGAAAATACGTCTTAAAAGTGACCAATCAGAGACCTACACCTTTAAAGTGTGTTTGCCGTAATTTTACGTTGCTAGGGTTTTATACAAATCAAATTTTCTTTAAAATATGTGGGCGACTTTAGTTTTCGAAAAATGTCAGTGTCAAGTTAAATTTGACAAGGTGAATAAAAAAGGCAAATTCTTACCATGTATTCAGCCGCTGATTACTTAGAAATGATTATAATTTTCCGAGAATGTGGACGTAACGCCAGAGAAGCAGCACGAGTCTATTCGAAACGTTTTCCGGATAGAAACCTTGTGGATCATAAAGTGATATTGAGAGCCATCGCAAGGACGCATGAGACCGGTCAAGTTATGCCAGATCGAAGAGAAACTGGTGGTGCTCCCAGAATCGCTCGTACAGTTGAAAACAAAGAAGCTGTTTTAAATGTCTTTAAAGAAGATGGTATTAGAAGTATCAGAGAAGTTACGGGCCAATTAGGTATTTGCAAGGCTTCGGTACATCGAATTTTGAAAAATAATCGGCAACATCCGTATCATTACACTCGTGTACAGCATCTACAGCCGGAAGATTACCCTAAAAGAAGAGAGTTCTGTACGTGGTTGCTAAGTCAAGAGATACTCGAACCAAATTTTGTTTCGCGGATTTTATTTTCGGACGAATCGATTTTCGGCAGACAAGGATGTTACATCGTTCATAATTGGCATATTTAGACAGAGGAAAATCCGTAAACCACTTTTCCAAGAGCATTTCAGCATCAATATTCGCTAAATTTGTGGACTGGTCTGTTGGGGGATCGTGTGGTATGTTAAGATTGTCAATTCATTTCTAGGTAATTTGATTTTTCCTCTCTAAGGTCTGGCCTTTTGAATTTCCTGCACGTTTAACAGGACGCATTTATGCTGAATTCATAGACACAGAACTTCCAGATTTAGTAGATGAAGAGGTATCACTCGCTTTTCGTATTAACATATGGTTCCAACACGACGGGGCTCCACCTCATTTTAGTCGAAAAGTGCAGGAAATTTTGGACCAACAGTATCCTGACCGTTGGATAGGACGTGGTGGTCCACGAAATTGGCCCACGCGGTCTCCCGATTTAAATCCTTTGGATTTCTTTCTTTGGAGACATGTGAAAAACTTCGTTTACAGAGAACCCATTGACACAGAGGAGGAGCTCAGAGTTCGAATTCAAGAGGACTTTATAACAGTTACTCCACAAATGATTATGGACTCTAAATTGAGCCTGTTAAGAAGGGCGCGATTATATTTACAAATGAACGGAGGAAATTTTGAGCATCTGCTCTGATTGAATCGTTCCATGGGTGTTATTACCATTGTATAAATTGCATTACAATAAAAACGATTCTATTTGGAACCACCATTTGTTGTTTTAATCTCAAAGAATTCAAATGACAATATTTTCGTTTAACACATTTTACACAGCTGCACTGTACGATATAAATGATGATCTCGGACGACACCTTCGCTAACCTAAATTTGTTGACAATGAAAAGTCTACTCTAAAGTGTCAAAATTACAGTAAGTTAAACAAATTTTGCAACTCACTAGTAGTATTTTTAAAACCTAGCAACCAGTTTTATTTTGTAATAATATTATCACACCTCAAGATATCCTTCCGGGATTGGTGGATTAAAGTCTTGTAACTCCGTTATGCAAGCAGCCGCAAATTATTTTCTTCTATTTGTTGGCAACCCATTGTCGTCGGCAAGTGTCAGTTTCGTATGGGGCGCGAGTTGTGAGACATTCTGTATAGTTTTAAATTGCTACTGTGCTTTACATACAAAAATTTGAACAGAAAATCATATTTAATAATACTATGCAATTTATATTTATTCTTATTTCAGAAGAAAAAAGATATGTTATTTTTTTGCAATACCACAGTATTGAAGTTTACTATTTCTTTGCAATGGTGGAATACCCCAATTTATAACAGAAATTAATAAAAAAGATAAAGTAAATGACACATTCACATATAAATAAAGTGACACGCATTTAAAAGAGAAAAACAGGAAAGAAGCCAGTTTTGTGTTTAAAACTAGCAAGCAATAAATTTAAACTCTTGAAAAGAAGTTCGAAAAACAAACAAAAACATTATGAACGAGAAGTCCCGTGGCCTTTCATCTCCTTAACATTAATCATTTTCGAGCGTCGTTTCTTAGTACATCAATTTAAAATACTGAATTTTTTCCAACTGAAATGTCGTGAAAATATACGTTTTCATTCGTGTATATAATAAGTTACACTGTTTTTAAATAATAAAATTTAATGTTTTGCGACTGCGACAGTAAAAATAATAATATTTCATTTATATTCAACCTACATACTCTGGCCAGCCAGGCCCCAGGACAATAAAATGACATCTGCTTTCGAGCTACAGAACGTAAACCATTTTATTTTAGATAGCAAAATGTTTACTTTATGCGGTATTGGAAACGAATTTTCTTTTGAATATTGAAAATAAAAGTTCGTGTATTTTCAATACAGACAGCTCTTTATATTTAAAATTTATATCTAATCCTGCAAATACAAAATTAATGCATACGTGAAATATGTATACTCTGAAAAATAGTTAGCATAATCCTAAGATTAGTTTGAGTAAAAATGTTATATGGATGTATTTCCGGAAACTTTTCGTTACAGAGTTACAGCTCTTTAAAAGTTCACCTCATCAGACACATTTTTATTAATAAGTTTGTTGCACTAAAATTTTGAAACTTAATATGAGGATACCACTTATTTCGTTTGTTTCTGTGTCTCACTGATGTCTCATAAGGGGAAGCCATGAAGTGTTTTTATCGTTATTTTTTTATGTATTAACATTTATTCATTTTTACTTATTAGTATGTTACATCCGAGATGGGAGATGTTTCATTACAGCCGAAGGTTTGCGCAGACTTACAGCGCGGGGTTGTAATGAAACTTTCACCGTCCACCGAGGTATGTATACTATTTTATTTACAATTATTTTTTGTTTAAATCAATAATTTTTAAAATAAATAATTGAGTTGTAATCTTTGATTTTATTAATATTTTCGCAAGCTCTATTAAAATATGTTTATCCTACTTATCTATGATAATACTGCTAGGCAACCCTACATAAACATTTCCCGCTCATGAGGTGGAAGCGTGATCGGTCATTTCCCACCCAAGAGGTTCTCATTGTAGTTAGGAATGACGCATTTTTCTAAAAGGTTAGAAATTGACATATTACTGTAATGATTGTGAATAAATACATACGATGTAAAATTACACAAAAAATATTACTCTCGCTTAATCTTAATAAATGTAGTAGTTTTTGGGATAATTTAACTTTTAGAAAAAATCAAAAATCCAAAAGATGTAGGTACCTTATATATAAGAGAAAATGGAATTAAGATAAATTGATTCTTGAATATCTACGTTGCTATTCTTTGAACGTACGATAACCATTACCGTTACAATGGGGTGCATTCTGTAACTCGTCATATTAACATCCTGTTTAAATTTTTCACCAATAATAATGGTAGGCACTGATTAAAAAATTTAAATGACAGGTAATACATTTGTGTCTAATGGCTACAAATTTTAACAGATAGTACGATACAGAATACATACCAGTATCCATTAAAATGAACACCATATCTGCATATTCACTAGCTCATTTCTTTTTAATAAAAAAAAATCTGATGTGGCCAACACATGACCTCCCGCCAATTCCATGTTTAAAATAGCAGTGCGCTTTAAGTAAAGTATCATTACCGGTTAATCGTTTGTAAATAAAATCTAATTTGTTGTCCAATAAATAGAAAAGTCTGTAATACGAAATTTTGGATTGTTTTATTGTTTTTCCTCAAAAATTTGTTAGAGCTCCAAATTAAGTACTACAACCGATTTATCATATATGGTTAAAATCTAATATGTTGTTTCAAATTATATATGAGTTTTAAATACCAAATTTGAGAAGTTTTGGATCATATTTTAATAGACTTTAAGGAAAAATCGTCACACACGTACATTCTTATAAAAATCAGCATCATCTTCTAGGTGCTCTAAAACGCAATCTTTGTAAATTCTTCGCCGTACATAATTCATTTCGTAAATGTGTAGTTGTATATTAATATTAATTTATAGTGCTGCAAAAATAGCAATTAGCAAATTTAAATCAGATCATCCTGTTCATCTAACATTTATGTATGATGGAAAATATAGTATTTTTACAAACCTTAATAAAATATTATACTATTATATTCTCATTAACACGGTTTCATTATTAATTTTAATATAATTTCTGCCTGTCAGTGACATTTGTTTAAATATGTCAAACCTGTCATTAAAATTATGATTTTGTTTGACGCATAGGCTAGGTAATACATGGAAATAAATTATATTATATATTCATATTTAAAGTTATTTAGAGTTATTTACTAAATGTTATTATCGCAGAATTGAAGATTATACCATTATATTCCATTTTAATTAGTAAAAGTTGCTAAAAAATTATATTCAATGAATTTTTTACAAGAAAAACTGTTAAAAGCTTGTATAAATGATACTTCCGGTTATCCGATATACACTAAAAACTAATGAGCTCTTCCCATATTAGTATAGAATGGGTATACAAAATTTAATTTTTTTCTGATTGATAGTATTTGAGTAATCGTGTCCACAAGATCCACACACACACACACACACACAAACACACACTCTCTTCCCACATTAGTACAGAATTGGTATACAAAATATCAAATTTTTCTGATTGATAGTATTTGAGTAATCGTGGCCACAAGATACACACACACACACACACACACACACACACACACACACACACACACACACACATACATACCTACAGACATCATTATAAAAATGTTAAAATCGGATTCTGGGGACATCAAAACGTGCTTATTATATAAAATCTCTATATGCTATTTTTAGCACGATCCCTATACCTACCTTACTTAGGGTAGCGGGAGGTAAAAATAACCATAATGAAAATAAGGTATACATGCTAGTGGCAGTTAAGGGTGAATATAGGGATTTAACATGGGATTTTCGTTTTATGAAGTTTACTACTCTTCTGTTCATTTTATGGCAAAAACAATAGAGTTGTATAGAATTAAAATTTACATTTAAAACTGTTTTTATATTATTTATTGTTTTTAGTTTCTTCACAATTTTAAAAAATTCGGTTTATTAGTAACAATAGCCATGGTATTTGTTTTCTTTTTTCTGGTTTTCATAAATTATTTTTATTTGTCAAACGTCAATTTGACTTAAGGAAAAGAAATATATTAAATAATGAATGTTTATTCGAATGAGGATCGTGCCCTTAAGGATTATTTTGATGGAAATAGTTAATATAGAACACGGGAATTATTTTCCATATGTTTAATTTACATTTGACGTTATGTGAAAATTAGAAAAAAGAAACAAGTTACATGCCTATTGTTACTAATAAACGGAAATTTTAAAATATCTTTTCAAAATTACGAAGGAACCAAAAACAAAATACATATAATTTCGACTTTGCAGTTTATGCTACACAATAAACAGGAGAGCTGGAAAGTAGGTATACAGTGTATGTTCTACTATCAAGATGGCATGTGTTCATCGACATCTTTTTTTTTCAAATCGAGGGTTGGAGTAAACTTATGTTCACCCAGCAGCGATGGCCACCAAGGCTAGGTCGTCGGCGTACGCAATCTGTGTTACTCCGTCCGGCAGTTTTATTTTTAGTATTCCATCATACATTACGTTGCACAAGGTTGGCCCTAGGACCGAGCCCTGTGGGACTCCCCGTCTTATACTCTGATTTGTCCTCCTTTTCTTTCCACAATAATCCTCCTGTCGGTGAGATAAGACATTATTATTGTCAGGAGGTATTGTGGAATATTTCGTCGACGCAGATCCTTGACAATTTATCGCCATCTCGCAGAATTAAAGGCGTTTTTTTATGTCGAAGAGAACAATCGCGCACATCTTTCTCTTTCTTCAAGGGCCTAGCCTTGTCTCTTCTGCTGTCTTTTGTACCGTCTGGATGGCCTGAATGGTACTCTTCCCCTTTCTGAAGCCAAACTGCATTTCAGAGAGGTTTTCTGTTTCCTCGAGTGCAGTGTTTAGCCTTTGTAGTATTATATACTCAAAGAGAGTAGGCAAAAGGGTCTATAGTTAGACGGGTCTTCCGTCGTTCTACCTGGCTTTTTAATTAGCACTAACTTTGCAATTTTCCATTTTTCTGGAAAATTTCCGTTTTGGAGCATATTATTCACTATTCTTTATCATAGATAGGTGTGTGTTTCTTCGCCTCTGATTTTGGCGCTTAATTTGCTGGATTTTTTCTAAGTATTTATTTTGAATTTGGCATCATTTTATCGAGCTAGTTTTCGTGTTTCATCTGTGGTTTTGTTCTTCGATCTACTATCTTCCGTGGTGAGTTTTTGGCCTATTTAATTTTTTTCATATATATTTCAACGTGGTGTATTCTTCACATTGTTTATACTTATTTACCAGTTAATTAAGAACTGTCAATCATTTCATTAATATTTTAAATTTTGTTCTTCTACTGGGTGTTTGCTTAAAAATATATATACAGGGTGTTACTCTATCATGGATCTCGTTTGCTATTGTTGTAAAACTAAAACAGATGAACACAGGCTCTTATGTTGCTCTATTTGTCAAAAAAAATTTAGTATTGCTTGCTGTACTGATATTACAACGGCTGACGCTAGGAAAATTCGAGCCGGGACAAGTGGTTTGAAATGGAACTGTCCAAATTGTATTAAATTTGGCAATGAATTGGAAGGCTTGAGGAGTATCATCATCAGTTTGCAGAAGGATATTTCAGAATTAAAAAATAATACTAACACTAATTCTAATCAGGCTCCTGTATTTCTAACTGGTGAAATAACAGAAAATATCATACAGGAAATTACAGATCGAGAAAAACGTTCATGCAACATTATGATCTATGGCTCCGTGGAAAATAATTCTGTCAACAAAGATCAGCTTCATGAAAGCGATTCTTCCATGATTAATTCTTTGCTGGCTGATATTGGTGTTAAATGTAATTTAATTAAAACCTCACGTATCGGTCGCATTGATAACACAAAACCACTTTCACGTCCAATTAAAGTTCAATTGTCCTGTACTGATGATGTAATACAAATTATAAAAAATTCTAAAAAATTAAAAAGTAGTGATCAGTGGAAACACTTGTCTATTTCTAGAGACCGAACTAAAATGCAAATAGATTTCTACAAGTCAGTTAAAACAGAACTTAATACTAGAATTTCTGCTGGTGAAAATAATTTAGTTATAAAATACATTAATAATATACCAAAAATAGTTCCTTCTTTAAACTAATTTCACCCAACAGCTGTCCAATTATATTTAATTTATATTATCAAAATACTAGGGGTTTAAATAGTAAAAGTCATACATTTTATGTTAATTGTTGTTCTGTGTCTTATGATATAATTATTTTGTCTGAAACTTGGTTGAATGATTCCTTCTATAGCTCTGAAATTATTCCATCAACTTACAATGTTATCCGTGATGACAGAAATTTTTCACTCATTGGTCGAAGTAAAGGTGGTGGTGTTCTAATCGCCTTAAAAGAGTCATTGCATTTTAGTATTGTTGATACTTCAAGTATTAAAAAATTAGTACCATTAATTGATATCATTGCCTGTAAGTGTCATTTTAGTAACTCCACATTCATTCTCTGTGCATTATATATACCTCCTGATGTGAATGTACATGATCTTGAAATTTTTACAGATGCACTTCAGTTACTGCTTCTAAATGAAAATATTATTTTAATTGGGGATTTTAATCTTCCTGAATTTAGTAATAACTCCTCTAGTTGTGTTAAATCTTCCTCTTTCCGCAATATGTGTGAAGTCTTAAATCTACAACAGTACAATACAGTACCCAATGCGTATAATACTATGCTAGACCTAGCATTTACTAACTTCACAACATTAAATACAGCTAAGTCTGATTTACCTCTAGTTCCTGAAGATCGATATCATCCAGCTTTATTAATTAAATGTGATCTTGTTTCTAATGTTAAAACTAGCAATTTTCCTTTAGCAGGTAATTACCGTTATAATTTTCATAAACCTAACTTTATTCAACTATATGATTACCTACTTAATATTGATTGGACTTATCTGAAAAATTTCAATGATGTCGACGCTGCCTTAAATGAATTCTATTCTACACTACATGAAACTTTAGACAAATTTGTGCCTAAATATAAATGTAGTTCATCACATTTTCCCTTGTGGTTTACATCTGATATCAAATTCAACCTAAAAACAAAGGAGTATTATAGAAAGAAATGGACTAAAACGGGGCAACAATCATATTTTAATGAATTTAAAAGATTACGAACTCTAGTTAAAAAACAAATAAAGAATGCTTACAATGAATATATTCAAAATGTTGAAAACAATATTAAATCAAAACCCAGTGAATTTTGGAAGTATGTGCATTCTAAACAAGGTTGCTCACGTATTCCTGGTAGTGTTACTGATAACAATGATGTTTACAATAATCCACAAGATATAGCCAATGCTTTTGCTACATCTTTCTCCAATTACTACATTACTAGTTCTTCCTTCAGCAATAATAGTAACATATTTTATAATAACAATCCATCATTCACACTAGATAATGTCACTGAAAATGAATTAATTATGTTAATGGCCAAATTGCCTAATAAATCAACTTGTGGTGAAAACAAAATACCTGCATTTTTGGTTAAAGACTGTCGATTCTGTCTTGCTGCTCCTGTGTCCGTTATTATAAATTTAGCCATTACAACTTCTACATTTCCAGAACGATGGAAACAAACACGTATTACTCCAGTACACAAGAAGAATGACAAATCTAATATTGCAAACTATAGGCCTATATCAATTTTAAATAATTTTGCAAAAATTTTTGAAAAAGTTATATATAATTCCTTATTTACAAATATAAGATCTTTAATTTCTAACGATCAACATGGGCTCATGCGTGGAAGGTCTACTGTTACCAATTTAGCATGTTTTTCACAATACGTTTCAGAAGCATTAGATGACCGTGGACAAGTCGACGTAATGTATAGCGACTTCTCCCGTGCTTTCGATTCTATAGATCATGGCTTACTCTTAACCAAAATCAGTTCATTTGGTGCCTCTCCTGCTTTTTTAAAACTTTTAGCTTCATATCTCTCACATCGAAGCTGTTATGTTTACTATAATGGGTTTTCCTCATTTAAATTCATTTCTACTTCAGGTGTACCCCAGGGGTCTAATATGGGTCCTTTATTATTTGTTTCTTTCATTAATGAATTGCTAATTTCTTTCACATGCCCAGTTTTGGCGTACGCAGATGATATTAAACTGTTTAACAGAATATCCTCAGCCTCTGACGTACATCTTTTACAAAATAATATAGATAAACTAGCATTTTGGTGCAGCGAGAATAAATTACCTATAAATATCAACAAATGCTTTATTGTTACATATACACGCAAAAGTAACAACTTTATTCATCATTATGTAGTAAATGATACCATTCTTACACGCAAATGTTCTATTATAGATTTAGGTGTTACTTTCACTTCAAATCTCAACTTCAATGAGCATATTGTTAATATATGTTCATCTGCCAGTAAAACTTTAGGTTTCATTATTCGTATATGCAGAATGTTCAATGATATTACAACTTTAAAATCATTATATTTTGCATTTGTTGTAAGTAAATTAGAGTACGCCAGCCTAATCTGGTATCCTTCTTATGTCAGTCAAAATTTGCAATTAGATCGCATTCATCGAAGATTCCTGAAATATGTTTCATTTAAAATAGACAATATTTATCCTGACAGAGATGTTGATCTAAATTCTCTTCTAGAGCGTCATTCCTTACCCTCTTTAGTTTCCAGACGAGAAGCTTCGTGTTCCAGATTCCTGTGGATGCTTCTTCACAACTATATAGATGTACCATATTTACTGTCATGTGTGCCATTCCATGTCCCAAGGTTGGCTTCCAGACAAGGTGGATCGTTTCGCCTACCAGTCGCACGTACAGTTATTTTGCAACGCTCACCTGTTCATTTAATGTGCCTCAATGCTGACAAAATGTACGAAGATATATTCATCTAACTATGTATATATATTTTATTTTGTTAAATTGTAACATTTAATTATTTTTTCATTGTTTATATTAATTTTACCCTGTAATTGGCTTGCTGTTGGGTAAATAAAGCGTATTATTATTATTATTATTATTATTATTATTAAGAATCCTTACTATGTCGTCAGGTTTACAATTCACCGCTCTTTTGATAATTTCCGGAGGTATATTGTCCGGTCCGGGTGCTCGCTTCTCACGGAGTTTTCCTGCTGCCACTAATACTTCCGCTGATGTTATGGGTGGTATTGTTTCAACTTTGTTCCCGACGATCCAGTTTATCGTTCCGCCTGTCGGGAAAAGCACGTCTACAATATTTCAATTTCGTAGTCTTCGAGTAGGGGCAGTGGCTCCCTGATCTTGAGCCTTCTGGAGACAACCCTGCCCCCAAATATCTTAGTCAAGGTCAGTGCATATTTGATCAATCAATTGAAAAAAAATATCATCCTAGTGGCCACACCAGGATTGCTTCTTTGCCCAAGCTATGGCTTTCCGGAGTGTCTTTCTAGCCTCTTTGGCCTCGTTTCTCTCTACGAGGCAAAGTTCCTCCGTTACGTTAGCTCGTTTCCTCTGATACCTTCTTCTGAGGTTTTAATGCCACTTTTCTCAGCTCCGCTATATCTTCTATCCACCAGAAGTCTGGCGGACGCCTGGGTCTTCCTTTCAGGGGCATCGCTTTATCGCATGCTCGGTGTAGTGCAGATATCAGGTCCTCACTGGTTTTAGTTTCGGCATTTATGTTGGCCTCTATCTCCTTGGTCAGTACGACTTTGTCTAGCCAATTTAGGTTCCAGCTTATGGTTTCTTCGCTCTTTTTTATAGAGATACCCCTAAGCTCAGTTTGTGTAAGCTGAGACTCTCCTCCTCCTGTACTTTCCATATAGTTATTCCAGCGGCGCCTCGTGTATTAGCCCAGGTTAGGTCTAGGCAGGTTTTTGATGTGCCTCGTTGGAAAGTTGCGGTACCGTTGCTCATGTTAATGAGATCTAGGGCCGCTGCCCAGTCCATAGTCAGTCTACCTCTTCTGTTTAAAATTCAGCTGCCCCATTCCGGAACCGCAGTATTAAAATCCCCCATAACTATGAGTTGGTATGGTTTCACTGTCCTAATAAATATTTCCATATCTTCTAGGAATTATTTGAAGTCGTCGTCGCTTTTATTAGGAGAAAAGTAGCAGCTGTATACAACGAGTTTTCCTATTCTTACCCATACAAAGCCCGCGCCTTTTCCAAATTCATTTGGCACTACCCTCTTAACTATTATTTTAATGGCTGCGTCTATTTTGCAGTCGATTATCCAGTCCTTTCCCGTCCTGATATTTAGTGGAGGAGCGCTAAGTAATTATCTCGGAACCGGTTCATACAACTCCGATTTTGATGATTTTTACCTTCCGTCACCTTTAGGTAAGGAAGGTATTGTCTTTGGTCAAAAAATTCGGTGGTGAGTTTTTAATGAATAAGCACGTTTTAGGGTCCCTACAATACAAATTTACTATTTTTAAGATGATGTCTGTAAGTATGTGTGTGTGTGTGTGTCCGTGTGTGTATGCGTGTGTGTGTATGTGTATCCGTGTGTGACAAATTTTTCTCCGACGATAACTCCAATACTACAATTCTAAAAAATATAATTCTCTCGTATTCCTCTTCCGTACATCCATATAAAGACTTGATTAGATTTTGGTTATAATTGATCCACCGGAAGTACTCTTATTTGAAGTTTTTAACAGTTTTTCTTAAAAAAACGCAGTTAAATATTATAATTGATCCACCGGAAGTACCCTTATTTGAAGTTTTTAACAGTTTTTCTTAAAAAAACGCAGTTAAATATTATTTTTTTAACATTTTGTTATTATATATATTAAAGAAAATACTCTTCTCTATACAGTTTGATTATAAATTTTCCTTCATATTCAATAGATGCAAATTTAAATCATTATAAAGAAATTAATTTTCAAAAATTAGTCAGCTTTGCTATTTATCATGGAAACAGCTCACATAATTATTCAAAAAAATTTAATTGACAGATGTCAGTTGCAAGTGCAAAACCAAATATGGAAAGAAGTATAGGTTCTAAAATTGGTATGTCATAGTGTTGCTCGCAAGTGACACGCAGAGAAAAGCCAAAGAGAAGATGGAAAGACATTACTTAGTGTAGTTTATGTTATAATTTTATTGAATTTATAGAATGTTTTAAAATGAACTTTTGGTATGGAATTTGTAAAAAATAGCATGTTCGATTTTACATGATATTATAAAGAATCTGTTCCAAGGACCTTTTGGTATGGGATTTGTACAAAATATATGGAATTGACGGAAGGTCTTGTGCTGGCCACAACAGATTTTTTTTTTAAATGTCGGTAATGCCAAATACTTCAACCTTTATAGTTTGAAAATTGACGCTCTTTGTTATTTATTAAATTATTTAATTTTTAAAAATTATTAATATCGTCGTTAAAATAAGGTTATTTATGAAAGTATAATATTTAAAAACGACATCCAGTGACCTTGTATATTGGATACTGAGAAGTAAGATGTATTCTAAAAGATTGGAGTATGTAATTTGATGTGGCCAGCACATAACCTCTCGCCGGATAGTTTACCTGACTGTGTGCATAAAACAAAGATTATTTTACAAATACAAATACATTCATGTATAAGTCTTTGACGTTCAAACTTCTTTATATATTTTTCTCCATATATTTACAAAATCTGTAGGTTATTTTAATATAAATTATATACAACAAATTTCAAAATATATTTTACCATATTAAAATTTTATGCAGATAACAGGGATTATTAATTCGAAATATGTTTGTCTTCTCTACATACATGTACTGAAAACATTAATTTTGGGCAGTTTCAATTGTATAAGGTATATCTGGAAATGTGCGTATATTCGTACATAACTTCTATCAAATTTTCTTTTTTCATACATGTTTCTAAATAACACACTGATTTTATTTCAATAAAGTGATGATGAGATTGCGCTCTTTTTATACTAATATCGATGTGTAATGTCGTCAATATTATATCTTATTTAAGAAGAATTTGATAACGTTTTGCAGTTAAATGTTACTGTAGTCTACAGTGCTCGTACATTTTCCCATAATCTTTGAGATAAATTTAACAGTCCTTTAACGTAGACTTGTCATCTGAACAATACTCACAGGGCAAACTAATAATTAAGAGATTCTCTAAGTATATTTTTCTTAATTCACTTTCATCTTGTGTTTATAACATTGAAATATAGTGTTCCTTCTCGTAGAGAGTCATCTTATTCGCACTTTGTTCGGCTTGTACCGTCTACAATTCAAATGTCTTGTCTTCTCGTAAACAATCCATCCACCGTCTTTTCACTCATCCATGTGCGCTGAGGGCTGCCCTGATTATCTAATCTTGTCCAAAATTAGGAGCATTTTGGATATCTTCGTTTTTCATGCGTTCATCTGGGAGACATTCAGCGACTACTCGTATTTCATGCTTCTTCTTTGCAAACTAACATTCTGCTTCATATGTGAGGAGACACTTAGGCTGGATGCGCATCGAGTAACAAAAACGTTACTAAACAAAATGTTTTGCGACATACTTAAACACACTGACTGATCAAAAACGTTGTTAAACTAAACGTTGTAACTTTAAACAAAACTTCCCACAATTTATTTGTGGCGATATTCTTATAAAGAGCAGGCCTTCCTTCAATTTAAAGCTAAAGCTCTATATCTATATTCATTGTGCAAACTTACATAACATAACAACGTGCTGTGTAGATCAAATGCGCAGTCGCATATGTACAATGAAATGTTTGTTCCTGTTGGCCCGCTGAGCAAAAGTCCGTGTTTGTGGGTTCGACAAAGCTGAGCATGTATAAACGTGCCTGATGATGTCCGCTTGGTACATACTTGTCCACGTAGACTGACTGAGCAAAAATGTTGTAATACAAAATATTTTGTTATGTACGAAAACATTTTACTCGTACCCAACACACACTGAAATATCAAAAATGCCGTTATACACAACAATTTGTTCGAAGATGTCTGATCAGTCTCAAATGTGCTTTTTGTTTTGCTTGATCAGTGTGAGTTATCCCATATACCAAGCACTGAACAGTTTCAAACACAGTTAAGCAAGAACGCTTTGTATAAAAACGTTTTTGTTCGTTTAGTGTGCGCTCAGCCTTAGCCGTAATGATAATTTATAACAATTAGTATAACATATTAGAATTCTTGATATTTGAATTTTGGATAATCCATTTGTTATATTATTAGCCAATTTACCGGGTATAGCAGATGCAGCGATAGAACATCTAAAAAAAGTGTACGTACAAGTGCCTTTGTGACTGTATAATTATTTTTCACCGATTGAATGAGGGTGGAACCTTACAAATTTTTTAATACCAAACCCCATTGACCAGTCACCTGCTCTGTACTGGGAATTGTGACTGCAGAAAAATCGGGCTGTTCTGTACACCCGCTTGTGCAGAATACAGCGGTGAAATTTGCACAAATTGTCCTCCAAGACCAATGACTACATATAATGATGACGAAATAGAAGACAAAGAGAATGTACAAAATAATTAAAAATATTTTTAAAATGTATTTTGTAATAAATTTCTATTGACAACGAATTAAAGTAGTCATCATTTTTGCTGCATTACACTCATTATCTTGATCTTTGAACACTAGTTAATATAATAAACATTTTTAAGACATTTTTTATTTTTATTTTATTTTTTTCACCAGAAATATTAGAAAAAAAATTTTTTCAAAATTTTTTGACTTTTTCGAATTTTGAATTTTTTTTTTTGGCTAGAGCGTCAATTTTTAACCTATAAAGGTTAAAGTATTTTTAATTACGGACATTTAAAAAAAAATTATTAAAATCGGAGCTGTTTTGACCGGTTCCGAGACAATGCACTTTTTTGAGCTAACGCTCCTCCACTAATTCGATTCTGCAATAACCAGAAGATCGGCCTGTTCTACATTTGCTGTAGCGTGCAAGAGGTCTTGTGCAGCCCAGCTCCTGTCCACATTTAGCTGAATTATTTTGAATGTATTTGTTTTCTAGCCTCCTCCAGGACTTTTTTTATTTATTGGGCATCTGCCAGATCCTACCTTATGGCCTTGTTCATCGCAAATAAGGCATTTTTGTTCTTTGCTGAGGCAGTCTTTTTCTGCGGATTTGACCAATTGTGCGAATAATATTGGAGGGAACGTTTAAGGTTAGGAAGGAAGTGTTATAATTATATAGTTTCAGATCAGAATTATAAGATGATTGTGCGATTCTTAGAGTATCTGTATTATCTAGAATGTAATTGTAATATAATAATATTTTCGGGATTTCTTGTTTTACTTTCGCAGGATTTTGTTCATTCCAGAGCCAGTAGAAGTTAGTTTTTTCTAATATCAGTTCTATACATTTTGTCCAGTTAAATTTATTTTGTTGTTTAATTGAGAAATTTTTCTGATTACCTAGCTTCCTTAGTTTATCATAGCAGATTTTTGGATATCTATACTCCGGTATTATTAAAATTTTGTACCACCATTGTAATAACCTTTGGACAATTAGAAGCTCAATTTTATTTTGGCCAGTTTCTTTTCTAACTACGTAATTAGGCGTGGTTTTTTGCCAGCCTAATATGGTTTTAAAATAATTTACTTGCGCCTTTTCTAAGGTCTCAAACTGGTTCACAGCCCAAATTTCGCTTGCATATAAGAGACCCGACGCAACGGTGGAGTTATATAAAGTTATTATGGCCTCCCAGCTAAAAGTTTTTGTTTTGATTAAAGTATTTTTAATTCCTCCTGTGGTTCTCTATATCCGCAATGTATATGTGCGAATAAAACAGGGCCCGTACACTCCCCCTGTAATACGCCGTGATATTTATGCTATCTGAAAGTGAGTTTTTATCGGCAATTTGCATATCAGCTTGGTTGTACATGTTACCTAAAAATCTTGTAACGGCACTGAATCAAAGGCTTTCTCAAAATCGAAAAATATAGGTTTCTTCAGTAATAATTTTGGTTTTATCATGTCCTGGTATTTTCTTTATTTCTTCCCCCAGTTTCCTATTGTTTTGCTGGTCTTTTTTGGTTTTTATAAGTAGGTTTCCGGTTCATGCTTTTTATATGTTTCGTACTATGATGCCCATACTGTCCGGGTTCACAGCTTCTTTAATTTTTCTTGTCATATCCGCATAGCTAGTTTTCTTTGTGGAGATAATCATGGCATCTGTGTTCCTTTTTTGGTTTTTATTTCTTACCAGTATTTTATTTTCAGGCTTGTTTGCTGTGTCGTTATTCTTACCTCTTTGGTTTCTTTTCTTCTTATTCACTTCCTTCCAGCCTTCTGTATGGCTCTCAGTGCACGTCATCGCCGGGTTTCCTGTTTGACCTTGTCCGCCACTTTGGCCAATTTTCTTCTTTTTATGTATTATACAATACATTTTAATACCAGAGTTATGGAAGATTGTTTCCAGCATCCTTATTATAAAGCCCCAGTTGGATTTCCTTTTCCCTGTGTCTATCTTTTCTATAGCGGCGGTTGTTTGCAAGTCCGCTTGTAGGGTGTCTTTTAGCTTCCAGAGATCTTCATATAAAGTTTTTGGGTTGAGTTTTCCTTTTTCATAATGCATGCGTAGGTAGTAGGCATTTTGACCTGTAGATTGGCTTTATTTCCCGCTGCTTATATTTACTCTGGTGATTATGATTTCTTCTTTTATAATAGAATTCTTACTTGTTTCTTTGGTCCTCTTTGTTGTTATCACCAAGGCACATTCGTGTGGCGCAGTTTCTGCACTTTCGGTGGCCTTGAAAACATCCGAGGCCCATGTTATTTTGTTTATGTCAAGGAAGTCTTCTTATTTCCTTCCTACCTGTGCTTTTTGTAACATTTCTTCTGTTAACTGTACTTTACTTTCACTTTTTTGCCCTTTTTCATTGTTTCCATGCTGTACTTTTTCGGTTTGTGTCTCTGCATCTTTCGTTTTAGTTTGTACTTCCTTTTCTATTTCTTTTGAAGCGTTGTCATTTCTGTGCATATTACTTTGTGTTTCTCTAGTAATGCTGTTTTGGAAACTTTGTGGGCGTATTCCTCTCTTTTTACTTGAGCAGACAAGGCCTTCGCTAACTGTTTAATATGCTTTTGTGTATTTGTGTGTACCGTCAAACAATGATGTTGTAGTTCGTCTATTTTTTTGACCAGCATACCCATCTCATTTATGCTCCACTCTGCTTGCGTCGGCAGATCCGGTACTATCTTTTTTGACTTGGTTGAAACTGTTTCCTGTTCCAGGTTTTGGGCTCCGTGTTTTGTATCCATGGCTCTCTTTTTAGCATTTGTGTAATTGGTTGGCGATCCTTCCCTGGATCTTTTACCAGGAGTTTCGCCCGGGAGATCTACAAATTTTATATTTGATACTGATCCTATCCTCTATCTTCTTGGTGGTGGAGTACATGCAAGGCTCTTTCTTCCTTCAAACGGGTTTTCTGTTACTGTAATTTTTGGGATTGTTGTACTCGCTACGCCACTCTCGTTTGCGGTGGGTGGTGTCCACTGTTCTTTTGGTTCTTTATTAGCATTGCTACTGCACGCGGGATTTGCTGATGCTGATGTGAATTGTCGGTGATATTTTTTTTCCAAGAATTTTAGCAGAAAGTGGTGTGATACTGTATCTGCATGTGTTTCCTGCGATAATTTTTTATCAACAAGGACAGAATGTTTGCTGATATGAATTATCGGTGATAATTTTTTTCCAAGATTTTTTGCGGGAAGTGGTGTGATATTTTTTCTGCACAACAAAATTCATAGCAATATAATAATAGTAAATAAAAAAGTTAAACAAATAATTATTTTTTTTAAATATAAAAAATTATTTTTGCTTGTGGATCTAATTAAAATATATTTTAATTTAATAAACAAAAACAGTTAAAATGACATTGAAATTTATACGTTAAATAAAAACATAAAGCAATTATATCTAAAATTTTGAGTGATTAAATCTTCTTTCATAAATTGTTGTTCTGGTTACCTATTTTTGAACATAACTCTTTAAGAGTTCATCCTAGGTAAAAAATTCAAAAACCCTTTTTGTACAAAAAGTAACGAGCTTTAATTTTGTATTCTTGTAAAATTTTGATACGGGCCACTGTTTTTGAAATAATAGCAAAAAACTCATTTTTTTGCACCTTTGATCCAAGATGGCGGTTCACGCCGAGCCTCCTCAAGGTCACAAATTAAAATTTTTCATCCCCGTCTCAACCCAAACAACATATGTTAAAATTTTTTTTTCTCCACGTTTTGTAGGGTAAAAACCTCTATTGACTGGACTATGACATATTTGTGGAAATATTTAACTTATTTTTAAATTTATAAGATAACGATTCACTTTGAATTAAAACGAATTTATTTTGAACTTCCATTATCTTTATTTGTAAAACACATATATACTATTCACAACGTTTCGAAAGCGAAAAATCTGCTGTCGTCATCAGGTGATCTGATACTACTGACTAATTCCTTAACATACGGGCTTTATATCTAGTGTTATGGCAGTGAACATTAGTGACGGGTGGCTGGTCAGGTCCAATGTGTGTGTCGGGCGTCTTGGGTGCCTGGGTTAGAGTCTGCTGCGATGTATTTCCTCCAGATTGGTCGGATTTCCACACTCGGTTGGCTGAACACTACATTTTTGTTCTTCTGTATGATGGCGGCTTCTTTGAACTTCCTCTTGTACCAGTGTTCTTCTTTCTTGAGGATCCTTGCTCCCTCCCATTGGATACAGTGATGGTGTTCCCACGCGTGGTCTGCAATTCCGGATTTTGATGTCTCTCCTCTCTCAGTGTGTCATCTGTGTTCCTTTATTCTGACATCCAACGGTCGTTTTGTTTCTCCTATATATGTTTTTCCGCATTCACAATCCACCTGGTAGATGCCTGTTTGTAATTTTGGTGACTGTTCCGGTTTTGTTGTTGTTAAGATGTTCTTGATTGTGGTTGTTGTTTGAAATCTGGTTGATATGTTGAACTTACTGGCAATCCTTTTTATTTTATAAGAGACTCCCTTTATATAAGGAATGTATAATTCATTTCTCTTTTCTTCGTCTCTGTTTACCTGTTTGGCATTTGTTCTTTGATTCTTCTTTAGTATTTTCGTGATTATATCTTCCTCGTATCCGTTTCGTTAGAATGTGTTAATGACCTCCTTGACTTCTGCCTCATAACCTTGTTCTGTGTTGCAGTGTCTTCGCTCTGTCTAGTAGCGCGTTGGCTACGCCAATCTTGGTGTTCTCGACGTGGTTTGATTCATAGCTCATATAGCGTCCCGTATGTTTTGGTTTGCGATAAACAGATGTCTGTATGGTGTGTTAACTCTCTCCACAAATACATCTAGGAATGGTATTCTGTTGTTCTCTTCTTTCTCCATTGTGAATTTGAAGCTCGGTTTATGAGTTTATGTGCGAGAGAAATACTTCTAAGTCTGCGTCGCTATGGTTCCAGATGATAAAGGTGTCATCCACGTACCTTATCCATTTCTTCGGCTTGATCGGAGCTGTGTTTCAAGCTGTGTTCTCGAAGTATTCCATGTAGATATTGGCGATAACTGGTGAAAGTGGAGATCCCATTGGCAGTCCATCTGTTTGTTGATAGAAGACGGTTTGAGCATGGAAATAAGAAGTTTTCAGACAGCACTCCAACAGTTCCAGTATTGCGTTGATTGTTAAATTTGTTCTACTGTGTAATTCTGTGTACTCTTCTAGTTTCTTCGCTACCACTTGTAAAGCTTTATCGACGGGTACATTTGTAAAAAGGCTCTCCACATCGAAACTAATTAAACGGTCTTCTGATTCCAATTGTATTGACGTCGCAATGTCTATGAAATGTTTCGAGTCTAATAAATGTGTCGCTCTTCCCTGCCAGAGGGGCTATGATTGCTAGCAGAAATTTAGATAGGTTGTAACAGGGCGATCCTGATGATTATGAATACAATGATTATACTTATTATGCTAATAACGTAGAAGACAATGTTAATAATATTGTTGATAATTATGATCAAGATGATGATGATGAAAATGATGGATATAATAATTATACTTATAATGCTGATAACGTAGAAGAAAATGTTAGTAATGCTATTAATAATAATGATAATGATTATTTTATGTAATAAAAAAATTACATAATAATTGTAGTTAAAAATAAAGTAATTTTAGTTCATTCTGTTAAACCTATACCTATATATTATTAGGGTGGAAAATTAAGGACGCACAGAAACATAGAGATGCACTCGAAAAAGTATTTTATTCACAAACTCGACCACTAATGTTTCAATTTCAACAACAACTGCCCCTACATAATCCCTCAGTCGTTTTTATATTCCCCAAATGACATAACACGCACCGTAAACAACAATTAATATAATTGTAAATAATTATATACCTACATAAAGTATAAATATAGCCTATGACCTAACAAAGAACCTATGACCTAACATTCGGCCTTTCCTGACCCCACGGTGTCCTCGTCAATTCGTATTCTATGTCTTGGTGTATAATAATGTATCGTTTACTCATAACTCAAACCACATACAAATTCTTGGGCAGAGGACTTCTCCTCGTCCGTAAACCAACCACAAATTCATTTATCCGTATACCACAAATAAACTCATGGGCAGAGAACATCTCCTTACCCGTAACCAGCATAATCATAAACTCATAGGCGGAGAGCTTCTCCTTACCCATAATCAACATAACCATAAACTCATGGTTGGAGAACTTCTCCTCACCCGTAAACCTAAGAAAAATTCAAATTATCCCTCTAACAAATCGATTAATTCATTGGTATCATATTTATTTTGATCTTCGTTTTCACTTGTGTTGCTGCTTTCTGAAACAGTGGAAGACGTGTCCATCTCAATTACATTCGTCTTCAGTACTTGTACTTATGGCGTCCAAAAGGGTTCTGTTGAACCGATCGACTTGGCTGTTAAATCTTGGTGACGCTACGGTTTTCAATATGTAATTAATCTTATTGCTACAACAAAACTCTTTGAAATTTCTACTAGTGAAAGCAGAACCTCTGTCACTAACTAAGCGAGTTGGCGTGCTAAACATTGCAAATAGCTCTGAAAGGTATACGGTGACTAAGTTTGATTTAGTGTTTCTTGCCTGTTTGTCCATTACATATTTTGTAAATGAGTCCACAACAGCTATTAAATAGACATTTCCCTTTTTCTAGGGCAAAATGTCCCAAGATGGTATATATGCCACATATCAAAAGGCTTAGATGGTTTTTGTATGGGGTGTAATTTTCCTTCGAATTTTAAATAGCTTTTCTTTTTATATGTACATTTAAAGCAGGATGTAACATTTTTTTATAAACCTAGTCATTTTAGGAAACTAAAATTGACTTTTTATTATTTTCCCACAGCTTTTTAGCCCAGCGTGACCTATTTTATCATGATACTTTTGCATGATATTCCAACGAGCAGCTTTGGGTACAACCAGTTTGTTACTACAATCTGCCATTTTTCGGTAAATTCGACCACCCTCTCCTAATCGGTAATTCTGCACAATATCTATCTGGGCCATTTGAGTTTAATACTTCTTTAATTCTACATAAATGGTCATCTTGCATTTGCTCAAATAGTATCCAATCGGAATTGGAAATGGTGAGCACGTTAGCTGGAATCGGGTTACGACTTAGTGCGTCGACATGTCGCATTTTTACATTCTATATCAAAATCGAAATGTTGTATACGGAACCACCACCGTACAATTCGCGTAACTAGATCTTTTTTCTAAAAGGTCATTCTTACCGCGTTACAATTCGTAACAATTTTAAACTGAACACTGTGTAAATATGAACGAAAAGGTTCTACTGATCTTACATCGGCGAGAGTTTCTAATTCGTATGAATGAAATCGGGATTCCTCTTTAGAGGTGGTTTTGTTAAATTCGTAAATCCAAAACGCCGTTGTAAATTAACAATATGATTTATTGATGACAAATTACACTATTACTTGAAATAACAACATAAAGCTAATTCAGTTCGTATAATATTCACGCGCAGACGGACGTTCTTGGCGCCAAACAGGGAATTCTCGCGCCAACGATCTTCGTTTTGTTCTAGCCGACTTCGCCGTTCAGTTCAGTTTTTGAACAGCGGCTGCCATCTATTGACAACTGGGTGAATTAAGGACCCCGCCAATTTCAAATATAACAATTCGGCCGTCCTGATGACAGTGTCGTCCCGACTTGTGCTGGCAGCTGTGAACATATACTACAAAAATATACAAATGTTTGACAATAAAATAATACAATCAACAAATTAAACTTTCGGAACTAATTTGAGGCGATCCATTGCTATGACACCTTCATACGGTCTTCCACTTTGCTGCTCTCCTTCAATGTCCTTCACTAAGAATCTGTCCCCTTCTAATTCTTTGATTACTTCATAAGGACCACGATATTTAACTGTCAATTTCCTGCTGGTACCTGTACTTCGTGCTTCGCATCTAACCAAAACTAAATCTCCTTTCTTGATTGTTGCGCCTTTCTTTCGTTTCCTATCGAAATTCTCCTTCATTGTACCTCGATTTTCTTCCAATAAATCTTCAACAGGCTTTAGAGA
The DNA here is from genome assembly GCA_943142095.1 of Ophonus ardosiacus. NCBI lineage: Eukaryota > Metazoa > Arthropoda > Insecta > Coleoptera > Carabidae > Ophonus > Ophonus ardosiacus. Next base: position 37,641,273 of record OW964824.1, on the reverse strand, counting down.
CTCATCTTCTGTTTTACTTAATCTCGCATTCAATTCGGCAATCTCTGTAGTCAAAGGATTCTCTCTCATTCCTTTACCGCGATGTTTAAAAATGATATCTGTTGGTGTCCTTTTAGTTATTTTATGTGCGCTATTGTTTATAGCCCATTGTACTTCACATAACTTAAGATCCCAGTCTTGATCTTCTTCGGATTCAGTTGTTGTTGCCAAACATGTTGTTATTAGTGCGTTTATTCTCTCTATCTGTCCGTTTGCTCTTGGGCTTCCTGTTGCAATTTTTATGTGTTGTATTTCATAGTTTTCACAAACTTTCTTAAATTCTTCTGAGATGAACGCGGCACCTCGATCACTTATTATTCTGGCTGGTCTACCATAATTTGCCATAAATTCCGTGAGAAACAGAACAGTCGAATGTGCTCCAGTATCAGCTACAGCTCTTAACACAGTGTATTTACTAAAGCCATCTACTATTCCTATTACAAACTTGTTTTCGTCTTCTGTTTCCACAAAAGGGCCTACATGATCAATGTGGATTGTTTCGAAAGGAGTTCGTCCTTTTTCTAAGGGATGAAGATAACCTGGTTGCTGTCCTCTGGGCGTTTTGTAAAATAAACAGTTAATGCATCTATTTATGTACCGTGATACAGATTCATTCATCTTCGGAAAATAATAATGTTCCTTTAACCTCAAAAGAGTTTTCTCTGTGCCTAAATGTGCTAGAGATCTATGAGTGTCAGCAATTAGATCAGTTCTAATTTCTTCTGGCACGTATAATCGAAATTTTCCTTGCTTACATCTGTAAACTCTTCCATTTATCATAGTAAATTTTTCATGTGTATTGCTATCTCCATTTTCGAGTTTAGTTCTTATCTCAAGTATTTCATCATTCCTATGCTGCATTGCAGCTATCTAATCTGTTGTTACTTTGATTCCCATTACTGGAAGTCCTATTAGATCCACCTCATGAGCTTCTTCTATTGCATTACGGCTTAAAGTATCTGCCACCATGTTGCTACTTCCTGTATGGTATTCAATCGTATAATGGAATTCTGACAGTCGAACAAACCATCGACCTATTCGTGCATTTAGATCTCTCTTGTTTTCCAACAATTCCAAGCTATTGCAATCTGTTTTAATAACGAAATGTATCCCAAGTAAATAGATTCGGAATCGTTCCAAAGTACAAACTATCGCCAAAGCTTCTAACTCATATGAATGATAAGCAGCTTCTTCTTTAGTAGTTTTACGGCTATAGGAAGAGATGGGATGGAGTTTATTATCGCTTTGTTCCTGCAGTAAAACACCACCTATGCCCGTAGAACAGGTATCAGTATGTACTTCTGTCCTAGCAGATGGATCGTATACTGCTAATATTGGTTTTCTTCGTAGCATTTCCTTTATTTTGTTATAAGCTTCGAACTGCCTTGCCGTCCACTCAAATTTAACGTCTTTGCAAAGCAGATCGGTTAACGGTTTTGCTATAATTGAGAATTTTCTGATAAATCTCCTAAAATAACTGGCAAGACCTACGAAACTTCTTAATGATCTACTGGTACTGGAAATTCATCAATGGCTTTTAGCTTCCTCTGGCCAGGCTGTATTCCTACAATAGATATCTCGTATCCTAAATATTCTATTTTTAACATAAAGAAATGACAGTTTTCAAGTTTTAAAGTTAGACCTGCTTCTTTTAAGGCTTCGAAATTTTTTCTCAAATTTCGCATTCCTTCTTCGAAAGTTTCAGAGGGTATAATAATATCGTTGAGATATGCCATGGCTATATCATATCTCATGTTTCCCAAGACTAGATTTATTAATCGTGAAAATACTGATGGAGCGTTGCAAAGTCCAAAACTCATGCGTTTGAACTGGTATTTCCCGTCGAGCGTTACAAAACTTGTTTTGTCTCTTGATTCTGGTGTAATGGGTACCTGGTAATACCCGCTGCTTAAATCTAAAGTTGTAAAGTACCTTTTATTTCTCATACGATCTAGCTGATCATCAATGAGCGGCATTGGAAAATTGTCTTTTGCGGTAATTCGGATTAATGCTCGGTAGTCTACGCATAAACGTATTTCTCCGTTTCTTTTCTTAACAAGCAAAATTGGACTTGAAAAGGGTGATGCGCTGTCTTCAATTATATCAGCTTCCTTCAGTTCTTCTATAATTTCTTTTACCTTTTCTCGTTCAGGGTAAGAAAGACGATAAGGTCTGTAATAAACTGTAATTTCCGTAGTTAATTCAATGTTCATCTCCATCTTGTTAGTGCAACCTATTTGCTTCATGCTTGTCGCATTTAGAGATTTATATTCATTTATTAAGTGATACAGAGCTTCTTTTTGTTGTCCTTGAAGATCAGTATGAGTATCATCTTCATCGATTTCTTGTTCATTGACCTCACGCTTAACAAATTCTTCTCTGCAGACTTCACCTCGGGTGATAACATTTCCGCTATTAATTTTTAATTTATGTCCCGATATATTTAATACAGGTAATTTGGTATTGCCTTCGTGGTTTGTAGCTATAAGACATCTGGGTATCATATGGCCTTCTTCTCGTATACCACCTTCTATCCATAACTCTTGATTAGGTAATTCTGTTGACACCGCAATATGACCCAAAAAGTTATTTGGAATCGACGTTGATTCCATGGCAGTTAATATACTCCGATTCTTTTGTTGCATTTCTGATACCGGAAGTTCATCTTCTATACATTGGACAACTAAACTGTCTGGTTTGCTGGTGATCATGATGTGCTTCTGCTCGGTGTAACGATGTCCTACAATGAGATGTACATTTTGAGATTCACTGGGCACGACATGAATATTTACTTTAGCTGGAACCCCATCAATGCAAAGGCTTGCTGAAAACAAACCAATTGGATATACCACTCCTTTGCCATAACCAATAAGTGGTTTAGTATCACATTCATAATAAGAAAAGTTTAATTTTTCTGCAATATCAGCTCGCATTGTTACGCAACTACTTCCTAAATCAATATAGCATTGAACAAGTCTATTATTTAAATAAGCTTCCTTGAAATATTTTGAATAAGTGTCATTGTCTGTTATTAGGTTTAGCACTGTATTGGTAGAACTAGTCACATTTTCGGTTTTATTAGAGTTCGCGTTTTCAACATTATTTTGTTTCTGTGGACAGTTTCTTGCGTAATGTCCTCTCTGGTTACATTTAAAACATATTACGTTACGCGGTTTATTGTCTGATACACTATTAGAGTTCACTTTATTGTCTTTATTTTCGTTGCGGTTATTGTTAGACGATTCGGAACTGTGTTTATGAAACTTTTTAGTGTTGTTTTGAATAAATTTAGAACCAGCTTTTAAATCAGGCAGTAATTCGCTTACCTTTGTATATCTACAGAGCGGACCCAAATAATCGCGGAATCTTGGATTATTTAGACCATGCACAATCCACTCTATTGTTTCAGCGTTAGACATACCACACTTATTACATCTTGCTAATTTTTCAAAGTAATATTCTGTAATGTTTTGATATGATCGTAATTTATAGTTCTGGGCTGCTAATCGTAGACTCAAATGACTTTCTTCAACTCCAAATGTGTCACGCAATAGTTCACACCATTCGGCCCAATTCCTTGCTTTACTGGGAAGGCTGTCCATCCAAGATTTTGCTACACCCACTAATTTAGACAACGCAAAGTGCTTGATGGTGATGTCATCCCAATTATAAAGTTCTCCATACTCTTCTAGTTTCTCAATCCACTGATTGATGCTAATATTATCCTTGACAGGATCATATTCAGGTAGAACTTGATGTACGTTCTGGAAAATTCTCGGTTCTTCCTCTTCGTCTATTGTTGCGCTTCGTTGTTGGTTCTCTGACATTTCAACTCAAAACTTGCCGATATTTTCACAATCTGCCAAATAGTTCAAATGCTTCACCTTGACGTGCAACACCAATTGACGCGCCACACTAGACAGTATTTGACCAAAACTCACAGGACCTGAAATATCTAAGTTTATGGAAATCCGAAATGTCAGTACACTCCAAAACACGACAAAATTAAATGCAACAATTTCTCACGAACGATTTCTTTTACAAGAATTAGTTGCTTCACAAACATAACGCCACTTGTTTACTCCTCACAACGTGTTACTTCGTTTACTTTTGGTTAATCTCACCGCTGCTGTTAAATTCGTAAATCCAAAACGCCGTTGTAAATTAACAATATGATTTATTAATGACAAATTACACTATTACTTGAAATAACAACATAAAGCTAATTCAGTTCGTACAATATTCACGCGCGCAGACGGACGTTCTTGCCGCCAAACAGGGAATTCTCGCGCCAACGATCTTCGTTTTGTTCTAGCCGACTTCGCTGTTCAGTTCAGTTTTTGAATAGCGGCTGCCATCTATTGACAATTGGGTGAATTAAGGACCCCGCCAATTTCAAATATAACAGTTTGACTAAAATATGCGACCGGAAGTAGTTGCTTATTTTAATACTGCAGTAATATCGTTACTTGCATGCAGAAGTATCCTAAATACAAATTCATTACATTGAAGATAAATGCAAATGAATATTTTGTTTTTGAATAACTTTTTCATTTTCAACTGGGTAAATTTTGCTTTTGCAAGTCAAATTGTACGTAGTTAATTTTCTTTTATAATACAGTTGTAAAAATTCGGCTTTTGGACATTGAAGTACTTGTTACAAATCATACACAGCACTGCAAAATTCGGCATTAGGCTTCGACTTCTGTTTATCTTCTTGTTTTTTCGATCATGCTAATTCTTTGTGTTTTATATGGGTCTCTATTTGTTCCTGCATGTTTAGTTTTTCGCTTTCGTTACTATTTTAATATATTAAACATAAATCGCAATGGTCTTTTTCTGGAATGTGGAATCTTAAATTAAAAACAGTAGAAAAGATGTTGCGATATGTAGTTTCTTTCGCAGTTATTGTGATGCTCCTTTCTTCGCAATATTTTTTATACATTGTTTACATTTTAGTCAAATTTAAATTTGATGGTAAATATTTTTTAGAACTTCTCTTCCAATAGTAGTGTGAATCAACTCTTTGAAAACTTTCTATATGTTCTCTAACCGATTTTTTAGTGGCTTCTGGTAATCTAGAATTGCACTGAGTTATACCACTTTGATCTGGTGATATTACATAAGAATCTGCAATTTTTTACAGACTGTTTTAACTACTTGATGGCTTATACTTAATGTATTTAAGAAAAATGCCTGGCATACTTTTATTCGTTCCGTTTGCGCAGATAAATGATAATAAAATGAAAGATTTCTTTTACTTCCACCATCATTTTGTTCTAACAAATTATTATCTTTATTTGATTTGGATCTATTTCTTTTCTTTTTAAAAAAGTCAACATGTTTAGCAATAAAATCTCGTTGACTTGTAACGTCCCCTAATTTCCAATAGTCTGTAAAAAATATTTAGTCGTTCTTCATGTGATATTTTTGTACTGCACTTCAACCGACAGTTTATTTTGCAAGGATCTTTTCATTTTCGTTCTGAAACTTCTTTCTCTCTCCAATTTACGTACTTTTGGCCACTGTTCCGTAATTTTTTAATTTTGTTTCTTCGCCAATGGCTTCTGTCTCCTCTTTTAGGTTTTTTAGATTCTTCAGGCTTCTGTGTATTATTATCAGCTATAATATCCCGAGGACATTGATAATTACGAAATAATTTTATGACAGTTACCGAAAGCGCGTTGCTTGGTAACAGACCGACGCCGAAGGCGGAAGTGGTGTTACCTAAAAGCAACGTGCTTGAGGAAGTGTGATAAAATTATAAGTATTTATCAATGATCGAGGGGTATTCGGTGAGAATTTTTTTTGCATTTTTTAACATTAAATTTGCCTAAAATTTCTATTTGACAGAATTTTTGTGTCTAACATAGCCCAGTAAATAGGTATCCTGTAAAATTCTAACACAAACACTATTTTTTTACAAATTCCATACCGAAAGTTCGTTTGAAAAGATTCTCAAATCCAATAAATTATAACACGAACCTTCATTATGTACTCGTAAATTGCACTTAACACTTCCTCCTTCTTCAACTTTCCCTATTTTATTAGGGGTCGCTGTTTCTTACTCTTCTCTTCTACTCATTCCTTTCCAACGCATCTTCTTGACATAGTTCTTCCTCTCTCAAATCTTCTGCTATGCAGTCTATCCATCTTCTTTTTGGCCTTTCTCGTACTCCCGGCATTATATGTTCTTATTTTGAGGCGAGACCGCAACTGCAAATCACTTGCGAGGGACACCTGTCACTTAAATCACTTTCAGATCCTATACTTTTTACTTTGGTTTTGCACTTGACACTCACATCTGTCAATTAGAACTTTTTGAATATATCTGCTGTTTTCATAATTTTAGGAAAGCTGACTGATTTTTGTAAGTTAATCTTTCTTAATCTCTCTATAATAGAGAAGATATTCTTTCATATTTAAAATTACATAAAGTGTCCAAAATGATATTTAACTGCATTTTTTCAAGAAAAACTGTTAAGAACTTCAAATAAGGGTACTTCCGGTTGACCAATTATAACCAAACTCTAATCAGCTCTTCATATCATTGTATGGAAGAAGAATACGAAAGAATAATAATTTTTAGAATTGTAGTTTTTGTGTTATCGTCGGAGAATCATTTGTCACACACACACACGGACAAACACACGGTCACAGACACACACATACATACATACATACATACGTACATACATACATACAGACATCATCGTAAAACCAGTAAAATTAGGGACCCTAAAATGTGCATATTCATTTAAAACTCACCATCGAATTTTTTGACCAAAGACAATACCTTCCTCACCTAAAGGTGACGGAAGATAAAAACTGCCGATAGGGTATACGGATATCGATCGTAAAAATTATGTTGACATTGTAAAAAGATCGAATGCTACCCGTCGAAACTTTAGTGACAGTGAGCAAGTTGCGGGGAATAGATCTCAATGTTAGACCACCGGACAAAGGTTGCTCAAGCTCCTAAAAAATGAGCTCAGTTTTTAAAAAACCAAGTTGTATGTCAGGCGGTGGTCCAGCTTTAAGATATATCAGTTCAATATCCAAAAAACCAAGCTCCACGTCATGTGGAAATAACTTTCAAGTGGAATTATCCAAAGGAACGACTAAATTATCGAATTAATAGCAATCCCCGTATTTCAATAATAGTTGATAAACATGTTATAAAAGGGGATAAATTGACAATATATCCCAGCATTGTGGGCTTAAAAACTATTGAATAATATATGGAAATTTCACTGGAAACACCTGTAAATTATGTTCAAAATTAAACGCGAAATTTTGAAACAATTAGTTCCCATTAAACACAATTACATTGCAATGATATAACCTTTATAAATTTCTTGTTCTCTCCAATAGCAATGTATTATAACCAATAAAGTACATGAAAGTTACATGCACTACGGGATGTCCGACACAAAAACTCGTACATTTTACGTAACTGATATACCTTGTTGTTATGTAAATGTTACATTTCGTTGTATATATCATTAATATATCTGTTTGGTAATATTTGAATAATTATGTATCATTTATATAAATTTAGTGTATAAATTTATATCTGTAACATTGTAGTTATGTAACAAATTTATATCAGTGATATTTAATATATATTATCTTAAAGTACATTTACGTAGCAAATTTATTGTTATTAATATATCATTTATATATTTCAATAAGTATTTGATACATTACCTGCTGATCTTGAGTTCGTTTTGATAGCACTTGTCACGGTGATATCGCACCAATTCAAGTCGAATTTTCATTAGGGTTAATTTGCATGCGATATTTAGAATGGCATATAGAAAAAAATAATAAACGTTAGGAAACAGTACTACACAAAACAAAAAGAATGAAAGAATTTATGAATAAAACGTAAATTAACCCAAGAATAATACATTTGTTGGCATGTTCATTTGCATTATTTGTGTTTCCGTGTTTTCTATATTTTATTTTGTATATGTGTATGTATATGTGGCGCTATGAAATAAAATATATATTTTGAAAAAATATTTGTCTCGTACGGCACCCCATTACGTGTGGTACTGTTCTTTAACATTACTTATTTTTTGTGTGTCAATCGGAATTGCATGCAAATTAACCCTACAGAATAATCGATTTGGACTGGGGCGCTGTCACTGTAACATGGGCTATCCAAACTTTCTCAAGACAAGAGTTGCCCACATGATTGCTTTCATATTATATGTCGACTGACGTGGATAGATTTGAATGTCATTATGATTCTGCTAGCACAAATTTTGAGTAAATTACAATAAATTATGGACAATTATGCACATTCTGTACTAGCTGAAACATATACATCGTACAAACCTACACGTTTCTGTTTATGCTGCATAGTGAAACAAGAATTTGCGCAAAAATAAGAACCTATAATACTGTACTTTGACATTTATTATTTTATAATGTACAATATAAAGTTATAATAGATTTGTATATTAACACAACAAATTTTAACAAAACTAGAAAGAAAATGCAACTATGCGTGTATTGAAGAAAATTATTTGATTAATTTACGGGCGGTATTATTACTGTTTTTTTACCATCTGAAGATTACTAAGTCGCAAGCGGCTCAATCTGAACCATTTGCTACCACACGATTCAAAATCACTCTCCTGGAGATGCACAGAAACCAACGCATCTAATAATAAATATAATATACTGTAAGGGGTCCCGTGGCCGCGTGCTTGAGTGTCGCGAACCTAGGGGAACCGGGTTCGATCCCGACAGACGCCAAATATTTCCAATTTTAAATGGCACAAAAGTGGCCCCTGTTGTGCACCACACCAGCTATGAGTGCCCGTGAGGTGACGCCTGGTAAGCGCCCACACGGTAAAATATATCGTCATCATTACCGATGTCTACATGTGTTGTAGATACTGGCAAACCCAGAATTGGGTGATATGTCGTGATGATATATTTATTTATTTTATTTATATACTGTAAATTTTTTACATCATACTTTGTATTAGTTGTACGCAAGTTAAATCGCATATTTTATAATTATTTCCTAATCCTAGAATCCTAACCAGAAATATTTTGTTAGAAAATATTTTTTTAAATATGCGATGAACGCAATCTTAGGATTTCGTCCTCCAATTGTCTTTACATATTTCACGTAAAAAATATTCAGATTATATGTTTATAAAATGCTACAAATAATATTTTAATGCAAAACTTACAAAAAGTGTCTACTTCTTCGTCGTTAAATATTTTCTCAAAATCTGTAAGGATCTCCAGATCCTTGTAATGGTATTCTCTTTTCAAATATATTGTAATTGGATTCTTTCTTCTCTTTATTTGCTAAGGCCACGAGACGCTTGTCAATACTTTTCATGTAATAGGACATGGATGTACAAACTTCTAAAATTTTTCGCTCATGTTCTAAAATGTTACCTGAAGCAAAAAAAAAAATACTTGAACACCATATTGTAATCGAAAATCAAAATATACGCAGTCCTCACACACTATCGCATACTATATTTTCTTTTCTATGCCTACCTAAGCAATCTTCGTTTCTATTTTGTGCTCTAATATCGAAATTTGTGACACTTGACTTTGGAGTACTTGTTAATGAACTCGGAATAAATTCTATAAATAAAAATATTTAATAGTTTTACTACAACCTGGAGATAATTCATCATTATAGTCTATTTGAAATAGCGAAAGAATTTTGAGAGATAGTTTTTTTTGTGATTCTGCTGGTTGCTATGCACTATAGCCAAGTGCGGTTTATACTGAAATATTGTTAATTCTGATTCATTCTTTGTAAGTAGTGTTGTGCGAAAGTTGTTTTTGTATTGTAGTTTTTTAAATTTACCAGACTATTTTTCTGTAGTTGACGAAAGATTTTTTTTTTTTCATAATCTTTCCAGTTTTACACTGACTATTTCTCTTACAGTTTTGTACAAATGACGCTTCTTTTTAAACATCGGGCATGTTTTGGTGTAAAACAGACTCCGAAACCACACACCCCAATTAACTGTCAAAATTCTTTCGTTATTACAAACAGAGTATAGTTTATAAGCAAGTTTGAAAATTTTAATCACCCAATGTAAAATTTCGTGAAACAATGGCATAGGTATCTTAAATTTGAATATATAATTGAAAAATGGTATATTATGCAGCTAAATGAGTAATGTAACTTACCATCTGTAAACGAACTATGGGGAGCAGTTACATTGGAAGGTCCGTTTGAAGGCTGATTGCATGATGAACTTTGATGTAAAAGCAGATGATCTAAATATAATAAAAATTATTATATGTTTTATAGAGCTATCAATAACCATTGTCACTGATTATTTCTCTTACAGTTTTGTACAACTGGCGCTTCTTTTTAAACATCGGACATGTTTTGGTGTAGGTAAAACAGACTCCAAAACCACACCCCAATTAACTGTCAAAATTATTTCGTTATTTCAAACAGAGTATAGTTTATAAAACAAGTGTGAAAATTTTAATCGCCCAATGTAAAATTTCATGAAACAATGGCATAGGTATCTTCAATTTGAATATACAGGATGTTTCTTTACCTCTGCACGAAACTTTAATGACACGTAATTTGATATACTGATTAGAGAACAAAAATATTTTTTTGGAAATTCGCAAAAGTAAGGGTAGTTCATTCCTAGGGAAGATTTTTAGTGCCACTGGTTTAATAGTATATTTAATTATTTATAATTTTGTTACTAATGAAATAGAAGTATAAACGCTGTCTACAAATAATCATTTAATAATTAAGTGTTGTCTAAGCTTATTGCGTAATGATTTTTATATATATATTTTTTTTTATTTGAGTACCTAGTTTCATTTCGTGTAAGGTTTTGAAAAGGTATGGTGTTGTGGGAGAAATTTGATAAAAATTTATAGCAACAGTGAATTAGTGGATGTTATTAATGTATGAAGAAGTGGCACAACAAAATTCATTGCATCGGGCGTGTGTGTGAGTTTGATAAAATATGCTGCATTTTGTATGGCTGCAGGAGCAAATAATTTTGAACAATTTTTGTAACAATGTGAAATTAAAAAATTGATACCCTCAATTTTATTTTTTCCTTGACCTACCTTTAATTTGATTAGTTTGGTTCATTACTAACATAATTATAAATATTTAAATGTTCTGTCAAACCAGTGGCACTAAAAACATTCGCAACGAATACACTGCCCTTATTTTTGCGAATTTAAAAAAATCTTTTTGTTCTATAATCAGTATATCAAATTATATGTTATTGAAGTTTCGTGCAGAGGTATAGAAACACCTTGTATAGTTGAAAAATGGTATATTATGTAGCTAAATGAGTAATGTTACTTACAATCTGTAAACGAACTTTGGGGATTTACGTTGGAAGCTCCTTTCGAAGGCTGATTGCATGATGAACTTAGATGTAAAAGCAGATGATCTAAATAAAATAAAAATTATTAAGTTCAAGATATGTTTTATAGCACTATCATTTACCATTTCTATGTGGAAGTGAAGAAAGGTCTGACTGGCCCGGCAATAAATGCTGAACATCTTGAATAAATATTGATGTTATTATAAAATATATTCCTATTAGAATACTAAATTTACCATTATCGCCTACTGCAAGGGTCACATTTTCAGGGGAAAATATGACTAGAATGTTGATATCTTGTTGCTTCGGACGTAAAGTTTCTTTAGAACTTTTTGTTTGAGTGTCAACTGGTGCCTTCTTTCCTTTTTCTTAAGACCAATATGTAAATCTGGGGGTGGTGTCTTACATTCTAAACAAATCAATACATTTATATTTACAGATATTAATTAGGAGTAGTTTTAAATAATTCATACCATATTAATTAGAATTGCTGTCATCACACTTCAGAGAATTAATATACTTTGCCCTTCTACCTCTGCCACGAACTTCTTCACTGGAGGTGTAGTCAGCATCGTCAGCCTTCTTTCTAGCTTTTTCTAACGTAGCTACATAGTGTAAGATACAGGTAAATAACGTTTTACTTATATTCCAGTAAGTCAACTTACAACAAAAGCATTCTACCGTAACCTCATATGAAAGCCATGATTTATCTGTTTCAACACCTTTTGCCATAAGAGCGTATAGTTTTTTGTGTTTTGGCCAAAAACATTTAGTACTATTGTCATATAACCACGATGTAAGAATTTCGGAGTATGTACCATCATTCTTAAATTGAACCACGGCATACACATCCATAATGTCGCTTTTGTATTATCTAAGTAAAAGATAATAAGAAGAAAAAAGATTCCGGGAGAAAATTGTTGCTGTGGCAGCTTACGGGCCCAGGTAGGACAATCTCGAGGGCGCTAAATGATTTCGCGGACAAGGTGTACACACTATTTTTGGTGCAACCGTAAGAAATACGTAATTACAAATTTTATTAATTTTAAAGAGTTTTATTGTAAATAGAAAGTTGGCTTTCAAAGTGCAAATGGGACTGACAATTGATAAACAAAACAAATAGTTTTGAAAAAATCATAAATAAGTATGATTGTTTGCCCTATTTCGCGACCGCTAACATAACACAACAGCCGCGAAATGGAGTCATTAAAAAAAAAAATAATAATTGTCGATTTTTTTTTATAAAATCATGATATCCATCTCATTTAATAAATACAGTAATAGAAAATAATTTGAAATTTGCTACTTTTCATTCGTAATTTGCTAATAAACTTTCGCGCTTTTAAACACGGACTAAATTTGTGACGACACAAATTCATACACAAAGACAATGGGGAAGTTTACCGATTTTTTTTTTAATCTTTTACTCCATGGGAAATGACTTGAAAAATGATGTAACATGTTTTATTTTTTCAAAAATGCCCAGATTTTCCGGAAAATCCGATTTTAAGCTGTGATGATGTCGGTAGAGGCTTGGTACAACGTATGTCTCTTATACACTGACGCACGCGGTTGCGGTTACCAGTCACTTGAGACTGAGGTGTTGTTCGACCTACGTTCAAGTGGTTCGCTTTCACCGTTCTGTCTGAGTTTGCGCATTACTGACTTGTGACGTACTTAGAGTTTACCCAAAAAATATTAATTATAAATAAATACAGCAATAATTTTAATTTTTAATTTCAATTTAAGCAGTCATTTGTGTTATATTTGTGAGAAAATAGTATGTTATGTAGAATTTTTACCATGCTAAACTTCTCCATTATCTCTCACACACAGACGCTTTACAACATGAAACAGTAACCTAACCTAAAAGTGTGACAGCAAAATATACGAGAGAAGATTATTATTACTTTCTATTTCTTTAAAAGTACTAGTGCAGTATAAGGTATGTAAATAAACCATTTATTTAAATAAATACCAAACCAAATAATCATAGTTCTAAATTAAACCGATAGAGCTCGACTATCGTATCCGTGAATATGTGTCGTCAGCCGTTGAAATATTTGAAATTAAACGTAACTTTTAAAAAATCATATCTCTGATTCTAAAGACTTGTAAGATGTAAAACATACACATACATGTTTAATTTGACCTGTTTTTTCAAGAAAAAAATAAATCAGAAAATGTGAAATGACCCCATTCAATTTGCGGTTTGTATTGCGGCTGTGATATGTTTATTTTGCGTATGGTTGCACAAAAAATTATTAATATAAACTTATAGTTGTAGGCTAATAATTGTCCTTTTCGGGGAGACTTGTTATTGAAGTAAAAAAAGTAAAGAGAAATTATTTAATTAAAGTCAACAAAATTTCATCCAATATCGAGCCAATAGTGAATGTAAAAAAGAAATGGTTTACAGGACTAAATCAATTTACATTCAACTATCATGAATTAATTTCATAAACGCATATTCTCCATTGTTTGATGGTAATTTTATTTTTAAACATTTGCAAGTAATTTCTTTCGGAGTAAAAACCATTAATTCTGATATTAAATCTTCATCACGTACAATGTATATGTTGAACTTAGTAGAATCACATGGTTTATTATAAAAGAATGACATATTATTATAGCGTTCTGCCTCCAAACTCAAAACATCTTTGAAAATAAATATTTTCTTGATTTTCACGAGACATTTATTTTTCAGAAAACAACAGTTATCGGGCTCTTTCTGCGATATTTTGAAACCTTTATATACAATATAACTAAATATATTCGTTTCATCTTTTTCGTACTGTACAGTAAGTTCTCTATCATTGAATCTTTTATTGGTGTTAACATTTGTTCCTCAAACGATTTACAAGTTGCTCTAAAGGTTGTTTACTTGGGTTCACTTTTCCTTTTAATTTATACATAAAGTTCTCGTACTTGAAAGCAACAAATGAGTCTAGACTTCCAAATTTCCAAACATCATTACACAAGTGTATTAAAGAATGTACATTGTGTGTTAAATATTGTTCACCATAAATTGTACCATATTTTTTCACAAAATAAATCAAAAGAGACTTAGCATGATCAAGAAAGTCTAAATAATTTGTATCACATATTATACGGATAGCCAAACTTAAACATATAAAATGAATATAAATTAATGCTGGTAAAATGTTTTATAATTACTGGTCCAGAATACAATAAAAACAGTCGAAATTCGGTTGCTTTCCACCTGTCTACATCATGCAAACTTCTGGGTTTTCTTGCAAATTCTGACGGAATATACCGTTTTATAGAATCGTTACGCCTTTCTGCTTCAGCTAGTTGCTTTGAATTTAGCCGTATATTTACTTTTCCTTTAATCCAAAACTGTAACAACCTCTTCACGACTCCAAGACAAACAAGGTGCATGTAATCTAATGGTATCTGCGATATCATGCCTATATTTAACTCTTCTCGTATAAATTCATGACGATGATGTTCAGGCTGAAGTTTATATTTAAATGAATGATCTGTTCTAAGAGAGTTGTTCAGTTCAGGAAATACGACCCCATTTTCCAGAAAGTCTCCCTGTTTTGTACAACCGAAATAATCAGAGTGGTATTTTGTACCACAAACGAAAGATTTTGCTGGTGTATCACATATTAAACCATTTACGCAAATATTAAAATGTTTATTATTTAACATAATTCCAGATTGCATAATAAGTTTATATTCTTTAACAAATGGCTTTAGGAATTCATTTGAATCACTAGGTTTTGCATGTTCATGATAAATGCCCATAACAAACGGTTCTGTATAAAAACTAGCTACTATTGAAGCCAATATTGGCATTGGCCAAAGTTGGCTTCCAGAACTTTTCGTAATTGGTAAACCATCGATGCTAATATTAATAATAATATTATCTGAACACTGATTAAAATACTTTTTCATACTGAATAATAAACTTCTTTCCAGTCCGATGTGTACATATTTACCGCCTTGATTCAATTGTAAAATTTGTGCTGAAATGTTACGCGAAGTTTTCATTGACGTTCTGGCATTTGCTGGTAAATTGTAACCATGGCGTCGTAAAATGTTTAATAAATCATTCACTGCACTTTGTGTTTATATTATGCGAAGCAACCTACTGTCGCAAATCATGATCAATTAAATTATTAGAATTATCACATTCGGAAAATTCATTATAACTTTCACTGGAATCCGAATAATCCGAACTCACGTAATCAGTACTTTCGTAATTGTATTCTACATCTAAAACATTATTTTCAGAACTACTATCTAATACATTGGCAGCGGATTCAGCCTGGACACTTTTGCTATTATCAGTGTGGTGAACATTCACTACTTTAAATTCACATGTTGTTAAATTACTATTAACTAATCTTCGTTTCTGGCGACTAGATAGATCACAAAAATCTTTTCGTGGCACGGCTTGCTGCTGTTGCCAATGATAAAATTCTTTTATGTAGGCGGGAAGTGGAATTAAAGAGGTTATGTGGCCTGAGGTTGTATTCAAAGAAACTATCAAACACTACACATATAAATATGATAGAAATATTTACCTGTTAATATTTATTAATAATTCTCAAATATTGTCAATGTAAAAAAAATTTTTTTACGCGTAAAAAATAACGTATAATATGTAATGTTTTTTACGTGCCCATCCCTGAATACTATATACTCGAAAGTTAAAAGAAACATCAGTATGTCAACATGGCTTTATGAAAAAACCGTTCTACTGCCTCTAATCTGACGTATTTTAGTCACTTTGTTGCCTCTACTCTTGACTTAAAGGGTCAAGTTGACTGTGTCTACATCGATTTTGCTAAGGCGATCGACAGAGTCGACCATACAATCTTGTTAGGTACACTTCACTCTTTCTCTCTGTCTCCTTCCCTCATTTCTCTCCTCTCTTCGTACCCTCAAAACCGCCCACTTTTTGTACATTACCATGGACATATTTCCAGTCCCTTTATCCCTTCTTCCGGCGTACTACAGGGCTCGAATTTGGGCCCATTACTCTTTTTTCTTTTTATCAATGAAGTTATAGAAGTCATCAGCTGTGATAAACTTCTCTTTGCACACGATCTAAAAATATTCGTCTCAGTTAATTCAATTATTGAATGCCTGTTATTACAAAATGACTAAAAGAGTCTTTATCAGTGGTGTATAAAAATAATATCGGCCTAAATTTGGATAAAACTGCCCTACACTAAAAATACACCCAAATATTACTTTTTCCGCCAAAATTCGCGACAAATCAAAACAACAGGGCCGCCCCCAAAAACAGATTTGAATCGCGTAAAACAAAAATAGGCGTCGAAAAAATAATCTCACAAAACAAGACTTTGTACTTCACACACAACTAAATTTACAAATCCTGATGGTCAAATTTTTTTTGCTGGGGCTCGCAACAAATCCAAAAATAAAACGGGGACATCCCCAAAACAAACTTGTATCGCGACAAAATAAAAGTAGCGCAGAAAAATTAAATCCGACTTTACAAAAAGGAAACAACGTCCGAGTCGTGGATCTAATAGGATTACACAAGATAGCCTTCAATCGCACCATTTACAGCACGTTCACACAGGATAAGGACAAGATGGTGAAGGGGTGAAATTTTAAGCAGAATTAATAAAAATATAAATTAAGCAAAAATTTGAAAGTGTCTACCTGGACTCTGGCATAACCAAGAACCAACGGTTAACAGGTTCAATAAAATTTAAACAGAATATTACAGTCATGGATAACACAAAAATGTAGGGGTGCGATGACCCGGGGGAAAACTTAAACTACAAAGTAGAATAGTTTAAAGTACTTTAAACAGATTACTACGTTACTTTCGACTACAAAAATAAATCATAAATTTTGACAAAGATTCTACATCCAAATAAGTCGACAGAAAATTTAATAAAAATTTTGAAGCACAGAAACAGTGATTGCTAGATATGAGCTCGCGTGCAAAATTAAAGCAAACCATAAAATTATGATCATAGTAACAGCTAATAAATTCACAAAAACTATTGCTAAAAAGAAACAATCACTGTAAAGTAACTACTCGAACCACAGAAAACCACTGCTACTCACAGTAACACGTGGTCCAACAAAAATACTAATAATCTCAACAACTAATTAGTCAGAAATCAAAAAATGTGTTTTGAGTAGTTACCCATACTGTGACTCAGCAAACACCAAAAATATCAACATGAAATTTGGAATACAAAAGTTAAACGAAAACTTAAATATAACACTCAAAGTTCTGACTAAGAGGCCAAAAAAAACTTAAACGCTCACGGCGTGCTCACCAAGAGCGTGCTCACTAAGAGGGGTGCTCACTAAAAGGAGGATTGTTCGTCACGCATCGCTATTTATAAAGAAAAACTCCTATAGCAAAATATGCGAACTAATAACTAATTTGATGAAATAATTTTCAGATTAAACAACTCTAATAGCTCACAATAATTTTGAAAATACCATTAAATAAAATAGTAACTGAAATGAATTCAAAATATTGTCAGTTTACAATTTAATAATAAATAAAGTAATAAAATATTTCAACTGCGGCGACAGCGGGAACTAAACAGCAATAAATAAACTAATGAACAGTGGCTCTACTGTTTATTTAGCGCTGCGACCGCATAAAAGTTGTCCGGAGATTTTAGTGATTTTACTAAGAAAATAATTTGTCACGATCTAAACCAGTGACGTTGCACGTTGATATATATATATATATATATATATATATATATATATATATATATATATACAACGTACATAAGAGTAAAAAAATACATAGCTTAAACAATACCCTTTCCTGTTCGGTCAGTTGGTGTTCGTCAAGAATCCGTGCTAAGTCCTTATCTATATAATATAATAATGGATGTGCTTACGGAAGGGGTAAGAGGTCAGGCATCTTGGCATTTCTGGGTGTGCCAGTCTGTTTTCACAGATCTCGGTAATGATGATGACATATTTGTACCCTGTGGGCGCTTACCAGGCGTCACCTCACGGGCACTTACCAGGCGTCACCTCACGGGCACTTACCAGGCGTCACCTCACGGGCACTTACCAGGCGTCACCACACGGGCACCCATTGCTGGCGTGGGGAGTGCACCACAGGGGTCACTTTTGTGCCATTTAAAATTCGAAATATTTGGCGTCGGTTGGGATCGAACCCGGTTCTCCAGGTTCGCGACCAGACACTCAGGCACGCGCCCACGGGACCCCACAAAGTGGAAGAAAAGCTGGAGTATTAGAGACAGGCCGTCCAGGATGGAAGACTCAGAATCAGTAGAACGAAAACCGAATACATGTGGTTCGGAGGAGATGGAAATAACGGGGATATTAGGTTTTTGGATGAGAGACTGGCTCGAACTAGAGAGTTTGAATACCTAGGCTTCTACATCACTGAAACACTTGGACAGGGAAATTACTCACAGGATCCAAGCTGGATGGATGAACTGGAAGAAGATGACAGGAGTCTTGTGAGATAAGAGAATTGTAAGAAGGACAAAAGGAAAGATATTGAAAGCGATTGTTAGACCGGCCATGATATATGGCAGTGAAAGAAAGTGCACAAAAAAGGTTGGAAGTCGCTGAAATGAGAATGTTAAGGTGGATGATGGGTAAAATACGAAGGAATGGAATTCGGAATGCTACAATAAGAGAAATGGCTGGATCAAGTGGTATCAAGAAAGGTTAAGGAGAGAAGGTTACAATGGTTTGGGCATGTATTCAGAAGGTGGTGGGTGAAGAGGAAGAGGAAGGCCAAAGAAAAGGTGGAAGAATTGTGTCTTGGAAGACTTTAGAGAGAAAGGGCTGTGTGAAAAAAATGCGTTGGACAGGAATGAATGGAAAAGGAAACTAAGAAACAGTGACCCCTAACTAAATAGGGTAAAGTTGAAGAAGAAGATTAATAATATCCGAGATACCTTAAAATAATCATAGAAAATGTGACAGCCTGTACAGTTTCTTCTACAATGATACATATCGCACCCCGGCGAGAAAAGTCACACAAGTCAAAATTTAAAAATTCTAAGTTAATCAGATAAAATTGATCAAAAATATGCTTACTATAACATGAATAGTGACATAAATAAAAAGTTTATAATTTTCGAGGGATGGCGTTTCGAGCTAATGTACATAATTTTACATTCGAGAACTGCCTTCTTTAATTTAAGTTTTACGCAAAACAACTTTTTTGACTTTTGTCACTTTTTTCGCCGGGGTGCGATATCATTAGAACATATTATTTTATGTACCTTCATCCTCCTTTATTAATAATAACACAGAGGTACGTATTACCTGCTATTCTCTTAATTGATATATTTGATCATATGTACGAAATGTAATTATGAAAATTCTCCTTGATCGTTGAGGCCATTTCTATGTTTATAAAACTTCAGGTACGATCACAAATTATTATAATTATCTAAAATATTTTAGCAAAACATCGTAAAATTCCTCCAAGAATTACTATTTGGCATTGACTTTCCTATTATGAAATATCAATGTTACTCATTTCTTTCTCAAAATACCGTTTAAAACAGCCCTTCGCTATTCTGATATGTTGTATTGAAAATCGTTTTCAAAAAGTTTTGACCTCAACATGTTTTGTAGTACGAATTTTTCAAAACGCAGTTTTGTGTATAGGCGTCAATATATGCAACGTTTTTAAAACATGGCTTGCGGTAGCAGCCATTGGTTTTCAAAATTTGTCCACCCTGAATTTTTCATTTAATTTATTTTTATTATAGTACAGTGTGTTAAAAAACCTAACTCAGAGTAGGCTATTAACAGAGAAACGTACATCTGATCATTATTCAATTCAAAAGTCAAGTCATCAAAATTGATCTTGAAATGTAATTTATTTTCATTTCTAAAATAAAATTCAATAAGGAAAGCTTTGATTTTTTTGGTAAAATTTTTAACAATATCTCGTGTCAAATTGGCAGTATTTTTGAATTAAGCCATAGGTTTCTTTGTTTCTAACCTACTCCGAAGTAGATTTTTGTTAACACTGCATTAAGTGACAACTGTCGCCCATGTAATGCCCGTATCACATAGCGGTTGGCGTGTGCGGGTACGGGTGCGGGTGGCGTTTCTTGTAATCATACTGTATGAGCCTTTCTTTTTTCTAAAGAAAACAAATTCTTGTCTTTTTTGTAGGCAGTCATTCTCGCCTCGTCAATAAAACCAAAATGACAGAAAAGTGCCCCACCGGAACAGGCGAAAACTGTAGCACTTGCCAAACCAAGGCAGTCACGTGACAGTATCGGGTTCTGTGATTGGCTACGGGTGCGGCTGGCGGGTGAAAAATAGCCTGTCGGCTATTCCTTCACCCACACCCGCAGCCGTTAGCCGCCGTGCTCCTATTGGTCGAGAAGTCACGCGCACTCGCACCCGCTAGTGTGATACGGGAATAAAGACGCCCATAACTTCGTATAAAAATTTGTCATCAGTCACTGGATTTTAAAAGCAGATTATGTTACACTAAAGTGTAAAATATGATTATGATGTTTATTACTTTTTTTAGTCACCTGCAAAAGGTAAAAAAGGCAAAGGATCTAAAAAAAGCGACAAATCAAGTAAGAAAAGTTCAAAATCTGCTGGAACTAAAGGAACGACAACAACAGTAGTCGAAAAATTTGAGGACTCATTTGAGGCGCCTTTACCTTACAGTTTAAAAACCGAGGTCAAGTGGGTGCGACCGGAAACTTTACTGCCAGCCAACGTAGGTATAAATTATTTATATTCAAATTTATATTCTACACGTATTCCCATATTATAGAGCGTATTTTATTTAAAATCCAGACAGACTAGTGTTGTCGTTTATGACAAACTTATGTAAATTTGTACTATTCTAGTTTTGTAACTTTAATAATAATGCTTTTCATAGCATTGTAGTTTTCATATAAAATAAATTTATGTAACCCACAGTTATATATTTATTTTCCTTCCAAATACGTATATACTGTGTTTTATTCTACAGATGTTATACTAAATATCTGTACATTTATTATTGCATTAAACTATTACAAACTTTTAAATAAATCCATACGAAAACATTATTTTTTACACACATTTTTGTTTGATATACAGGTTGTTATTTAACTAAGCGCGCACTGCTTAATCAATGGTACAGCTAAATCCATAAATTGTAAATCTGGGAATAATTTTTGTTTTACGTGCTCTCTATTAGAAATGTAGCCCCTTAAAACTAGCCATTTGCTAACTTTTGTATAAAACGCTTTTCGCATTAACATATAATTTATATTCGGTTTATTAAAGATCAAAATGATAATTATCTTACTGATAAACATGTAGTTTTTCATTGTGTCTCAAATACCTATTATCTGCCGGGACGGCAATGATCTTATATGCCAATTTTGACAGTCACAATTTTCCAGAAATAGACCTGAAACTCATGTCTACTTAAACTGAACATTACACCCTGGGTGATTGGAATAGCATTAAATGTGAATTAGACAACCCGGTTTTGATTTTAATATAAAATATTTTAGCTTCGTTGGTTAATGTAGTAAAGATGATTAGGTAGAATATCGGCTAGTAATTATGTAGGTACATATACAGTATGTCCCCGGATTGAGTTTACAAAGGGAAAAAATCTTATTTTTGATTTTACGAAAAAATGCCAAGGGAAGAAAATTTTTTTCTTGAATTAAAACGTATGTTTTCTTTTATTAAAACGTTTTTTCGTATTTTGTCCTAAGAATGCAGTTATTACATTGAATTTAACATTATTTTAGTTAGCTTTGAAATATTGACAAATGATTAAATGTCA
Organism: Ophonus ardosiacus; assembly: GCA_943142095.1. Lineage (NCBI taxonomy): Eukaryota > Metazoa > Arthropoda > Insecta > Coleoptera > Carabidae > Ophonus > Ophonus ardosiacus. Next base: position 37,619,070 of record OW964824.1, on the reverse strand, counting down.
AAAGTAATTCTTATTATCATAAAGTAAGAAGGTAGGTATATTTCAAACAGAGAGAATTTGTTAAAGAAATGTTAACGTTAAAACAAGAAAAAAGAGAGTTAATTGAATAAAATAAAAAGTATTTTGATTTTCGCTATTTCTTTTTATTTGTAATTAGAATTAATAATCATTTGTCAATATTTCAAAGCTAACTAAAATAAGGACAGATTGAATGCAATAACTATGTTATTAGGAGGAAAAAATACGAAAAAACGTTATAATAAAAGAACATTGCATTAATTAAAAGTTTTAATAACTGAAACATGCGTTTTAATTCAAACAAAAAAATATCTTCTCTTGGCATTTTTTCGTAAAATCAAATATAAGATTTTTTCCTCTTGTAAACTTAATCCGGGGACATACTGTAAATGAAATAAAAATTTTCAATCCAAATTTCATTATTTTCAAATTCTATGTGGTTTATTATGATTATGTATTTTGAAATATGTATTTTTTGTTAACGTACTCGTATTTTTATTGTTAATTTTTTTGGCGTACTATAAACATTGTAAAAATAGATCGGTGTGTTCAAATATCAACTCTTCTGGACGTATTTTTTGATGCTCCTCTTTATTGTTTACCTTTGTGTTAAAATCAAATATTTAGTGTGTGCCACATCTGGATATACATTAGTCAAAGCAAGTGACTCTCTGAAAGGCGCTTTTGAACCATTTAATCTGCGCACGTATATTGCAATAAGTCAGTTTCTGAGATATAGAACTTAATTAATTTAAGTTACTTGGTGCGTTTTGGTCTTACTTCGTTTCGTTGGCCTTCAACTCTCAATGTCACAAATGAATTCTCTCTGTCCGGACTGCAGGAAAATTATCAAAGCAGCTGATGTTGAAAAAACAATTAACTGCGACAGATGTGAAAAACTTTTACATTTATCATGTGTTCATTTAACATCCGATGATGTCAATCGTTGTACACGACACACTACAAAATCAATTAAAATATTTGGCAAACATTGTATCGATGCAGTTAATTCTATTAATTCATTAACAACCTTAATTTTAGGCTTACATTCTAAAATTAATAATTTAGAAGAGAAATTATCAGCACAAGCTCCAATTAATGAAGATGCCATAATAGACAAAGTTATCAACGAAATTGAAGAAAGAAATAAACGTAGAAATAATATTATTTCTGGTTTGCCTGAAACTGAGTCTAAAGCTTCATTTCCACCGATTGTCCTAATGCGTAAGAGCTATAATTAATGCTTAAGAATTAAGAGCAATGCGTAAGAATAAAGATAAAATTATGTATATCACATATTTAAAAAAGAAGAATTGCTGCTGCAATTGCAGTCTGCTAGACAACATGTAATAAGGGAAAAAATTGTGACATTTCTGTTGACTTAGTCACTAAACAAAATAGCTGGAAATGTTAAATTGCCATAATGCATTAAGTCTTATGCACTAATCATTATACCTTAAGCAATAAAACATTCGGTGGAAATGATGCTTAACTCTACGGAATTTACTCAAAATGTTGGAAAAATAATTCACAAAATTGCACCAGATATTACTCTACAGGCCACACTTATTACACGTCTTGGTAAAATTCACAATAAATATTCACCACATAAAGTGAAAGTAAAGTTCACTTCAGAAGATTCTAATAAAGCTCAATTAATTTTACGTAATGCTAAAAAATTTCACCGATTGTGTAAATATTTATATTAATAATGATAAAACCCCTTATCAACTCTTAAGATACAAACAATTAAAAGATGAACTAAATACACGTAAGGGTAAAGGAGAACAAAATCTTCACATATATTTTGTAAATGGCACGCCTACGTTCCGGGAAAAAAACTAAAATCAGCACTGCACTACTCATCTTAGTCTTCCGAACTTCGAATATATTATCAGAATGCCCAAGGTGTGAATATGAAGTTACAAATATTAAATTACAAACTTTCATCCCTGGATTATGACATTACAGATCGAAATTTTGAAGGAAGATTGAATTATTTTATTTTTAATATATATATATATATATATACGAGTATATATATATATATATATATATATATATATATATATATATATATATGTATGTATAGAGTGTCATTGAAATTTAGTGGCGGCTCGTGGTTTTTGAGCGGGGGGGTGGCTAGTGCGCTTGACCAGCACGCTAGATATCGTCGGTTCGATCCTACATGAAACTGTATTTTTTATATTTTTATTCAAACTTAGCGAGAATTTGCAGGATGACTAAAAACGTGTTTGAACCTTTTTTGATATTTTTAACGATTTTTCGGGGTATAAATACGAGCTCGAACGTTAGTTACGGAGAGAAAGTGTGTGATTTCTCAAGGGAGCGTTAGCTCTCCAACGAGCCTAAGATGGTGTGTGCCGTCTTCTGCGAACCTGGTGAGAGCCAGATGAGCGGGTTGTGGATGACCTTGGCTGCCTCTGACTCAGTGCTGTTGGTGTGTGCCGGCAGCTCGTGAGAGAGTGCAGAAGGTGGACCGTACCGGTGTAGCCAGTTGTTTTGAGCAGTAGTGTTGGCCGCTGTTCACCGAAATCGCGATTGTCATTGAGTGTTGGTGTGTGTCAACACTGTCTTAGTTCGAAATCGCGATTGTTAATGAGTGTTGTCAAAATGACAACACTGTAACCGTACCGTGTTCCCGTAACTTTGGTGTGTGCCATTGTTACTCGTTCATAGCGTATTCCCGCAACCTTGGTGTGTGCCATTGTTGCCCGTTCATTGTTGATCGTGCGTAGTAGAGAAAATATTCTGCAAGTATCGCTGGTTCATTGTTACTTTGCTTTGTTATATTTATTACTTTCTCGTTTTGATATATTTTAATAAAATATTAAAAATGATTACAATTGATTTCATTGTCAAAAGCCGAACTCTGTCTCCACTAAGCTACCCGAGCACTTTTTGGCGTTCCAGCCATCCTTTTCAGCGACGCTATGAGAGCGTCCTTTACAGGATCGACCATCTCTCCTTATGCTGTGTTTCGGATTGATTGGCGCCCGAGCAAACCCTTTGACAGCATGGAGAACGAGCAGGGACGTCAGTACAAAATGGCGACCGAATAGGGGCAGCGGTCCGTCGTCGCCGTTACAAATGGCGCCCGAACAGGGACCTTTTGACAGAAATGAAATCATGGGAGAAGACTGCAGGGAGACACAGAAATCGTACGGTGTCGATTCCGAGACAGCCCGTTGTAATCATCTGATGTGAGAAGTATGACCGTCGCCCCCAGGTGTTCGGGGTCATGGTCTGTGCGGAGATGTGAATGACCTATCCCCCGAAGCTGACCACTGTCTGCACGCCCTTTGAGAGCAGTGTTGGAAACTGCGAATCACCCCACCGGGAAGCGCGCCCCGGCGAGGTCCAGTTCCCGAACGTGTCCAAAACAAGGCAGCCAGTCAGCCCGAAGGACAGTGCAGTCCAGGCAGGGGAGACCAGTAGTGTAAAGACACGTGTGAGTTATGTTTGATTGACCAGTAAAGTTTTGGGTTTAAATTAAGTTTATGATTTTCTAATAAGTTAATAAAGTTTTGATATTCCCGTTCCTGTTTAAGTAAAGTTGTTTTTGAAGCTAGTGGGAATTGAACTGCCTTTTTTGTTTTTGTCTCCGAAGTGAGAGGGGGTGTGACGATGGTCACTAGATTTGAATTTATTCTTCATGTTTAACGTTGTAGCCATGTGGTTAGCATGTCAGTTTTTTGCTAAAGTTTGATTATTTAAATCAAAGTTCAAATCCCACAAGTAAAAATATTGTTTTTCATTTTTTATTGGTTTGTATTGTTTTGATTTACGCATACAATATAATTGTGTGGTTATATTGTATAAAAGTAGAATTGATAGCAGAATGATTATTACTATTTCTATCCAAATTTTCAATTTTTGGTATTTCATTAATTTTTATTTCCTGTTTATCAATTTGTTTTAGTTCTAGAGATTTATTGCTAAATTGTTTATTTTCTAGCTTGAAATTAACATTTTCAAATATTATTTCTTTATTATAATATGCATAATTTTCCATGACATAATTATTAATTGCACAATTTTTATTAGTTATAAATTTATAAATACCAATTATATTTTTGTTTTTCGTAATTTTGACAATATACATCTAAGGATTGTTCTTCGTTAGCTGCTATAATTATTATATTTGAATTTTCAATTTTAATTACAACAAATGAATCATATATCTTATGATACTTGCAATTTTTGTTTTTCTGATTTTTAATTATATCATATAAACATAAATTTACTTCTAAATAATTAGTTTTGCAAAAATATGTATTTTCGTTTCTTTTGCAGCTATTTGCTTTAAATAATTTATGTTCTCTTTCTATTATCAATTCTTTATTAGTATCTAACATATACATTTTCTTATTGATATACATAGGAATTGGTGTAATTTGTAATAATTTATTAGGCCTATTTTCATATATTGGTATTTCCAATAAATACTCTATCATATTATTTTCTAGTTTACAATGGCTTGTTATTTGGGCGGATATATCCCAAAAGTTTAATTTTGAAACTTCTTTAGTAATTTTCTTCAAATCTTCCAGACTTATTATTGATGAATGAATCTGATTTAAATTACAAAACGTTAAACTGGTTTCAATTTCAGAAACGATCTCTATTAAGTTTACATTAATAAAATTAGCTGGTTTAAAACATCTTTGATTATTAATAAGTTTTGCCAATTTACACTTATTTTTAGCATATCCTCTATTTGCATAATTCTAGATTTTAAAAGAAGTTCATTATGTCTTATATTTTCTAACTGGATATTGAATTTTGAAATCATTATTTTATTTATTCTAATGGTCTCTAGATTTTGTTTTTGTAATATTTCTTGATTTTTATTTATTTCATCGAATAATTGTTCATAACGTTGCCCATCTGCAGCGTCTAAATTACCAGTAATTGATTTTATAACGGTACCTAAGCCATCTAATAGACTTCTTTTGTTTCGTTTTTTATTGAAAATAGTTTCTAATTTATCTTCTAATCTGTTACAGTTAAATTATATTATTTTCATATATGTTTCCAATTCTCTATGATAATGATATGAATCATTTTTTTTAATATGGTTAAATATATTATTTTTATGAGATATAATTTTATGATATTCTATATTTATACTAGTCAGATTATGTCTGTAATAATTATATTGAGAATTTATATACAAGTGAACTTTACCTAGGGCTAGGATATTAAGTCCAGGGTTATTGTTAATCGCCTCTAATTCGTCTAATCCGTTTGTGCATCGCAACAAACAGACGAGGTTTTTTAATTTGGTCTAGTTTGTGTTCCTTATTATTATTATTTATTTTAATGACTCCTAATCTGGGATTATAATCTTCAATTTTATGAATTTTGAATAAGGGCTTTTTAATTTTTTGAATACGTCTTTTACCTTATTTTATAAATACTTTATTAGGTATATTTTCAGGTCTATTATATTGTTCCTTATATCTTTTGTTCTTTTCTGCTTGCAAATTTTCCTTAACTGTATTGTGAACAATTTTTAACTTATTTTCATAATCATTTAAATAATCTTCTTCTGTAGATTTTGTTTCGAAAGGACTTTTGTATTTATCTTTTCCATAAAGTACTTCTAAAGGTGTTAATTTGGTTACATGATTGATTGAATTATTATAACCTATTAGTGCAAAATTTATATTTCTTTCTTTAGTTTCATTTTTAAATTCTTCTCTTTGATTTATTATTCTCAAATGTTCTATTATAGTGGAATGAAATCTTTCTAAACATCCGTTACTTTTAGGATTATCTACGCAAGTCATTTGTATTTTAATTTTGTACATATTTTATAATTCTTAAAATATCTTGCTAATGTGTCTACTATAGTTGTAGCATTTAGATCTTTCAAACGATAAATTTGGGCGAATTTTGAAAATTGATCAATTATTGTCAAATATTTTTCTTTTTCTAAAGTTATCGTATCAATATTAATTATTTGAAATGGTTTATCTGGAGTTTTTGTTAGATTGTCTTTTAATTGAAATGGATTTCTCTCATACTTATTTAGTTGGCAAATTTGACAATTATTTATGTATTTTTGAATATCTTGATACATATTGGGCCAATAATATTTTTGTTTAAGCTTTTGATAAGTTTCTAAAATTTCTCTGTAGTTTGTTTTCCCTAAATGATAATTATTTATTACTTGTAATCAATGTTGTGACAGATCAATTTATAAAGGATCTAGACCAAGATCAAGATCTGTTCAACTAATATGTTCTAGAGCAGATCATAGGTCAATTACTGCGATAGGATCTTTTTTTCCAGATCAGATCAGAAATTTGTGTTCTGCTTTTCTTAGATCATAAAATAGAACAGAAACGATTTTCAAATGCTTTTTATTTTTTATTAATTAATAGTTATTTAACTATCAAGTGTGTTAATGAGGGTGATTAATGATTGAGACATTTTAACACGTTAATTGTGAGATCATTAATCGGCAATTAACACACATATTAGTTATAATATTTTTCCTTTGACCGTATCTTACTGAACTGGAAAAACTAATTTTATTTCATGACAAAAATTTTAGGTTAATAACGTTTGACACAAGTTTTGACAATAATTGTTTAGCAATATTATGCGGTATCCATGGTTACCCACTAAAATCGTTTATTAATACAAAATCATACATTAATAGAATTCATTAATGAATTATTTTCATGGGAAGAAAAATTAGGTACATACTTATTTTTATTAATATTAAATTAAGGAATAAAATAGAGCCAAAAATAATATTAAACATTAGAATTGTTCAAATCTAATAAATTAAGACAGGCCATAACAAATGTACAGACAATCATTATGGTATTCTACCATTTAATTTTTTAAGTGAGAAATAAATTATAACCTTACTTATATTTGGATTTAATTTGTTCTTGGATTTTCTGGTTTCAAATAATACTAGTTTATTGATCTTTTTTTAGATCATAGATTATAGTTTTTAGATCTAGATTCAGATCAAGATCTGAATACATAAAGGGATCTAGATCTGATCAAAAACCATACTAAATGAACTAGATCAGTGATTTAAATCAAATGATCTACATCAGTCACAACACTGCTTGTAATTGATCGTCAATTGTTTCAATATCTTCTAATATATATTCACATTTGATTAGCTGGTAAGAATTCTTTACAAAATTTTGTAATAATACTTCGTTGAATTTTAAATGTAAATATTTTTCAAATAAACAATAGTATTTACAGTTTGGTACTAAATATTCTTTTATGAATTTATTTATTTCATAATCTAAATTTTGATCATTTAATTGAATGACTAAACGTTGTTTTTGTGTATTGAATAATCTATACCGGGTAACTTTTGTTTCATTATTATGCCTAGAAATTACTAGTTGATTTTTTCCTAAATTTATTGCTATTTCTTTATAAGTAATTCCATTTATTTCGTTTTCGTTGTCAGAATGAATAGTTTCAAAATCTGATTCATCTACTAAAGCTATAATACTTTCATTGTCGTTTAAATTGATTTCTTCTGGCATTACATGTATATAAATTTGTAAATGTGTTTCCTGGAATATTTTATTTATTATACTTTTTATTTCTTCAAAATTTTGTTTATCCGAACCACAACATATTTTTGGCATATGTAATTCTGTTATGTCGTTTTGAATGCAAAAGTCTCTAAGTTTATTTAAACATTTCTTAATATTTTCGATTGTTGGTTTATCAAAATAATTTTGTTTTGTTATTAAATGAAATAAAATTTTATTGTTATAAATTGGTTGGGTATGTCAGTTTTATTTTTATCTTTATTATTTAAATAATTTTTACAATTAAATTTTTTGTCAATTTGTCTAGCAAAACCTTTGCTCATCTTTTTATCTGCTGATATGCAATGTACTAAATTGTGATATTTGTCAAATATATTGTCATCAGTTTCAATGATTTTGAATTTTGGTTTTATTCTTGATAATGCATCTGCATTACTGTTTAATTTTCCTTGTTTATATTCAATATTGAAATTGAATTCATCTAATTTGATTTTCCATCTCATCAATTTTGAATTAGGGTCTTTAAGTGACATTAGCCAAACTAATGGTCTATTATCGGTACGAATTTTGAATTTCGTTTCGTATAAATATGGTCTAAAGTATTTTGTTGCCCACACAATACTTAATAATTCTTTTTCGGTAGTTGAGTAGTGAATTTCGTGACTATTCAAAGTTCTTGAAGCATAAGCAATAGGTAAATCTTTACCTTCGTAATTTTGGCTGAGTACTGCACCTAATGCATAATTACTAGAATCTGTAGTAAGAATAAATTGTTTAGAAAAATCAGGATATTGCAATATTGGAGAATTAATTAATAATTTTTTACTTTGTTCAAAACTTCCACGATAATCTTTATTATTTATATCAATTTTTTTAAAAGTTTAGTTAATTTTGCAAAATTTGGAATGAATTTACGATAATATCCAAGTAATCCTAAATAAGTTTTGATTTCTTTTTGGGTTTTTGGAATTGGATATTCCTTAACGGCTTTAATTTTATTAGGGTTAGGTTTTACTCCCTCTTCTGAAACTATATGTCCAAGATAAGCGACTTCTTTAATTAAAAATTCTGATTTATCTAATTGTATTTTTAAATTATGTTCTCTGAGTTTTTCAAAAATTTTCTTTATATTTTCGATATGTTCCTGTAAGCTAGTTCCAAGTATTATTATGTCATCCATGTATACTAAGCAAATTTTGTTAACATAATCACGTAAAACATAGTTCATTAATCTTTGGAAAGTGGACGGTGCATTCTTAAGTCCAAATGGCATTTTCTTAAATTCATAATGACCATCTTCTGTACTAAACGCTGTCTTTTGAATACTATTTTCATGCATTTCAATTTGATGGAAACCCGATGGTAAATCTAAGGTTGAATAATACATATTTCTACCTAATTTGTCCAATACATCTGTGATGTTGGGTATGGGGAATTTGTCATCTATTGTTTTTGAATTTAGTTTTCTGTAATCTATAACCAATCTGAATTTACGTTTACCAGAGGCATCTAATTTTCTCGGTACTATCCATACTGGTGAATTCCAAGGGGAATAACTTTCTTGAATAATTTTTTCTTTCAAAAGTTTATTAACTTCGGTTTTAATTTCGTTTTTGTAACACTCTGGATAGCGATATGATTTTGTATATATGGGTGTTTCGTCAGTAGTTCTTATTTCATGTTTTATTGTTGATGTATAAGTCAATGGTTGATTTTCTTTTGGAAAAATGTCATGATATTCTCTAATTAATTTAATAAGTTTGGATTTTTCTTCATTATTTAAATGATCTGCTCGAATTTTGATTTCATCGACCTCAGTAACGTTTATTTCATTTTTATTAAAGTATTGTAATTTAAAAATTTTATCTTTTATCTTTACAGTATTATTTCCAAGAATTATTTGTGCTTGTAATTGTATTAGTGCAGGAGTTCCTAATAATACATTAAAAATTTTATGAAAGTCAAAAAGAAAACATTTAATTTCTTGTTTTTCTATTTCTAGGATAATATATTCATTACCGCAAGTTTTTCCTAACGCTGTAGTGAATGAAAATTTTTCTTTATAAATTTTGAATCGATTTTTATTTTTCATTACAAAATTTTTATTTATTAAGTTTATTGATGATCCCGTATCTAATTATATTATATAGTCCCTTACTTTTAAAAATGGTAATTTGCTATTAGAGTTAATGTTTAAAATTTCTCCTGTATTTCGAGGCTTGTTAAATCTAAAAAAGAATTTTGGCGTGAAATATCATTATCAAAATTTTCGAAATTTTGATCGATATCGTTTTCATGATGATTTTCAAAATTTTCTTGAGTTTCATAATTTTCATATTGATTATTACATTCCTCATTATTATATAATTCTTCAGATATGTAATTGGGTGAATACTGAGTTCTCGGTTGGAAATGATTTTGTGATCTAGGTTGAAAATTTTGTCGTGTTTGAATTGACATAGGGATAAGCTTAATACCTTCAGCATTTCTTATTTGTTGACGAGGTGCGAATGGTTTCTGTACTGTTTTATTCTGATTTGTATTTAATTTTATTGGACCTCGGGGAAAATTAGAATTTTGAAATTTTGGTTGTATGTTCACAGGTTTCTGAATATATTGGGGTTTTTGATTTGAACGTAAATATTGGAAATCATTTGTTAATAATTCCTCAATTTCGCATAAAGTTTTTGGATTACGCGTTGCCAAATTATTTCTATAAGGATCGTTACAATTACTAATGAAATGTGTAGTAATTATTACTTCTTGAAATTGTATTAGACAGGCTTTATTTTCTCCTGTTAAGTCTAGTAAAACTACTTTAGCTTTAAATAGTTCAAATTTTCCTTTAATTATTTTCAAATAGTTAAATATGGCTTTATTTGAATTCATTCTTAAAATATCTATAATGATGCTAGCAGGATTTTGCTTATCATCAAAATTATTCATCAAGTGTTACTTTAAATCGTTCCATGATTCAAACGTAGTATTTTTTAACGTTTCTGCGGCTTTGCCGATAATTTTATTTTTAATATACTGAATAATAACTATTTTTTGAAAGTCTGTAAGAGGTGGTTCCAAAGTACTAAATGTACGTTGAATTACTTCAACTGACTTGATAAAATGGGATAATGTTTTTGCATTGCCATCGTAACTTGGAATGGTTTCAAGTGCAAATTTAATATTAGCAGTATTGTTTTCCGCCATTGTTAATTATTAATTCAAATAATGATAGAATATTTATAATAAAAATATTACTTACAATAAAATGCACAATATTATGTTGAGAATTGCAATCTTCATTTGTTGCTTTCACTTCTCTGCAAATGGAATTGTTGTCTCGATGGACGAAGTGGATTGTTGATCCAATGAACTGGATTGTTGTTTCCAATGAACTGGATTGTTGTTCGCAATGAACTGGATTGTTGTTCCCAATGAACTGGATTGTTGTTCGCAATGAACTGGATTGTTGTTCGCAATGAACTAGATTGTTATTCGCAATGAACTGCCTTGTTGTTCACAATGAACTGCTCGGACGGCTCTCGATCTATGGGCTCTGTTGTCCTGGTGATAACGACCACGGGCTCTACACTTGGTGGCTCTTTGAGACCGGGATTCTCTGCTTCTGTATCGGTGTCTGCTTCTTTATCACAGGCTCTACACTTGGTGCCTCTATGTGACTGTTGATCAACGAAGACGTTGTTTTAACTTCTTTGGCTTCACAAGTAAATGTTGAAACAACCGAAATTATTACTTTAAGGAATTAATTCTTTTACACAGAATTTCGATAATAATTCGTCTTGTGGTATCCTACCAAGACTGCGCCAATTATAAAATGCAACTCGTATTTAGAGTTTTTAAAAATTATAATTTATTTATTTGTTCGAAGAAGTTTATACAAAGGTTGATACAGAAGAGAAGACTTGCTTCTAAGATGTTAACTCGGAGAATCGTATCTCCAATTGCTTTACACAGCAATTTATACTATTTAATACGTCATAATACATTAATATGATTGACATTCAAATAAATATTCTTAAAAAGGTTTTAAAAGATAATGCGTCTCATCATATTAATATAATTGACTTACAAATAAATATTCCTTAAAAGGTTTATATTAGTAAAGATATACATAAATGTTTATAATGCAGATTAATAAGAATGACTCAATTAATGATAAAGCGCAGTTTATAGAATCAAGGATATACATAACTTATACGACTGAGACCTGAGACTGAGGTGCTTTGTGCTTTGTGTGAGACTTGCTCATAGACAAGGAAAGATATATACTAGACCGAGTTTACAATGTTAGAAGTTTGTGCCAAATAGAATCGTTGGGCGCCATAACGAGACGCTAATAGCAAGGCGGGAAATTTTAAAAAAAGGAAAAATATGTTTACTGAAACTAACAAAATATAGACATATGTATACGGTAAAGACTGAAAACAATCAAATTCAATAATAAAATATATTTGTACATAAAACAAATAGCGAAACAAGCTTTGTAAACAAATACTACCAAAGAAATAAAATTGAAAAACTCTCACTAACAGAAATGACAGATTGCTGGGCTGCCAACATAAATAAATAAAATTCACTACAACTGAAGAAAATATTTATTATAATTATTGTAAAAATAATGTAAATTAAATATTGTTCGTACTTTTAATTGTGCGACTGAGCTTTATTATTTTGAAATGAAGAAATGATGTAAAATACGTAATTTAAATTACTGCATAGTTCCTTTTTTTTATTATGTTGTAGAATTTGCATTAGAATTAGCGTCTCGATATTTATTCAATTCGGCACAAAGCTGGACATTGCCGCCATGATGGAAGTTCGGTCTAGTATATATCTTTTTTTGTCTATGGACTTGCTCTTGCTACGCGAAACGCGAGGTACGAAGTGCTCCGAGTACGTGCGATTCTTTCCGAATCACAACGTGGGCTAGCCACCTCTGCGGCTCTCTCAGATATTGGGATTATTTTTATTAATTAATTTACAAGCTTGAAAAATAAGCAAAACATTCATTTGGAAATTAAAATATCAATTTTGTTAAAACAAACTCTTCGATGATTTTTTTTAAATACTTACATGCATATTTATTTATTAAAATTCGTAAATAATTTTTTTTTAAATACCTTATGTATGTTATATCAGTTTTACAGAATGTTTACTTTAAATTATTATTTTGTTTTAAGCCTATGGCACACTTATCGATGAGCATCAGAGAGCATCGATGAGTTCATTAATGAAACAACAGCACGCATCCGTCATCGATAACTTTGTGTTTCATCAATGACAAATACATAAATTTTTTCTCTGACGAAATACAGAAAAGTTGGTATATTACCAGTGAAATGTTCCTACACCGTCGGTTTTTAAATTGATATATCCCTAGTTTCTGTGTGCTGTGTGACCCGACGTACGTCTCACTTGGCATCATCATAATGAAATTAGAATCTCCAGTATAAATTTGAAATCATTATTTTATTTGAAGAATGCTTACCCTGAACTTGCAGCCATTTACAAAGAAGCTAAACTCTCACATTCTGTTTTAGTAAGGCAAACTAAAAAAGAATATCATCAAAATAAAATCATCAGTTCGGATAACATGATGAAAAGTGCATGGGAGGTTATTAATTCCAAATCTAAATCCAAGGGTAATCTAAATCTGGAAATAGAACATGATAATATATCATCAGATAATCCTCAAGTTATAGCAAACTTTTTTAATAATTTTTTTAAGGACTGTCCTCTAAATATTCTACAGCGTATTCCAACAGTCAACAATACTTGCTATAATGGTCGTAAGGGAGATAATATCAGCGTCAATAATTTATTCCTTTTTCCTTTTTGTGAAGAGGAACTATTAAATATCATTAAATTAAAAATAAAAAACAAAAAATCTTCTGGGCCAGATGACATTCCAAATTTTATAATTAAAAAAGTATCTCATCTTATTTCAGCACCGTTAACATTCATTGTTAACACATCTTTTGCAAATGGCACTTTTCCAGAAAAACTAAAACTGAATAAGGTAGTTCCCATACACAAAAAAGGTGAAAAGAAATTAATGGATAATTATAGGCCTGTAGCTTTAACTTCCGGCTTCTCCAAAATTCTAGAATACTGCTTCTTATATAGATTTGAACATTTCCTAAATAAAAACGATATTACTTCTAATAAACAATTTGGTTTTAGAGAAAATAGTTCAACTATACATGCGTTACATTGTCTTTACTCCACCATTGTAGAATTTTTAAATAATGGAGAATGCCCGGTAGGTATTTTTTGCGACCTTAGCAACACGTTTGACTGTGTTGCTCATGACAGGTTACTAGCTAAACTTGAAGACATTGGTGTTAGAGGGGTTGCTCTTAAATGGATTGCTAGTTTCTTGCAAAATAGATATCAATACGTATCTCTTAAATATAGAGATAATAACTCTATAGATAAATTTGTGAATTCAGATTTAGTGCAAATAAACGTAGGACTACCTCAAGGTACTATTCTAGCGCCTATTTTGTTTATTATTTATGTGAATGATCTTACGAAAATTCTACCGGATGAGATTACTCCTGTGCTATATGCCGACGATACTTTAATAATTTCTAATAAAAATAAAGAGACATTAATAACTCAATGTAATCAGAATATAAATTTATTAAATTCTTGGTTTCATTATAATAAGCTTTTTTCAAATGACTTTAAAACTAAATTATTAATTTTTCATACTCACCAAAATAAGAATAATCAAGAAATAACATTAAAAGTCCCAAACTGTGAGATATCCAATGATAAATCAACGAAAGTCCTTGGTTTGATAATTAACGAAAATTTGAACTGGAAACAACAATGTGATGAATTGATTAAGAAGTTGAACTCTATTACTTTTCAAATTAAACATCTACGGCAATTTTTAAACATTACTCAACTCTTAATGTTCTATCATGCCTATGTAGAATCACGGCTTCGCTATGGGATCTGTTTTTGGGGCAATTCTCCTGATTGTGCCAACGTTTTTCTCAGCCAAAGAGAATTGTGAGAGCCTTAGTAGGAGCAAGATATCATGAAACATGTAGAAATATTTTTCAACAATTAAAGTTATTAACGTTAACAAGTATTTATATTTTTGAGATGTGTCTTTACATACATAAGAATAAGAATTCTTTTACTTTAATTTCAGTTAAACATGACCATGATACTAGAAGCCAAAATAATTATTATATCCCTAGTTCAAGACTAGATATTGTTAAAAATTCTCCAAAAAGATTTGGTCTTATTTTATATAATAAACTGCCAGACTTAATAAAATCGGCTGTGTCCGAAAGTACTTTTAAAACGAATTTGAAATTGTATCTTCTAGAACACAATTTTTATAATGTTAATGAATTTTTAATCTTGTAGTTCAATGTATCCTAATTTTATATATTTTATTGACGTCTTCTATTACACTTCTTGTGTCTTCAGAAAATAAATCTATTATTATTATTATTATTATTATTATTATTATCACTAACTATAGGATCAAATTGATACTTTTATAACAATTAATCTATAATATATTGATGTAAAATAATCTGAGGGGGCACTGCCCCCTCTGCCACCCTGGACGAGCCGCCACTGTTGAAATTACCTTCTTCGATAGCTCCCTTGTCGTCAGAAATGCAGTATAATTTTATTGGACTACTAAAGGAGCATAACGTAAAATTATTTTCAAATATACAGGCTGTTGCATTACGGCTCTTTTTTAAATGGAACATCTATATATTTTCATACATTTTGATTAGTATTTCATGCACCTATATGCACCTAAGAGGTTTTTTTTTTTGTTTTCCGCTACGTTGCCAAGTTATTCCGCTTTTTCCTTAAAAATGACCTAATACACATAGCTTTTATAAAGCTATTTATAAGGCGTACTAACTTTATTTTAATAGTAAAAAATACGATTTTTTTCTGCATAACCATAACTATGCTCTATGTTCTCACAGAATTTTTTCTTCACATTATTATACAGAGTGGTAAATAAAGCGAATCAAATTTACTCAATTTCAAATGACTATAATTCGTGATTTTCAAATGGAACACTATATTTTATTATTCAGTTGTGTTTATTTTTGTATTATATTTATTTTTACCTCCCGCCACCCTTAGTAAGGGAGGTATAGGGATCGTGCTAAAAATGACATATCGAGATTTTAGTAAATGACCACGTTTTAAGGTCCCTAGAATCCAATCTATGTGTGTGTGTGTGTGTGTGTGTGTGTGTGTGTTGAAATTTTATATATGGGACTACTATACACAACTAGCCGTAGAATATTGAAATTTGTATATAGGACTGCTATACCATCTAATTATTCACCTCCATTTTTTGTTCCAATCGGCCTTTTCAAAAGGGCACATTACTCTTATAAGCGTATAAAGAAGTCATACGGTGTTTACATCAGATTTGTTATAAATATAATTTAGAAATAGCATTATACTCTTACATTTAGGCCTACAAAGAAATCAGTTTGAGGTGAAAACATATTCGTAACGACACGTATATTTTTTTTTAACTTTGGGGGACCATATATCGCTTATTAATACGAAGTTTTTCACTTTCAGATAAAATTATATAAATAATGGAATCCCCAATTGAAATTTACATAAGATTGTCAATGTAACCACCATTATCACGAAAACATATTTGCACACGCTTTAAAAATAAGTCATTTATTCTTCGCAGCATATTTGCGTCGACATTAGCAAAACAGTTGCGAATTCGTTCCATCATATCTTCTAGTGTAGTTGGTGCTGTCTGGTAGATCAAATCCTTTACATAGCCCCACAAGAAAAAAAATCAGTTTTGTAAGATCCGGAGACCTAGCAGGCCAATTTCTTGGGCCATTTCTTCCGATCCATCTATTAGGATATTCATAATTTAAATAATTCCTAACACGAAGACTGTTGTGGGCCGGTGCACCATCAACTGGTGAATTTTAGGTGACACTCACGGTATTGTGGGGTCTTTATTGACCCCATCATTATTTTAAAAAATAATTTGCTTAAATGTTTTTAAGTACCTAATTTATGTTTAAATGTTGCTTATTAATAGGAATTTAAAGGGTATTTTTGAAATCCGTAAGTATTTGTAGGTTATTTAAATTTAATAACACAGGCATACATGACATTACAGTAATATTAAAAAAACGCTAAATAAAATTATTATATTAAAAATAAATAAAATTAACACGTTATTCTAAACACACTATCTACAAAGAACTTTTATTTAACAAAAAACTACGATTATATTTATAAATAAAAAAACTAACGTAGTACAAGTTTATGGAAAAATTTTGTACAAATTTTTTGTCTACCATTATTCGTTTGTATCACAATTAGCACAATAATGTCTTTTCACTAAGTGTGCACTACAAAACACTTTTTTACATTCTCCAAATCAGGAATGTCTTCAATATTCTCGGCAAATAATTCAAGTTGCGCTTGTGTTAGTGCATTTCGCCACATTTTTAAAACAACGTAACTGGTATCTTGGGGTCAATGGAGACCCCAACGCGTTCTCAGTGTTATACGTCAAGTAACAAACTAACGTACAACGCAGCATTACGAACCTCATTATGCGAGTAGAGAATACGGGGAATCCCAGGAAGCTAACATTATTACAAACTAAAACACTGTCACTGAAAATTCCCTGGGGTCAATATTGACCCCACCATACCAGTTGAGGGTTAAGAGGTAAATTGTCTAAATAATTTTGAACATGAGTTTGTAAAAATTCACAATAATTTTGTCCATTAATATGGCTGTCAAAAAAGTATGGTCCAATAATCCTATTTCCTAATATTCCTCCCCATACATTAAGAGACCATCTGTGCTGATGGTTTAATGGTCTCACAAAATGTGGATTTACGGTGTCATAATAATGAAAATTGTGGTAGTTTACTTGTCCATTTTTGTGAAATGTTGCTTCATGCGTAAATAAAACAAAATTTAAAAAATCGTGTTCATCCCTGTATCTTTCAATAGCCCATTCGCATAAATTTCAACGATTTCGAAAATCACGTTCGCTTAATTTTTGCAGCATGTGTATGTGGTAAGGGTGAAATTTATTTTTCCGAAGAATCCTTGACACGGTAGATTGACTTACGTTTATTTGACGTCTGATTTATCGCGTGCTTGTACGGGGATCTTCAACAGCGCTTGCGAGTACAATTAATTCAGTATCTTCATCTTCATTTCTGGCCCGAACTGTACATGCTCAGTTCTTTCAAACCTTTCTCAAAAACTCTCCAAACAACGCCGATCTGGATGACGTCTTTCCGGAAACCGTTGTTCTTCTTGGGAAAGATTCATAT
Source organism: Ophonus ardosiacus (assembly GCA_943142095.1). Taxonomy (NCBI): domain Eukaryota; kingdom Metazoa; phylum Arthropoda; class Insecta; order Coleoptera; family Carabidae; genus Ophonus; species Ophonus ardosiacus. The sequence continues at coordinate 37,601,126 of OW964824.1, read as the reverse complement.
TAATAAATGATTATTACCTAATCGAGCTAATATTAATAACAAACAGTTTTAGTTATTGCCTAATGCAAACTAATGTCAATATTGCAATCGTTTCTTGTTAAAAACATAATTTCCATAGCATACTCAATTTAATTTGTAATTAAAACGAGTAAATTTAGAGAAAATGGTGAAAAACTCCGAAACTATTGGATTTAGTTATAGGATAGTCTTAATAAAAAATAAAGATAATAAAAAAAATAAACACAACTGAATAATAATATATAGGATGTTTCATTTGAAACTGACGAGTTTTAGTAATTTAAATTTAAGTATATTTGATTCGCTTTATTTACCACCCTGTATAAAAATGTGTAGAAAAAATTATGTGAGAACAGAGAGTATAGTTATGGTTATGTAATGACTATAATGTTATATTGTTTTCATATTTAATATTTGATCGTACTGCTGTACTTTATCTAAACAAAGCGCCACGCATCTTACGCGGTAAACGGGCGCAGCAGTCTTCAAAGTTCTTTCGAGGGTGTTGGGTCAAAATTTCGTAGAAAAAGTTACTTCCAGGTGAAACCGAATCCCTGTGATCACAAATCAATCCAGGAGACTTCTTTCACTTCTAGAATCTACTTAAGGTAGGTTTTCTTCTTTTGTATATTTTTTACAATTTTTATTGTTAATGTATTATTGCGTAACAATTGGATGTAACAATTGGATATAACAATTGGATGTAACAATTGGATATAACAATTGGATGTAGCAATTGGATACAACAATTGAACGTAACATTTGAATGTAACAGTTCAGTTATTTTGTAACAGTTGAATTATTTTGTATTTTAATCAACATTTTTATATATACTTTTTTCTAATTTTGAAATTATGTTTTGTTTGAGTTAAATTGGTATTGTTAAATTTTCTAACAATGTTGACTCCGCTCGGTCAGAATTGGAAATAAATTCATTGTTAAAGTTTTACCATTGCTACCAAAGTAGGTAAATTTTTTATATTAATTTGTGGGGTGTTACGTATGGGTAGTATCTATGGGTTAAATCATAAGTTATACTGAAAAAAAAATTCGTAATTTTTACTATTAAAATAAAGTTAGTACTCCTTTATAAAGCAATGCGTGCATTAGGTCATTTTTAAAGAAAAAACGAAATAATAACTTGGCAACGCCGCAGAAAACAAAGAAAAAACTTCTTAGGTGCATATGGGTGAATGAAATGCTAATCAAAATATATAAAAATATATAGGGTAATCCATTTTAAAAAAGATAAATAATTCTTGCCTAGCTGTAATGTAACATGTGAAAATAATTTTACGTTATGCTCCTTTAGTAGTCAATTAAATTATGTCAATAAATTTATGCTGCATTTCTAACGACAAGGGAGCTATCGAAGAAGGGAATTTCAACGACACCCTCTATATACAGGTGTTCCACAACTTAGGACAAGAAATTAAAGGGTATATACTGTATGACGTGCTGATTATGAAACAAAACGATTTTTTTTAAATTCGCAAAGTTAAGGGTAATTTACCTGAAGTAGATATTTTTTGGAATACTGGAGTAGCATACGTCATAGAAAGAAATGTTAAATGAAATTAATTATCAAAGAAATATTATATAATGTTCGTTAGATTAAGAGATAATAATAGTTTTGAATACAAAATAATTTCTAATATTAATGCATCGTATTCAATATTAAGATAATTTGGGAAATAACTAAACACATACCTGAAGCACAAAACTACAAATACTGTTCAAAATTTGCACCATTGCAGCACGTTGAGTTAATGATCTAGTACAGCCTTGACACGAATTTTATATCCGTATTGCTTCTGCTGAATTTTCTATTCTCTGCTTAAGTTCTTCATTTTCCGGCGCATTTTGGTTATCGTATACGAGTGATTTAAAATGACCCCAGAAATAAAAATCCAGGGGATCTAGCAGGCCAAGCTGCAGGACCACCGCGACAAATCCACCTGTCCTCAAACATGGTTCAAATGTTCTCTTACATTTAGAGCATAGTGTGGTGGCTTACCATCGTGCTGAAACCATGCCTGCTGACGCACATTTAAAGACACATTTTCAAGTAGATCTGGCAAAGTATTTTGTAAAAATAATAAATAATTAGCTCCAGTCATCCTATTTGGTAGAATGTACGGCCCAAGTAACACTCCATTAACAATACCTGCCCAAATAATTATCGAAAAACTATGCTGAAAACTGCCTCGTACAAGAACGTGCGGATTTTTTTGAGTCCAATAATGAGAGTTATGAGACTTATGAACTCCCTCTCTCGTTAAAGTTGCCTCGTCAGAAAATATAATGTAGGAGGGGAAATTAGGATTTTCAGTATGCTTTTGTAAAAGACAGTTGCAAAACCGTACTCTAAACTGATGGTCAGGTACTGTTAGCCTCTGTACCTGTTGAAAATGTAATGGGTGGCAGTTATGATTTTAAAATTCGCCATACTGAATTATGTGGTACTCATAATTGTTGAGATACTCGTGATTTTCATTAAATCTTGCTCACAGCTAATTTGCTTATTTGCAGGGTATCTGTTGCTCTCTAAAAATACGTAATTGAATTAAAATTTGATAAAAGAAATATTTGAGAAAAATACCTCTTGAACTACTGTCAATCAATGGTCAACCGTTGGTCAGTTCCCTTTAGAAATATTTCACGACAATCATTGTTAGCTTCTGAGATTTCTTTGTTGAAGCTCTAGACATATTTAGGAATGTATTAAAGTTTATTACTTTTTAAAACAAACAAGTAATACTGTAGCACGTCACAAGTACCGCAAATACTTAATGCAGAGGAAATTGGAAACTCACAGGTTGATGACGTGTGACTTCTGCTTAATCATAGGCGCATTTCTTGTACATACATGTGAAGCACTCGTCTCCCCTATCGTTGTTCCTTTTAAATAGGGCAGGCTACACTTAGTACCTACGGGTACTCTTATCTACTCGGTTACCTCTTTTCTGTCCCCGCAGTGCATCAAGAAATTTTTCGAGTGAACTGATCACGCTTGTATATTTTACATGTTTATTTATGTTATTTGGTTTTGACGTTTTCTGAAATTAGCGATGTTATTTTTTAATTATTGATCTTCATAAACGTAAAACACTTTATAATATAAAAATAATTTGCCAAATCTATTCAACATCTCTTCTTGTTCTTTTTATATTGTCCAAAGGGGGTTACGAATCAGTTCACTGCAGTGCTGTTCATCCCTTTTTGTGCATGTAAGAGGAAAGCATCTCATTTTTAAATATTATTAATAATAATATTACATTAAAAATTCGCTTAATAAAACTCAGAAGTTACAATGAATAATCAAAGCGATTTAAATAGAATGCAAAACACAAATGTAATCAAATGTCAAATTCGCGTCAACTTCAAATGTTTCCCACGCATGCACGGATCATATACTCTTTACAGACGAAAAACGGCAATTATAAGAATTTAGACAATGTGGAGACGTGTAGACACTTGAATCAGTGTCTAAACACGCCCCATATCCGCCATGTTTATTCGGTTCACCGCAACAAAGATAGAAAATACAGCATTTTCACCTACTTCCTGATCAACTAACTTCAATTCCACGTAGGTTTTGTTGCTGCTGTATTTACTAATATTAAAATCATGGCCGTTTGTAGGGGAATATTATACTAATTCCGTCAGAAAATGATTTCGCGACAATATATTGACATATTCCAATAATTATTTACTCGCTCATGTGTCAAAACAGAAAAACAAATTTTACATTTTATTACATTTTTATTTCAGAAAATTATTATTATTAATATTATATATATAATAATAATTATGTCAAACATCAAATTTCAGGTGTGCCAACATACTTCAAAAGTATAAATGTTGTGTTTAATTACTGAATGTTGCATTTTTTTTTTGTATTTACTTATTTTTATTGTGTTTGCAGCACTAAATTTATTTTTTGTACAATAAATAAAAGTGATGATTGATTGAAGTACATTAATCGAAGTGATATCTCATTTCTTATAATTTTTCTGACATTCAAATTTAAATAATGGCGGGTCACGAATAAACATGGCCTACCAATCTTCTAGGCGTGCTTCTACGTAATGACAACTTGCCTCTTCGTGTCCAGACTTTGATTATATTGTCTGTGATGCTGTGTCCGATTTCGGATTGTAGCATTTAGTATTTAGGTCTTCTTTACATAAATACAACTCAGAATGACACACTAATGACATCGATTGGTTTATATGGCAACAAGACAACAAAAACTAATTATACACTTCGATTTAATTAGATGCTGCAGATTAAATTTATATTATATAATTATATATTTCATAAAATAAAAGCTAAGAACATGATTTGTTTAATTACTGCACGCCGACTTTAGGGTGGAGTGTGCTCCTGCAAAACCCAAAAATTTAATTCCTAAAACTCGGGATAATGACGTTATTTAGAGCATATAAAATTAGGATTTAGATTTTCGGTGATATAAAGTGCAACATCGGATACGGCCTAGGCCTAAGATAATGCTGCTCGTAGCACTAAATGTTTGGAAGAAAAACTAATTGTGAAGTAGAAAACACGCTGATTATATAAACAACAACAAAAATGACCTGCAGTGACCTGCATTCCTTCTAACCCATTCAGTATTGTAGAGAATAGGACATAGTTCTGAACTCTCTGATTGGCTGAAATTGTAGGCAAGTTTATGAAATGTAATTTTAGACTAGTGTCAGTGTGCATGACTTGTAACATCTCGTGTTATTTCTATGTTCAATGTCAAGTATAATCTTTATCGGATTTGGAAAGTAGGTAGATAATACTTTATATTTCATACCTACTGACTATGTCTGTGTCCGACGTTGTACTTTTATCACCGTAATATCTAAATCCTAAATTTATATGCTCTAAATAACGTCATTACTTACGAATTTATCTTGAAGTTGACGGGCCAAGCTAGTGTACGAACTACTTTCAACTTTGAATTTGTTTTCCATTAATACTTGTGCCAACTGTTATTCTAGTACACTAGATTTGGTTTTGTGTTCGACAATGGGAGCAGAGGTCAATGTATATGAAGATTCACTTGTATCAGCAGACAAATATCACCCTTCACTGGAAATAATATTAAACTATATGAGTTATCCCGAAAAACAAAAAGAAAATAACCAAAATACAGTGTACAATTTTGCTAAAGCAGGCTTTGTTACTCTGTATAACTTATTAAGTGAAGTAGATTGGTTTGATGTAGTATGCAATGAAAATGATGCGGATAAATCTCTTGATATATTGTATGACAAAATTTATGATTTTCGATCGGTGCATACCAAGAAAGAAAAGAAGAAGTAATGTTAAATATCCTATTTGGTTCACATCTGAACTCAAATCAAAAATAAAACTTAAAGAGAAATACCATAAGAAAATTTAAAAAAAAATGACTAATCGGGAAAGTGATGTAGTGAAATATAAAACACTCAGAAATGAAATAAAAATACTTATTGACAAAAATTATACAGACTATCTAAAAGAATTGGACTATAGTGTTAAATATATATATATATATATATATATATATATATATATATATATATATATATATATATATATATATATATATATAAATAAATATAAAAATGAAAAAATATACTATAATAAAGACATAGCCAATGCCTTTCGTGATTTCTTTAAATCAGTTTATAGTGACAATGACAATGATAAAGATAATATATTTGAAAGTGATTGTGAGTATAATCTAGATAAACTAACAGTGTCAAATATACAAGAAAGTGAAGTTTGCAACGCCATAATAGTTACGTGACAGAACACATTATGTAACATATGATAATAATAAATCAAAAACCTTTATATCTACACCGGAATCCCTCAAGGGACACTCCTAGGGCCCCTTATGTTCATAATGTTTATTAATGATTTACCCTCAGGTCTTCAATTTTCCAATTGTTTACTATATGCAGATGATGTAAAAATATATTCTGAAATTTGTGATATTAAGGATTGTAATAATTTTCAAAAAGACATCGATATTGTAAGCACATGGTGTATGAAAAATAAACTTCAAATGAATATAAGAAAATGTAAAATAGTTACTTATAGTGAAAAAGGGAATGTATTAACTTTGAATATTCTATCGAATCACAATGCTTAGAAAGAGTAGAAATAATTAAAGATTTAGGACTTCTTTTTCAATCGGACTTCAAATTTATAAAACATATAGTCCACATTGTAAGCGAAAGTCAAAGCAAATTAAGTTTTATCTTAAGAATGGGAAACTCTTATTAATCTATTTAATTCATTAGTTAAAAGTAAACTGGAGTACGCATCCATAATTTGGTCTCCCACAACCGCTACTCATTGTGATATGATCGAAAAAGTACAGAAAAAATTACTTAGGTACCTGTACTTCAAGAGATTTCATGTATTTTCTATTTGTTTCATATTAGTCCAGTCATTTGGTAGAAAAATAAGGGTTTATTCCACAAAAGGTCGGGTATTTTTGATTTTTGGATATATTGTATATTTAGGGGTCCTAATAAAAAATGCAAGTTTTCCCCCTCGGGGGCCTTCGGGAAGCACCGCCAACTTGAGAAAAAAGGCGCAAAAATGCGGTTTTTTCTAAATATCTCTTCACTTATTTGCATTATGTAAAAATAGTTATTATCTAATTTGTTGACTATAAAATTCTCTACAACTTTTATCTAAAACATCTTTTTCTATAATTAATAGATAGCGAGCTATAGTGCTTCAAACAGAGCAAATTTCTTGAAAATTACATGAATGCTTCATTTAAATCATATTTTATTATATTTTTTTACGTTTTTTTACAAATTAGTTTTTGACAATCATTAATTATTATTATTTAACTAATATATATAAATATTAATTATTGTTTATAGTTTTTTTTTAATTCTAAATCCAGCAAATTTATGATTTTACCTTAAAGTAATTACAACAAAAGTTTTTTAACGGAATCCACTCCCAGAAAAGTGCGCTGAATAACATATCAATATTTTCCCGAAATCGGAGCATGGGAACCTCCCGCCAATTTGGACAAATGGCGGCATATTCAGGTTTATGGCCATTTGCTTAAAACAATTATGAAAATATTTAAATTACTCAAAAAAACAAACAATATTACGTACTTGATACTTAGTCTAATAGGTTTCACTATTTACAACAGTTTACATTCGACGTGGCATCGAAAGAAGTAAGTTATCGATAACTGTTTTATAAAAATTGTTAACGTTTTCCTGCAATTTTTTAATTTTTCATCCACCACTCTGATCTTGTTAAAGATACGATGATGCGGTTTCAAAATTTGAATTCAGCATAAAATTTGCTTTCGTATCGTGTATTACACTATTTTTGCCGATGAACGATTGGCGAGTTACTAACAACTAAACTCACATGAAATTCCTCTAAAATTTTAAACATCTGAAAATCGGCTCTTTTTTCATTTTGTCATTCAAAATTTCAACAGGCTTACAGATAACCAATATTAAGTATTTAATAGGTGTCAAAGTGGTTGATGAAAAATTGAGAAAAGAGCCGATTTTCAGTTTTTTAAAATTTTAGAGGAATTTCATGTGAGTTTTAGTTGTTAGTAACTCGCCAATTGTTTATCGGCAATAATCGTGTAATATATGATATTAAAGAGAATTTCATGCTGAATTCAAATTTTAAAACCGCGTCATCATATCTTTAACAAGATCAGAGTGGTGGATGAAAAATTAAAAAATTGGAGGAAAATGTTCACAATTTTTATAAAACGGTTATCGATAACTTACTTCTTTCGATGCCACGTCGAATGTAAACTGTTGTAAATAGTGAAACCTATTAGACTAAGTATCAAGTACGTAATATTGTTTGTTTTTTTGAGTAATTTAAATATTTTCATAATTGTTTTAAGCAAATGGCCATAAACCTGCATATGCCGCCATTTGTCCAAATTGGCGGGAGGTTCCCATGCTCCGATTTCGGGAAAATATTGATATGTTATTCAGCGCACTTTTCTGGGACTGGATTCCGTTAAAAAACTTTTGTTGTAATTACTTTAAGGTAAAATCATAAATTTGCTGGACTATAAAAAATCTTTAGAATTAAAAAAAAACTATAAACAATAATTAATATTTATATATATTAGTTAAATAATAATAATTAATGATTGTTAAAAACTAATTTGTAAAAAAACGTAAAAAAAATATAATAAAATATGATTTAAATGAAGCATTCATGTAATTTTCAAGAAATTTGCTCTGTTTGAAGCACTGTAGCTCGCTATCTATTAATTATAGAAAAAAATATTTTTGATAAAAGTTGTAGAGAATTTTATAGTCAACAAATTGGATATTAACTATTTTTACCTAATGCAAATAAGTGAAGAGATATTTAGAAAAAACCGCATTTTTGAGCCTTTTTTCTCAAGTTGGCGGTGCTTCCCGAAGGCCCCCGAGGGGGAAAACTTGCATTTTTTGTTGAGACCTCTAAATATATAACATATCCAAAAATCAAAAATACCCGACCTTTTGCAGGGTAAATCTACCTAATGACTGGACTATATACTGAGCACAGAAATATATTTAATATTACTCTGTTACAGACAAGAAGAGAATTTATATCTATGTTATTTATTGTAAATTTAGTAAATGGAAAAATTTGTCTTCGTGAAATATTGCAAGAAATTAATTTTTCCGTTCCAAATGTGTCATTAAGACCACGATTTATATTGTTTGAAATTAAAAAATCATGTTCTCTATTAAATGAAATTTTAAACGTAGCTAATAATTTAATTCTTAGAAATAAAAACTTCGACTTGTTTAATTGTAAGAAAATAGATTTATTTAAAATATTTTTTAAGACACCTTATTGATATTGATATTGAATAAGTTAAACATCTATTGTAAAATGTTTATACTATGCTAACTGTTAATATGTAATTGGGGGTTACCCTGTTTATTATCAGTATAAATAAAATTATTATTATTATTATTATTATTATTATTAAGCAAATCATGTTCGTTGCTATTATTTGTACAAAACGTCAAATTTACTTCAAAAGAATAGCTTCTTAGCTTCTATTTTATAAAATATAATATTAACATTTAATCTGAAGCATCAAATTAAATTGAATTATATAATTCATTTTTGTTATTCTAGTGTTGCCATACAAACCAATGGATGTCATTAGTGTACCATTCGGGGGTTGTATTAATGTGAAGAAGACCTAAATCCTAAATAGTAAATGCCAGAATGATACATCGGACACATCCCTACATTTACTAAGTTTCGAAGGCATTACGATACCTTCTTAATGTTTTAATAATATGTCAGGTGACAGCAGTTGAATACCGCATTTTTTTAATTTCGGCTATTTAAAACTGGCGCCGATGCGAGCGCCATCTACTAAATTTATTAAATAGAACACAACAAACATTTTAATGTTGAAACTCGTTTCAATAAAATATGACACAACTTAACGGAAAAAGTTTATTTCCTGGTTTCATCAAATTTTTGTTTACATAATGATTGGTAATAATAATAATAATAATACTATCATCGGCAGTGACCTCTATATACAAAATGGACCGGCGATTCCTATCTCTTTACAACGAGCTGTATCCACTCAACTGTCATGTTGAGGTGGCTATCCCTTTCTAACAGTGAGAAGTACGCATGCGTCAGCTAGTACCAATACGATTAATTAACGATGAACATGAAGAAGAAAGCTTAAATACATTTTCGCATATCTGCTTGGTCCAACTATACACGAAAGTTAGAGAGAGATAGACACCCCACCAGTCAGGTGGGTGGTATTCTCGGTGGATACACGCAAGTTATTCAAGCCGCCGGTTGCTTATGTATATAGAGGTCACTGATCATCGGTGTAGCCCATTTCACGGGTGACTATTCCCGGAGCAAATGGCATGATTAACCTGTATTATTTATCTGCGTGCATTTTTAAAATCTATAACAGTGCGGAGAAATAAAATATGAATAACAGTAATGACAGCCGACCAAGATAGCGTATGAGCAAAGTAGACGCTTTACAATTTAAAGGTTCAGGTCATAGAGTTAAGAATATATAATAGAGAGGGAGCGTAAGACTAAAATCTTGAAGCCGTGCGGGGAAATGATCCGCCATCTTGTACTGTTCCATTTCTGATTCATTGTTTACTTTCACTTTCGTTGACGTATGCTATTTGAAATTTGTTCTTAAACTTTTGTGTTTAAATACCTTTTTTGGACACATTTAGTAATATATTTATAATAAATATGCCAGCGTGCTATGTGTTCGGCTGCAGTAATCGTTCTGGGCGGAAATCAGAAACACAAAAAGCTACTGAAAGAAAAAAAAACATAACCTTTCATACGTAATTGTTCTAAATATATTCATAATATCCATACGGCAATGTTATATAACAAAAAATACCAAATATTAATCACAGTCGACGACAACAATACAACTAATTAATTCTTTACGTAGGTTCTTAGATTCACATGTTCATATTTATTTTATTTCTTTAAGTATTAAATATTATGTACTTTAGTAACATAAATACTTGTATAAAGAAAAACACTGTATTACAGCAAATATTGTTTTCTAGAATTTTTTTTTAATAAATTGCACAATTCTTATTGTTTTATTACTCTCCACTTAACTTTATTTTAGAAATATGTACGAGTAATATGGAAACATTTGAATAACGCGCTAAAAATGGAACGGCACAATATGGCTGACGCTTCATTTCCCTTGCGTCACTAGGCATCAAGGTCATTGTCTACAAGCACACTTCACGTTCCCTCTATTTATATATTCTTACCTCTATGGTTCAGGGTGTGAATACCTCTCACAAATGGATGATAGCGTTTGTCTATATAATTTTTCTACTAATTCATGATAATCAAAGCTGCATATGACCATTTGCAGTTGCACTGCCGTAAAACATTGACAACAAAATAATGATAATAAACATCTAAAAATATTGAAATTGTTGAAAATTATTGTTATTAGAATAAAAAGATATTTTTACGTACCATTATCTTTTAGCTTTATATAATTGAACAAAAATTATTATAAATAGCATAATAATATACATATATACATATATATATACATAAATCGCTTTATTTGATATATTGAAAATGAGGAATATATAGCAATTACTATGTGCGACATGTCAAAAGCTTTTGACAGTTTCTCACATATCTTAATTAAAAAATTGAATACGTATAGTATTAGGAGAATTACTCTCAATTTCTTTAGCTCTTATTTAATGGATCGTAAACAATGTATTTTATATAATGGTTCCATTTGTAACAAGGTGAGCATGGTGAAATAAGTAAATAACTTTATTATAAACTCTTCTAAATTATAGTTTCAATATCAACATTTTAACTCTGTCATCTTTGTATGTCAAAATTCTGTTTAAAAATAATAATCATTTTTCCTATATCTCTGTTTAGTCTAGATGTCAGCCGCGTAGACATTTACAGCCCGATTTACAAAAATGTGTAGGCTAATCCTCATTTTTGGATTAGCAAATTCTACTTTAATTTATAACTTCAAATATAGTCTAATTTATTCCTTTATTGATGATATCATGAAAATTAATTTTTGAATACCGGAATAGAATTTCACTAATACAAAAATGATGATTAGCTTAAACTCTTTTATGAATCGGGCTGTTATTGTTTTGACAATTACTATATAAGTTATTGCCTACGCTACGTGCAATGGTGTTATTTAGCTATTGAGGCTGGGATAAGCCTTGCATACTTTAGATATGCCTTGCTGAAGTGATAATTATTTGCTTTTAAGACAGTCAAGTTTAAATATTCAGACGGGACATACATGTAGTCCGTGTTTAGTTTTTGGGCGTTTTACGCCAGTACTCGTTATTAGGGTTACGATATAATAATGTAATAGTTTAGCTTAATTATGTTTAGTGTAATCAATAAATATAAGTTAGTAAATATGTAATTGTGTAAAAAAGTTAGTAGTAGTATAAAAATATTGTGTCTGCCATCCACCTAAGATATGTTCATCATCAATCATCAAGTGTTTAGTATTAAATGTAAGTATAGTGAGCGTAAGGATGTTCCGTATCAATAAAGTGGTGGGCAATCCAGCAACCGTCCTCTTCAAGTGAAGTGCCCACCAGTTAGATAAAGTCATCGTTGGGTTAGAGCAAAGAGTAAACAGAATCATCTTCTTCTTCCTCCCCCCTGTTACACACGCCGACGACACAACCTCTCATTCTTCACCTGAAGAAATAAATAAATAAATAAATAAATAAATAAATAAATAAATAAATAAATAAATATATATATATATATATATATATAAATATATCATCACGGTATATTACTCATTTCTGAGTGTGCCACAATCTGCTTTATCGCAGATATCGGTAATGATGATGACATATTTGTACCGTGCGGACGCTTGCCAGGCGTCGCCTCACGGGTATTCATTGATGGCGTGGAGAGCGCACCACAGGTGTCACCTTTGTGCCATTTAAAATTCGAAATATATGGTGTCGGGATCCCATGAAGAAATAGATGTTTTTTTTTAAGTGTGGAATTAATAAACTTTAGTCTTGTATTTGATTATTGATTTTTATTTTATTAATGACAGATATTATATTTTATTACATTCGATTGTTATGTATATATTTTATTACATGTCAACTATGAGTTTACTTGATTCCAACACCCCCCGGATAAACCAGAGTTGATTCAATTGTCAACTAAACCCATATTCTTCTTACTGTCTTGTAGATTAGGACGAAAATGAGCTTTGGTAAGCCCACCAGCGATCATCTTTTCTGTGGGAACTTGTCTGAGGTCGATGTCTCCATTTTTGACAAGCTCTCTCACGAAGTGATGTCTCACGTCGATATGTTTAGTACGAGGTCGATAGCCTGAAGTATTTTTCGCCAAGTCTACAGCCCCTTTGTTGTCACAGTATACAACAACGCCCGAGCCCACAGAAGTAGGTTCTATTTCTTGTGCTAGAGCTTTAAGCCAAAGAGCTTGATGATAGAGCCATGTATTCGGCCTCTGTCGTAGATAGAGCCACTGTTCCTTGCTTCTTGCTTTGCCACGAAATTGCGCCTCCTTGAAGTTTAAATAGGCTACCGGTAATTGAATGTCTATCGTTAATCTCATTCGCCCAATCTGCGTCCGCAAAACCTTCAATGATTGAATTTCCTTCACGGCTGAATGGCAACTTTGTTTTTGATGTAGCGCGTAAATACCTAAAAATTCTTTTCACTGCCCTCCAATGTGCTTTACCTGGGTTATTTGAAAATCGGCTTACCATGTTGACAGCGTGCGAAATATCTGGTCGAGTCCCTTGACTCACATACATGAGACTGCCAACAGCTTCGCGATAAGGTACGTTATACATCTCTGCTCGTTCTGCATCTGTAGAAGGGCATTGTTCTTTCGTCAGCTTTTGATTGGGATCCTCTGGCGTAAGAGTTGGATTACAATCATCCATCTTGTACCTATTCAATATATCTTTAATATATTTCTCTTGGTCCAACCAAACTTTACCATGACGTTCGTATCGTGTCACTCTTAATCCCAGCAGATGATGAGCCTCACCTAAGTCTTTAGTTTTAAATTCCTGGGATAATTTCTGTTTTGTCTGTTTTAAAATTTTATCGTCATTCGAGAGAATCAATATGTCATCTACATAAATCCCTACGAATAATTTTTGTTCATTATTGTGTCTATAGTAAACACACGGGTCTGTTTTTGATGGCGTAAGCTGCATATTCCGCAGTGTTTGATCAAGCTTGTTATTCCACAATCTTCCACTTTGTTTTAAACCATATATGGCTTTCTTGAGTTTCCATATGCGCCTATCTTGTCCCTTTTCCAATAATTCCTTGGGTGGTTTCATGAAAATGATTTCGTCTACCTCTCCGTGTAGATATGCTGTCACTACATCCATTTGGTGCATCTTCATTCCAAATTTTACAGCCAATGCACATAAAAATCGAATGGAGGTGTATCTTATTACCGGTGAATAAGTTTCCTGATAATCAATACCTTTCTTTTGCTTACATCCTCGTGCAACTAGTCTTGCCTTGTAACGGGTAATATTTCCTGACGCATCCTTTTTGATTTTAAATACCCATTTTGTGTCCAAAACGCTGACGTTGTCTGGAGGATCCACTAATTCCCAAGTCCCATTTTCAACAAGCGATTTTCTTTCCTCTTCGATGGCTTGTAACCAAAGGTCCTTATCTGGTCCACTAAGGGCTTCGTCAATAGTTTGTGGGTCTGTTAACGACCCTTACATCGCCAGGTAAGTAACAAAATCTTCACGAATGATTGGTTTCGGTACTCTTGTCGATCTTCTGGGAATTACCGGTTCTGGATCAGTGACAATTTGATTTTCATTATCTTCATTAATAGCCGAAGTAAATACTAAATCATTTGTTTTATCTTCCGATTTCTTCTCGTCGTCTGCAGCTGAATTTTGCTTTATCTCTTCGACTTCTTTGAAATTTTCCAAAAATATTACGTCTCTGCTACGTGTTACCTTGTGAGTTTTAGGGTCAAGTAATCTGTAGGCCTTTGAGTCTTTACAATACCCTACAAAAATCTGTTCGATCGCTTTTGGATCCCATTCTGTCTATTTAGGAATGTGAACATAGGCTTTACATCCAAAAACACTTAGATGCTTTAAATCTGGCAGTTTTCCGGTCCACAGTTCCTCAGGTGTCTTTCCGGTTCTTTTCCATGGTGATCTGTTTATCAAATAAGCAGCAGTTGCGACTGCTTCCGCCCAATAAGCCTTAGGCAGCTCTGCGCCGAATAACATTGATTTTGCTCTCTCTACAATTGTTCGGTTCATCCTTTTAGTGACGCCGTTTTGCTCTGGAGTATATGGTGTTGTTAGTTGATGTCGAATTCCCAGACTTCGAAGTCGTCCTTCCATTTCTTTATTGACATACTCTGTTCCATTGTCGGTTCGTAGTATGCGTATTTTCTTGTTTCTCTGTCTTTCCATTTTAACTCTAAAATCTTCGATTATTCCATTCACTTCGCTCTTACATTTCAAAAAGAAAACGAAAACTTTTCTAGAAAAATCGTCAAGAAATATTTAGCGCCACCTAACGATGTAGTCTCCATGGAACCACAGAGATCTGAGTGTAGTAATTCTAGCACGTCTAATGCTCTTTTTGATTTTATTTCTATCGGGAATGACTGTTTATGATGCTTAACTTGGATGCATGCAATGCACATGTATTCTTCTGTGTCTTTAAACTTTATCCCTGTTGCCAGTCCTTCGTTTAGTTCTTTAAGACTTTTGTAGTTTACGTGCCCCAGTCGCCGATGCCATAACTCAGAAGTTGGTGTCTTCGCAGCAAAGAAACATTTTTCTGTTGGAGTCTTGATCTTGTAAATACCATCTTTTTCAATTAGCATTCCTATTCGCCGTCCTTCTTGATTCTTAATATAACAACCTTCTGTTGTAAAATGAACAGACAATCCCTTCGCAACCATTTTACTCACTGAAAGCAAATTAACTGCGCTCTCCGGAACATAGATTACGTCTTTTATAATTACCTCTTCCGTACCTGCATCGGTACTTACAAGTAGTTGAGCATTTCCAATTAATTCAGCTTCCATACTCATACTATTCGCTGTATTAATACTTGATCCGCTGTATTCTTTCGCCATAATTAGATTTGTTCTTTTAGATGTAATGTGCGTAGATGCACATGAGTCCACATACCATGCATCCTTCGATGCTTCCATCGATGAGAAAATGCATTGTATTTAGCACCTGCTCCCTTTGAATCCCTGCCGGACTCTAAATTTGCATATTTCGATTTTTCTGGACATTTATTAGCAAAATGTCCTTTCTTTGAACACCTAAAACATTTTATTTCTTTCTTTTTCTTACCTTTAGAAAAGAAAGCAGCATTTTCTGAGCTAGTTTTAAGAGTAGTATTCTTTACTTCCTGAAGTAGCTTCGTCTTCACTAGATCCGCAGTAATAGCCTGACCAGAACTTTCAAGACCCATTAGTCCTTATAGTCCTCTGGTAATCCAGCTAATAGCAACACTCCAATCCACTCATCTGGCACATTCATTTTAAGGCCACTTAACTGATGAGCTGTGAAAATTATGAGATTGACGTACTCCTCGACCGAACTACTGTTCACAAGTTGGGTTGATACTAGAGTCTTCAGTAGACTGACTCTCCGGGTAAGTCCTGAATCCTCAAACGCTTCCTGCAATTTGTCCCATGCCTCCTTGGCTGTTGTCGTATTTTGTAGGTGTACGTAATTAATTGGATCAATTGATAAAAGAATTTTTGACCTAGCCTTTGTTACCTTCTTCGTGTCTAAAATATAACTGTCATCTCCCGTTACACATCCCCACAAATCTTCATATTGAAGATAAGCCTCCATGGCGATCTTCTATGTTGGATAATTTGCTCTTCCTTTTAATTTTTCAAATGAAGGCAATCCAAAACCTTGAGAAAAAGCCATTGTGTGCAACTCCAATATCAACGGAATACAAACTACAATTATTAAGCAAAATAACCTGGGCCCATAACCAGATGTTTTTTTTTAAGTGTGGAATTAATAAACTTTAGTCTTGTATTTGATTATTGATTTTTATTTTATTAATGACAGATATTATATTTTATTACATTCTATTGTTATGTATATATTTTATTACATGTCAACTATGAGTTTACTTGATTCCAACAGAAATGGTTCAGTTATCGAAAATTACTTTTCAAAAAGCCATAAATTGGTTCAATGTAAATAAATTAATGTTAAATAATAAAACTCAAAATATTATCATTAGTTCTAATCAAAAGATTGGACAGGGTGAACCCGTTAAAATATTGGGCAGTTATATAGATCCTACCTTAACTTGGACCACTCATGTTAACAAACCATATTGTAAACTTGCGACTATTACTTTCATTTTTCTAAATTTAAAAAATGTACTTTCTTTAAGCTATCTTAGAACTACTTACATGGCCTTATTTGAAAGTCAGTTGCGTTAATCTGTTATTCTGTTGAGTAACTGTACGAATAGTACCAAAGTTTTTAAATTTCAAAAGAAAGTTGTAAGAGTGATAGTTAATGTTGGTCCCAGAGAACACTGTCGCAAAACTTTCCAAAAATTTACCTTTGCCCTGTATTTATATTTTGGAGTCGCTACTATTTATTCATAAAGAATCTTTTATAAGGAATAGCGATGTTTGCAGATATAACACCAGAGCTAAAGATCATCTTAGAAAAATACGTCTTACACGTGAAATTTCAGTGAGAAATTCCATTATGTTGATTTGTATAATCATCTACCTAGCGAAATAACCAGACAAATTATTTAAAAGAAAAATTAAGTATTTCTTAGAAACTCACTGTTTTTATTCAGTCCAAGAATATTTAAACACTTCACTATAAATCTTTCTCAATTCAGTGTTCCTCATTTACTGATTTTAAACTTTATGTCTGTATCTATCTCTGTCTTTCTCTCTCTCTCTCTCTCTCTCTATATATATATATATATATATATATATATATATATATATATATATATGTGTATATATACAGTATGTCCCCGGATTGAGTTTACAAGAGAAAAAAAATTTTTATTTTTGATTTTACAAAAAAAATGCCAAGGGAAGAAAAATTTTTGCTTGAATTAAAACGCATGTTTAAGTTATTAAAAGTTTTAATTAATGAAATGTTCTTTTAATATAACGTTTTTTCGTATTTTGTCCTCCTAATAATGCAGTTATTACATTGAATCTAACATAATTTTAGTTAGCTTTGAAATATTGACAAATGATTATTAATTCTAATTTCAGATAAAAAAGAGTTAATTGAATAAACTACAAGTATTTTGATTTTCGCCGTTTTTTTTTTTCTTTCTGAAGTTAGAATTAATAATTATTTGTCAATATTTCAAAGCTAACTAAAATCATGTTAGATTCAATGTAATAACTGTGTTATTATAACGACAAATACGAAAAAACGTTATAATAAAAGAACCTTACATTAATTAAAAGTTTTAATAACTGAAACATGCGTTTTAATTCAAGCAAAAATTTTTATTCCCTTGGCATTTTTTCGTAAAATCAAAAATAAAAATTTTTTCCTCTTGTAAACTCAATCCGGGGACATACTGTATATATAATATATATATATGTGTGTGTGTGTATGTGTGTTTATATTAGATTACTCAATAATTTTGAATTTGTGACATGTCATCAGTTGGCTCTGTACAATATACATGGCGAATAAATATATTATTATTATTATTATTGTTGTTATTATTGTTATTATTGTTATTATTATTATTATTATTATTATTATTATTATTATTATTATTATTATATTATTATTATTTGTCAAACAAATTGAAATTGCGCGGCTTTTTGTAAATCAGGTCGAAATATGAAATTTTTTATATGATATCGCGTACGGTCAGCATTTATCGGGTTGAAGAAAAGTACTGTCCATAGGCTACTACATGGTCTCTCTATTTTACATTCGAGTTTCCGTAGCCTACACGCATTCTTATTTACCACCTCAAAAAAAAAAAGGCAAATTCCCGACACTAGACATATAAGTATCCAACGGTTGGTCAGTTTTAAAGGACTCCAGTTCTTATAGAAAGCATGTACAACAAAAATTATTGCCAGATTTACTATGGGGTTAGTATCGGTTAACTGTTGTACGCTTACTTAAATAACATTCTTCATACAATATGTTTAAATTTATTTTGGCATTGATGGTTTGTGTTTCATTGTGTTTTGGATATCTTGTTAGTTTTTGGTATTATATTATGGATTTTACTATTGCAAAGATGGAATTTCTAAGATTGCCGACAAATATTGCAAAATATTGCTGTTAGACTTTAAAGCAGGTTTATTTAATCCATTATGCTTATATCGTGTTTATTCAATTGGTTTGTTATTTATAAATAAATATTTATACTTCCAATTTTGATAAACAACAAAATTGACACAATATAAGTTTATATTGTCAGTTGTCAGTTTTGATATATATGAATACTTCGGAGGTCATAGGATTTCACCCGACAACACGAACCATGTGCTTACGATTGATGAGGTGGGGATCAAGTCGTGGATATGAACTTGTATATTCATTGTTTATGTTCTAAGAAAGGTATATCATATTTCAGAAAAGGAGAATGAATTTAGTCATATATTATAACAGTTGTATTTTAATAGGTCATTGTGGTATTATTTTGTAAATATACAAACTGTTATGTAAGTAATCTACCATATATTACGACTTAATAAAGAATTGTAAAAGCACTTCAAAGTGGAACCATTGATTAAATAATATAGGTATATAGATTGGCAATCTTATGAGCATTTACGTAGCTCATTTTACAGCGACGTATTATGCTGCCACCTTTAATAATTGTATTATTTGGCCGTACTAACATTCGGATTTATTCGTGTGAAGGTGCTTGGAGTCGGAGACATGAAATTTTTAATAAAAAGTATACCAGATTTTATTTAATTGGTTTTTGTTTTGTAATTATTTATTTGTCATTTATATTCTTCTCCCCTAAAGAAGGCCACAGTGCACGCGGCCTAAACGTTGTTTTTAAATAAAAATACAGAACTTAAACTAAAAAGTTAGCAGACGTCTATATGTGTTGTAGATACAGGCACACTCAGTAATGGGTAATATATCGTGATGATATATTTTATATACTATATTTTTCTTTAATTATTTATTGGTGGTCAAAGAAGATATTGAAAAGATTGCTTAGATTTATTATAACTTATTATTATTAATAAAAAAAAACTTTCCGAAATTTAAATATTAATAACTTTATGTATGTCAAGTAATAGGGTGTGATTTCAACTACCTGTGTTCCAATTTAATGCAACCTATTACAAACACTTTATTTAAATATCTGATGTGGACACCACATGACTTCCTTATACGCCTGTTAAACTGTACATATTTTGTTAATAATTAAAATATGTATTATAACAGACCCAAACATAAAATTGCACGTACTTGACATAATTTGACATTGACATTAAATTTTTTATTTTTTTGTTATTTTTTGTCCTAATTCATAGCAAACTTAATTACAGAAACCAAAAAGTACATAATTTTTAAATTTACACATCTGGCTTATGAAAAGAGATAATTTAATGATACTTAATGTTTTCGACGCAGAATTCAATTCTTTTATTTGAAGCATTTATTTCTAAAATCAAAGTAACACCATTTTTTTCAAGAAAAACTGATAACCGCTTCAAGTAAAGTATCAATTCCGGTTAGATTATTTAACCAAAATCTATTATGTTATTCCCATTGATATAAAAGTATTATATACCAAATTTGAAAAGTTTTGGATTATATTTTACTATAATTTTTCATTAAAATCTATTATAAGCTTCAAGTAAAGTACCACTTCCGAGAAGACCATTTTAACTATAATTTATTATGTTATTCCCATTGATATAAAAGTCTTACATACCAAATTTGAAAAGTTTTGGATTATATTTTAATATAGTTTATCATTAAAATCTATTATAGGCTTCAAGTAAAGTTCCACTTCCGAAAGTTATGTAATGACCAAAAAGGGAGGTGCACAATTAGATGCTATAACAGTCCTAAATACAAAATTTGAACTTTCTACGGCTTTCTGTTTTTAAGTTATTCGAGATACGTACGTATGTACATACGTACGTACTTTGGAGGAAGGAATGATATTTCCGTTGAAATCTGGAACCGAAATATTTCGCGATTACAATACTTCCTTTACTTCGTAAAAGGAAGTAAAAAAGAACACCTATTTATGATACAATTATGTTAAAAGTTACATTTTAATTTGGTGAAGCAAATGCATACATATATGGATATAACCGCTGCAAATTCATATTAAATAGTTTCTCGATTCAGTGATAAATGAATTTTTATTAGAAATATTAAAAATGTTATGGATTATGTAATGTGTATGTATTAAAAATAAATGTATAATTAAATTTCTCTGAAGAAATGACGAATATATTTAACATATTCTAATTATAAAATTAATTGACCCCGCCTGAAGCCCCGCCCGCCGAGGAGTACGATCATGCTGCTATCTTGTAGCGAATTAAACACATGTATAGTAGACAACCACCACACAGATTGCTTTCATTCTTACAGAATAAAAACGTGTTACGCCGTTTGACTATAGCATTGCCAATCTATATATACTATTTAATCAATGGTGGAACTAACAATTATTTATTTGAATAAAGAATTATTTTAAAACCACTATAATTTGATTGAAAACAACAAAACTTGTCAATTATGAAGGTTTAAAGTCAGAAGCACAACATGGATATGACACTTTTTAATCATGGCGACTGTTTTGGCGCACCTCTCCGTAAACTAAATGCTTGTCGGTAAAGTCCTGACTAGTAAAAGTAACACGCATTTCTAAATATCTAAGTACTACGTCACTTATTGCAAATTTAATGTCATTTGTGATTATGACAACAAATCATTATTGTTTATTAGAACAACTTGATTTTTAGATATAAATTTATTAAGACGCTGGTTCGTAATCAGATATCTTTAGAGTTCCATATCTTTTATAACTTAGCAGATTGTGCAGAATATATTTCTAACTAACGTTTAGTTCTCTTTATCATACTTTTAACTATGGCACATTACTTAAATAACATCCTGTATATTAAATTTGAAGTTTAGATTTTTTGCTTATAAACAAGAACACAACAATTAAAAGCAAAACAACGTACGCGTTTTGTTGTTTCTTCATATTTATTATTTCTTTCTCCGTAGTGTTGGTTAGTTGCATATTCCCGTACTGCACCAGTTCTTGCAGATTTGATAACCAAAAACCATCATATTCTCCACAGTCCCTTTATTCGGGCTATGGTATCAGCTGTTCATATGTTAAGCTATCTGGGGCAAACTACACCCTTTGCTGTAGAGTGGCAAACAGCAACATTCCAAGCTAACACTGAAAATTCTCCCTGGCAACCTTGGCACCATGTTTACTCAGTCTGTAAAGCTGGGAAGGGACAAAGTCATAATCCTGCAGCCAATTCCCTTGGTGAGTTCAATCATATTTATTTACATATATATACAAATTTTAGAGCCCTAAATCCATTTGTGGTTCGTAGGATAAACATTTTAATATCAATATGCATACACAAATTGTCTACGATAACGTAACCAATAGTTGGATCTCGAGACCTATAAAAAATACGAAATCGGTTAATTATATAATAGTTGTACGAGACCATTTTAGTAATGTTTTCGTTTTTACGAAAAATGTACGGGTCAATATGTATTTGTATTTTGCTTATAGCTTGTTTAACTCATAATTATGCGAGCTTTTAAGTTGCACACTTGCACTTTTAATGAAATATTCACAATAATTAGAAATGTTAACATTTTCGAGAAGAGGAAAAGCAAAACATTACAGTTTTTATATATGATACTCAAATAAGTTATGAGCTCTATTCAAACGCATATTGCTAAATAACGTATTTAGAGCGCAAAGGAAACACAGATAACTAAATTAGTAAGTTATATGGATTCAAAAAAGTTATCATTTAAATAAAAAATTTGAAAGAATCTCCAAATATGTTGTCTTAGTTTGCGTTTATGAATTGGACCTCACGCTCCAATTCATATTTGCCCGTGCCCGTATCCATAGACCACCATTTGTTGAATATAGATTCAATTAAGGTACCTAGTTAATTGATTATACACTTATGTACAGTCATAGTTTATTTATTATTAGTCCAATGGGGTCCTCTCTATTACTCAATAAATAACGATTAAGATAAAAACGTTTTTTTTTTTTTTTTTAATAATTACACTATATAGGATGTACGCAAAACTATGATGGAACCATTTTACTACCGGACAGCTTCTTTGGCCGGCAACATTGCACAGACAATTTTTCTGTAACTATGTGCTATCCACGCATACCAGAAATGTTATAAACCAGTAAATGCGCAGGACTTGCAATCCAACCATTTTTATTCAAATTTTTGCAAAGAAAACGCCGTTCAGGGAATGAAAGAAATAAAGAAAGAAGAAGAAGAAAATATGCATAAAATACAAAAAACAACGTAATTTTTATACGTGTATATGTTGTATTAAATTAATAAAACAAAGATATTAAGTACATAAAAGAAAGTATAAATTAATAAATAACTTTAATATTTAAAAGTAAGTTAGATTTTTTCTTAAAATTGGAGTTATTGCTGATACAGCCTCAAAAATATTTCAGATGGTTTCAGATGGTTTAAAAGTGTTTTCTCTCTACCGACATTAACGTAAATGCTTCCAGCTTCTTCTGAGCCATTGAACTTCTGTCTCTATTTTATATGATTTTTAATTTTGAAAATCCAGTATGACATGAAACTTGCGTTGATGAAAATGTTAGATTTAACTTATACGCTAACATATTTGAATATGCTGAGCACTATAGATTGTATTTAAGCAACAAACTGTAACATCAGAGTAAACACTTTGTGCACATCTTAGTTCTTTTATTATTTGGAAAAAACTAAATCGTTTGAAAGTTGGCTTACGGTTTATTAAATACATTTTGAAAGAGATTATAATGCCCCGTATATAGCCCCAATTTAAATAGCTGTCGTCTGCTTAATTTGAAAAGTAAAACGTTTAATGATGTGATTTTGTTACATATTCGTATTTTATGTATTTAAAGTAGATCATAATTTAATAAAATTAACTTTATAAGAAACAATTTTTAATTACAAAAAAGTTTTGTATTTGACTTCACAGATGTCAGTTATTTTAATTTGATTCTACGGCTCTCAATGAACTAGTTCAAAATGCAGTTAAGAAATTGGAAGACCATTTTCAAGATTTCAACGAACCGGGGCACTAAATCAAAAATTGGAACTAAGAAAAGTTGTTTGTTTTAATGAGTTCTTACTACCGATTTCGGGTGTAATGACTTAGTATTAACACCCTGTATATATATAGTGTGAACACTGAAAACCGTGACATAGGCGTTTAACATGGGAAAACAGTTTTCTCCAAATATTATCTGTCCCGTAAGACTATAGTGGGAGTTTTTGATATAGTTAGAAAGATTATTTAATTTGGCATCAAACAGTATCTAAATACTCATAATTTAATGCCTTATTATTGAAATATTTACGAAAGTATAATCCTACTTGACAGTTATTACTTATAATTTACTAAAAACAGTAATCATGGAAACGTATTCGGTAGCTGACTTGGTTAACTCAAGGCTCCATGAAAATTTTTCACTAGTTCAAATCCCTCCCAGTTCAAGTTAATATTTTTATTATTTTTATATTTATTTTGTACAATGTATTAAATAAATTACAAAATTAAAACGTAAATAGTTTGGTACATCAAGTATTTTCTTGAATTTACTATACTATTTCTTTGTTATATCACTGCTAATAGTATTAAGCAAAAAACGAAAAGTAATCACTAATAAATAAACCTTCACACAGGTTTGTCAGACGGCGTGTTAGACTTTTATTGTCAATTTTAGATACCTTCTTTCCGAAAACTTTGTAAATCCAATGGATTTTTCATTAGAAGAAAATATCTGATGTGGACACCACATGATTTCCTTGTACGCCTGTTACACTATACATATTTTGTTAATAATTAAAATATGTATAATAACACACCCAATCATAAAATTACACGTATTTGACATAATTTGACATTGACATTAAATTCTTTATTTTTTTTGTTATTTCTTGTTTTAATTCATAGCAAACTTAATTACAGAAACCAAAAAGTACATTATGTTTAAATTTACATATCTCGCTTATACAAAGAACTAATTTAATCATACTTGAAGTTTTCGACGCAAAATTTAATTCTCTAAAACTTTTATTTGAGGCATTTATTGTTAATTTCAAAATAACACCATTTTTTTCAAGAAAAACTGATAATAGCTTCATGTAAAGTATCACTTCCGGTTAGACTATTTTAACTAAAGTCTATTATGTTATTTCCATTGATATAAAAGTATTATATGCCAAATTTGAAAAGTTTTGGATTATATTTTAATATTGTTCTTTATTAAAATCTATTATAGGTTTCAAGTAAAGTACCACTTCCGGGTATACCATTTTAACTGAAATCTATTATGTTATTCCCATTGATATAAAAGTATTATATACCAAATTTGAAAAGTTTTGGATTATATTATAATATAGTTTTTCATTAAAATCTATTATGGGCCTCAAGTAAAGTACCACTTCTGAAAGTTATGCAATGACCAAAAAAGGAGGTGCACAACTAGATGTTATAGCAGTCCTAAATACAAAATTTTAACTTTCTACGGCTTCCCGTTTTTCAGGTATGCGAGATACGTACGTACAGACGTCACGACGAAATTAGTCAAAATGGATTCAGGGATGGTCAAAATGGATATTTCCGTTGAAATCTGGAAACCGATTTTTTTCGCGATTCCAATACTTCCTTTACTTCGGACAAGGAAGTAAAAATTAGTATAATTAAATTTTTCAAGGGATGAGTTTACGAGAAATTCGAGACTTTTTTTGCTAGGATATATCCTGATAGACAAATTGCACCCCATGAACGAACTAGACGATTTATTTTAAAATTTGAAAAAAGCGGTTGCGTTAATGACGAACATAAAACTAAATTATTTCTTTGGCTTAAATTTACATATTTATTTCACTTCTTGTATATTTAGGGCCAGTTCTACAATGCTAGTACAATTCGTGGTATAGCTATTCCATGGATAAATAATTCTTTAATTTTATACTCCGAATATAATTGTAAATGTTCTACAAGATATATTTATTCTTTGGTTTGTTATTCCTAGTTTATGCTATAATACTGCAACGTTGGCTATACTGGTACTTGTAAAATTGTCGTTTAACCTAAGATTTTTAAGATCAAACGTCAATCTGTTTATGTAAACATAACTTTAAATATTAAATACTTTCTGCGGTAATAATTCTAAATAGTTCTGCATCATTTCCACCAGGTGACTGTATTTTCACGTGTGTACAATCCAAGGCACCTATAACATTAGGAAATCGTACTATTTGATAAAACCGTAGAACAGTTCGTTCTTTCTCTTCTTGTATTCCAGGTAAATAAATATATCGTTCTGCTTGTAATGCAAGTACAGTTCTTACAATCATATACGCTGAAGTTTTGCTAACTCGAGGAAAATCCGCAAGGCAATAAGCATTGTGCCTACAGCGTAAAATCTAAGTGCAAGAAGAATTTTTGTTACGGGAGCTGTGGAATGACTTCTACAAAAAATAACAACTTGTCAGGGATTAAAAATATAATTAAAATAATACATAGCTGTCGGTAGGAGACTCGATAAGATGCTCAATTTCAATTAACAAAAATGCAAAACTGTTGGTTTATGTAATCTGAACATAATAAAAAAATTGTCCGTCATCTAGATTATCGAAATAATTGTATCGTTCACCATACACTTTAGCTTAGCTCTTCTTGGTCTCGCTATGTAATTAACTATTTCTTCATCATCATCTAATTCAAATACACGCAGATTATAAAATATCATTATAAGCCATTACTAAAACTGCTCAAATATAATAAATAATTAAAAAATGCTAATTATTTGCGAACAATATAATCTGACATTCCAATTTATCTATGGAATAACTTTTTATTCGGTCGATTTACCAGCGAATAAATTAACCCCTTGTTTATACTAACGAATAGTCTTAAATAAACTTGTAGAATCAAGATTTGAAATTTATACCAAGAATAAACTTATTCCTCAGATAAATAGGCATTGTAGAACCGGCCCTTAGTCAATAAAATACTTGCTGTACCAAAAAAATATTTGTTTTAATTTTGTAATTTATTTAATAATACATTGTACAAATAAATATAAAAATAATAAAAATATTAACTTGAACCGGGAGGAATTTGAACTAGTGAAAAATTATCATGGAACCTTGATTTAACCAAGTTAGCTACTGAACACGTTTCCATGATAACTGTTTTTAGTAAGTTATAAGTAACAACTGTCAAGTAGCATTATACTTTCGTAAATATTTCAATAATAAGGCATTAAATTAGGGGTATTTAGATACTGTTCGATGCCAAATTAAATAATCTTTCTAACCATATCAAAAACTCCCACTATAGTCTTACGGGACAGATAATATTTGAAAAAAACTGTTTTCCCATGTTAAACGCCTATGTCACGGTTTTCAGTGTTCACACTGTATATGTGTATTTCATTTCGTATTCACCGCGCGAATCCCCACTTTAACATGAAATACTGACTACTTGCGTCCGTTCCCACCATGTTACATCCCGCTCGCCCATAATACAAGTTTATGCTCTCTCCATATTATTCCTTCCTCCAAAGTACGTACGTATGTACATACGTACGTATCTCGCATAATGGCATAACTGAAAAACGGGAAGTCGTAGAAAGTTAAAATTTTGTATTTAGGACTTTTATAACATGTAGTTTTGCACCACCCTTTTTGGTCATTACATAACATTCGGAAATGGTACTTTACTTGAAGCCTACAATAGATTTTAATGAAAAACTATATTAATATATTATCCAAAACTTTTCAAATTTGGTATATAAAACTTTTATATCAATGGGAATAACATACGTAATAGATTTTAGTTAAAATGGTCTACCCGGAAGTGGTACTTTACTTGAAGCCTATAATAGATTTTAATGAAAAACTATATTAAAATATAATCCGAAACTTTTCAAATTTGGTATATAATACTTTTATATCAATGGGAATAACATAATAGATTTTAGTTAAAATGGTCTACCCGGAAATGGTACTTTACTTGAACCCTGTAATAGATTTTAATGAAAAACTATATTAAAATATAATCCAAACCGTTTCAAATTTGGTATATAATACTTTTCTATCAATGGAAATAACATAATAGATTTTGGTTAAAATAGTCTAACCGGAAGTGATACTTTACTTGAAGCTGTTATCAGTTTTTCTTAAAAAAAGGTGTTATTTTGATTTTTATGATAAATGCTTCAATATAAGTTTTAGAGAATTAAATGCTGCGTCAAAAACATCAAGTATGATTAAATTACCTCTTTGTATAAGCGAGATACGTAAATTTAAAAATTATGTACTTTTTGGTTTCTGTAATTAAGTTTGCTATGAATTAGGACAAAAAATAACAAAAAAATTAAGAATTTAATGTCAATGTCAAATTATGTCAAATACGTGTAATTTTATGATTGGGTCTGTTATAATACATATTTTAATTATTAAAAAAAAAAGAATAGTGTAACAGGCGTACAAGGAAGTCACTTGGTGTCCACACTAGATATTTTATCTTGGTCGTAGAAAGAGTAAACATTACAACTTGAGAGGTACGTTCAAGGGATATGAGCACCTTATCAGCCCTTGTTATCTATTATACTAACCGGGTTGATTCACTGTCTATACTATTATAAAACGCTATCGGCACAGCTTCCGGGGAAACCCGGCGTAGCCGAGTTTTCGCTAGTCATTATACCACACAGCTTGATTCACTATATCACTATAGATTCTTTAATCATGAAGTTCGCCAAAATTTTGTTCACCCTTACAGCCTAAATAACTTGAGCGATTTTATTGAAAATGCATGTTGTAGAGAATAATTCAACTTGATTTCCTGGTAATAGGTCATTTTTCTGTACGATTCATAGTTTTTACGTAAAAAAATATTAAAAGTGGAAATTTGGCTTTTTGAAACAATCATCCCGCAATGCATCGAAGTCTTCCTTGAAAATTTTAAGACGAAGAACGTTTGTTTGATATCAGAAC
This sequence comes from Ophonus ardosiacus, assembly GCA_943142095.1. Lineage (NCBI taxonomy): Eukaryota > Metazoa > Arthropoda > Insecta > Coleoptera > Carabidae > Ophonus > Ophonus ardosiacus. The sequence goes on along the minus strand of OW964824.1, from coordinate 37,572,239 downwards.
CTTTAAATGAAAATATATATGAAATGAGGCCAATTTGAAACAAACTATGACACTGGGCAATAGGCTATTCCACCGTAATCAAAAATAGTAAAAGTTTATTGAAAATATGAATAATAATAGTTAAAGGATATGATAAATTATATATCTTTTATTATAAATTATTCCTTCTAGAAAACACGGGGAGTTTTACTTTTGATGATGTAAGACATATGCACGAGTGTTTGAGCAAATAGGATTCAAGTATGCACTCCGACTTTGAGAAGCCCCGCCTTAACTAAGAATATACTTCTTCGAGTGTGTCGGATCTGTTCGGTTAATTAAGTATAATAATTTATTTTATGTCTCTAATAATGAATTATAATATTACAATTTAAATATACATTATTTTGTAATTTGTTTAACATTTTTTCGTGGCTTGTGAACCACTGTTTGTTTACTTCTGGTATATCCACATTGTCTACGTCACAAAGCTAATTTAAAATTCGGACCTTAATATCTTGCTTATTTGGAGGAATTTTTAACTCGGACTTTTACATGTGGTCTTATATTTTTATGTACTTCAAGATAAATTTTTTAAAAAAATATCGTGGAATAGTCTATTATACCAGAATAGCTAAAAGTACCTCAAACATTATATTTAAAAATTATAATTTTTGATGGTTCGTGTCCGAGATTCAAGTGCATTTCGAAATTGTTGCCAAACATCCCATAAGTAACTAAGTAAAAATCTAATTGAAATTAGTTCATTAATTTCCAAGCTGCCAATAAAAATATAGTTAATATAACTATACTAGAAAGTGTTACCATAAGCAACTAAGTAAAAAACAAATATCTCTAGCTAGATCATTATGAAGTCGGTACGTAAGTGTTACCAGATATGGCATATATTGACAAATATTCCAATGTCAAAGATGGTCAGAAACATGTCGTATTTGGTATCAAATGAGACGTATCATCAAAGGCTTTTGTTTTTTGCATAAAGATAAGTCGTTTGAGTATTCGGAAGACTGTTAGCGGTAGCAGTTTGGGTTTAAAGTGTACCTAGATGGATTGGACGTACGTAAAGCTATTATAAAACACTATTGGCGGAGCCGAGTTTTCGCTAGTTTTTTTTTTTTTATATAAAAAATAGGTTGCGGATCTATCTATATATCTATCTATATTTGAATTCATCATGACGATCGCGAAAATTTTGTTCATCTGAACAGCCTAAACTACTTGAGCGAGTTACTGAAAATTATTGCAAGTTGTAGAGAATAACTCAACTTGATTTCCCGGTAATATCATTCTTCTGCACGATGCATAGTTTTTATGTAAAAAATTATTAAAGGTGGAATATTAGATTTTTGAAATAAAATATCTGAGTCCTCCTTGAAAAAATTAAGATGAAGTACGTTTGTTTGACATGCCAATCAGAACCTATAAATGGAATTATCTATGAGATGGGCACAATTTGAAAGAAGTTAAATTCATAAACGTAAATAATGACAAGAGGCAATTTTATCACAATAATTGAAAAGGCATAAATTATTAAATTTAAAAATTATAATCTTTGAAAGTTCATGTCCGTGATTCATGTGCATTTCGAAACATCCCCATAAGTAATTAAGTAAAAAACAAATACTCCAATGTCAAGAATTCGACAGTTCCATGGGCTTTTGTTTTTGCATAAAGTCAGAAATATGTCGTGTTTGGTATCAAATGCGAGGTATCATCGAGGACTGTCAGGCAGAAGTGCCAAAAATTTGACAGCTCGATCGGCTTTTATTTTATGCATAAAGCTGTTGTCTTGTTTGGTACCAAATAGGAGGTATTGCCATGCAGATATATAAAAAGATTGATAGCTGATAGTTTGCCAGCACGAACAGCTTTTTTTCTATAAATTTCTCAGAACCATGTCATGTTTTGTATCAAATGAGAGTGAGTTATCGTCACGGATTGCCATGCAGAAATGTAATAAATTTGACAAGTCGATTGGCTTTTGCTTGCATAAAATTATTAGATTCTTGTCGGGTTTGGTATCAAATGAGAAGTATCGTTAAGGGCTGCTATTTAAAAATGTTAAAAATGGAATAGCTCGATCGGCTGTTGTTTTCTGCATAAAGTAGACAGAACCATGTCGCATAAAGATATGTCGTTTGAGTATCCGGAAGTCTGTTAGCGTCAGCAATTTGGGTTTAAATTGTTCCTAGAGGGATTGGACGTACGTACAACTATTAAAAAACAATATCCTTCATGTGTACATCGAAAGTTTTGCCAAATATAACATAAGTAACTAAGTAAAAAATAAATATTCTATACTACATCAATGTGAAGTCGGTACACAAGTGTTACAAAACATGCCATAAGTAACTAAGTCACAAACAAATATTCCATCTGCACTACTGTGAATCTTTGCCAAACTTACCATAAGTAACTAAAAGTAAAAAAAAAAAGAATCCTAATTACATTAGTGTGAAGTTTATAAAATAATTTTATACTGCAATTATTTAAAACATAGTAACTAATAGATATAACTGCATGAAAAAAATAAGTGTTACCAAACATATAAATGTGAAATAATTTAACCCTCGATCAGTTTTTGTGTCTTTACATAAAGTTGTTGGAAATATGTCTTGTATAGTATCAAATGAAAGGAATCGTCAAGAGTTGCTATGCAGAAATGTCAAAAATTTGACAGCTCGATCGGCTATTGTTTTTCGCATAAAGCTGTCAGAACCATGTCCTATTTGGTATCAAATGAGAGGTATCCTCAAAGGCTTTTGTTTTTTACATAAAGTTGTCTGAACCACGGCGTGTTTGGTATAAAACGAGAGATATCATCGAGGACTGCCATGTAGAAGTGTCAAAAAGTTGTTACAACTATGTCGTGTTTGGTATGAAATGAGATGTATCGCTAAGGGCTGTCATGCAGAAATGCAAAAATTTTGCAAGCTTGATCTGCTTTTGTATTTTGAATAAAATTGTAAGAACCATGTCGTGTTTGGTACCAAATGAGAGGTATCCTTAAGGGCTGGCATGCAGATATGTCAAAAATTTTATAGCTCGATCGGCTTTTGTTCTTTGTATAAAGTTGCCAAAATGATGTCAAGTTTGGTATCAAATGAGAGGTATCATCAAGGGCTGCCATGCAAATATGTCAAAAGTTAGACAGCTCGATCGGCTTTTGTTTTTTACATAAAGTTATCCGAACCCTGCCATGTTTGTTATCAAACGAGAGATATCATCGTGGACTGTAGAAGTGTCAAAAATTTGACAAGTCGATCGGCTTTTGTTTTTTGCCTAAAGCTGTTAGTGCCATGTCGTGTTTGAAATCAATGAGAGGTATCGTTAAGGGCTGGCATGAAGAAATATCAACTTTTGTTTTTTTTCATAAAGTTATTATAACTATGTCGTGTTTGGTATTAAATGAGATGTATCGCTAAGGGCTGTCATGCAGAAATGTCAAAATTTTGCAAGCTTGATCTGCTTTTGTTTTTTGAATAAAATTGTAAGAACCATGTCGTGTTTGGTACCAAATGAGAGGTATCCTTAAGAGCTGCCATGCAGATATGTCAAAAATTTTATAGCTCGATTGGTTTTTGTTCTATGTATAAAGTTGCCAAAATGATGTCGAGTTTGGTATCAAATGAGAGGTATCGTCAAGCGCTGCCAAGCAGAAATGTCAAATATGACAGCTTGATCGGCTTTTATTTTATGCATAAAGCTGTTGTCTTGTTTGGTACCAAATAGGAGGTATTGCCGTGCAGATATATAAAAAGATTGATAGCTGATAGTTTGCCAGCACGAACGGCTTTTTTTCTATAAATTTCTCAGAACCATGTCATGTTTTGTATCAAATGAGAGTGAGTTATCGTCACGGATTGCCATGCAGAAATGTAATAAATTTGACAAGTCGATTGGCTTTTGCTTGCATAAAATTATTAGATTCTTGTCGGGTTTGGTATCAAATGAGAAGTATCGTTAAGGGCTGCTATTTAAAAATGTTAAAAATGGAATAGCTCGATCGGCTGTTGTTTTCTGCATAAAGTAGACAGAACCATGTCGCATAAAGATATGTCGTTTGAGTATCCGGAAGTCTGTTAGCGTCAGAAATTTGGGTTTAAATTGTTCCTAGAGGGATTGGCCGTACGTACAACTATTAAAAAACACTATCCTTCATGTGTACATCGAAAGTTTTGCCAAATATAACATAAGTAACTAAGTAAAAAATAAATATTCTATACTACATCAATGTGAAGTCGGTACACAAGTGTTACAAAACATGCCATAAGTAACTAAGTCACAAACAAATATTCCATCTGCACTACTGTGAATCTTTGCCAAACTTACCATAAGTAACTAAAAGTAAAAAAAAAGAATCCTAATTACATTAGTGTGAAGTTTATACAATAATTTTATACTGCAATTATTTAAAACATAGTAACTAATAGATATAACTGCATGAAAAAAATAAGTGTTACCAAACATATAAATGTGAAATAATTTAACCCTCGATCAGTTTTTGTGTCTTTACATAAAGTTGTTGGAAATATGTCTTGTGTAGTATCAAATGAAAGGAATCGTCAAGAGTTGCTATGCAGAAATGTCAAAAATTTGACAGCTCGATCGGCTATTGTTTTTCGCATAAAGCTGTCAGAACCATGTCCTATTTGGTATCAAATGAGAGGTATCCTCAAAGGCTTTTGTTTTTTACATAAAGTTGTCTGAACCACGGCGTGTTTGGTATAAAACGAGAGATATCATCGAGGACTGCCATGTAGAAGTGTCAAAAAGTTGTTACAACTATGTCGTGTTTGGTATGAAATGAGATGTATCGCTAAGGGCTGTCATGCAGAAATGCAAAAATTTTGCAAGCTTGATCTGCTTTTGTATTTTGAATAAAATTGTAAGAACCATGTCGTGTTTGGTACCAAATGAGAGGTATCCTTAAGGGCTGGCATGCAGATATGTCAAAAATTTTATAGCTCGATCGGCTTTTGTTCTTTGTATAAAGTTGCCAAAATGATGTCAAGTTTGGTATCAAATGAGAGGTATCGTCAAGGGCTGCCATGCAAATATGTCAAAAGTTAGACAGCTCGATCGGCTTTTGTTTTTTACATAAAGTTATCCGAACCCTGCCATGTTTGTTATCAAACGAGAGATATCATCGTGGACTGTAGAAATGTCAAAAATTTGACAAGTCGATCGGCTTTTGTTTTTTGCCTAAAGCTGTTAGTACCATGTCGTGTTTGAAATCAATGAGAGGTATCGTTAAGGGCTGGCATGAAGAAATATCAACTTTTGTTTTTTTCATAAAGTTATTATAACTATGTCGTGTTTGGTATTAAATGAGATGTATCGCTAAGGGCTGTCATGCAGAAATGTCAAAATTTTGGAAGCTTGATCTGCTTTTGTTTTTTGAATAAAATTGTCAGAACCATGTCCTATTTGGTATCAAATGAGAGGTATCCTCAAAGGCTTTTGTTTTTTACATAAAGTTGTCTGAACCACGGCGTGTTTGGTATAAAACGAGAGATATCATCGAGGACTACCATGTAGAAGTGTCAAAAAGTTGTTACAACTATGTCGTGTTTGGTATGAAATGAGATGTATCGCTAAGGGCTGTCATGCAGAAATGCAAAAATTTTGCAAGCTTGATCTGCTTTTGTATTTTGAATAAAATTGTAAGAACCATGTCGTGTTTGGTACCAAATGAGAGGTATCCTTAAGAGCTGCCATGCAGATATGTCAAAAATTTTATAGCTCGATTGGCTTTTGTTCTATGTATAAAGTTGCCAAAATGATGTCGAGTTTGGTATCAAATGAGAGGTATCGTCAAGCGCTGCCAAGCAGAAATGTCAAATATGACAGCTTGATCGGCTTTTGTTTTCTACATAAAGTTGCCAGAACCATGTCGTGTTTCGTATCAAATGAGAGGTATCCTCAAAGGTTGCCATGCAAAAGTTAGAAAGTTCGATCGGCTTTTGTTTTTTACATAAAGTTGTCCGAACCATGCCATGTTTGTTATCAAACGAGAGATATCATCGTGGACTGTAGAAGTGTCAAAAATTTGACAAGTCGATCGGCTTTTGCTTTTTGCATAAAGTTGTCAGACACATGTTGTATTTTGTATCAAATGAGAGGTATCGCTAAGGGCTGCTATGCAGATATGTCAGAAATTTGATAGTTCGATCGGCTTTTGTTTTCGCATAAAGATGTCAGAACCATGTCGTGTTTGGTATCAAGTGAGAGGTATCGTCAACGGCGGCAATGCGGAAATATCAAAAAATTTGATACCTCGATCGGTTTTTGTTTAGCATAAAGTATCAGAATCATGTCGTCTTTGGCAAGGCCTGCCATGCAGGAATTTTAATAATTTGCCAGCTGGATCGACTTTTTCTTTTACATACAGTTGTCAGAACCATGTCGTGGTTGTTATCAAATGAGAAATATTGCCTAGTGCTAGCATGCAGAAGTGTGAAAAATTTGACAGCTCGATCGGCTTTTGCTTTTTGCATAAAGTTGTCAGAATCATGTGTTTGGTATCAAATGAGAAGTATGGTCAAGGATTGCCATACAGAAATGTCAAAAATTTGACAGCTCGCTGGGCTTTTGTTTATTTGAATAAAGTTGTCAGAACCATGTCGTGTTTGGTATCAAATGATAGGTATGGTGAAGGGTTGCAATGCAGAAATGTCAGAAATTTGACACCACGATCGTCTTTGTTTTGCACAAGGTTGTCAGAACGGTGTAAAGTTTGTTATCAAATTAGAGGAATCGTCAAGGGCTGCCATGCATAAATGTCAAAAGTTTGACAACTTGATCGAATTTTGTTTTTTTTTGCATAAAGTTCTCAGAACTATGTCTTAATTGGTATCAAATGAGAGGTATCGTTAAGGGCTGCCATACAAAAATAAGAAAAACGTGTTTTGTATCAAATGAAAGGTAGGTATCCTTAAGGGCTGTCATGCAGAAACGTCTAAAATTTGACTGTTCGATTGGCTCGATCGGTAGAAATGTCAAATGTTCGACAGATCGACCGGTTTTTGTTTTACGCATAAAGTTGTCAGAACCATGTCGTGTTTGGTACCAAATGAGAGGTAATGTCAAGGGCTGCCAGGCAGAAATGTTTGACTGATTGATTGGCTTTTCTTCTCATAAAGGTAAGTCGTTTGAGATTTCGAGAAGACTGATAGCGTTAGCACTTTGGGTTTAAATTCTTACCAGACGGATTGAATGCATGTTAAACTATTACAAAACGCTATCGGCGGATCCCTAGTGGTAACTTAGCGTAGCCTAGTTTTCGCTAGTCCTTATAGGAAAGGCTTACGGATCTATGTATACTTTCATCATAAGCATCTTGAAAAATTTGTGCACATCTACAACCTAAACGGCTTGAGCCATTTTAATGAAAATTTGTTCAAGTTGCAGAAAATTTCAATTTGATTTCCCAATAACAGATCATTTTTCTGTATAGTGTATAGTTTTAATTTTGCACGTTTAGTAACTTGTAAAATCTAATTTGAATTTGTACAAATATTGCTCATTTGTAGCGATACCCATGATATTGAATCAAAATTACAATGAAATTCATATCGTTTGAACTGTCAGAAATTTAATTTTATAGATTACAGAATGTGAAAAAATAATAATAAAAGTTATTCAAGTGTTAGATTTTAAATATAATACCTGTGTAGTGATGTAGGTGCAGAATTGAATTATCTGCAACTTTTAATTGAAAACTGAAATGACTGACAGTTCAAACGATACGCATTTATTTGTAACTTTGTTTAAATTTCATGGGTATCGCTAGAAATGAGCAATATTTTTTACAATTGCAAATTAGATTTTACAAGTTACCAAACTTGTAAAATTAAAACTGTTTACTGATTTAGGGGTAGAATATAATTATCTACATTTATTTGAAACACTGTATAAAATTAATTGGGGACTTTCGCGCAAAGAAAAACTGTTTTCCCATGGTAAATGCCTCTGTCCAGATTTTTTTTAATTAACACACTGTATGTATCTATAATTATATGTATATACATACAGGTGTTAAAAAATAAGAGTCACAAATTATGAGGGTATATAGTACTGACCAAAATGAATAAAAAAAAGCTTAATCATCATGGGTCCAATCTTCAATAGTTTCCGAGATATACGGCAATGTAATTTTAGTTTTTTCAATGTTTACCTCTGCTATCTCGAAAACTGTAAATGTTACGACTTTGATTAAATGAGACATTTTGTTTACTTTTCAGAAGTCATCTCAGATGGGTTTTTGTTTTTCAAAAAAATCGAATAATTGTACTAAGACATAAGTCGTGGCGATATTGGCCCAATTTTTAGTTTTCAATTAACTTCATAACTTTTAGAAAGTGAAAAAATGTTTCATAAAAAATGTTATTGTTTTTTTATAGTGTATTTACTGGCATAGACAAAATTTTGTTCGACCACTATCTTAGTTCAGTTTTTCTTCGATTCTAATAGAAAATGCCCTCTTTCTCAAAAACAGTTGCAGATCGAACCAATGTTGATTAAGCTTTTTTTACTCATTTTTGTCAGTACTATAATTTGTGACACTTATTTTTTAACACCATATATATATATACAGTATGTCCCATTTAAAAGTGCCACCATTGGGATCTCGAGAACTATAAAGCCCGGCTTCTCCAGAGCAACTTAAGACTTAAGTCGTTGCTTATTCCTAAGTTCCACCTTAAACTGTTGCACCACACAAAAATGTCAAAATATGAGACGTAAGTAGCACTTAAATGTAAGTCGAAAAAAACTGTGACATGTGGTTATGTGTCATATGTCAGTTGACATATCGGCGGTAAATTTGTTCCGTTTTGGTTTGTTACGGCGTAAAAATTGAATGATATGAAAAAGAAAAGAATAAATTATAGCAAAAAAGAAGAAAATTGCTCTGTGAGATTGTAGAAACAAAGATTTAAAGAGAATATTGAAAATAAAAAAATCATTGCGGTGTCTATGTCCAATATTCAAAAAATAACACCTGGAAATTAACTGCCGCAGCATTGGCTATAAAATGTGTGCAAATATGAAGACTGATACAAGGAAGACGACATCTAAGAAAAAGGCTTCCGTTTATAGAACTGGCGGTGGTCCGCATAAAAATATTAAAAATAAATATAGTATATTTGGAACAAATCAATTCTGTTACTTATTTGTCGCGGAGTTCTACCATTTTCGACAATATCGACTTCCTTACAGTATCCACGACGTTAACGTCGTCAAATTAGGAAAATCCTGTAAATCCATATCGAATATTATTGAATGAATACAAACATAAACCCTGATAAACATAATGACAGTTTTGACGTTTGACAGACGGTATTTTATTTTGAATCGCTAAATTTCAAATTGACCAATCATAGAGCAGCATTACACTGTTGCCAGTATAATTTGTGACATAACTTAAGTTCGCATTCAAATTTGCTGGTGCAACGCATTTGGGATATAAGGCCTACTTACAATTAAGTAGCACTTTAATAATCAACAACTTAAGTTGCTGTGGAGAAACCGGGCATAAGAGATACGATGTCGGTTAAATGGAACTTTTTGTGTGCCTTTAGAAGGCCATCTCAGATGTGTTTTTGTTTTTCAAAAAATTCTCATAGGGCACTAGATAATGACGAAAAACTGAATATTGTTGATTTTTTCTTTTTCAAATAACTTTTAAACTATTAGTAATTGAGAAAAATGTTTCAAATATAATAGATAGATAATTTTATTACCTAACCAGTGGCGTACGATATAAATTTTTATATACGTAAATTTTCGAGATATAACACGAACTTATATTTTTTTAAATGGAACCTATATTTGATTTTAGTCTTAAAAAATTAATTACTTTTTTCTCTTTTCAATTATGTAAGGGTTATTATGTTTTATATTTGTTTTGCTCCTACAATTTAATTTTTCTCTTTATTTTCCTGAATTTTCTTATTATTTCCCAAAAAAAATTATTATTTTTATTAATTATATTGTATTTGATCGATAAAATTTCTTTTGTGCCGTTATTACTTAATATTTTAATTCTAGACTCATAATTACAAATTACACTATAATGTGCTGAGGGCGGCCTGACACAAATATTATAAAAATTAATTTCATACGAATTTTGAGCAAAATTTTCTAAAGAAATAAATTATTAAAATACATAGTTTTTCTAAATAGAAATCTACTAATATTTTCAAAATAATTGTAAATTTAATACAAAATAAAGAAAATATAATAATGTTGAAGGCAAAACCAATATAAAACATAATAACCCTTACATCATTGAAAAGAGAAAAAATAATTATTTTTTGAGACTAAAATCAAATCTTCTCAACTTGTGTAGAAGTAAGCTAACATATTTATTTGTGTTATTTATAATAATGGTAGTAAAATACTATTAGGCCGAACAAACGGATGTTACTAGTTTCTGAATAACGCGAAGGAATTTTTTGACAACCCATAAACAATTGTTACTGTCATTAGAAATTAGGTGTTTGACATTTGAATAGACTGCTAGATTAAATTTAATTTAAAAAATTCACGGTTCAGTCACTCAGGTTTTATATTTTTCTGTCTGAACCTTAACCAATATCACAAATTAAATAGAGAGAGAGAAAAGTTTATTATTGAATGTGTCTTTCTAAAAAAAAAATAATAATAATTTCACGTTATCGGCTTTGCCATTAAAAAGTTACGGTCTAATCAATGTTGGGACACCGAAGTTTCATACACTAGTGGTTCACTAATAATAACAAGTATCAACTTAAAAGACGACTTATAACCATATGAACTATCATACCAAATTTCATCCAAGAGTTCTGTTATTATAAGCAAAATTAATTTTTTTTCGAAGAACTTTGAAGCAGAATTCTGGCTAAATGGTACACTTTCCGGTAGAAGCAAGTTTAGTTAAATCGTCTTATTTTAGCCTCAGGAATCTGTGGTTAAGCCATGTCCCCCTATTTGAGAGACAGCCTGTATATATATATATATATATATATATATATATATATATATATATATATATATAGGTGATAGGTAATTACGACTGTAATTAGTTAAGGAAACTGGATAGTGGGTTTTGACAGTCAATTTGTAGGCTTAAGTGTAATACACTCTTTTTAATTTGTCAAGCTTTCGGTTACATAAAATTGTCGAATAATATTCACAATCCACCACACCTAGATCCGGGTTAAATTTCAAAAAAATTAAAAAACATTCCTTTGTTTATTTACTATTAAATAACATGAAACGACTGAACGCACACTTTTTAGGAACAACTATTTCTATGTTTTAGTGGATTTTTTTGACAGTTAATTTTCACAAAATGGTGTTGTACACGTGTTTACGTCGACAACTTGTGCACAATTATAAAAGTTTTACATTATTTTAACAAAATTGTTAGCTTTATTAGTTTGTAATTTATCAATTTCACTGTGATAACTATTTTGGCCAAAAAATTTTAATATGTAATTCAGTTATTTCGACTCATTATTTTACTAAACCATGCGCGTGTGCATGTTCAAAATTACATGTTTGTAAATGCTGTATGTTCTACAAAAAAAAATCTCAACTAATGTGAGTACTAAAAACCAAATTTAATTCTTAAACATATTGTACGTATTTCATTATTGTATTACAGTGTCCTGAGGATGGTTAAAAATATAACCGAAAGCTTGACAAATTAAAAAGAGTGTATTACACTTAATCCTACAAATTGACTGTCAAAACCCACTATCCAGTTTCCTTAACTAATTACAGTCGTAATTACCTATCACCTACTTACAGAAATGGGTTTTTTCCAAATGATTACGCAACGATATGGCCTACCAACAACCAGGCAACTCAAACTTTGGGCGAAAACGAACATCAGAATTGCAACATTTACGAACAGAAGAATCTTTTTACTCCAATGCGGAAGACAAGGCATCATGCCAACCCACATCACGCACAATGCAACTTTAACACCAGCCACCACCTACACACAGGATCCTAGAAATGTGCAACAACTTGACAAGCTATACTACAGGTTAAGGAAACAATTACTTAACATTGAAATAGACAACACTATTAGACAACTTTCAAAATTCAAAACAAATCTTTTAGAATTAGAAACTCAAATTTTGACAAAACTACCTAAATACTTATTTGATAACTATAAACATCAACAGAATATAAAATTTAATACACATTTTTACAAAATTAAACAAAAAAATCGTACAAAATTTAACAACCTTAAACAAATAGAGCATAACAGGATACAAACACAACCTAAGTGGTTTAAAAACCTAACCGATACTCAAATTCCAAATGATGTACAAACAATTTTAAGTCTTGGACCTAAATTCTGTATAAGACCTTGTACTAAACAAATTTGTGTTCGTAAACTGTTATGTGATATTGAATATATTATTAGCAGCTTCAAAGAAAGCGACAAAAATATATGTAGGGGTCAGGTCACCAATGTCTTGACAAATTGTTTACAAAATGATCATAAAATCAATAATTACTTTCAGTACTTATTGCACAATGCCAAAAAGTTTTTGAATGAAAACCCCCACCTTATTGTTTTGCAATCTGATAAAGGCAATGTTATCTGCGTGATGAAAAAAGAGGACTATCACAACAAAGCACTTGAAATCTTGTTGGACACTAATTCTTATAAAAAACTGAATCATGATCCGACTTACACTATACAGCAAAATGCTAACAAAATTATCAGCAAGCTGAAGAATGCTAATAAGATCACCAAAGAAATAGCTACAACGTTAACAATTTATAATGCTAATGCCCCAAAATTTTATGGTCAACCCAAAATTCATAAAAGCACCGTATCACTTAGACCTATAATAGCTTCAATAGACGCGCCTAATTCTAAAATAGCTTCATTCCTCACCAACATTCTTACTATAGCTTATAACAAAGAAAACAACTATTATACAAAAGACTCATTCGAATTTGCTGATTTTATTAATAATTCTTCAATACCTGATAATTATGTTTTAATTAGTCTTGATGTTGTTTCATTGTTCAGTAATATATCTACGGAGCTGGCGGTAAACAGTATAACCATAAAATGGGAACAAATACAAGACTACACGTCTTTAGATCTACAAGATTTTTTAGATTTACTTAAATTTGTTTTTTCTAGCTGCTATTGCGCATATGATAGTCATTTTTACAAAAAATTACTTGGTAGTTCTTAGCTCCATCATCGCCCAATATGTCATGGATATACTCCTCGATGAATGTATACCAAAACTAGACTTTCAGCTACCATTTATTAAAAAGTTTGTGGATGACATTATATGTGCGGTACCTGCAGACAATGCAGATCAAATTCTTCAAACATTTAACCTTCTACTGGTGACGTGGTGCCATTATGACCCCAGCTGTTTTTAAATTTAACGTCAATTGAATAGTTTTAAAGCTAATATACTGTGGCTCCATGTACCCTTAAGTTAGATGTAGTTTATTCATTTCACATGTTTGTAACTTCGTCGGTTGATTTTTTCAAGAGTTAATGTAATTCAAAATTTGATTGGGGTCATATTGGCACCACGTCACCGTTTACGTTACTAATTTAATAATGGTAAATACTTCCAAAAGTGTGCGTTTTGGTGATAAGAACTATGAAGAAACTCTTGATTTGAAGAAGTAGGAAATGAGATAGAGGATCATATGAATAGAAGATTAATAAATCAAAAACTTGCACGAGAACTACGTAAGGAAGTATAGGAAGAATTTTGAAAAAACCAGTTACAGCCGAAGCCGTTCAGCCAGATTCGGGTAATAAAAGAAGATGTGGATTTTGTCCACGTAAAAATGACAAGAAGACAAAAACTACATATAACCTATGTAAAATACTTATGTGTCACGAGTGCAGAGCAATTATTTGCAAAAATTGTATAGAATAATTTTTTATTTTTCCGTTATGTTTAGTGCTTGCAGTTTTTTATTTCAAGTTGTTTAATTAAACTTTTCTATTTTTTTTGTAAACAAGCCATGCATAATCTTTAAAAAATATGTATTTAACATTAACATATACCTACAAAAAAAATATTATTTTAACATTTGAAAACCTCTACATTTTACAAAACATTTTCGTTCGCCTTTCCTTTAATCGTAAATATATTTATTTCCAAATAACATGTCAATTATTTAATTGTGTTACCTTACTTAAATACATTGTTTAAAAGCATATTTAAAGTAAACAATAACAATTTGTTACTAGTTGCTGTGCAATAATTAGTTAAACTGTTGGGGTCAAAATGGCACCACGTCACCAGTTACGTTACAAAATTTTCACGTCACCAATAGAAGGTTAATAACTACCACCCCCAAATTCAATTTACAATTGAAATAGAAGCAAATTTATGTATACCATTTCTTGATACTTTGGTGATTAGAGATGAAAGAGGCAACCTTAAAACAGATTGGTACACCAAACTAATAGCCTCACAAAGGTACATCCACCACTTATCAGAACAACCTAAACGTATAAAAATAAATGTTATTCTTGGTCTTAAAAGTCGCATCTTGCGTATTTCCCACCCTAACTTTCACAATAAAAACTTACACAGATGTGATGTATTACTGAGCAATGGTTACAACTTACTTTTTAATACAAACAACCAACCTCAACAAAATCAGGTACAAGATCAACAGAATGAACCACAAGAATTCAAATAAGCATCTATACCATACATACCAGATCTTACACCTCAAGTAACGAAAGTTCTCAAACATGACGCGGTTAAAATTGCTTTTAAAAGTAGCTTAACAGTAAACAAAATATTTTCAAAATTAAAGGACAAAACTCCTACACAAAATCAATCTAATATAGTATACCGTATTTCTTGTGCTGATTGCCAGGCACAATATGTAAGACAACTTGTAGGACACTCAAAAGTAGAATAACATCTCACAAAAGTGACACTAAACTTAAACCTACGGCTTGTGCTTTGGCAGAACACTGCAATAAATACAAACACAAAATGTTATACGATGAAGCTGAAATATTAGGTAAAGAACAAAATTTATTAAAACGAACATTTCTAGAAATGATTCATATCAACAATACCGAAAACCCCATAAAGAAACGGACAGACATTGATGGACTGAGCCATATATACACTTACCTGTTAAAATTGTCGAATAATATTTACAATCCACCACACCTAGATCCGGGTTAAATTTCAAAAAAATTAAAAAACATTCCTTTGTTTATTTACTATTAAATAACATGAAACGACTGAACGCACACTTTTTAGGAACAACTATTTCTATGTTTTAGTGGATTTTTTTGACAGTTAATTTTCACAAAATGGTGTTGTACACGTGTTTACGTCGACAACTTGTGCACAATTATAAAAGTTTTACATTATTTTAACAAAATTGTTAGCTTTATTAGTTTGTAATTTATCAATTTCACTGTGATAACTATTTTGGCCAAAAAATTTTAATATGTAATTCAGTTATTTCGACTCATTATTTTACTAAACCATGCGCGTGTGCATGTTCAAAATTACATGTTTGTAAATGCTGTATGTTCTACAAAAAAAAATCTCAACTAATGTGAGTACTAAAAACCAAATTTAATTCTTAAACATATTGTACGTATTTCATTATTGTATTACAGTGTCCTGAGGATGGTTAAAAATATAACCGAAAGCTTGACAAATTAAAAAGAGTGTATTATACTTAAGCCTACAATTGACTGTCAAAACCCACTATCCAGTTTCCCTCTATATATATATATACAGGGTGTAAATTTTAAAACGGGTCATAGGGCTATAACATAGAAAAACAGTTTTTTATACGCCAAAAGTTTCCATATTAATTTATTGAAAATATAATTGGTGCTTATTATAAAGAAAAAAATTACGAATTTTTTGATACCAAACACCTTACATTTCTGTTTAATATAAAGCCAGAAATTAAATTTAAAAATTTTTATAATTAAGAAAAAATATCATTAGCCATGAAAGTGACAGTAACAAAACATTGTCATGATAGGGGACAATTAAAGATTAAAGTTATTAATTTATGAACCAATACAAAATAACACAAAATAAAGTAAAAAATAGGATATTTATATCAGAAACAATTATTATTTATTGAAATAGATATTTACAAACTAAAGATGATCTACATGTAATAAGAAATAAGTTATAAGAAACAAGAAAAACTGCAAACTACAAGAGAACAAATTAAAACCATTTATGCTGGGTTTATGTAGCATATAAATTATGAAATTAAATTAAGCTTCTAAATTAAGAAACTAAACTAAAATATCGTCGTTTATGCAGTAAATTAAAATTCAGAATTTTATGTTTGTCATTTCGTATAATCTAACTTTTATAGGTGCAATTGCAATACATTATATTTATATAAGATAAAAAAATAAAGGTAAACAATTTTTTGAATAAGTCCAATTGGTATTTCGTCGCTCTTTTCTGCAGGAACTTTGTTGTCATCGTCGTACATTTTCATAGGTTAGGTGCGAAAATTTCTCATAAGTGCGCGAGTGGCGCAGGCGCAGCATTAATAATTTGTAATTTTTCTTCATGAGTTGAATTGTTCATGATTTCTTCTTAATAAAACGAAAATAATAATAATAATTTAACAAATAAAGTGTAAGAAACGTTTATTAATGAGCGTTTAAAGTCAACAATTGTTTTGTTTTGTTACTGTCAGTTTCACTGCTATTGATATTTTTTCTTAATTGTGCAAATTTTTAAATTTATTTTCTGGCTTTATATGAAACAGAAATATAATATGTATGGTATCAAAAAATTCGTAATTTTTTTTTCAATAAATTAATATAGAAACTTTTGGCGTCCAAAAAACTGTTTTCCAATGTTATAGCCCTATGACCCGTTTTAAAATTTACACCCTGTATATATATAAAAGTTACAGTGCCACTTTATGCTGAATAGACATTTATCCCATTTCATATATATCATATTATGCTTAGTTTAGATGAATTATATAATGTAGTTTTCCTCTTTGAAGAATCGTAGCATCTTACTTAGTCTGTATTTAGAGCTTATATTGTAAAGACATAAATTAAGGTTTTTAACAATAAATAAACTTTTTAAAAAGCGACTTCACTTCAGTGGTCATTTAGCAACGAACCCTTATACTTAGTGAGAAATCAAGTCCGCCGTCGAACCACTTCCTGGGGCCTGCCGCAGCTGAAAGCACATCAGCCAACCAGACCTCCTGCACCACACGAAGACCTGCATCATCGACTTCAGGGCAAATGAAGCGAGTGCTGCTACTTCTGCTGTGAGTACACTTATGCCACTTAGAGGAATTTCTAATATAAACTCGGACTCGAGTACAAGTTCTGAATCAGACTCCGATCTCGAAGATCGTAACCAAATACCAATTTCTCAAACTAAAATTGCACTTCGTTTGAAACAATCTATTTTGCAAGCCACAGCAAACAAAATTACAATGGTAAACGAATTAAAGAAAGAATACTTAGATATGATACCCGAATTTAGGGGTGAACGCGAACTTCTACCCAGATTCATTGAGATTTGTACAAAAATAGTCACGAAATTTTATAACACAACTAACCCAGCAGATTTTCAAAATGAATATCTGATGAGTACTATCCTGTCTAAAGTAAAAGGCGAAGCAGCCATAAACATATCTAGTTCTGTAATTAAAACTTGGAAAGATTTGCAAACCGCCTTAGTAAACACATGCGCGGATAAACGCGATAGCTACACTCTGTGTATAGAGTTGACAGAACTAAAACAAAATGATAAAGAATCTATGTTTCAATTTTATAACAAATTACAACACTCAATTTGCAAGTAGCATATATTCAAACAAATTCTGTAACTGCCGAAGCAGACGTTTTAATTAAATATTTTCAAAAATACGCTCTACGAATTTTGTTAAGAGGGTTGAAAGAACCAATAGGGCAGTTAATGCGTGCGAAAAATCCCGCAGAGTTAAACTCAGCATTGTCTATGCTTACAAACGACTTTCAATATAATGACATGATGAGATACACGAAAAATTTCAGTAATAATAGTAAGCCACAAAAATTCAATCACAAACCAAATTTCCAAAATTTATCACACCCAACACCACCACGGTATATGTTGCCTCAATCAAGTGCGCAGCAACCTATGTATCAAAATTCGTACTCATTTAATAGACAAACGAATTTTAATCCAAATACACAAAGAAATAATTTTGGAAATAATTATGGAAATCAAACAAGGAGGCCAATCAATAACCTTCCTAAACCAACCCAAATGAGTATTTCTACTCAAAATACCATGCCACGAAATATGGCATTAAAACGACAAAGAGTAGGGTCTATGACTCAATCTCAAAATTACCCACAAAGACCTAAGTTTAATTCTGAAGAATTATATAATATAGAGGAACCTAACCAAAGTGGTTACGTAGACAATTCTGACGATGTTTACGACGATTACGCACAAATGTTCGAACAGTCAGAATATGAAAACACGAATGAAACAGCCGAGAATAATTTTTTAGAGGAACAAGCCTCGGTCCAAGATCAAATATCTCAACTCACTTTGAATTAATGAATTTCACAATAAATCAAAGCAAACTCCCGTTTATAATATTTCCCGAAAATAATTTTAAAGTGCTTATAGACACAGGTAGCACAAAATCATTTATCAAACCAAATATTGCATTTAAATTTTATAAAGACCTTATCACTCGAGACCCGTTTCAGATTACGACAGCTCATGGCACGTCCACAGAGTTGTATAGTACAAAAGTTCCAGTTTCAAAAATATTTAATTTGAATAATACTAATCAAAATTTAAAATATCATTTATTTAATTTTCACGATCAATTTGATGTTACTTGGCATGGATAATTTAAAAAATCTGAAAATATCAATTGATACCGCAAACGATTTAATTATTTCTCTAAATTAAAAAATAAAAATACATCATCTTGATAACAGAAACAATAAAAATCAAGAAGTAATTTCCAATAATTTAATCGAAAATATTATAGAACCAAACGCGGAACAAATTCTAAAAATTAAAGTAAATGTTGAAGACGGTACTGTACTAGTTCCACATATCAAGTTTCAAAACTTATTTATTCCTGAATGTGTGACCGTATCTAAAGACTACATTGTTTATGCACAGTTATAAACCCAACTGATAATAAAATCAAATTCAAAATTCCCAATATAATTAATGTCGAAAAAATTGATGACTATGTCACATTTTCTAGTCCAAATTTTAACTGTATTCAAACAAGTAATAATAATTTTGATCTCACAAAAATTCGTACTGATCATATGAATTCAGAGGAAAAATCCGAAATTCTTAGTTTAATAAAAAAATATCCTGACATATTCCATTTTGAAGATCAACAGTTAACTTTCACCAACCAAATTAAACATTGTATAAAAACAACAGATGAAGTTCCTGTATATACTGTCATACAAATACGTACGTACGCAAATCCAAACAATGTTACATCAGAACATAATACGTCCATCTAACTCGCCATGGTCCAGCCCCATTTGGGTTGTTCGAAAGAAACTCGACGCTTCCGGTAAAAGAAAATGGCGAATAGTAATAGACTACAGGAAGCTAAACGACAAAACAATAGGAGACAAATACCCACTACCGAATATTACCGACCTTTTAGATAAATTAGGACGATGTCATTATTTCACGACACTAGACTTAGCCTCTGGTTTTCACCAGATGGAAATGAACGAACCCGACATACAAAAGACAGCTTTTAACACCGAAGATGGCCACTACGAATTTTTACGTATGCCATTTGCGCTGAAAAACGCACCCGCAACATTTCAGAGGGTTATGGATAACATCTTACGTGGTTTAACTCACAAAATTTGTGTAGTTTGCCTAGACGACATTATAATATTTAGTACAAGTTTACAAGAACACATTAATAATTTAAAATTAGTTTTCGATCGACTCAGACAATCCAATTTCAAAATTCAGTTAGATAAATCAGAGTTTCTAAAAACAGAAGTCGCCTATCTCGGACATGTTGTGACTCCCGAGGGCGTTCTCTCAAATCCAGATAAAATAAGTGCTATTCAAAATTATCCCATACCAAAAACTGTTACACAAATTAAAGGATTTTTAGGCCTTGTCGGGTATTATAGAAAATTTATAAAAGATTTGGCTAAAATAACAAAACCAATGACTAAATGTTTGAAAAAGGGCGAGACTATAGCCATTAACAACCCCGACTACATACAGTGCTTTAACACATGTAAAAATATATTAATCAATGAACCCCTTTTGCAATACCCAGATTTTTCTAAAGAATATAATCTAACATGTGATGCGAGTAATGTAGCTCTTGGAGCTGTGTTATCTCAAGGAAACATAGGTAATGACCTCCCGGTAGCTTACGCAAGCAGAACGTTAAATAACTCTGAAATAAATTATTCAACATAGAAAAAGAACTTTTGGCAATCGTTTGGGCGACACAATATTTCAGACATTACCTTTTCGACCGTAAATTTAAAATCTATACGGCTCACAGACCATTAAAATGGCTAATTTCCTTAAAACAATACAGTCAAAAATTAATCCGTTGGAGACTCAAGTTAGAAGAGTTTGATTACGAAATTATATACAAAAAGGGCAAATTAAATACAAATGCGGACGCATTCAGTCGCATCACCCCGGAAACAAACGACAAAATTCAAAATTCCCCATAAAAATTAGAATCACAATCTCTACTAGCACAATATCAACAATACTTGACGACTAAGTTTACTAATACAACCACAAACAATAATATACTAGAAGTAGAAGGTAACTTATTTAACGCTACACCAGAAAACAACCTAGCACACTGTATCAGTAGAGACCTACATATCGTCGCCCAGATGTCAAAACCTCGTATCTCAAAATACGGTGATTTTGAGATACGATGTTCAACAGCAGCATAAATACGCAACACGTAAGTTAAGAAAGCTCGTATCTTAATATCGTCTTAATGCGCATGTCCTGTGTTGAATTTAATTTCCTCGTATCTTGCAGTTCCAAAATTTCAGATGTGAAAACCTCGTATCCTGAAAACTTGGGTTTTTTGAGATAGAGGTTTTGACATCTGGGCGACGATATGGAAAAGGGAATTGCAAAGCAATTTAAAAATAAATTTGGAAACGTAGAAAAATTAGAAAATCAAAATCCCCAACTTCATTCATTAGTCTATTTGAAAACTAAATGCAGATACATTATTTATCTAATTACAAAGGAGCATTATTACGATAAGCCCACCAAACAAGAACTATTTTACACACTTCTAAACTTAAAATCATTTTGCATTAAAAATAAAATTAAAAATCTTTGTATACTCAAAATTGGTTGTGGATATGACAAATTAAAATGGATCGACGTAAATTCAATGCTACAGCATATCTTTAATAACACTGATATACTTATCACAGTCTTTAAACTGCCAGACTTACAAGAAATTGAACTAAATGTAAACGACTCAGACAACAAAGAAAACGAATCACAATAAAGAAAATGACTCAAACGATATAGAAGGTTTTATTAAACACATGTAACAGTTTAACAAAGACTTAGAAAAATTAAAACGCGGACAACCAGACAGCCAATCCTTAATCGTAGAAACAGGAGACGAATCTGACAATGACGACGAAACTCCTAGCGAAAGTAATATAACAATTCACTCTAATAAAGAAAACCCAATAGTAGGCATACCGATAGTGGAATGTCCTATGAATTACGGAAAAAATCAAATCGTCATTTCGGAAGTAGAACACAATCCTAAGAGGACAATAATTCAAAAATTATATGAAACCAAAAAACAAAGATTTCTGGTAGAAATTTCTAAAAACAATTTTGAAAAGAAATATTTAATTTTATTAAAGAATTCATAGTACCTAAGATAAAATACCATATCTATTTTAAAAATGACCTTTACGAAAATTTTAGTTTAATTTTACAAAATTATTTCAAAAATTCCGAAATTAACATAATCAAATGTACACAATTCCTTACTGACGTAACAGACGAAGACGAAAGAATAGAAATCATTCGCAACTACCATGAGAGTAAAACGAACCACCGCGGAAGCGATGACACTGAAGCACGTGTCAAACAAAATTATTACTGGCCTAAATTACTTAAATCCATACAAACCTTTATAAATTCATGCGAAATATGTCAATTAACAAAGTATGACAGAAACCCACTCAAATTAAAATTAAACATTTCACCCACCGTTACGTAAATCCGTACAAACCTTTATAAATTCATGCGAAATATGTCAATTAACAAAGTATGACAGAAACTCACTCAAATTAAAATTAAACATTTCACCCACCGCGTCAAAACCTTTTGAGATACTTCATGTAGATAGCATAACACTCGAAAAGGTCAAATTTCTCAGAATAATCGACTCATTGTCAAAATACGCACAGGCTTATAAACTAAATTCCAGTCAAGGTATCGAAATTGCTAATAACTTAGTCAAATATTTCACCCATCACGGCATTCCTGGCCAAATAATTTCAGATAATGGTTTAGAATTCAAAAAGTCAATCGTCACAGAATTGTTCGCTCTGCACAAAATTCAAATACATTTCATAAGTTCCCAGCATCTTGAATCGAATAGGATCATTGAACTTTTCCACTCTACCTTGATAGAACATATTAGACTATTTAATAATCAAGAAGTTTATAAGAAAGAACCCATCGAAACAAAAGTCAATTACGCTCTTCTAGCATATAACCAAACGATACATTCTGTAACAAAATTGAAACCAGCAGAAATTATATCAGGCCACCTAGAAACTAAATCCCCTTAATATAGACATAAACAAACAACTCATAAACAATTACGTAGAAAATCATAAAAACAAAACCAAACTTTATACGAGTCAATTAAAAATAAAATCGATCGTAATAAAGAAAAAATTATCGAAAAGTTTAATGAAACAAGAGAAGAACTACCAGAAATTCCCGACGAAATTTATGTCAAAAATAGACAGAAACAAGCCAAAACGAAAAATAAATACAAGCGCGAAAACTTACGAGTAATTAATAAAAAATTAAAAACCGCGAAACTAAAACCAACACATGGCAATACAGTAGAGAAAATTCATTTATTTAACATAAAACGTCCCAGAAAGAAAAATTATCAATTCAAAATTCTTCCAGGTACCTCGCGGTCAGCAACGGATCAATTATCGAAAACATAACCGAAAATTTGGGAATACTTCCTATTAAACTGGGGCAGGCAAAACTTGAGAAAACCTCACATACATTCATTCATTATTATAAATTAGAGCCACTCTTCCAGCAATACAATAATCTAAACGAACAATACGACAGTCTCAAAACAATTATTTCAAATAATTCTCATTATGTTAACGAATCAAAAAATTACGAAAAGATCATTGATTTCACTAGAACCAGTATTAACAATAAAATTGCAAACATTGGCTTTCATTCAACCGCCTTAACAAAACGAAATAAAAGGGGCCTAGTGGATGGATTAGGAACAGTTTTTAAATTCATATCAGGAAATTTGGATGCCGAAGACGGCAAGCGATATAATAAAATCTTATCAGATTTGGAACAAAATCAACATAAGTTAGAAAATCAATTAAAACTATCTTATTCAGTTAATAATAAAATAACGAACAATTTCAATAGTACTCTGCAGGATATACAACATAATGAAAACTTGTTGCAAACAAAATTAATACACTTGTCCAACCTTATAAATAAATGGCTTAGCGATGACTTTTCATTTGCTAGAGACATTTTTAATCAATTAATTATGCTTTATAATCCCATACTGAACATATTACAAGATATTGAAAATTCGATAACATTATGCAAATTAAGAACTCTTCAACCAAGCATAATTCAATCAGATAAATTATTATTAGAAATTCAAAAGATTTCAGATCACTATAAGACTCAATTACCATTCGAACCCAAACTTGAAAATATTCTAGAATACGAACATTTATTAAAAATTAACTGTAAAATTGAACCTTCACGAATTATCTATTTCATATCTATTCCTATTAATTTTGAAACTAACTTTGATCTTTATCACTTAATATCAACCCCAACCAAATACGGTTCAGAATTTGTTACTATTATCCCAGAGTCAAAATATATTTTGCAAACAAATAAGGACATCATTCCTCTAAGCGACATGTGCATTCAGAGTAGAATATACCAGTGCTCAAATAAATTCAATGCCCACATCAACCCCATCTGCCAGAAAGAAATATTTAATAAACAACATACAAGCCAATGCTACTACATCCGATTAGAAATACAGGAAAACCACTTCGAACTACTGCTAGAGATAAACCAGTATTTAGCCATCTTTCCCAAGGAAGAAAAAATCGCCATCAATTGTCCCGAAAGATCCAGCATCGAATCATTGACCGGTATCTATTTAATTAAAAGTGATAACAATTGTGAAATAATATTTAAAAAGCAAAAGCTAATATTCCTCGATAAAACACATGAATCACCTTTAATGCCGCCTAAATTAAACTATAAACAAAAAATTAATAAAATCTCAAACTTTTCGATGAATCTATCGCCTCTAAAACTCAACGATATAACATTAAATCAAATAACACCAATCCAGGACATCGAAACCTACGAGTACATCCACATTCCCAACATTTGGACGATAGCTCTCTACGTCGCAGCCATAATAATAATTATCTATTTAATAACTAAAAGGCTGCGAATACAAATACAAAACCGAAGTTCAGCGAAGAAGACTGAAGACATCGAAGTTCAACTTCCAGGGGGTGCTTCCTTTTAAGGGTGGAGGAGTTACAGTGCCACTTTATGCTGAATAGACATTTATCCCATTTCGTATATATCATATTATGCTTAGTTTAGATGAATTATATAATGTAGTTTTCCTCTTTGAAGAATCGTAGCATCTTAGTTAGTCTGTATTCAGAGCTTATATTATAAAGACATAAATTAAGGTTTTTAACAATAAATAAACTTTTTAAAAAGCGACTTGTATTGTCTCGATATTTAACTTATATATATATAATGCTTTTAAATATTGAAACCTGTACATAGTTACTTCATCTTTATATATAATTTTTTTGCTGACTTGCAAAAAGCTTTAAAAAATTACGGGAAAAAATTAATATACCGCTTCAAATAAATCCCGTAAGACATATTGACTAAATTGGTGGTATCACTACTATTACTATCTACAGAATAATCTCTTTTTTGATGAAAGTCAGTAACTGTATGTCAATCATCTTTATCATAAATATTAAACATTGGTCTTATTAAATAGTTATCGCACCAATAGTACTGATTACGCATAACATTTTTTTTAAATTTAAGGGATGTACAAAATAATTCTTTTTGACTTCTTTGCTTACTTTCTTGCACTTTATAAAAATATGATTTCAATCATAAGTAAATGATGATAATGTAAGGCCGGAGTGCACGACAGTATAATTCAAATAAATGCTGGATCCTGGCGTTTTGAACGAATGTGTCATATGCTCGGAAGGTGCAATGCTTGTATTGAAGTTGGTGGTCGTCATTTTCACCAGTATGGTATTAAATGGTAATGGTACTAAAATTAAGATAGATAATTACTCTTTTAAGAGCCTGTAGCTCGAAAACGGTGCGTTTTCGGATTCGAGTTTATTAGTAAAAGTTAGTCCATTTTACATCTTTCACATATAATATAAATTTGTAATACGTATTCATTGACAACCTGTATAGTATAACAAACTTTAACAGTTTGTTGGAACTGGGGGGAAATTTTGAGTGAAAATGGCACCATGAACTTAGGTCCTATTTCTTTCTTGAATGAATAGTAAATAAAAATTCGAGTAAAAATTATAAAAGTACTATAAAAATTGCAGGGTAATTTTCTAATGAAAGATAAGAAATTGATATCGATCGTTAACTCTCAAAGATAAATAATTGACCAAATGTACTTAACAATATTTTCATGATTTACATTTTAGTTCATCGGAGCTATCAGTATACATTGATACCGTGAGTATTTTTTAACGTAAAACATTGGATTTGTCATATCCATGGTTACGACTTGACATTTGATTGACAGCAATGTATTTGCCTGTCCCATTTAAAATGAAACAGGGAACGAATTTGACATATGTCAAGACGTCAATAGAGGTTAAATTTGTACAAATAATTATATCTGCTTTCTAAATTAAATTTAGTTGTAGAAAAAATACTGTGTGCACCTTGTGCCCGAGTGATTTTTAGACTTGGCTAAATTTCTTACAATATTTAAATATAATACTTCTGTCAAATTCATTCCTTATTGTTAAATAAAATAGGTAAATACATTGCTGTCAATCAAATTTCAAGTCGTAACTTATAGGAAAATTCAGCGATTATCTGCCATATTGACAAAATGTCAATAGAGGTTAATTTTGTTTAAATAATTATACGTGTTTCCTAAAAATTAAATTTAGTTGTAGAAAAAATATTGTATTGTCCGAAATATATGTAGTTTAGTCTCGATTTTTTGACTTAAATGGCTAATTTTGAACAATATTTAAATAAAATACTTCTGTCAAATTCGTTCCCTATGTTTCATTTTAAATGGGGCAGGCAAATACATTGCTGTCAAGTCGTAACCATGGACATGACAAACCCAATGTTTCACGTTAAAAAATACGCACGGTATAAATAACTAATTAATTTAATTCACATCGAATATTGATATTCAAATTTAACTATTAAATTATTATATGTGCGTACGTAAATGAGTTCGCGCATGAGCATTAATACAGCTTGAAAGGCTTGAAAAAGTTTGATTAAGCTTAAACATCAAGCCAAGCCAAACATTTTTAACGCTGAAAATTTTCAAGCCAAGCCAAGCTTTGTTTTCAACAAGCCCAAGCCAAGCATAACAGAAAGTGCTTTTTTATTTTAAGCCAAATAGCTTGGTTTGGTGAATCTCTATTCACGAGCTCCTAACAACTTAAAGTCACATGAAATTTATCTAATATTTTAAACACCTGAAAATTGGCTCATTTTTCATCTAAAATATGGACGCTATTAAAAATAAACGATTAAAACAAGTAATGTACGTACTCAGCTATACAAGAAAACGTTATTCTCTTAATTTTAATTTACAATAAGATAAAAAGATCTGATACACACTAGCAGTGGCGTATTTAAGTTCAGTGCCGCCCTGTGCTATATCCCCCACCCCCTACTCATCAAGATGTTATATTGATCATATAGAAATAGATAATAAAACACAATATTTGTGAATGACGTTTTCTTTATATTTGCAGTTGTACACATTCATTACACTAATATTAATTGAAAGATTTTATTAGCAGCAAACATTTTACAAAAACCTAAATTAACAACTAGAATAGTACTAGCATTTATTTAATAACTGCTGTTTCAATTATATCTGAATAGGCTAAAGTTCTTGCTAGGTCGCAAATCTGCCACTCTGGGCTATAGCCCGTTCAGCCTCTACGTAAATATGCGCCTGCCTAGGGAATACCTTCATGAATACTTAATTAAATTTCAGTCAAAGAAAGAGTACATGTAACAATTCGATAAGATTTCATACCTACCATTTACTTATTTTTTTGTAAAACTAAAATCGAATCATTTCAAGTTACAATAGAGATTTAATTGGCCATTAAATTTTAATGCTTATATTGTTTCGAGTTTGATTAGTAGAATAAACCCACATACTGTTACATATTGTTTACTATTTCTAGTTGCACGTTTAAATGCCTTCATGAGTAAAACACAATTAAAAATATCTCACAAGATAAACCTGCATCATTTCCGGTTAAATTATTTCTGAGTACAATGTTCCATTAAAAGTAACGGTTGGTTTTTCATCTGCGTATACAATTCATTGAAATTAGCAAAGCAACGACAAAATAACAGTAACGCACCGAATATAAACACTCGCGCTTGAGATCTTAGCTGAGGCAGGCCGTGTGACGGACAGGCAAACTGTAGGTCGTGAGGTGTCTGTGGCAGCACCGTATTAATAACACCTGTACTAAAAGATCGGATTCGCCAACAATATAAAAATAACGGTGACACGTAGCAGAGATATCTCACGCGTTATTTTATTATTACTTTCGAGGAAGTATCCGTCGAGGAGGGAAACGTTGGCCATTCATGTGAGACTTGAGATGATCATATTAAGTTGCAAATTATGTGCCTATTAAATTTGTAAGAAGATATACTTGAGTTGTTCATTATTTTAATTTGATTTATTTAATACACACAAATATAATTATGCATTACATTACGTACCAAGAATAGGGATAATAATTTTTAAAAAAATATGCAATATGCGTACATTAAAATTGAAAATAATATCATAACTTATATTTTTTATGTTCTGATTACTGTTATCTTGCTAAATATGTCATTTTTGTTTTAAAAAATTCACATGTATTTTAAAGTAGTTTACGCAATATTACAGGAACCATCGAATTTTTAAAATTTATTTATATTTATTATGATAAAAAATCGCTTTATTTATTGCTACAGAACTTTACACGTATCTATATAAAATAGAATAGTATGGTTTCATTATTTCCTCGTCTGTGTCCTATGTGAGGGAAGTTTTGCGAGCATACTTTTTAAAATCTTAAGAATTATGTAACATGACGAATTAAAGTCAACGTGACTATTCAAAAATATTTGTCAAAATAATTCCTGTCACTAGTTTGTAACACTACTGCAATAGGGATGATTGTCCCTTATTATAGGTTACTATGACAAAATAAATAGAAAAACAATTAAATAATCCAAATTATTGGTAGCGTGCCATCAGGTTATTTATGGATAAATAACCAAAACCTAATTTTAATTTGTATAGATAATTCTAATGAATGGCAAAATTATTATTAAATTTAACACCTGAAAGTGATACTTTACTGGGTGAGCAAGCATATTTCAGAGCTAGCCGTAGGCGAGCTTTGGAAGCTTGTGAGCCCAGTATAGACACTTTCAGGTCATGTTGGGTACAATATTTTTTTGCGATCCTGAAAAAAGAATAAAAAAGCATTATTTTATTTTTTACTGCGAGTAAATAAGAAATAAATAAACAACTGATCTCCATGGAAACATTTAGCTTTACCGGTCTTGGGATCAGTAAAGTACTTTCCGATCCCTTATAGACAACTTTCCGAGCTAGCTCAGCAAAGAAGGACTTTCCGATCAGAAAGAGCTCATTTTCTGGGCGATCGCGAAAAAACTTATATAAACTATAATTTTATTTGTTCGGAGGCCAATGCTAAATAATAATGAAAACAATTTCTTAACAAATAGCTATATTACCAAAAATATAATTAAAATGGAAGTTACAATACACAAAAATTACAAATAGTAGTACAATAAAAGATGGGCAAAATTTCATAACATAATTTAGAAGCAGAGCGGAAAAGTTACAAGGTAAAGAATATTATTATTAAAACTTGGAATATTTACACTATATACAACTTACATCTTCACTAACTAACAACTTCTTACTTAATCTTGACTATTACTCTCCTCACAACTGACTGACTCCTCGTTAATTCCCCGATCGTTCAATTTATTTCTATCTTATTATTTAGACATTACCAATCTGAAATCTTATTGGTCATTTCTGACGTCAGCTCACCATTCAAGGAGCGCGTACACAGAAACATCACGAGGGTAGAAACGACCCTTGCCAAGACAAAGATGAGTCATATTCTTGTGACCCATGAGAACCAGACTGATGATATTTGCCAAACAATGATATAATAACTCGGAAAATACAATGTATGTTATAGGAAAATTCTGAGTCAGTACTTTAAATATTAAGTTTTGATAATTAATAAATCTGTTGCATGAGTTTGAAAGCTAAATTTAGAATAATGCTTGCCGAATGATTTACTTAATACAACTAATTACAAATTACAACTAATAATATTCGTAGAAGAGATTAATACTGAAGAAACATTGTTACAATTTAACATTTATGTGATTATGCTTATGGATACGTATGAAGTTAACCTTTTATATACTTAGAATTAAATACCACATATCACAAAGTTGTATATTATACAGTGTAAATGTTTCTGACTGTAGCATATGAATAGTTATTTATATATCAAATGAGTACGGTGTAACTTTCGAGTAAAAAAAGTGCATTTTTTCAACGGATGTTAATTTTAGACTACTAAAATTGCAGATATAATTGGTACAATACAGGATGTCATAAATTAAGTGGCTTACCGTTGAGATTTCGGAAACTTTAAGAGCTTCGAGGTCGATTACCGGGCGCGACTAATTGATGTTTTTGTATAACTTCCAATAAATCTCGATAGATATAATTTATAACAAAATTATATATTAATTTAAAGGTAATCAAGTGGAGATTGGCATAATTTTAGTGTTTTGATATAATTTATAAATTATTAATAATTCAAGAAAATGAGAGAATTCGTCAAAACAAAATATTTCAAAGCTACTTTATCTATTTCAACCAGAATTTTACTTTTATGTCCTGAATATTAGGGGTAATCGATATCACATAATTATCAATAATATTCGATATATCGATACGTCAATAAGTTTTAATATATCGATATTTATTGAATTATATGTATATCGAATAAATTCGATGTTTATCGAATAATATCGACATTTATCGAATAATATTCACATTTACCGAATAATATCGATATTTATCGAAAAATGTTGATATTTATCGAATAATATCGTTATTTATCGAATAAATATTGTACCGAAAAGTATTTTTATATAATTAACAAAAGCGGAATTTTTGGTTGCTATAAAAATTAATTGCTCTGCATGTACACTTGTCTGTTATGTTACTTGCGGTACTAAAAACACGTTCGGAGGGCACATTTGTTGCCGCACCTAACTAAGCAAATGTTGACAATTTTCAAAATCAAGTTGTTGAGGTATTCTATCACACTTTAAATGAGGTTTTGGTTAAACATATTCCCCTTAAATCTAAATTCTCTAAGATCTATCTAGTTTGGTATACGTATGAAATAATAAAAAAATTAAACTGAAAAATAAAGCATGGAAGAACTTCAAAAAGTCTGGTAATATCCTTCATAAAGATCAATTTTATTTATTACGCCGTGAAATTAAGAGTGAAGTTAACAATAAGAGAAATGCGTCATCTATACCGCCAGTATTAAGTTATAAGGATAACACTATTCAAGATCCACAGACTATAGTAAACAGTTTCGCTGAATATTTTTCTGACTCCTTCGCAAACAATTCTAACCCTGCTTCATTAAATCCCACAGACGTTAACACTAGTAACCCTCTCCTGCTATTTAAGTCAGTGACTACCGAAGATGTAATGGAAGCAATTAATAAATTAAAATGCAAGATGACTATGGGTCACGATTCAATTCCTTCATTTTTGATAAAAGATTGTTCCTCGGTATTTGTTAAACCGTTATTAATAATTTTTAATTTCATTTTGAATACAAGTACTTTCCCCGATTCATGGAAAATATCAAGAGTAAATCCAATCTACAAAAAAGGGAACAGAAATGATATAACAAACTATAGACCAATTGCCATTTTGTCAAATTTTAGTAAAATTTTTGAAATTGTTCTTCATAAAAGAATTTATTTTCACGTTTGTAACCAGCTGTCACATAACCAACACGGCTTCTTCAAGGGCAGATCTACGGTAACTAATCTTCTCTGTAAAACTCAATTCATTTGTGAAGCACTCGATGAGCAAAGTCAAGTTGACGTTATATATACGGATTTATCGAAGGCCTTTGATAAAATAGAACATGCCCTTCTCATTTCTAAATTACATAAATATGGATTATCTGACTGTCTAATTATGCTTTTAAAGTCATATTTAACAAATAGATACCAATTCGTCAGTTACTCTGGATATTCCTCTGAGATATATTTGCAAAAATCTGGTGTCCCTCAGGGTTCTGTTTTGGGAACCCTACTGTTCAATATATTTATAAATGATATATCAAATATAATAGATGTTGAATTTTTGATGTATGCTGATGATTTAAAATTATATTCAAAAATTTTGAAAAAAGAAGATTGTGAGTATCTTCAGTGTAACTTGGATAAAGTATACCAGTGGTGTTTGGAGAATAATCTTCATTTGAATATCCAAAAATGTAACGTTATGACTTTCTCGAAAAAACGTGAACCAATTCACTTTAATTATGTTTTAAATAATTGTACGTTAGAAAGACCATCTGTTATTAAAGACCTGGGTATTATTTTCGATCCGAAACTAAGGTTAAATCAACACATCAACGAAATTACTGCAGTTGCATACAGATGTCTTGGATTCTTAATTAGAAACGCTCACGTATTCAAAGATATGTCTATTCTTTGTCTCCTATATGTATCTCTAGTACGTCCTCATTTAGAATATGCCTCGGTCATCTGGAATCCGAATTTTGTTTACCAGTCCAACTCCATCGAAAATGTTCAACGCAAATTCTTAAAATGGGCTACATACATTATTGAGGGATCTTATCCCACCAGAGGAATACTTCAAGAACAATTATTAAGTTCTTTTAATATTGACTTTTTAGATGCGAGAAGAAGTCTGCATGCAACAATATTTCTTCAGAAAATAGTAAATTCTACTATTGACTGTCCATATCTTTTAAACAAATTGTGCTTTCATATACCTCGATCATCAGCAAGAAGTAAGTCCACATTCCATCTTAATGTAGCACGTACTAGCAGCCTTCAGAAATCTCCATTGCATCAACTTATATCATGCTATAAGCATTTTGAAGACCACATCGATCTATTCCACCATGATATTAATTACATAAAAAAAATAACTCCAACTACTTAAAACGTAATAATCTATTACCAAATTCTGCTTTCCTTACCTTAGAATTGGGCGTAAGTCTGTTAGGTATTGTAATTAATAATAATAATAATAATAATAATAATAATAAAAGTACGCAGATAGCGAATTTATGTATAAGTGATAACCTTGATAAACTTGGCGGCACGTATCGATAACTATCGATATGTGTCGGTAAATATCAATAAATATCGAAAACCATTGATAAATATCAATAAATATCGAAAACTATCGAAAACTATGGATAAATATCGATATCTACCGATAAATATCGAAAACTACCGATAACTATCGAAAAATATCTATAAATTAATATACGAATTCGATAGTTATCGATAAATATCGATTATCGATACATTGAAGTTAAAAAAACTATTCGATATTTAAAAAAATATCGATATGTATCGATATATCGATATTTCGCTTCTCCTACTGAATACTTCGATATTATTTAAAATTTGTGAGTTCGGTTTAGATTTTCTTATTTATTGAAAGTTTTATATCATCCATAAACTTGCAATGCTACTTTAAATCAGCGTTTTGGCGCTCCACAAATGTGGCGTTTACGTGTTATCAAAACTAGGGTATCTCCATAATACAGATTATGGTCATGGTGAGCTCGCTTTTTGTTTGCCGTTACCGGTCCACCGTCATTTTGTGTTGTTGTTCGCAAATTATTATGTATTCCAGTGGCTATTCGTATTATTTTAATGAAAAACTAATTTAGATATTTATGTAAAGTGTAAGTAATAGCACAGAAAAACCCTGTGGTAATACTTTCATTTTAATTTTTTATGCATTTTGTTAAGATAATGACCACGATTGCTGACAGTATTGAAAACAGATAAAATTACCAATATTAGGCACAAACATTTAAATTTTTAAAAGATGTGTAGAATATATGATTATTATGTTAATAATAATCACAGGTATTATATTAGAGGTAATAATAACAACCTACATCTTAAAATATAAATAACCTCTAAATCTATGTCAATAATAATTGTGTATCTCGTAAATAAATATTTCCTTTTTACCTTTATAAATTCATAATGGAATTATTTAATATTTCTTTATAGTATATTACATTTTTTACAAATGAATGCGGGCATGCATTCTCATTATGTTTAACATTAGACCGCTAATGGCGGCGATCTTGGCCCATGGCCATACCCTGTGGTATATATAGAGCTACCCTCTTCTTATGACCCATATGAAAGCCTTATTAATAAAAAAAATTACGCGTGGGCATATGTAAGTGGCACAAATTGAAGACAGAAGTAGTGACGAGCGATGCGTCTTCGATTACGGCAGGGAAGGAGTGGGAAGAACGCGACAGTAAGGCTATGTCAGACATTCTTTTAGCTATTCATTCGTCAGAATTGAAACAGGTGAAAGATTGTAAAAAATCTCGAGAACTTTGGCGAAAATTAGAAACCATTTACCAATCTAAGGGTCCCGCGGGTACAGCAAATTTACTGAAGCAAATAGTGTTTCAGCGTATGCAAGAGAGAGACAATGTTTGTGATCATCTGCGCAAATTTGTCGAGGCCGTAGATCAACTGAAGAATATGGGAGTATTAATTAATGACGATCTTTTATCGATACTAATTTTGTATAGCCTTCTATCGAATTATGAGAATTTTCGGATCGCGATCGAGTCTCGCAATGAACTTCCAAATCAAGAGATGTTGCTCATAAAAATAATAAGAGAGTGATGCAAGACAAAACGCGATGTACGGTGAAAAATTGGAACGCGGAAACAGAGATTTATGAAGGTGCTTCAACTTGCTCAACGAAGGCCGCGGGTAACAGAAAGTGGTGTCTAGATACTGCGTGTACGTCATATATGTGCAAAGATATGAACAGTTTCTCGCGCGTTGATACGAACATTTCCGAAAACTTAAATTTGGCAAACTTTATCACCGCGGAAATTAATGCTAGGGAAATGCAAGTTTGTTAACTCGAGTAAATAAAAGCGATAAAACGATCGATTTGAACGATGTAGGTATTATATGTGCCCGATCTACGAAGAAAACGAAGCAGCCGAGAGAATGAACCGCACGTTGATGGAAATGGCTCGATGCCTTTTAATGCAATCCAATCTTTCTCCTTCATTTTGGGCTGAGGCCGTAAATTTATTAAAAACCGTTGCCCAACCACTGCACTGAACGAAAGTACACCTTATGAGACGTGGATGGGAAAAACCACCAAATGTACTCGTAAGTAATCTTGAGGAATTCGGTTGCGAGGTTTACTGTTTGAATCAACAAGGAAATTTGAACTCCGAGCCTAAAAGGGTATGTATCTCGAAATTGCAGAGAACTCCAACAGCCATATTCATAGTAAAATAGAAAAGCCAGGTCTAAACACTAGTTTAATAGTTCAGGTTTAGTCTAAGACCAAAATGCCCTATTCATAGTAAAATTTGTGCCAAGTTTAAATCTGTGTTAAAAAGATCTAGATTAAACTCATCGATATACTAGGACTTGGTCTTTTTCGATATCCGCCATGCGCAGTAGCACAGTTTGTGACAGTTGTCAGATGATAATTATTTGTTTGTAAACAAATCTACAAAACTAAACTTGTTGACAGTCGGCAATTAAATTTAAATAATTGATATAATTTGAAGGTATATATGAGAAATACAGAAATATACGTAATATTTCTTTTTAGTGATATATTCAGATTTACAATGAGTAAGTGAGAATCTAATTGGACACAAAATGAAAAGAATCTGCTTTTGGAGAAACTGAAAATCCATGCAAAGGTTATGGAAAATAAAACTGTAAATAGTGCAGCCAATTCCAAAAGAAGAAGAAGCTTTCAAAAGTATTTCATATATGTTTATATTTGCAAGGAACAAAAAGAAAATATAGGAACAATGAAAATAATGAAGATGACAGCAAAGAAACTACAAAATCAGTAACATCAACCCCAAAGAATTTAATTTTATTAGTTATAATCTTTCATACAGAATGTATTTTATTTATGAATCATTTTTTCCTTCTATTTTAATAAACTTTGTTAATTAAAATGTTTTTATATAGTTCCCTTGGGTCATTATCCTGTCTTTCGTCGTTTTGTTCTTCATTATCCGGTTCATCGGAATCTCCGCTACTTACAATCATCTATAAAGAAATAATATAATATTAATAAAGTTATTTTACTTCCTAATAATAAATATACACAATATACCATCTCTATCACCCAATGTTTTACAGCTATATTGTGAAGAACTGCCATTGCAATAATGCTAATTTCAGCTGTTTTTAAAGACATCTGCATTCCAATTCCATTGGCCGAATCATCGTTCTACAACGTTTCTGATTCTGATGTGTGCTTCGTTGTATCGTTGTTCCGCATTTGTAGTAAAGCGAAGATATGGAATAAGCATAAAACTATGAGGATTCTATTGATTTCACTAGATTAACATAATTTAATATTATTAATACTAGAATTTCGTTTACATAAAAGTCTGCCTAGGTACCTAACATCGTGTTTTCAAGTTGCAATGATTCCATATTCTTGAATCGTATGCACTGCCCCTCCATCGTGCAACAATGTGTCAGATCTTGGCATTTGAATCACGAACAAACTACAACCAAGTAATAATTGTTACACAGGGTGTTAATTAAAAAGCGGACCATAGGCGTCTAACATGGGAAACTTATTATTTTCTATTTTCGTAATGTAATATGTTTTCGTGATAAAATTATACAATTACCTATGTATATATTTTTCTGAATTCAGTTTCGTCATATTTTTCAATGGGATTAATGTGTACAAGATATATCTTTTGTTTCCTTCTGCATTCAATTACATAATGAATTCTAATCACATAATCTGAAAAATAAATTAAAAATCATTAATATAAATATATTGGTTATATAGGTAGATATCGAGGTAGATATATATTATTCAATAAAATAAATTTCTACTTACGTTTACTTGTAAAATAATATTTTCAAATATAACCTCACTGGCTTTCTTCTTGTTGACAATTGAACATCTGCATTTAAACCAGCGTAAAACTAGGGGTCTGTCGGGTCTAAATATCAGACCGTATTTAAACCAGCACTACCGTTAGTCCAGTACTATGAATAAGGGAAAAGCCGAATCTAAACTACTATGCTTATAGACCAGGTTTAAACCGGTATATTTTTACTATGAATACGGCTGCAAGGGTTTTAGAGTGTGGATTCTTCAGGAACACCGGTTGGAAATTTTACGCGATGTTCAATTTCTTACGTCTTCAACGAAAAAAGAATATGGACATGAGGACTTTTCTTCAGAGATAACTTACTCCAAAAAGAATACTGAACAGAAGGTACCAACCAGACTATACATCGAATTGAAAATAGAAAATGAAGCTATAAAAGAAAAAGTCGACGAAGACAGTGAGCCTGATTTTTTGGGCTTCGATATAGTACATGAGCCTGTTCAAAATGAAGCTGCTTCATCTGGAAGACGCGGACGAGGAAGACCACGAAAGGAACTCACAGGAAAACGGGGCAGGCCAAGTAAGAAATTTCATATTAATGATTTCGAAGAAGATGGCCAAGAGCAAGCGCATTTATAATAATAATAATAATAATAATAATAATAATAATAATAATAATAATAATAATAATACTTTATTACCCAACAGCAAGCCATTTACAGGGTAAAAACAATGTACATGTAAACAATAGATAAAAAAATGATAAACAACATATATGGTGTGTTAAACAAAAATATCTGTAAAAATTTTGCTGGCATTCCGACACATTATGTAGATTGGGGAGCGTTGCAGCATGGTAGTGCGAGAAGTAGGGAGGTAAAAAGAACTGGCATGTCTGGAGGCCATCCTTGGTACATGGAATGGAATCCTGGATAGTAAAAAGGGCGCATCAACTTTGTTGTGGAGTAGCGACCAGAGGAATTTGGCGGTGATGTTTTCCCGGCTGGAGGTTAGAGATGGCATGGAATGACGTTGATTTGGTATTTATAGCGGAGGTTTCAGTTAAATCCACGATCCCCGATCCTGAATGGGATGAATGGCTACAGGCAATGGCCAACGAATTTCCATTTTTAAGAAAGATACTTGGGACTTGGTGGAACGACCCCAACATCGAACAGTTGTTGGAAGTCGCATGGTACTTAGGAATAAGTATGGAGCAGATGGTGCAGTTGTCAAGCAAAAGCTAGAGTCGTCGTAATAGGATATTCTTAACGCCCGGGAATGGACTTTAGGCAAACTTACGCACCTGTAGCTCGTCTTAGTTTCATTCGTCTTGCTATAGCTCTCGCAGTACAACGAAGAATGCAACTGCGACAATTTGACGTCGCTACCGCATTTTTAAACGGAGTCATCAACAAAGAAATATACATGGAAGTCCCTGATCACACCGAGAAAGTCCTCGAATTCATCATATAGAAAAATACGATTCACCGAATACTATTGACAAGACCAGGAAGATCTTTTACGGGAAATAAAGTATGAAGAAGGCGTTATTCAGGCTTAAGCAAGCCGCATGATGCTGCTACCAACGTCTTGATCAAGAATTACGTAAATTCTGAGCCCATCCAACAGGAGACACGACTATCTACGTAATGGTTAAAGGGGATGATCTTCTGATTATTATCGTTTATGTGGATGACATTATAGTAATGTCACGCGATACGCACAAGATCGCCTTAGTCCACAAGTTCCTCTTTCGATATAAATGACTTAGGAGAACTTTCGGGATCGAATTTCATCGAAATGATTCGACCATCACCATGAATCAGCGTGAATACATCACTAAAATCCTGAAACGTTTCGATATGACGACATGCAATCCAGTTTCCACACCACTCGAACTAAATACAAAATTGACCAAGTCTGACATTTGGACAGCTAATGATGGAGAGATACGCCGTACCGAGAGCTCGTTGGGGCCGTTATGTACTTGTCAGTTGCTACACGTCCGGACGTTTTTCACGCTATCAAGAGGGGGAAGTTTGACTGCATATACAGACGCTGACTGGGCAGCATGCGTTTACGACAGATTATATACAAGGTATGTATTCACGATAAATGGAGGAACCGTATCATCGAGGAAACAGCGTACTGTTGCGTTGTCCTCGACAGAGGCAGAGTACGTGTCTATTAGAGAGGTTTCAAAAGAGGCTATTCATCTCCGAAGATTGGCTGAAGAGATGAGATTTGAAAAGATGCCTTCGGTCAAGCTATTCAACGACAATCAGGGTGCGAAGAAGCTTGCAGAAAACCCTGTATTCCATTCTCGAACGAAGCACATTCATGTGCGTCAACATTTCGTTAGAGAAGTTTTAGCTGCAGGGGAGATGAGCATGGAATACTTGGCGACAAATGAAATGCCGGCGGACGTCTTCACTAGAACTGTTTAAATATACGCTCGTGTTGAAGAAATCAGCATGATCCAATTTGGTTTGGGAGGGGGTATTGAATTATTTCCGAAAATTGGATGAATGTTATACATAATTAAAATTTGTCAATTGTCTTTTTGTAATGTGTGTTACAATATTTTGTATTTATCACTTTGTTGATTATTAATAAATTGATTTCATATTAAATGGTAGTTATTTAATTGTCGGCCACACAGCACTTTAAACATTATTATTAATTATTATTTATTATTAATAATATTATTAACAATTATTATTATTAATCATCATTATTATTATTAATCATTATTATTATTATTATTATTATTATTTATTTAAAAATATCTCAGATTATATTCCAACTTTACTACATATATTTAACAGAAAAATTCATAGCGCTTTAAGAGACAAAAGTGATCCTTTTACTATCCCAGAGGAAAATTTCAGATAATTATTTAGATTATCAGGAGTCGCCGCACTCTATATTAATCATCCTTTACATATGCTTTATTTTACTGATTGCATTAGGTATTTGATAATTAGATATTCGAATTCGACCTATTATCTCAACTTTGTCATTATTGTTTGATTTTTAAGTATATTTTATTGATTAGATAACTTTTTAAGTTGTTCTTCCTTTATTTTGATCTTTTACCAGTTTTAATTTTTCAGTTTCGCGAGTTAATTGCATTGCTTTAATTTCAAAATCTAAATGAAGTAATTTTAATTTTATTTTGAACTCTTTTTCTTCATAATGTTCTTTTGTTGTTCCACATCTTTTAAAAAGGTAGCAACTTCTAACTTTACACTTGCCAAATCAGAATATTGTTTTGAAAACTGAGAGCTACTTAATAATGAAGAATAAGCTGCTGGTCTTCGTCTTTTGGCCCACGAATCTTCGGATATTTTCTTTTTTTTCTTATATACACCGTAAGAAGAACTGGGCTTGATTGATAACTGGTTTTCGGTTTCCTGTGTATGTTAAATTATATTGTTAAATAATATTTCAAAAATACTTATTTTTATGCTTACATTTGGGCCGCAACTGTGGTTGATTGATAATTGGTTTTCGGTTTCCTGCGTATGTAAAAATTATATTGTTAAATAATATTTCAAAAATACCTGTTTTTATGCTTACATTTGGGCCGCAATTGGGGTTGTTTGATAACTGGTTTTCGGTTTCCTGCGTATGTAAAAATTATATTGTTAAATATTATTTCAAATATACCTGTTTTCATGCTTACATTTGGCGGATTGTACTGATATATATAGTTTTTTTTCCCGACAAACTTTACAACATCTTGTTGTTACTACCAGAACAAATAGACGCACCCTTAGCTAAACTTCAATTTAATTTGAGCGGTGCAACAAATGCAAAGATTTAATGAGTTTATATTAAACTGAGTGTTTAATATAAACTCGGTTCTTGCCAACTGATTTTTGGTAACTAGCATGAGCAGTAAAAATCTGTTAATCAATATTAATTAAAAAAAGACTTGAATAACTTTCCCTAGATAGAGAACTTTATTTCTCTTGATAAATATGAAGCACATTAAGTTATGATAAGAATAAAATTAACATTATTTATCGGTTGTATATAAAATTAATTATTGTTACCATACAGCGTGGCGCTCGAAATCCGTTACAAGCATTTAACATAGGAAATAAAAATATTTTGAATATTTGCCTCCCGTTAAAACATAGTGTAATAAAACTTTGTACATATGTTCGGGAACACTTATTGCATCATTTTAATAATAAATTGTTTAAAATTAGTAAAAAATAATTTACAAATATAAGAAAATGTAGCAATTTTAAAGTAATACTTATCATCGGTAAAAGAATTTAATAATTATAATAACTAATAATAATAATAACAATAACAACAACAATAATAATAATAATAATAACAATAATTATAATAATAATTAATAATAATAATAATTAATAATAATAATAAATAAATGTAATAATAATAAATAATAATAATAAATAATAGTAATAAATAATGATAAATAATAATAATGGGGTGTAGA
The DNA here is from genome assembly GCA_943142095.1 of Ophonus ardosiacus. Classification (NCBI taxonomy): domain Eukaryota; kingdom Metazoa; phylum Arthropoda; class Insecta; order Coleoptera; family Carabidae; genus Ophonus; species Ophonus ardosiacus. Next base: position 37,530,888 of record OW964824.1, on the reverse strand, counting down.
GCTAGTTCGCCTCCTCGTGGAGCACCCTGGGTAACGCTAAATGAACTAGCACAAATCGGCGACCAGACAATCCTCAAGACATTATTGAGGATCTCCTGATCATAAAATTCTTCACAATGGTTCAAACATGGTGGTAGTGATGCAACAGTTCTACTGAAAACTTCTGGCGATCCAGAATGGGACAAACAGGACAGTACCTACACATCTTCTTCAAAGGCGCCTTCCACCACTTTGACCTACTCATCCTCGTCAAATGTAGCACCTACCTCGGTTATCCCATAGGTTGAATGCCAATTCAAACTACGACCTCACCAACAAACTATTTTATTTTACTATTCAATAATTATAATTACTTTTGTGATGAATGTACGCCATACGATAAATAAATAAATAAATAATAATAAATAATTAATAATAATAATAAATAGATTTATTTTCTAGACACAAGAAGTATATAGAACACGTCAATTAAAAATTCATCAACATTATAAAAGTTGTGTTCCAGAAGATACAATCTTTTTAAAAGTACTTTCGGACACAACCGAATTTATTAAATATGGCAGTTTCTTATATAAAATAAGACCAAATGTATTTGGAGATTTTTTAACAATATCTAGTCTTGAATAGGGATATAATAATTACTTTGGCTTCTAGTATCATGGTAATGGTTATAGCTGAAATTAAAGTAAAAGAATTCTTATTGTTATGTATGTAAGCCACTTCTCAAAAATATAAATACTTGTTAACGTTAATAATTTTAATTGCTGAAAAATATTTCTACATGTTTCATGATATCTTGTTCCAACTAAGGCTCTAACAATTATATTTTGGCTGAGAAAAACGTTGATACAATCAGGAGAATTGCTGCAAAAACAGATCCTATAGCGAAGTCATGATTCTACATAGGCATGATAGAACATTAATGCCCGTATTCATAAACACTCGTAAATTTTAAACGGGTTTTTATAATTTTTATCCAATAAAAATAGTCGACATTGAAAGAAAAATTTAAATTTTATTTGTCAAGTGTGATTCTATTTGTCAAAAATTATAATGAGCCGTTTTGAAACTTTACGAGTGTTCATGAATATGGGCATAAGAGTTTAGTAATGTTTAAAAATTGCCGTAGATGTTTAATTTGAAAAGTAATAGTTCATTCATCACATTGTTGTTTCAAGTTCAAATTTTTGTTTATTATAAAACCAAGAACTTTAGTTGATTTAAGATTGGATTTCTCACAGTTTGGGAATTTTAATGTTATTTCTTGATTATTCTTATTTTGGTGAGAATGAAAAATTAATAATTTAGTTTTAGAGTCATTTTAAAAAAAGCTTGTTATAATGAAACCAAGAATTTAATAAATTTATATCATGATTACATTGAGTAATTAATGTCTCTTTATTTTTATTAGAGGTTATTAAAGAAGTATCGTCGGCATATAGCATAGGAGTAATCTCATTAGGTAGAATTTTTATAAGATCATGTACATAAATAATAAACAAAACAGACGCTAGAATAGTACCTTGAGGTAGTCCTACGTTTATTTGCACTAAATCTGAATTTACAGGTTTATGTATAGAGTTATTATCTATGTATTTAAGAGATACGTATTCATATCTATTTTGCAAGAAAAGCAATCCATTTAAGAGCAACCCCTCTAACATCAATGTATTTAAGTTTAACTAATAACTTGTCATAAGCAACACAGTCAAACGCTTTGCTAAGGTCGGACATTCTCCATTATTTAAAAATTCTACAATGGTGGAGTAAAGATAATATAGCGCTTGTATATTTGAACTATTTTCTCTAAAACCAAATTGTTTATCAGAAATAAAACCACTTTTATTTAGGAAATGTTCAAATCTATTTAAAAAGCAGTATTCTAGAATTTTGGAGAAGCCGGAAGTTAAAACTACAGGCCTATAATTATCTGTTCATTTCTTTTCACCTTTTTTGTATATAGGAATTACTTTATTTAATTTTAGTTTTTCTGGAAAAGTGCCATTTGCAAAAGATGTGTTAACAATGTATATTAACTGTGCTGAAATAAGATTTCTAACAAAAAAATTACCCAAATATTGTTTTTATTGCATTTAACATGTCTTCTGAACACATGCAATTCTAATTATATCTATATTTCATTGTACGAGGAAGTTCCTAAATTCTTCCAATGCATTAACAAGATTGGCGGTATTTCTGATGGATATATGCATTTTACCTACAATTTTAAATAATTAATAAAACAATAAGAAAGATTAAATGTACTTCCCAGAAAAAGCTTTCATAATGTCGCTAAAACTATCATTTACAAACTATGTTGTAAACATTTGAATTTTCCAACTGGTTTCCATAGTGCCTTAGCCTCTGCGATTAGATTATTCTATATATTACAGTGCCTTTATCTCTAAATCTATACATGATATGATAAATTTTTTTCTTCAATAATAGTAATAGGTAACAGAAATTTTCAGAAAATAATATTTAGAAGATTTTTTAAAAGAAAGTATGACTTCCGGTTGACCAATTGTTATCAAAATCTAATCAGCTCTTCCCAGAAATGTCAGATTGAGGAAACTGCAGCTAAATATTTTATAAGTCTGATAGTATTTGAGAAACCGTGGGAAGAGCTGATTAGAATTTGGTAACAATTGGACAACCGGAAGTAATAGTTTCTTTAAAAAAATCTTCTAAATATTATTTTTTGAAAATATCTGTTATTTCTAATATTAAAGAATAAAAAAAATCTCTATCTGATACATTTAAAATATTTATTATTTCTAATATTAAAGAATAAAAAAATCTCTATCTGATACATTTAAAAAAATTATTATTTCTTCCATGGAGTTAAAGATAGAGACTTATAAACATATAAAATAGTAAGTTGTAAATTTATCTGGTAGCCCATGGAAAACAAGTGGAAAAATTAAAATGTTTGTAATTGACAGATAAATGTGAGTGTCAAAAAGCCAGAGACATTACTGAAGACTTTTTCTGGGAAGTACATTTAATATTTACTTTATTATTAATTAAATATTTAAAACTATAGATACATTTACCTTCAAAAAATACCGCCAATCTCATCAATGAGTTGGAAGAATCTCGAATATTAGAAAAATAAGAGTGAATAGAATGAATTAAAAAATATACAAATATACAGTGTGTCCCATTTAGAGGTGCCACCATTGGGATCTCGAGAACTATAAGAGATACGATGTCGGTTAAATGGAACTTTTTATGCGCCTTTGGGAGGCCATCTCAGATGTGCTTTTATTTTTCCAAAAATTCTCATAGGGCACTAGATAATGACGAAAAACTGAATATTGTTGATTTTTTCTTTTTCAAATAACTTCTAAACTATTAATAATTGAGAAAAAAGTTTCAAATATAAAAGATAGATATTTTTATTAACTAACCAGTGGCGTACGGAATAAATTTTTATATCCGTAAAGTTTTGAGATATAACACAAACTTATATTTTTTTAAATGGAACCCATATCTGATTTTAGTCTCAAAAAAATAAATATTTTTTTCTCTTTTCAACGATGTAAGGGTTATTATGTTTTATATTTGTTTTGCCTTCAAAATTATTATTTTTTCCTTATTTCGTATTAAATTTACAATTATTTTGAAAATATTGGTAGATTTCTATTTGGAAATACTCCTTGTATTTAAATAATTTATTTCGTTAGAAAATTTTGCTCAAAATTCGTATCAAATTAATTTTTATAATATTTTGTATCAGGTCGCCCTTGGCTCATCATAGTGTAATTTGTAATTATGAGTCTAGAATGAAAATATTAAGTAATAAAGGCATTAAATAAATTATTTTGATCAAATACAATATAATTAATAAAAATAATAATGTTTTTTTGGAAAATAATAAAAAAATTCAGGAAAATAAGGAGAAAAATTAAATTTTAGGAGCAAAACAAATAGACTAAAATCAGATATGGGTTCCATTTAAAAAAATATAAGTTTGTGTTATATCTCGAAAATTTACGGATATAAAAATTTATTTCGTACGTCACTGGTTAGTTAATAAAAATATCTATCTTTTATATTTGAAATGTTTTTCTCAATTACTAATAGTTTAGAAGTTATTTGAGAAAGAAAAAATCAACAATATTCAGTTTTTCGTCATTATCTAGTGCCCTATGAGAATTTTTGAAAAAACAAAAGCACATCTGAGATGGCCTCCAAAGGCGCACAAAAAGTTCCATTTAACCGACATTGTATCTCTTATAGTTCTCGAGATCCCAATGGTGGCACTTCTAAATGGGACACACTGTATAAAGAAGATATGTGTTTTTGTATGTATCAGATATATCAAATATGTACAATACTTATATAGTCTAATATAGAAATATTTGATTTTTATCCATTGGGAAGTTTTATAAATTGATGTTTTCTAGTTACAATCAAATGCACTTTAAAATTTAATAAAATTTGTAATTACATATTTATTTGCGGTTGTGCAAAAAATATTGTCTACACCTCGCCCGCGAAATCCTTTAGTGCCCTTGAGATTGTCGCCTCTTGAAAGCAGCCTTGGCGACAATTTTTGTCTCGGTACGCTGAAGAGTGATTTCGCAGCTTAGGTTTACAAATACATAATTTTTTTGTGCAATTGAACGCGAAAATTTCGGGCTAGGGCTATGTAAAAATTTTCACGACATGCATTTATCGGTTCCGCAAATCTAGCCCATGAAGTTGGCGCATATGGAATTGCTCAAATCTTGACTTGTGCACCGGAGTACAATTTTTTTAAAAAATACTACCAATAACGTAACCTAATCCTAATTCATTCTATACTCCACAGTGTACTAGTCAGCCATATTGTCGAACGCACCGTATGTCGAGATTTGAGCATTTCGGTACGCGCCAACTTCATATGCTAGATTTGTGTAGTCGAGAAATGCATTAGTCGTAATTTGAAGATGTAAAATTTTTTTGGTACTCATGCCTTGGAATGTGTTGTTTCGCGTCGCCTAAGCAACGTCCGAAACGTCAATTTCCCAGGTCTCCACTAAATAAGCGACCGGGAAATTTTGTAAAAAACACTCTTTTATTTCTAAAGCATTTCTTAAAAAACTATATTTATATTAAAAAGGTATAGTTCCTCAAACACTCTTCGGCTTAATAAAAATAAGAGAAAATGGTCGAATATTAAATGAAATTTAATTATTAATTAATATAATAAATTTATTGCATTTGGTTCACAATGTTGGTCACACCTTGAACTTGTGATGACAGCAATCGGCTTCGGGCAGGAGTGGAGCAGTAGAAAATATAACCAACAAACGTAACATAAATTGTAACATAAGTAGATAAGAAATTAAACAAGTTTATTAAATTTTAATTTGTTATAATACTACAATTGAAATTGGTGTGAACTTTAGTATAAGGTCCCAGCCATCAGCTGTGCAATGTTAATGTATTTATAACAATTTAAATTTGATACATCACTCTGAAGTTGGCTGCAAATCAGTGTATGTGTATCATTTGTTTTAATAAATGATATTATTTGTACAAAAATAACTATTAGTTTTATAAATTCGTACGAAAAATATTGTACAAACCTCTTGCGTGAACTTGGTTCCCGGAATCGTTCAAACACTCATCCGGGAACCAGATGTTCCCGCATTTGGTATGAAAATAACTATAGTGTGTTTCATGCAATCCCACATTTCGCAGTCTCTAAACAGGCCGCGAAATTCAATTTCGCAGCTATTACTATTGTACTTGCCATCCAATAATTATAAACTGGAGATTTCTACACTGTTGTCAATAGTGTTGCCGGAAGTCGAGACGAGACGAGACTTGGAGTCTGTCTTGTCTTGGTCTTGACTTGGTCTCGACTAGAGTGGTCTCGTCTTGGTTTTGTCGAGACGAGACTTGATGTCAGTCTCGTTTCGTCTCGAGTCTCGACAAGACTCTCGACTTTGCCTCCATAAACAATTTTTGTATAATCGCATCTAATAGTACATAAAATTCTAAGAACACCAGTAAAATCGCGATTCAAATATTCCAAATAATATTTGAGATATTTATTATTAAGTTTTCTATGAATATCATCAACTTGATAATTGAGCTCTTGAAATAATTATTATGAAAATATACGTATATATCGAGTGTTGTTTTTCATTACTAAACATAATATAAAATGAAGCATTAAGTAAATAGACAAAAATCTCAAAAAAAGTAACTTCTTTCGCTATTTTTTATATTTTAATAAATAAATGTTAAATAGGCAGATAACAAAACTAGCCTTTCACGTATCCCCTGGTACGCGTACCACAGGTTGAGAACCTCTACTTTATTTCAAAAGTTTGCGCTTGCCCCCCCTGAAAAAATTAAATACATTGTATAAATACCTAATTCATTCATATGAAAAAATTGAAAACAATAATCAACGTTGACTTAAAGCCATAAAAGAAATGTAAATATAAAAGTCGTAATATACAAGCCCTTCTTAACAATTTCCTTAAAACTTTGTATGCACAAATGTGTAAAACAAACTGTTTTCCTAATCCCTAATATAACATAATATAAAAAGAAATTTGGGTGAAAAATAACACATTTCTTTTCTTGTAAAAATCCAATAATGGAACAATAAATTTTACAACGGCCTGTGCTATAAATGCTGCATATTACCAGACAATAACAACCACTTTTAGACATCTGCTAGTAATAAAAGTAGGTAGGTTTGCCCAACCCAAATCCAAATATTACAGAATACAGTACAAAAAATACTTTAGTCAATCTAACAATTTTGCATCCTAAAAATATAAAACCATGTAATAAAGAAAAGTATAAACGGATGATACAATAATTAAATGAAACATAACATAGACAATTTTTATGAGGAATCATTATTATGGTTTCATAAGTGGAAAGAGAAACCTCTCGAGAAAGAAATACCATGTGAAGAATTATTAGATATCTCCAAAAAATTCTATCCTTTTTTACTCCATGCCTTGATTTTATTTTTAACTCTACCTTCTACAACATGTAAAAGAAATTCTAGTACATAAAAAAACTGTTGTGGCTATCACAAGACCTTCCGTCAATTTGATGTATTTTGTACGAATCTCACATCAAAAGTTCCCCAGAAAATATTCTATATATTTAATAAAATTGTAACACGAACATTTACTATTTTTTACAAATTCCATACCGAAAGTTCCTTGGAAAAAAATTCTATAAATCCAATAAAATTATAAAACGAACAATCATTATGTAAATTGTACTTGACACTGAAATCTGTCAATTACAATTTTTTGAATATAACAGCTGTTTCTATGATTATTGTAAAGATGACATTTTTGAAATTTAATCTATTTATAATTCGTTAAACCGTAAAACTGTTATTAAAGTTTCTTAGTTACTAATTTTTTTACTAATTTTATAAATTTAAGCACGTATATTATAATTTATTTATGTTTGTCAAATAAGAGTTTTTTTTTTTAGAGAATTGTGTTTATGTAACTACCTACAGTTTTTATTAAATATACCATTATTATTCTAAATACGTTTATTATAATTTACTTAGGTAAGTTTTTGGAATAAGTGTATTTTTGGCAAATAAATAACATATAAATATATGACTAACTATATATTCTTTAAAAATAAAAGAAAAATACTGTATATTTGCAGAGAACGTTACTTTTGTTAAAATAAATTAATTGCTAATATTGAGAATGCACCACAGATGTAATTTTTGCATGCTATTTGAAAATTGGAAATATTTTTCAAGATGTAGTTAGTATTTCATATACCCAGTCGTACCAATATATTAATTGATAATTAAACAAAAATTAAATTAAAATCAACATATTTATACGTACAAAACATGTATATTATAAAATAAAGGTTAATTTTAATTTAATTAAAATACTGATGCATTAAAATAACATAAGAATTCTAAATTTATACCTATTTCTTTCATTTCATCCCACCTACATTGCAATTTAAATTCATTTAATACTTACATTTGGATTATTTAGAAGAATAAGGAATACAGCATATTCACTTAAATTAATATTTCTGGAACACAACTATGAAAGTAGAAAATTACAAAATTTGAAATATTAATATCTTTCTTTATAATATTATTTGTAGGATACATTTGAAACACTTTGGTATTTATTAAATATATATACTTTGTTTCAAAATAACATTGTACATTATTTTTAAATAAAATATTATTTTGAAACTAAGTATATATATATATTTAATAAATATCTTATTTATTCGAATTTTCAAACAATATTTACAGCAATACTCTCAGTTTTTGAAGCACTTTTAGAATTAGCCCAGGCAAATTAAACTTTTGCTTCCCGAAAAATATTACAAAGCTGGAAATGATTTTAATCCACTTTGAGCATCTCAACTAAGAGTAATGTGAGTTTGCGACAGTTTCTGAGATGAGCTTAACTTTTGGGAGCCGAAAAACCACTTAATTTTGGGACATTTTTCAGTTTTTCGTTTATAACTGGAGAACGGTGCATCTTATAGAAAATTTTATTCTGTCTAAAATTAAAAAAGCGTCTAAGGAGCTCTTAAATGTTAAATTTGGTTCAGCGGTTTAGCCACAATCGATCGTCAAAATTCAGCTATTTTTACCAATTTGGTTGAAAAGTGGGTTATACTCATTTTCACACGCCTGTAACACAAAAACGGCTCCTTCATATAAAAAAAGTCAAATTATAAATGTTTTTAAAATTTACTCATTCCTACACTCATGATACACACAAAAAAAACGAAAGTAGTCGTAGCGCTGAATTTCCGATACGAGCTATTTTTGAAGTTAAAAGACTTTTGAACCCCAAATCATCCACATTCGTCCAGTTATTATTTAAAGGTAAATTAGTTGCCTAGTTAGTTTTAATGTTAATTCAGCATTTGGTGCTGCTTGATGAAATGTATATTACTATTGAAGGGTCTCCTTATAATTTATTGTGGTTTCAAATTGGCACTCGGTTGTCCCATTTTTGGCCATGGAGGCATTCCGTTTTATTAGGAGAACCAAACGACGGGCCACCTACTACTATCAGAAAATAATTTCGATTCGACATGTTTGCCTCCTACTGAAGCGGCTGCTCACCAGCACTTCCCCCAGGGGGCATGTATGGAAAAATAGCATTCTTGATCCACAGTAGAGGGGATGGAAGACCACCAAATACGGTCTAATTCCAATTCCAACAGCCCAAACCCCAGCGCCCCAGAAACTAGTAAATATCATATCCTGCATCTGCACAGAAGGATGCCAAACTGCTTGTTCCTGCAGAAAAGCTGGCATCAAATGCTCCGCCATATGTGCGCACTGCAAAGGACACACATGCAGGAATTCCCTTACTGAAGATGAAGTGTAACTTGAGGCCGCTCCGTAAGACGAAGAAATCGACATAGTTGAAAAAGGAACTGAGCAGGATCCCTTCTCTGACGAAGGCGAAGAACTAGAAATCGATTTTTCCTTCCACAAACAATCTTCTCCAAAATGAAGAAGAACATCGAAACAAAGAAAATGATTGGAGTAGGGATTATGTTTTTCGGAAATTTATTAATCAATTTAAACTATATAATAATAATAATAATAATAATAATAATAATAATAATTTATTACCCAACAGAAAAAATCCATTTACAAGGTAAATAAAAATAAAATAAATTAACATAATAAATACACAACAGTAATAAATCATATTTAGTTAATATAGTTAACAGCTTCAAAATAAGAAATTCCAGTAGAACGTAATGTGTACAGTGTGCAACAAAATATATCACATGAGGTACATATTTGGTTGTAATTATCACAAGTGAAAATGGGCGACCTGAGCAATAAATTCGTTTTCGCAATATTATTATAAAAAGTGTTTACTTTACGGGAAGCATATGTTGGAACTGAGAAATTAATTTCAGATAATAGCGCACTGCAATCAATGTCACTGTGTAATAATTTGTGTAAAAATGAAAGTGTGTGTAATATAAAACGAGTATGTAAAGATATACCATCAAATGATGATAATAGTAAATTATGATCAAAGCCTCTTTCTGGATACACATTATATACCTTAAACCATAGAAATTTGAAAAATTTTCTTTGCACATTTTCAAGTAGTTGTTTTTGGTTATTGTATAGCGGGTACCAAACAATGATGCAATATTCTAAAATAGATCGCACAAGAGAATAAAAAAGTGATTTTAATGCATTGACATTTGTAAAAGATTTACAATTGCGTATAATGAAGCCGAATACTTTATTAGCTGATTGTATGACATTATGAATTTGTAGATCGAATGTGAATTTAGGGTCAAAAATTATTCCCAAATCTTTTGTCTTATAATCCCTGCGTAATGGTAATGAATTTATAGTATAGCCATGTACAATTAAGTTATTCTTACGGGAGTAAGTGACAATTTTACACTTATCAATATTCAAATCTAGTCTGTTTTTTTCATTATTATAATATATATATATATAATCATTATTACGTACGTTAATAATATGATTGTTAAATTCAATCTAATTTGATTCTATTTCACTGAAATATTACCTCTTGAAAAACTCAGTACTGATTAATTAATTAACTTTTTTGTTATTGAAGTACTTTTTCCTTTAATACGACTTTTTTGCTGATATGCCTTTCTCATTTTTTAAATTTTTTATTATCATTTGGGCTGCCATGGTAATTTCATTCGTCTGAAAAGTAAACCTTTATGAAATTGCCTTTAAATTCGAATAACTGGAAGAATGTGGATGATTTGGGGTTCAAAAGTGTTTTAACATTAAAAATAGCTCTTAGCGGAAATTCAGCGCTACGACTACTTTCGGTTTTTTTGGGTATCTATCTGTATGCAGGAATGAGTGAATTTTAAAAACAACTTCCATAATTTGGCATTTTTTATATGAAGTAGCCGTTTTTGAGTTAAATTCGTGTAAACATGAGCATACCCACTTTGCAGCCAAGCTGGTAAAAATTACTGATTTTTTACTGTCGATTGTAGCTAAACCGCTAAACAGAATTTGACGTTTAAAAGCTCTTTAGCTCTTTTGTGAATTTTAATTTTAGAAAGAGTACAATTTTCTATAGGTTGCACCGTTTTCGAGTTATAAGCAAAAAACTGAAAAATGTCCCAAAATTTCGTGGTTTTTCGGCTCCCAAAAGTTAAGCTCACCTTAGAAACTGTCGCAAATTTATATAATTTCTATTTGGGATGCTCAAAGTATATTAAAATCATTTCCAGCTTTGTAATATTTTTCGGGAAGCACGGTCTTTTTTTGGACTAATTTGCCTGGGCTAAATAGATGTTTAAAAAAATACCTTTGATCTGAAGTCGAGAGTCTTGTCGAGACTTCAAGACTTTCTCGACAAGACTTGATGCTGGTCTCGTCTCGACTTTTCTAGTCGAGACCAAATGATGGTCTCGTCTCGACAAGACCAAGACGAGACGAGACCAAGACCGGTCTTGGTCTTGTGGCAACACTAGTTGTCAATTCATGGGTACTGTTGAAAATGTTAAGTTATGAAGAAACGGCAATACCGCATGACAAGGGTCAGGGTGCGGTGAAGGGAAAAGTTGAACATCAGTCCATACTAATTTGACGGCGAGTATAGTAACTGCCATTAATATAAATGTCACTTTGACATTTGAGATTTGGCACTACAGAAAACAATACTATAATGATAATGACATTTTTAAAATATGATAGCAATAAGTTTCTCCGTTTATTTTCTAATACCCGTTAAATTTTGCATCAATTTTAAGAACATGGCCAAGTTCTAAAAATTGAGCTTTTTATACTAATTAAGCTGGAAATAAAGCATGTACAATTTTTCCTTCAATTTTTTTTAGTGTTTTCTTGTAATTATAATAATATATCAATACGAGTATATCAATTTCATTATATGACTGTTACGTGTCAATGACTTAATATTTCAAGATGAAAAAAATTTGATGTGGCCTGCACATAACTTCCCGCTGTGTATTTAACCACGCAGTATAAATAAAGCAATCATTATGTTTAAATCGATGACGCCAACTGACCAAAGTGAGCACCAAACAGTCTCATTTCGGCATGTGATGGTACCTCGTGAATCGCATGAAGATTTTCCTCTGCCCATATGTGGCAATTTTACCTATTAACATACCCCGAGAGCTGAAAATGTGTCTCACCAAAGAAAAATATTTGTCCTTCAAAAATCAGCATGAACTTCCTGGTGCTCTAAAACGTAATCTGTGTAAATTCTCCGCTGTAAATGATCCATTTCGTAAATGTGTAGTTGCAAACTACTATTTGACACTTTGAAAACACGTACTTATTGACAGCTGTTTCATTGATAGTCGGATCTTGCTGTACATCTTATATTATTTTATGATGGAAAATATATTATTTTTACAAACCTGAATTTCATTAGATTCAAATATATTACTACTCATTCTCCTTAACACAGTTTCATTATTAATTTTAATGTAAAGTAATTGCTTCCTGCCAGTGACATTTGTACTTCAATAGCCAAGTATTGAAAATGCTTTTTGTATCCCTCGTACGCCCTCATTTAGAGTACTGTTCAACAGTCTGGAACCCGATTTATTCTGGGTCCGCGGTACTAATAGAAAAAGTCCAGAGAAGATTTTTAAAGTCAGCCATTTTCTATGCAGAGGGTGCTTACCCCGCTTGGGGCACGTCGCAAGAATCAATGTTAGCAAAATATAATCTTGTTCTTCTGCAACAGAGAAGAAGCATGCATGCAGTTATTATTTTGTTCAAAATCATTAATAATGTAATCGATAGCCCTTACTTGTTGTCAATAATAAATTTTCATGTCCCAAGGTTATCATCGAGACATGCTACTACTTTTTACGTAACCTCTGGTAAATCCAACGCTTTGAACAAATCGCCTATACATTTTATGATTAATTCGTATCATGCTGTCGAAGACAATTTAGATATATTCTTTTGCTCATTGAATGATATTAAAAGAATATTCTATTAATTTGTATGCTTTTTTCCTACCCTGTAATTGGGCTCAGCCTGTTGGGTATGGTTCTCAAATAATAATAATAATAATAATAATAATAATAATAATAATAATAATAATAATAATAATAATAATAATAATAATAATAATAATAATAATTTGTTTAAATATGTCTAATTTGTTATTAAATTATTAAGTTTTTGTTTGACGCAAGGAAAGATGATGTATAAAAATAAATTATTTTATAAAAAGTTATTTACTAAATTCTATTATCATAGGATTGAAGATTGTACCATTATACTCAATTTTTATTAGTAAAAGTTGCTGATGTTTTCAAGAAAAACTGTTAACAGCTTGTATAAGTGATACATATATATATATATATATATATATATATATATATATATATATATATGTGCGTGTGTATGTGTGTTAGTGAAGTGTGTGTGAGTGTTGATCCTGTGGACACGATTACACAAATATGAAATTTTGTATACTCATTCTATACCAATGTGGGAAGAGCTCATTAGTTTTAGTGTATATTGGGTAACCGGAAGTATCACTTATACAAGCTGTTAACAGTTTTTCTTGAAAACATCAGCAACTTTTACTAATAAAAATTGAGTATAATGGTACAATCTTCAATCCTATGATAATAGAATTTAGTAAATAACTTTTTATAAAATAATTTATTTTTATACATCATCTTTCCTTGCGTCAAACAAAAACTTAATAATTTAATAACAAATTAGACATATTTAAACAAATTATTATTATTATTATTATTATTATTATTATTATTATTATTATTATTATTATTATTATTATTATTATTATTATTATTATTATTATTATTTGAGAACCATACCCAACAGGCTGAGCCCAATTACAGGGTAGGAAAAAAGCATACAAATTAATAGAATATTCTTTTAATATCATTCAATGAGCAAAAGAATATATCTAAATTGTCTTCGACAGCATGATACGAATTAATCATAAAATGTATAGGCGATTTGTTCAAAGCGTTGGATTTACCAGAGGTTACGTAAAAAGTAGTAGCATGTCTCGATGATAACCTTGGGACATGAAAATTTATTATTGACAACAAGTAAGGGCTATCGATTACATTATTAATGATTTTGAACAAAATAATAACTGCATGCATGCTTCTTCTCTGTTGCAGAAGAACAAGATTATATTTTGCTAACATTGATTCTTGCGACGTGCCCCAAGCGGGGTAAGCACCCTCTGCATAGAAAATGGCTGACTTTAAAAATCTTCTCTGGACTTTTTCTATTAGTACCGCGGACCCAGAATAAATCGGGTTCCAGACTGTTGAACAGTACTCTAAATGAGGGCGTACGAGGGATACAAAAAGCATTTTCAATACTTGGCTATTGAAGTACAAATGTCACTGGCAGGAAGCAATTACTTTACATTAAAATTAATAATGAAACTGTGTTAAGGAGAATGAGTAGTAATATATTTGAATCTAATGAAATTCAGGTTTGTAAAAATAATATATTTTCCATCATAAAATAATATAAGATGTACAGCAAGATCCGACTATCAATGAAACAGCTGTCAATAAGTACGTGTTTTCAAAGTGTCAAATAGTAGTTTGCAACTACACATTTACGAAATGGATCATTTACAGCGGAGAATTTACACAGATTACGTTTTAGAGCACCAGGAAGTTCATGCTGATTTTTGAAGGACAAATATTTTTCTTTGGTGAGACACATTTTCAGCTCTCGGGGTATGTTAATAGGTAAAATTGCCACATATGGGCAGAGGAAAATCTTCATGCGATTCACGAGGTACCATCACATGCCGAAATGAGACTGTTTGGTGCTCACTTTGGTCAGTTGGCGTCATCGATTTAAACATAATGATTGCTTTATTTATACTGCGTGGTTAAATACACAGCGGGAAGTTATGTGCAGGCCACATCAAATTTTTTTCATCTTGAAATATTAAGTCATTGACACGTAACAGTCATATAATGAAATTGATATACTCGTATTGATATATTATTATAATTACAAGAAAACACTAAAAACAATTGAAGGAAAAATTGTACATGCTTTATTTCCAGCTTAATTAGTATAAAAAGCTCAATTTTTAGAACTTGGCCATGTTCTTAAAATTGATGCAAAATTTAACGGGTATTAGAAAATAAACGTGTCCACAGGATCAACACTCACACACACTTCACTAACACACATACACACGCACATATATATATATATATATATATATATATATATATATATATATAAGTCTGTAATACGAAATTTTGGATTATGTTTTATTGTTTTTCGTCAAAAATCTGTTAGAGCTCCAAATTAAGTACTACATCCGATTCAAATTATATATGAGTTTTAAATACTAAATTTGAGAAGTTTTGGATCATATTTTAATAGACTTTAAGGAAAAATCGACACACACATTCTTATAAAAATCAGCATCAAATTCCAGGTGCTCTAAAACGCAATCTTTGTAAATTCTTCGCCGTATATGATCTATTTCGTAAATGTGCAGTTGTATATTAATATTAATTTATAGTGCTGCAAAAATAGCAAATTTAAATCATATGATCCTGTACATGTAATATTTATGTAGGATGAAAAATATGTTATTTTTACAAACCTTAATTTCATTAGAATTAAATATTTTACTATTATATTCTCCTTAACACGGTTTCATTATTAATTTTAATATAATTGCTTCCTGACAATGACATTTGTTTAAATATGTCAAAATTGTTATTAAAATTATGGTTTTGTTTGACGCGTAGGCAAGATGATATATGAAAATAAATTATATTACATATTCCTATTTAAAGTTATTTAGAGTTATTTACTAAATATTATTATCGTAGGATTGAAGATTGTACCATTATATTCAATTTTAATTAGTAAAAGTTGCTAAAAAATTATATTCAATGAATTTTTTACAAGAAAAACTATTAAAATATATACTCTATATATATACTCTAAAAACTAATGGGCTCTTCTCATATTAGTATAGATTAGGTATACAAAATTTCAAAATTATCTGATTGATAGTATTTGAGTAATCGTGTCCACACACACACACACACACACACATACACACGCGCACACACACACACACATACATACCTACAGACATCAATGTAAAAATGTTAAAATCGGATTCTGGGGACATCAAAACGAGCTTATTCACTAAAATTTCCATATGCGGTTTTTAGCACGATCCCTATACCTCCTTACAGGCCCAGGCAAATTAGTCCAAAAAAAAGGCCGTACTTCCTGAAAAATATTACAAAGCTGGAAATGATATTAATCCACTCTGAGCATCCCAAATAAGAGTTGTATGAGTTTGCAACAGTTTCTCAGGTGAGCTTAACTTTTGGGAGCCGAAAAACCACGAAATTTTGGAATTTTTTTTTATTTTTCGTTTATAACTCAAAAACGGTGCATTCTATAGAAAATTGTATTAAATGTCAAATTTTGTTCAGAACTTAAGCAAAAATCTATCGTCAAATGTCGGCAATTTTTACCAACTTGGCTGAAAAGTGGGTTATGCTCATGTTCACACGTCTGTAACTCAAAAATGATCTTCGCAAATTAAGAAATATTAGAGATGCATTCGGGCCGGGCCGGGCCGGGCTTTGAGGTTTGGATCGACTCGGCTCGAAAATAAAAATTACCGGCCCGACTTGAAGATCGACTCGACAAAAAAAATTGCTGGCTCGACTCGAAATCGGGCCGGGCTTCGGGCCGGGCCGGGCCAAAGCTCGAATTTGGGTGCATCCGGCATTCCTAATGTTGATTTTTATGTTAAGGCGAAATGTTTAACTCTTTTCGTGTCAACTCTACATACTTATAACTTGCAACATTAGTTAATATAAGTAGTTAAAAAAGAGACCCCTCTAGTGTAAGTTTGTTATAAAAATTACAGATCTACGAGTATTCAACACTTTGTTTACCAAAGACGTTCGAAAATTTAAACAACTTTATCATAAATCTTATATAAAAAATATAATTTGCATAAAGATTTTTTATATAACTTTGTTTCTGCTCAAAAGTAGGACAAGAAATCATTATGGTTGGAACAAAAATCACTTTTATTTAAGTATACGAGTAATAACAATATTAATAGCAACATCACAATATAATTATTATGCTTTAATGAATAACCTTGAATTCATGAAGTAAAATAATACATTTTTATTTATTAATATGTGAAGTATGTTGTTATTAAATCTTTTTGATCCTTTTTAACTTCATCCATTAAAATATTAAGGAAACTGTGCATTTGATTGAACTATAAGATTTCTCGGGCCGGCCCGAAAAGCTCGAATTTTCGAGCCGGGCCAAAATCAAAAGTCCGACTCGCCTCGAATTTTGAAAATAATTAGCCCGATTCGGCCCGATAAAAAATATCTTCGGCCCGGCTTGATGATCGACTCGAAATCGAGGCTGGCTTCGGGCCGGGCCGGGCCAAAGCTCGAAATCGAGTGCATCTCTAAGAAATATGATAAATAGGCCCATAAACCATAACAAAAAAATAAAATGTACACTTTATCCTTAAAGAAATAATAAATAACGATTAAGATAAAAAAAACATTTTTTTTAATAATTGCTTTGCGAGATATTCGAATTTATTTCCAGGGATATAGATGACGTCACACTATTGGTATCTTTCTCGCGCAGCCTACTACAGAAACTGGTGTGAGAAAGACAGCAATAGGTTTCTTTAAAAATCAAATGCAGCTATACCAATAACAATTATAACTTTTTGATACCACAAATTGCTTCAAAATGAAACGAACTTTCATGTAAAAATATTTTTAAAATATTGGTTTATGGGCCTATTTGTCTCAATTAATGTTGGAACATGTCTTCCAAATATATTGCGCTGTATCTTTTGAGCGATATCTATAAAAGCGTGTATTCTGTGAATCATTACATTCATATAGCATCTATTCTCGCAGTTATAAACTGAAAATATTGTACATGTTAGAAAAAGAAATTCAAATTAATTTAAATTACTCACTTATGATATGCCATAATATACCGGGCCTATAGAGAAATTGTGGCATCCCTATTAACTTCTTTATTTATAAATATATCCAATTCAAAAATTTTATACGTAAACTTAAAATATGTACTTTTCACGTATAAACGATAAACATATCACTTCCAATTTAACCGGAAGCAGCATCAACTTTCTTATTGCAAATGGAACAACCGAATATTTTTACATTTTTTTAATTCTACGTTAAATCCTGAATACAATGATGTGCCACAAATCAAGTTTTGTAACAAAAAACTTATAAACAATATATTTAATTTCTAATATAATATATTTATTTTATTTGGACACAATTAAAGATAAGCTTTATTGTGCATTTAATACGTATCGAAATTTCAGAAGAAAAAATGAAAACTAAGGCGATTTGCAGATATTTCAAATTTTAGTGGAATTTTATATAAGTTTAAATTGTTAATAATTCGTTAACCGCTCATCGGAGCAAAAATCGTTTAACATGGCATGAAGGAGAATTCCAAATTGAATTAAAATTTTTAAACCACGTTACCGTATCTTTAACCGGGTCAGAGTGGTTGATGAATTTGTGAAAAAGCACTGAAAAAAATTATTTAAAAATCATCGATAATTTACTTCATTAGATGCCACGACAAATGTAAACTGTTACAATATTGTGTATATTTTGAGTGATTAAATCTTCCTTCACAAATTGTTGTTCTGCTTACCTATTCTTGAACGGAACTCTTTGAGAGTTCATCCTAGGTAAAAAATGCAAGAACCCTGTTTGTACAAAAATTTATTTTGTATTCTTAAAAAATTTTTGATACGGGCCACTGTTTTTGAGATAATAGCAAAAAACTCATTTTTTGCACCTTTGATCCAAGATGGCGACTCACGCCGAGCCTCCTCGAGGTCACAAAATCTCGACCCAAACAACATATGTGAAAATTGTTTTTTCCCCACCTTTTATAAGGCAAAGGTCTTTTTTTGGCTCCATTGACTGGAGTAATGACATAACAATTAAATTAATTATAGGCCATGGTACAGGTCCTCTGCGACCAATCCACCGTTGTGGATAGTGTAAATTTAACCACTCTCTTGGTTGTCTCCCATAATGTGCAGGGCAGCCATTTAACTGTAGCCAAGAGTTTCTTCTTATTGCTAATGTAACTTCTTCCATTAAATCATTCAAATCATTATTTAGAAAATTGTAGAACCTCTCTGAATTTAAACGATGTGGCAAAAAGAAAGGGCCTATTAAAGTTTTTCAACAATACCTATCCAAACATTACATTGAAATTCATAGTGGAAATTTTTCTCTTTAATTGCATGAGGATTTTCATGTAACCAAAGATGAGAATTTCTTTGATTCAAAACCATATCTCCCGAGCAATGTCACGCAGCGACCAATGCAGTGGCAGATCGTTGTCGTGCCTGTTTGATTGCTACAGGTGAACATATTGAACAAATTTATAAAAAATAGTTATTACTGTATTGTACATAAATAATAAATTTGTTTGAATTCATCGATAATTTTATTTTTTTTCCTGGCCTCGGTGCAAGAAAACTAAATTTTGTATTGAAATTAGGCAATAGCCAAATCATTTACCTATAATTAATTTAATTATTATGTCACAACTTAATAAGTTAATATTTGATATCTCGTTATAAAGTTGTATTTTTAAAGTAGCGCTGCTCCATTAAGAAAAACATGAATATCTCTGAAACAAAGCATTTAAGGACATTTTTTGCTCAAATGAACTTGTCACCTTATTTTTACGTGTTTAATCCATGGTTCAAGTTAAGCTATTGGATTATTAAAAACACTTTGTTATGAAAAATTGTTATTCCATTGTCCTTGTCTAGACCGATCGTATAACCATATAAGGCAATGTCGTTTACTATGTCAGTTTGACTGTACTGCATTCGTTTTCCAATATTTATAATCATTACTTTTTTCGTAGAAAAAAAGGTGCCGGAACGTGCATTTTATCAGTGGCTAAAATTTTAATTATTATTATGGTATTATAAAAAAAATTTATATTTAAGGTCAAATGCCTTATAATGGAAAGTTAAATTTTTTCAAGGGATGTGAAGCATCATGTTTTTACCCTTTCATGTACAAAAATAAATAAAAAAATAATTTTGTATATTTTTTATTAAAAAAAATATATGTGACATTAATTTATGACACTAATACAATTTCATAATAATTTCCAGCTGCACAGCTTGTGTGTAAACATTTAACAGAGCTATTTTTTTTGTCATTTATTATTATGCGCATATGTATAAACCAGGAGTCGAAGCTGGGCGATGTGTCGACTTACTAGATTAAAAACACCGCTGAGAAGTGCAATACTGTTTATATTTATACTGTGCTTAAGATGTGTGAATATTTCATTGGCGTAATTTTTATATCCACATCGTAATAAAATTATCAAAACAAATAAAATAGTAAATAATTTAAAAAAAAAAAACGAAAACCCGTCGAAAAAAGGTGCCGGAACGCCGTTCCGGTGCGTTACATTACAAAAAAGCCCTGTTTATAATGCATTCAATAGCTATTACAGTTTCTTCATTATTTAATTTGACACTTTGAATTTGTGGATTAAGCAATTCAGCATCTTACTACAGGTTTTCAACAAATTTCTTCTTTTTATGCATTATTTCAACAATATTCTTAAGAAATGAATATTTCCAGTATATCCGTAAAGCCTGAGAATATTTCCTGTTACAACACTATTCAGAATACATAAATAAAAGTGAACTGTTTTATTGATGACATCCAATTTTATTAGATGTCCTATTATAATTACAGAACCATTCATCGTCGCATTACCGTGCAATAGTACAATAGTCCGCTTGCTATCGCGTCATTACCTCGGCAAGTGATGCGTCGTTTCCACACATTTGCAGGGCTGGGGAACTGGACTTTAATGCTAGGATCTGTTCCCGACGGAAACTGTAATATATTTCCCTCTCAAGGTTCGGATAGCGGAAAATTGTAAATAAATTGGCAAATGAAACCTGTACTTCTATGATTAAATATTTAACAGTCTGGAAAAAAAGTGGGAACAATTTATTCCTCAAAACAGTCAAAACGCATTCGTAACTAAAATCTTCTGCTATATTTTCTCTAAACTATTATAAACTAATTTATATTCATTTAATTGTTCTTTAATGTGTGACCTAGCAAAATTTGATATTGGTACAAATAAATATTTTTACTAGAGTTGTGTACAGAATAAAATATGTTTCTGAGGAAAATTAAAAAAAAAAATTGAAATACACAGACTGAAATGAAACCTGTACTTATGATTAAATATTTAACAGATTGGAAAAGAAAGTGTCAAAAATTTATTTCTCAAAATAGTCAGGGCGTATTCGTAACTAAAAGCTTCTGCTATATTTTCTCTAAACGAAACTGTAATATTGTAAATACTAATTTATAACCATTTAATTGTTCCTTAATGACCTAGCAAAATGTAAAATTGGTACAAATAAATATTTTTTACTACAGTTGTATACAGAATACAAAAGGTTTTTTTAGGAAAATTTAAAAAAAATCTGTTGTGGTCAGCACAAAACCTTCCGTTAATTCGATGTATTTTGTACAAATCCCATACCAAAAGTTCCTTAAAAAATTTCTATATATCCTGTAAAATTGTAACACGAACACACAATTTTTTACAAATTCCATACCGAAAGTTCCTTTGAAAAGATTCTAAAGTCCAATAAAATTATAACACGAACTTACATTATGTACTCGTAAATTGCACTTAACACTTCCTCCTTCTTCAACTTTTCCCTATTTTATTAGGGGTTGATGTTTCTTACTCTTCTCTTCTACTCATTATTTCCCAACGCATCTTCTTGACATAGTTTTTCCTCTCTCAAATCTTCTGCTGTACAGTCCTTCCATCTTCTCTTTGAGGCGCAACTGCTGTTTTCATAATTTTAGCAAAGCTGAACTGATTTTTGAAAGTTAATCTCTCTATAACTCTATATCTATTGAATATGAAGGAAATTTATAATAAAACCGCATAGAGAATAAGATATTCTTTCATATTTATAATCACATAATGTCGAAAAATTATATTTACCTGCGTTTTTTCAAGAAAAACTGTTAAGAACTTCAAATAAGGGTACTTCCGGATACACACGGATACACACACAGACACACGCACACATACGCACACACACACACACACACACACACATACACATACATGCATACATACATACATACATGCATACAGACATCATCGGAAACCAGTAAAATCGTATTGTAGCAACCCTGAAACATGCTTATTCATTTAAAACTCACCATCGAATTTTTGACCAAAGACAATACCTTCCTTACCTAAAGGTGACGGAAGGTAAATTTGAAATACACAGGCTGAAATGAAATCTGTACTTATATAATTAAATATTTAACAAATTGGAAAAGAAAGTGTCAAAAATTTATTTCTCCAAACAGTCAGAACGCATTCGTAACTAGAAGCTTCTGCTATATCTTCTCTAAAGGAAAATGTAATATTGTAGATAATAATTTATAACCTTTTAATTTTTCTTTAATGAGTGACCTAGCAAAATTCGAAATTAGTACAAATAAATATTTTTTACTAGAGACAGAATAGAATAGTTTTTCTTTGGAATTTTTTTAAAAAATTGATATATCGTCGATGATTCTAAAAAACCTGCTATGTGAAAAAAGGTACTTTTACAGGAATGTCAAAAAACTATTTAAAAAATTAGGTGTCCGATTTTGACCGCTGCTCCTTAAGTATGTTTTTCGTTATATACTTATAAAGACAATATCAGCATGATATTACCAAGCGCAAGAGAAAAAAATAATGAACATAACAATATAAAAACCTGAAAATCGCTAATAATGCACATGCAGGTTTTTCAGAACCAACGACGATATACAGGTTGATTCAAAAAAGGTAACTTTTCGTTACAGAGTTACAGTCCATTGAAAGTCCACCTCATAGTGACATGATTATTTTATCTATATAATAAATACACAGGATTGCAGTCTATTTTTATTTTAAGTGTACGTTTCAGAGATAATTTTCTCCTTCTTCAGGACAACTATAACAAATCAATATAAACAATAAGTAATACAAAATAGATACATTAATGCCCGGATTTTCAGTGGCGTTTTGAACTTCAGCTCAGATGAACCTTGAACTTGTACCTGAACTTTTTAAGTTTATAATGTGTATATTTATTTATTTGATACAATACCCTACAGGCGAATGCCCAATTACAGAGTAAGGAAAAACTACGAAAGTACAAGATACATTCAAGTGAAATAAGTTTAACAGTTTTTTATGTCTTTAATATTGTTGTGAAATAAATCAATGTAAGGCTCAATAATATTGTAACTAATAAACGTAAAATGAAGAGGTGATTTAACCAAAGAGTTGGACCTGGGAGCTGGATAATAAAATGACATGTTGTTATTTCTAGATGATAATCTTGGAACTTGAATCGGAACTTTACTTAAAGTGACTGGACAGTCAATGAGGCAATTGATAATTTTAAATAATAAAATTACAGCATTAGTACTACGTCGCTGGTGTAGTAGTTGTAAATCGAAGGAATCGACAAGTACTTCTTGTGAAATATTTCTAATTGTATATGACCCTTCAGTTATACATGTAGCAGATTTTAAAAATAATCTTGAATTTTTTCAATGGATTGCTTTTGTTGGTCATAAATGGGATTCCATATTACTGAGCAGTATTCTAGATGGGGTCTTACTAAAGATATAAATAACAACCTCAAAGTATATTTATTGAATTGTTGTGCATATCTAAGTATAAAACCTGAGCACCTGTAAGCAGTTTTAACAACTGCGTCCGTGTGCGATGTAAATGTCAGTTTAGGATCGAATATAACACCCAAGTCTTTGAAAATGGGCGGCCTGTTCAAAATAGTAGATCCAATTGAATAATCGAAGATAATAGGCTCCGATTTTTTTGTGAATGACATTATATTACATTTTTCAATATTTAACAAAAGATTATTGTCGACACATTATTTGTGGATCATATTTAAATTACTCTGTAATTTTACGCAGTCAGCAACTGTAGAAATTCGAAAGAACAATTTTAAATCATCTGCATACAACAAATGTTCAACATCAATATTTGTAGTGATGTCATTTATAAATATATTAAATAGCAATGGTCCCAAGACCAAACCCTGCGGCACCCCCGATTTTTGTGGAAATTTTTCAGACTTAAAGCCATTGTAACATGCAAGTTATATTTTGTAAGTTCGATGAAGGGTTTTTAAAAAGAAATTTTATTTACGTGAAAACAATAATGTCGTTTATTACTACAAGAATATTAGTTTCTGACTAACTCTAAGATAATAAAATTACAATTTTATATGAAGGAAGTTAAGTGTCAGGTATCTGCAAGTTCAGCGGTCTGGGCTGTGTTAACTCCTCCTTCGCTAGAACTGAGCTTCGTCGGGGAGCTTCAGCGCCGTCCTAGGGGATGAAGTTCGCGGTTGAAGTTCGATGTCTTCAACCTTGGGCTGTTCTTTTTTCTTGTGGAACAACTTTCGGCAGTAGACTGCAGCGGTGATGATGGCACCGATGATGAGAATTATGTACAGTGCACACAATGGGTAGTTGAACTTTTCTGCTTTAATTTGATCATTATAATACAATGTGTCATCGAATTTGTTTATTGGTTTTAATTCGTTGATGGAGTTTAATTCGATAGCCATTTTTGGAATTTTTGTAATATTGTTATTAATTTCGAAATTTTCGATTACTAAGGGTTTGCCAAATGTTCCTTGTTTGAAGAGTAAGTTTTTATTTTGGATTTCAAGTTTACAGTTGTCTTCTTTAATTAGAAGTATGCCTTGTGTGTTGCTTATGCTGTGGCCTTGTTTGCATTTGGCTTGCAAGTGTTCAGGATTTGGAAAAATTGCTAAATATTGGTTAACTTCTTCGATGTACTCGATGTGATTTTTCTTTATGTTTAGTTTAATGAAATGGCAATTTTCGACGTTGTTTTCTAAAATAAAGTTCTTCTCACAGGAATCTTCGGTAATCTGCTTAATTTTATTGGGACATTGATAAGTATTTTCTTTATTGCGAGTGCACATATCATATAAAGATCTTAAATAACCATCTTCAGATTTCAGAATATACTTGCTATTAGGAATGATAGTGACAAATTCGGAATTGTGTTTTGTGGGGGTTGGAATTAAATGGATAAGTTCAAACTGGGTTTCGTAATTTATAGGA
This sequence comes from Ophonus ardosiacus, assembly GCA_943142095.1. NCBI lineage: Eukaryota > Metazoa > Arthropoda > Insecta > Coleoptera > Carabidae > Ophonus > Ophonus ardosiacus. The sequence goes on along the minus strand of OW964824.1, from coordinate 37,505,589 downwards.
ATTTCTATAAAGTATATAATTTTGTTAGTTTGCATTTTGCAATTGACTGAAATTAATTTTTCAATTTCTAAAAGATTTTCTGAATTTATTTCGAATGGTAATTCATTATTATAAAAATTTGAAATTTTGTTTAATTCTTTATATAGGTCGTGTGACTTGATGATGCTTGGATGCAAGGTATGAAGTTTACAAAAAGTTAGAGAATTTTTAATATCTTGTAAAATATTAAATGTCATGTGTACAGAGTGTTTAGTTGGTTATAAATGTCTTTAATTAATAATTTATTATTATTTTTGTCTCCAGCGATAACAATGTGCATAAGTTGTTCGATTTTTGATTTTAAAATGTTTTTGTTTTCCCTGATAGTGTCGACAGTTTTGTTGAAATACTCTATCATTTGGTGACTTACAGAATATTGATGTTTGATTTGATTGTTTAATTTGAATTGATTTTCTTGTAAGTGTTTTAAAATTTCGGTGTATCTCTTATCATCTTCAGCATCTAAATTTCCAGTTATAAATTTTACTACTGTTCCTAAGCCGTTAAATATACCTCGTCTAGTTCTAGGGTGTGTAGAAAAATGATTAAATTTTTCGTTAATATTACTTTGTAAGTATTCTACGATTTTGTTGTTATTTTCGTAATCTGTAGTGACTGTTTTGTCCGTGTTTATTGTGTATATGAGATTTGAATATTGTTTATTGAGATTTTCGTATTGTAACTTGAGAGGTTGTAAGTAGTAAAAATGTACGAAAGTATGTTGAGTTCTTTGCAGCTTTGCATGTCCGAGGTTAATAGTCAATAGTCCTGGGTTAAGGGTGGTGTCCTTGATATCTATTCCGTATACGTACGGGAAGTAGAGGGACCTGGAATTGCGGGATATTTGTTAATTATTTTGCGGGGTCTTTTTATGTTTGCAAGGTAAATTTTTGGTTGTTTCTTATCGTTGTTTTCGGTATCTATTTCTGCGATTTTTAAATTTTCATTAATCTTTTTAATTTTTTCTTTCTTAAATTTTGGGTTTTTAGTTTTGTTTACTTTCTGCTTGTTATGAACATAAACAGTTTTAGGTATTATAGGAAGTTCTTCGCGTTTTTCATTTAATTTCGTGATTGTTTTGGTTTTGTCCGTTTGTAATTTGTTGTTAATATTTTTGTACATGAGTTTGGTCTTTTCTTTATGTTTCTGGATATAGTCTTGTGTTATTTGTTTTTCGAGTTCTATGTCTAGTGGGGAATTTGTTTCGAGATGTCCATTAATAATTTCTATAGGTTTTAGATTAGTAGTGCTATGGTTTGTGTTGTATGCCAAGATTGCATAGTTAACTTTGTCTTCTATTAATTCATTTTTGAAATTGTCTTGCAAGTTGAATAAACGAATGTGTTCTATTAATGTGGAGTGAAAACGTTCAACTAATCCGTTTGAATTTGGATTTTGGGAACAAATAAAGTATATTTAAATTTTGTGAAGGGCTAGTAGTTCTTTCACAATATTGTTTTTAAATTCAAGTCCATTGTCTGAAGTAATTAGTCTTGGTATTCCGTGATGAGAGAAATATTGGGTTAATTTATTAGAGATTTCGATAGCATTGGTGGAGTTTACTTTATATGCTTGTGCATATTTCGAGAATGCGTCTATGATGGTGAGGAATTTACTGTTTTCTAGGGTTAGTGTGTCTATGTGAATCATGTCTAAAGGTTTATTAGGAGTGGGAGTAACATTAAGATTTCACATTTATTTACAAAATCTGTGATAGTTCTTAATTGATTTGGCCAATAGTAACGTTTCTTAATTTGTGTGCGGACTTCGTTAATTCCACGGTTGTTCGATTTTCCTGCATGATAGTTCGTAATTACTTGTAAAATTTCATCTTCCTCTTCTACGTCTATTAATTTTAAATTACTTTTGATAAACATGATTTCCGAGTTTTTGAAATATTTTTGTAGAACATTACTAAATTGTTCGTAAATGGGACTTTCAAAGTATAAATAATATTTGATACGTGGTTGTATGTATTCTTTAATGAATTTAAAAATATCATTTTCAAAATTTATTTCAGATATTTGGATATAGATTCTCATTTTGTCAACATGAAATTTCTTAATTTTTGGTTTGGATGGAGAATGCTTTACTTGAGTTATAAAAATTTGGTTTTTGCCGAAATTTACTGGGGATTCAGTAATTGTTATGCCAACTACGGGATTTTCGGGATTTGAATGAATGGTTTGGTCGGTTTCAGGGTCCTTTTGTTCGTCTTCATCTGGTTGAACTATTAAAGATTGGGTGTCTTCGGGGTTGTAGCTATCATTAAAATTTTCTATAAGGTCGTAAAGATTTGGGGTCTGAATCTACTGAGTTTACGTTTAGTTCGATGCGTGAAAGTGCATTTGCATTTGTATTTAGAGATCCCTTTTTATGAATTACTTCATAATCATATTCTTCGAGTTTAAGTCTCCAACGCATTAATTTTGAATGGGGTTCTTTTAATGAATGTAAATACTGTAATGGCTTGTGGTCTATTATAATTTTGAATTTTCGTCCGTAAAGATATCTTCTAAAATATTTGGTTGCCCATACTACGGCTAATAATTCCTTTTCCGTGGTACTATAATTTTGTTCAGTAGTATTTAGCGTTCTGCTAGCGTAAGCAATAGGTAGCTCAGATCCAATAGGGCCTTGTGACAATACTGTCCCTAAGGCATAGTCGCTTGCATCTGTGGTGAGATTGAATGGTTTGTTAAAGTCTGGGTATTGTAAGATGAGGTCATTCATTAGGAGTGTTTTGCAGGTATTGAAACATTGGATGTATTGGGGATCGTTGTGTTTAATAGCAACGCCTTTAAACATTTGGTCATGGGTTTTGTGAGTTGTGCCAAATTGTTAATAAATTTTCTGCAATAACCTAAAAGTCCTAAAAATGCTTTTATTTCTGTCGTATTTTTGGGTAGTGGATAATTTTGGATGGCATGGATCTTGTCAGGATTGGGTTTTATTCCATCAGGGGTTACTATGTGTCCAAGGTATGCTACTTCTGTTCGTAAGAATTAAGATTTGTCTAGTTGAATTTTTAAATTTGCTTTTCTCAAACGATTAAATACTGTTCTTAAATTTTGTATGTGTTCCTGAAGGGATGTGCTGAAAATAATTACATCATCTAAATAAACGAGATAAATTTCGTTAACTAAATTTCGTAGAACAATGTCCATTACTCTTTGAAAAATAGCGGGCGCGTTCTTTAGTCCAAATGGCATTCTCAAAAATTCGTAGTGTCCATTTTCTGTATTGAAAGCGGTCTTTTGAATATCGGATTCATTCATCTCGATTTGATGAAATCCTGAGGCTAGATCTAAGGTCGAAAAGTATTGACATCTGCCAAGTTTGTCAAGTAGCGTGTTAATATTGGGTATAGGGTATTTGTCGTCAATCGTTTTGTCATTCAATTTTCGGTAGTCGATTACTAGTCTCCATTTCTTTTTACCAGATGCGTCTATCTTTTTCGGGACAATCCATACAGGGGATGACCAGGGTGAATGGGATGGACGTACTATGTTTTGTTCTAGCATTTTGTTAATTTGGCTTTGTACCTCTTTACGATGTATCTATAAGTTTTAGCATAAACGGGAATCTCATCTTTCGTGCGAATGAAATGTTTCACGTCATTAGTAAAAGATAAAGGTTCATTGTCACAGTAAAAGATGTCAGAAAACTCTGTAAGCAGTTTTTTCATCTCGTGTTTTTCTTCTTCGTTCATATGGTCAAGTCTAATTTTGTTCATATCTAATTCCTTTTTTATTTCATTTTGTTCAAAATTTAAATTATTTATTTCAAATTTGTTTAATGGTTGGATTTGTACACAATCTACAGAATTTAAAATTTCTTCATTTTCGCCTAAGTTTATAATTGGATAAATAATTTCATAATTTTGAATTTTAGCGAGACCTTCTGGGATAATTATATTGTTTATTTTAGTTTCGGGGATGAATGCTTCACCATTTTCGATATTGTGAACGAATAATTTGGAAAATCTTTCGGATTTAGGGGGAATTTTTATGTAATGAGATTTTGGAAGTATTTTGTGATAATAAATTTTTATTTCTTGATTTGGGGTAGTTATTTTATCATTAGTCAAATCGATATTTGCACCTAATATTTTTAAATTATCTAGACCTAATAGGATATCAAAATTTTTATGGAAGTTAAATAAATGATATTTTAACCTAGTATTGGGTGAGTTGAATAATTTTGAAGAGGGTATTACAATGCTATAATTTTCAACGGATGTTCTATGTGCAGTTGTAATTTTGAATGGATCGTTTTTATTTTTGAAGAATTTATTTGCGATAGTTGGATTTATAAAAGAGCGTGTACTGCCAGTGTCTATTAGGGCCTTTAGATTCATTTCCGGGAAAATTATGAATGGTAGTTCGCTGTGATTATGAATTACATTCATTAGTTCAATATTTGTTCCGAAGCTGTTGTAGGAAAAAAATCAGTTTGCTCGTTTTGATCGGGTTCGGTTACGTAATAGTCTGAATGTGGTTCGTTTTCACAATATTCTACATTTTGTTCGTTAATTTCGAGTTCTGTATAATCGTCTACTTTAGTGTTAATCATTTCTTCAGCAATAACGTTAGGTCTGTTTTGGGAGTGGAAGAATTGCTGCGGGCGATAAGGATTAGAACTCGAGCTGGTGTGAACGACTGCCTCGTGCTGACACTCATAGGCGTCGGTTTGGAAGGTTTAAAATTTGGATTTGGTTTAAAAACATTTTGCTGGGGTTGGTTATTGGATTTGACAATTTGATTATTGGAACTGTGATTGTTGAAACGTTTATTATATTGTTGATTATTGGGGAATTGGTTATTATAGGGTCTAAAAATTTGAGTGTTAGGTGGGGTAGGTCTGTACATTAATTGAGGGTGTTGTACTTGTCTAATTTGGGTATGGATAGTTTGTTTGTGTTTAGGTTGTTGTGAGTGATGAGTTTTTTTTTTTTTTGGAATTGTGTATTTGCATGTGTACGGCCATGTGTTTCTAATTGAAAATCATTCGTTAACATGTTAAGAGCACTATTCATATCTTTCGGATCTTTGGTTCTCATAAGAGTCCCTAATGGCTCTTTGAGTCCAGGAAATAATATTCTAACAGAATAATTTTGAAAATAGCTAGTTAAAACAGGTCTAGCTGCTTCGCAAATTTGGGTATTGATGTATGAAATTTGCAAATTTAGAATGTGTTGAACACGATTATAAAAATCGAACGCTGTTTCGTTTCCTTGCCGTAACTCTGTGATTTCGATATTTAAAGTATATAAGTCGCGTTTATCGGAATACGCGTTTAACAATGCATTTTTCAAGTCGTCCCACTTTCCAATTGTGGTGCTAGCAATGTTAATCGCGGCATCGCCGTTTATTTTGGCGAGTATGCTCGACATCAAGAATTCATTTTGAAAATCTGATGTGTCAACCAAATTATAGAATTTATTTACTATTTTTTCACAGATTTCTATGAATCTACTTAATAATTTACTATCGCCATTAAATTCAGGTACCATGTCCAAATAGTATTTTTTCTAATTTTGGCGGGGGTACAGGTGGAGCTACCTGTGCTTGTGTTCCGAGTGGTGCCATTTTTGTTTTATTAGTTTTCTTTAGATTGGGGCTAAAACTTATTTCGAATGGGAATTCGGGTTCTGAGTTAGAGGATTCTGTGGTAGTATTTGGGGTATCGCGATTAGAATCTGAGTCTGAGTGGTATTGATAATTATTTGACATGTGTTACTCACAATAGAAGAATTACTCTGTCCATGGGTAGTGTCGAATCCTGGAGTCAGCTCTGTGTTCCTCAGGGCCTGGTTCTGCACGTCACGATGTTCCCTCGTGGATGTGTTGAACTTGGACTCGTATTGGGACCTTTTCTTTCTTCTTATTTCTTTTCACCTTCTAATTTTCGGTTAATCGTTGATACGAACGCGGATTTCACTTTGCGCGGAAATTCGCCCGAAAATAACCCGTTAGACTGCGCCAGTTATATTTTGTAAGTTCGATGAAGGGTTTTTAAAAAGAAATTTTATTTACGTGAGAACAATAATGTCGTTTATTACTACAAGAATACTAGTTTCTGACTAACTCTAAGATAATAAAATTACAATTTTATATGAAGGAAGTTAAGTGTCAGTTATCTGCAAGTTCAGCGATCTGGGCTGTGGTAACTTACATATTGGTATCTTTCGTGCAGATATGAGAACAAAATAGCAATAAGCGAGTTAGATAAGGCGAAGAACTCTAATTTACGTAATAAAAGTTGGTAGTCTAGCTTGTCAAAGGCTTTAGAAAAGTCCGTGTAAACCACATCCACTTGACTTTGTTTGTCTAAAGCTTCGCAGATAGATTGAGTGAGACACATTAAGTTGGTTTCAGTGGATCTACCTTTTATAAAACTATGTTGATTAGCTGACAGTAATCCATGCACATGGCTGTATATTTTATTGTGAATAATAATTTCAAAAAGTTTACTGAAATTAGAGATAATGGCAACTGGTCTATAATTCTTTACATAATTTTTGTCTCCTTTCTTAAAAACAGGTGTTACACGTGAAACTTTCCAAGAAGAGGGAAATATTGATGTTTTTAAAATTAAACTAAAAATAACACCTAAAGGCATAGTAAAAACTGAAGCACAGTCTTTTATAATAAAGGCCGGAAATAGTTCAGTTGAACTTCAACCAAATGTGATAATATTGAAGATGTACTGTGTAATTTGTGTTCTTATTCAATTATTTGATCATTAATATGTCATTTTGATACTCCGTCACTCCACGCTGACATATAAGAAAGATATTTAAGTATTATTCTTGAAGTAAAAATGGAGAATAATGATGGAAATAATGAGAAAGCAACAAATTTTTACACTGAAGAAGTAGATATATTGATGGATATAAAAATAATAATAATAATAATAAAAAAAAAAACTATTAAGGAATGTAGAAAGACGGATGAGATATTTTATAAAGACAAAGAAAATAAGTGTTGCGAAGAAATTATTAATTAAATTAATTAACATAGGTGTCGAAATTCTGTATTATTTAAAAGTATAAAAATCTAAACGAAAAGTGTTTTTTTTATCTACTAGTGACAGACTTCTTATTCAAGTTTTACCTACTATTGTAATTGATAATAAAATACAAGAATTGTAGCAAAAAACCGAATGTTTAACGTAAAATTTGTCCAGATGTCACCAATGAATTCCTGAATATTCATTAATATATTAATGTATTTTATATATTTTTAACGGCCAATTATTACGAGAACGTATTTGGTACAATTTCTTGTAGTATTCGCATAATGTCATTTCTTCAATCGATATCTTACAAAATAATCAAAATCTTCTCATTAAACAAACTGAATTATTGTAGGTCTATCATTTTTGGTCTCCTATCTCGGCCCAGGTATTCAATAAAGTTATTAATATCTTCATTCATCATTCCATGATTCTATTTATACCTTATTTTAACAGCAATATATCAATATGTCAACAAAATATATCAAAATAAATAATTGAATTACAAAATTACTGTCAAAATATTCCACTGAACCAAAAATTCGATACTTAAGCTAGAAACATTGGCGGTTCAAGTTTATGTCAAATTTGAGCTGAGTTCAAGATTTAAGTCAGACTGAAAAACACTTTAAACCCTGAACCTGAACTTGAACCAAATTTCTGGTTTAAGCCGTGACTGAAAAACCGCGCATAATACTTACTAAATAACAGGAAATGGAAATAATATATTTTTGGAGTCAGAAGACCGGAAAGGGAAAAAATTGGAAAAATATATATATAAAAAAAAAAAAAATAGAAATTGACAGTAAATAAATATAAAAACTATATCAACACATTTCAAAAGGAAGTTTTTTAACTAGAATAGCTGAACATAAATGAAGTTTAAATCAACATCTTTCAAATGGTAATTGTGCTTTGGTCTAACATTGCATAGAATTTGATCACAGTTTCAGTTTTGATGGGGTCAAAATTTTAGATAGGGAATCAAATTTATATAAAATGCTATTTCTAGAAATGATATATATTAAATAAAGATGTGTACTCAAAAATGACCACTCGATAAGAAAACCTAATAAGTATTCCCGTACACAAATCAAGTCTATTTGCGAAGGGTCCCTATTATAGGGCTTTAAAAATTTATAATGCATTACCTGTGTATATTAGAGAAATTACTGATGTAATTCAATTCAAAAGGGCACTACACTCACAACTTGTTCAACAGTGTTATTATAATATTTATGAATTTATGTCTTAGTACTTCCAATTTGACAATGTCTTGTACCACATAATAGACAAATAAACTATTCTATTCTATTCTAAAATAATAGCAGTGTAAATTACAGAACAGATATTCAAAATTTCAGTAGTATTTACAATAGAATATGTAATATTAAAAATTTACAGTCAACTAAAAATTAAAAATTAGTAAATATTCCTTTTTAAATATGCTGCTATAGTTTTTATATTTATTTACTGTCAATATTAAATATGTGTTTACATTTTTCCAATTTTTTCCCTTTCCGGTCTTCTGACTCCAAAAATATATTATTTCCATTTCCTCGTATTTAGTAAGTATTTAATGTATATATTTTGTATTATTTATTGTTTATATTGATTTGTTATAGTTGTCCTGATGAAGGAGAAAATTATCTCCGAAACATTAAATAAAAATAAAAATAGACTGCAGTCCTGTGTATTTATTATATAGTTACATTTAACAGTCGTTTACACTCTATTAAATTATTTTATCTTTTGCTTAGATATTTTGTGTATTTTGAAGTCACACCAATTTCAATAAACAAAATGTCTCCAAAAAAAAAATCGTTTAAGACGGAGACTCATTCTAACATCAATAAGCGTGTTTGAATATCTCATTCTAAGTCCGAAACAAGGGAAAACAGTTTTAATATTATATATCCACCAGCCGCCACTTCAAGGGGAGGTACAAGTGCACCCTTGCACTCCCCTGGGTGCACCATTGAAGTCGTATACACATATCTCGATGGGAGTTTCATCACAACTTTACGTTGTATCTGACCTCGGCTGTAATGAAACATATCCCACTTCGGACTTATTACACTATTACTTTATCTAATTCTCAGTAAGTTGCTATACTGTTCAATCTGGATGGATTCATTAATTTTGAAATTTTACACATATAGATTGATTTACTCATTTTTTCTAAAAAATAAAATATCACAAAAACCACTGCGTTTCTCGAGTTTTAGCAAGAGTACCTTTTTGTCTATTTCTGCAATGAATGTAATATTTTGTTATACTCTCCGTCAAATGAGTGTGGAATATTTCCCTTCTCCGCACTCTGCCTCTTGCCCTGCAGTGTTGCCGTTTCTTCATAATTTAGCATTTATAACATTACCCCTGAATTGGCAACAGTGCCGAAATCTCCAATCCATTCTCATTTGACGACAAGTTTAGTAAGAATGAATAAATATTAATAGGTAAAAAATAATGATGAAAAACATTCAAGCATCCCCTTATAAGACGCCTTTTGTTGAGATATGGGAAAAAAGGACGCAAATGTAAATAAGTACACTCAAAAATTTTTGCTTTAATTATGAAAAAATTGCAGATAAAATCAAAATATTTTGCCTTTAACTTTGATCCAACAAAATTTTTATTTGTTTTGCAACTACTTTTGTTTTCGATCTTTCAAACGAAAGTAATTAATGTTAAATTAAATGTATTATATCATTAATTACTTTATATTCAATTTGAAAATAAAATTTTTAAATCAAAAGCCATTAAATTTCACAAATAAAATAAAAGTTTTTGATATGAATTCATAATTTTTTTGTTACTAATTTATTTACTTTTAAGTGAAAGGTCAAAAACACTAGATTTAAATTATGTTACTTTTGAATCGACTATTTTTACCTCCCGCTACGGGAGGTATAGGGATCATGCTAAAAATCGCATATAGAGATTTTAGAGAATAAGCACGTTTTGATGTCCCCAGAATCCAATTTTAACATTTTTACAATGATGTCTGTAGGTATGTATGTGTGTGTGTGTGTATGTGTGTGTGCGTGTGTGTGTATGGGTGTGTGCGTGTGTGTGTGTGTGTGTGTGGACACGATTACTCAAATACTATCAATCAGATAATTTTGAAATTTTGTATACCTAATCTATACTAATATGAGAAGAGCTCATTAGTTTTTAGAGTATATATATAGAGTATATATTTTAATAGTTTTTCTTGTAAAAAATTCATTGAATATAATTTTTTAGCAACTTTTACTAATTAAAATTGAATATAATGGTACAATCTTCAATCCTACGATAATAACATTTAATAAATAACTCTAAATAACTTTAAATAGGAATATGTAATATAATTTATGTTCATATATCATCTTGCCTACGCGTCAAACAAAACCATAATTTTAATAACAATTTTGACATATTTAAACAAATGTCACTGTCAGGAAGCAATTATATTAAAATTAATAATGAAACAGTGTTAAGGAGAATATAATAGTAAAATATTTAATTCTAATGAAATTAAGGTTTGTAAAAATAATATATTTTTCATCCTACATAAATATTACATGTACAGGATCATATGATTTAAATTTGCTATTTTTGCAGCACTATAAATTAATATTAATTTACAACTGCACATTTACGAAATAGATCATATACGGCAAAGATTTTACAAAGATTGCGTTTTAGAGCACCTGGAATTTGATGCTGATTTTTATAAGAATGTGTGTGTGTCGATTTTTCCTTAAAGTCTATTAAAATATGATCCAAAACTTCTCAAATTTAGTATTTAAATAAAACTCATATATAATTTGAATCGGATGTAGTACTTAATTTGGAGCTCTAACAGATTTTTGACGAAAAACAATAAAACATAATCCAAAATTTCGTATTACAGACTTTTATATTTATTGGACAACAAATTAGATTTTATTTACAAACGATCAATCGGAAGTGATACTTTAAACTTTACTTAAAGCTCACTGCTATTTTAAACATGGAATTGGTGAAAGGTCATGTGCTGACCACATCAATTTTTTTAAATTTTCTTTTCATATATTTAAATACAATGTGATGATCCCGTAAAACTAAATTGAGCTTTATTCAAGGAAAAACTCACTCAGGGTTCGTTACATTGAAAAATAAATGATAATCGTGGATTCCTGGTTAACAATGAATAACATATTGTTGCTTATACACAAAAAGTTCTTGTCCAGAACAAAATTATAGGTACAAGAAAGTTTATACCATACAAACATATAAGAACTTATCTTAAATAAAAATGGAGGAAACATGTGGCTGTCCAGAGTTGGTCGGCGGTTTATAACCGTCAGGTCGACGTTGCTTTGTCGTTGTTCCAACGACCACGTGCTGGCCGCTTACAAAATGGTGGAGCTTGCTCCTTAACCGCAGATCTAATAGCTGGTGAATAACCGGCTGCTTCTTGGCTGGGTTTCGCCACTTGGCTCGTCAAGAAAACCTTCTGGCACGAAACTCGAACACCACTTGAAAACTTTTCCTCTAACTGCCTATAATAATGGAAATTCGTTCCTTTCTGGCCCAAACGTAGAGCGCACAGGTCACACGCGACCGATCACACTCGCTACCACCTTCCTACTCTCTCCCGCCTTCTTGCACTATCTCCCTCCCAATTCACTTGTCCTTGCCTTCACGACACACTGTTACCAACACAAACACTTCTTATTCTACTATATATAAAAATACCTTAACTTACATTACACCTATGTTTTACCTTGTGTCTACCTTGTAGGGGTTGATAGGTGAGATATTACAACAACTGTGACAAGTATTTTCATGTATGAAAAATTTTATGAAACAGGTAGATAATAGTTAACTCAGTTGTGTTACTTACATTATTTTTATATATTCAAATATATTTATCTTTCAGTGCACAGCACTGAAATATATACTAACTGGAATGCGCGTACGTACCGTGACCGTGAAGCATATTGAAAGCCTGCTGCTGGAGTAGTCGGCAAACATCGAGACAGTTCGTGAGTAGACGGAAGCCTGCTGCTGGAGTAGTTGGCAAACATCGAGACAGTTCGTGAGTAGACGGAAATTATTTCGTGTGGCGCATGTTTAAATAAATGAAGCATAATATGAAAACAAAGCGATCAGCTATGATACGAGTTATTCGGCTAGGTTCGGTTCGGCACGAACGTGCGCGAACAGGACCAGCCATTACTGTTGAATGAGCTTCAGTACGCTGATAGGTAGAGTATGCGAGTTCCAGTTAGTATATATTTCAGTGGTGCACAGTTTTCATACCCGTAATGTGTTCGTAAAATATTGTTCAGTATTTATTTGGTTAACTACTGTAGTTACAACTTATAGGCACTGGGGCACTGTATTAACTACACAACAAACTCGCCATCTGTTGCATAATTCAAAACAAATGTTAATATACACTGCTCAACATTTGAACTTGTACACTTACAAGAACATATATAAATAACAATTTACTACTTTTTGAGCAACTCCTTCTTGCTTGCTTGATAGCATATGGTTCTGGAAACACTTTTAGGGCAAATAATTAAAAGAATAATAATTAAATATCGAATTTCAAATGTTTTAATAAAAAAAAATATCAAAATCTTCATTTTAGTATTACAGAAAAGTTTGCCCTGGAAAGAAATGATGACATCTTTAAAATGCAGTGAACCACTCTGAATTAAAACTTATTCGAGAAATTCGCAAAAATTCTCTTAAAACTTGATAAAGTATAAGCATCCGCGAGCTCATTAACTGCACTTATGATAGATAAACAACAATTGAATCGCAAATGTTATTCGATAGGTATTTATTTGCATTCCGAAACACAGCCCTGATCATGTAGGAAGTCATGCCAAACGTCTAAGAAGGGTTGTTTACTTTTACTGCATGATATATAAGTGTATCAGTTCAAATGTTGAGCAGTGTATTTACAGTTTGCTGTATTACCAACACCACTTGTAGTGGCCGAAATAAGCCAGGTCAAATTTAGACGCTGTGACAATTGGTGGTGGGGCAACAGACCATCTACACCAGGGGTCGCAAACTGGCGGGCCGCCAGAGATTTGTAAAAGGCCCGCAATCTTTACGATAAATATAAATTATATTATTTGGTATAAATAATACTTTTTAAAAAACAATTTATAACTTTTATTCGTAGAGAACTTGTTTACAGAGATTCGACAAGCAGCATGCCAGTCTTAACAAAGAATCATCCCAAATTATTTTAAGTCTATGTTTATATACTATTTGGTTTCAACAGCTAAGCGATAAGGGTTATTCTTAGAAGTATAACATTGTGTCACACTCTGATAAGTCGATATATATATATATATATATATATATATATATATATATATATATATATATATATATAAATTGATAGATTTCTGGATATTGGTTTTTAAAAACTATTGCTTTCTACAATAAAGTATTTTCTAAGTTTATTGTTTGAATTCTACATACAGACTGAATAAAAGTTTACAAAATCGTGGAATATACATTGTACAAAGATAAGATGAAATGTGATCTTCCTGCCGCTCGCGGGAACGTGGCGGATACCGGGAACTGCTGAGGTCCGCAGAATATGGTTAGGTAACACCTCCCTCCTTAAGAAGAAACTCTAGGGTGGAACGACTTGAGTTTCGTCGAATGCCCTCGGACTCGCATTTGAACTTCGCTGAACTTGCTTTTTCTGTAAAAGTTTGTTTATAATTTTTATTGCAAAATAGAATAAAATTATTAATGAAATTATGATGACACCGATGATTGAGCCCTTTGAATATTTGTCATGAAGATTGATTGATTCGATGGGAAGTTCTTCTAATTCTTGAAGTTGAAGTTGGTGAAGTTTATCAAGTGATACCTTGTCCAGTCGTAGTTTTTCTACTTGTGTTAGGGTGGAGTTTCGCATGTTGATCTTTTCTAATGTCATGGCATGCCCTGGGATTGTCTTCAATTTATTCGCGTAGACATATGATGAAATCTTTATTGCACAGTTTGGTGGTACGACGATTAAATAGGTTCCTTGTAGGGACGCAATGGTATTCTGTTTGCACGAAGTTTGTATTTTTTGTTGTTTTGGAAATATTCCAATGTAATGGGCTTCGTTGATTTCCAATATGACTTGTTGAGTTATCTTGATTGGTATTTGTTGACAGTTGGTTGCTGTAGTGTCGGTTGACAAAATTGATGTTAGGCATTCTTCATCCCTCTGTAGTGGTAGAAGATTTGTACTTTTGCACAGGAATTCTGATTGCAAATCGATGCATTCTTCGTTACTATATTGGTATACGTTGTCGCTTACTGATAGGTAAGTAGCAGGTGGGATAATTGTTGATTGATTAGAGTTAGGAATTGAAAATAGATGATAATGATCGAAGGTTTCTGGGTGTATTAAAGGAAAAACTAGTGAAAACATAATTTTTTCATTTATGATATGAACTTTAATTTTGATAACATTATAGTACTTCGATATATCATTAATATTTGAAAATAGTAATTGTTTATGATTGTAAATTGTATATAATTCATTAATAATATCTTTTAGATCTTGATAAGAAATAATACTAGGGTGTACAACCTCTAGATTTGCAAATGTCACAGCATTTTCGATTTCTTCCAAATAATTTAACAGTGAATCAAGATTGTATTTTATTTGTTCTAAAATTTCTTGTGCGTCGTAAAAATGAGAAAAATCGAAATTTCCTTTGTTTATTAATTGAATTAGCTCATTCGTTTTATTTTCGACATTGATTTGATTTTCAACAATTAGTGTCAGTGTAGAGTTAATATTTGACATTATATTTTTGGAAAGTGAAATGTGATTGTTTAATTTTGTAACAATTTTATTTTGATCTGTTTCTAATTTTAAAATACTGTTATGAATTTCTTGAGCATCGTCGTTGTCCATATTACCACTCATAAATTTGACAAGTGATCCTAAAGGGTTAATTAGTCCTCGTTTTTGGCGTTTTTCGGGGTAGAAAGTGTTTAATTTTCTATTTACAATGTTCAATTGGTATTTTAAATGACCAAGCAGTTATTTAATATGTGATAAAATTCGGGAGTAGCAGAATCTACTATTGTTTTTAATTCCGAAAATTTTTCGTTTATTAAATCAACTCTGTCTTTAATGGTTTTGAGGTCAATGTAATGTAGGAATGTATGGAAAGCGGTTTTAATTTTTGCATGTCCTAATTTAAATGGGAGAACTCCGGGATTATTCACTAAGTTCTGTATCTGAACTTCTTGTGTTGTTGTCAGGTGGAGAGTCACAAGTCTGCAACAAGGGAGATTTTTTCAATATTTTGTTTTCTAGAATTTTGAATTTATTTTTATTTTGCTTTTGCTTAGTTTTAAAATTGTAATTCTTTCGTCTAGGTCTTTTTATGCTAAACAAATGAATGTCTTTTGATGTGTTACCATGATCTGGTTTTATTTCTGCTGTTTTCAAAGTGGGGTTGATTTTTACAATTTTCTCGGGTTTGAATTTATTATTAGTTTTACTTTGTTTTTGTTTATTTTTCACAAAAACAGTATTAGGTATTTCAGGTAAATCTTTCCTATTTTTATTTGCGTATTCAATTGTTTTTTGTTTATACTGTTAATTGTTTCTTTAACTTTGTCATATAGTAATCTAATTTTTTCTTTGTGATTTGTTATGTAGTTGTTAACTAATTCTTTTTCTAAGTCAATATCTAGGGGTGAATTTACATCTAAATGTCCTGATATGATTTCACAAGGTCTTAATTTTGTGGAAGAGTGAATAGAATTATTATACGTTAAGAGTGCATAATTAACTTTTATTTCAATTGGCTCTTTTTTATACTGCTCTTGATTATTGAGTAATCTGATATGTTCTACTAAGGTTGAATGAAATCTTTCAATCAATCTGTTCGATTCCGGGTGTTGTGTACTAATAAAATGGAGTTTCACTTTATGAACTTCTAATAATTCTTTAATTAAGGAATTTTTAAATTCAAGACCATTATCGGAAATGATCTGATCGGGTATCCCGTGGTGTGTGAAATACTTAATAAGGTTATTGACGACTTCTATTCCTTGGCCTGAGTCTAATTTATAAACTTGAGCATATCTTGAAAATGCATCAATGATTGATAAGAATTTTTGTTTTTCTAAAATGATTGAATCGATATGTAAAGTTTCGAATGGTTTTGTTAGGGTAGGAGTTATATTAAATTTTGGCTTTAATAGGACTCTATCATATTTAGTTTTTAAACATATTTCACATTCATTAATGTAAGTTTGTACTGATTTTCATAAATTTGGCCAGTAATATTTTTTCTTTATTTGATTTTCTGTTTCATCGACACCTCGATGATTGGTTTTACTTTCGTGATAGTTCTGAATTGTTTGTTTAATTTCTGACGGGTCTTCAATATCTAACAATTTTTGAGTGTATCTTATTAAATTTATTTCAGAATTTTTTAAATATTTTTGGATGACTGAACTGAATTCTTTGTAAATGGGGTCTTCGAAGTATAGACAGTATTTATTTTTTGGGATAATATATTCTTTAATGAAATTGACTATATCCTTAGCAAAATTATTTTTTGAAATCTGAACAATAAAACGTTGTGTATCTTCGAAAAGTTTTAAAATTTTTGGTTTCTTAGAGTCATAATCAACTTGTGATATTATTATCTGATTTTTTCCGAAATTAACGGGTTTATCAGAAATTGGGATTCCTACAATTGGGTTTTCTCTGTTTGTGTGAACAGTTTCGTCATCTGATATGTCATTGTCAATTTTATCATTGTCTGGTTCGACTATTAATGACATGTTGTCTGAAGTTTTATTGTTTTCCGCTTCGTTCGTGTTAGTAAAGCTATTATTAAATTCTTTCATGTAATCGAATATTCCTTCTGAATTTTCGATTGTTTCGTTGGTGTTAATTTGAATGCGGGACAACGCATCAGCGTCTTTATTGAGTGAACTTTTTTTGTAAATAATTTTGTAGTCGTATTCCTCTAACTTGAGTCTCCATCTCACAAGCTTAGAGTTCGGCTCTTTTAATGAAAATAACCATTGCAGAGGGCGATGGTCAGTGTAAATGAAAAATTTTCGTCCAAATAAATATGGTCTAAAATGTTTTACGGCCCAAATGATTGCTAATAGTTCTTTCTCTACTGTAGAATATTTAGTTTCAGTTTCACTCAGTGTACGACTTGCATAAGACAACGGTGGGTCTGATCCGACTTTACCCTGAGATAATACCGCACCTATCGCGTAATTGCTGGCATCGGTTGTCAAAATAAATGGTTTCTCAAAATCAGGATGTTGTAAAATTGGTTCGTTTGATAGTAGATTTTTGTTGTTGAAGCAGTTTATATAGTCAGGATTATGTATGTCGATAGTAGCGTTTTTCTTTAGGCATGAGGTCATTTGCTTTGTTAATTTTGCAAAATTTTTAATGAATTTCCGGTAATAACCAAGTAGTTCTAAAAATGCTTTTATTTCTCTACTTGTTTTTGGCATTGGATAATTTTGAATGACTTTAATTTTTTCTGGATTGGGTTTGATTCCTTCTGATGTAACTAAATGTCCAAGAAAAGCAACTTCCTTTTTTAGAAATTCAGATTTGTCAAGTTGAACTTTAAGATTACTTCCGCGTAATTTTTAAAATATTTCTTTTAAATTTACAATGTGATCTTGAAGAGATGTAGAAAATACTATTATGTCGTCCATAAAAACAAAACAGATTTTGTTAAGATATTCTCTCAAAACATTGTCCATAACTCTCTGAAAAGTTGATGGAGCATTTTTCAAGCCAAATGGAGTTCGCAAGAACTCGTAGTGTCCGTGTTCGACATTAAATGCAGTTTTCTGCACGTCATCTGGGTGCATTTCAATTTGATGAAATCCGCTCGCGAGATCTATTGTGGAAAAGTATTGTGATCGTCCGAGTCTGTCTAAAATGTCAGATATATTGGGAATTGGGTAACGGTCGTCTATAGTTTTTTCGTTTATCTTTCGATAATCGACAACTATGCGCCATTTTTGCCGACCTGAGGCAGCAGCCTTTTTTGGAACAATCCAAATAGGCGATGACCACGGGGAATCGCTTGGTCTAATAATTCCTTGTTGTAACATATTACTTATTTGTCGTTCAACTTCGGGTTTGTGTACGAATGGGTACCTGTAAGATTTTGTGTGTACAGGAATTTCGTCAGTTGTAATAATTCTGTGTTTTATTTTATTCGTGAAAGTTAATGGTGTACCGTCGAGGTAAAATATATCGTTAAACTTTTTTACAAGTTTTTCAATACACTGTTTCTCTTCCGAGTTCATATGTTCGGTCCGTAATGAGTTTATTATTTCAGCTTTATTAGGCGTGTCGCTGTCGTTACAATTATTATGAATTGTGACATTAAATAATTCAAATTCAGTACTATTAAAAGGGTTAGTATTGATTGGGTCATACAAATAAATTTCTTGGGGTTCATATGTGTTGTTGTAAATATCAACAGGGGCGTATCCATTTTGACAATTTGATACTCCTTCTCTTGTTATGCAGTTCGAAATTTTAGTTTGTGGGATTACTATATTTCCGTCTTTTGCATTTACCGGTATTTTTAATGTTTCTAAACTGCAGGGTTCTATTCGAGCGAAAAATAATAATTTCTTTCTCGATTCGTAATGAGATAATTTTAATGTCGTGTTTGGGGTTTATAAAAGTGAATTGTTCAAATCTAATTGTACATTTAAATCTTTTAGGGTGTCGTAACCAATTAAACCGTCGAAGAAATGATGAAATTTAAACAAATAAAATTTTATGTTTTTGTTAACATTAAATTCTGGGAAACACTCCAGTACCGACGGAAGATCTAAAAACGGTAATAAAATCAAAAATCAAAGAAGAATGGGAAAATGAGTGGCACAATACTACCAACAACAAATTACGTCACATAAGAAACTGCATCCAACCGTGGGCCGTTCCAGAAAGCAGAAAGGATCAAATCATATTATGCAGACTCCGAATCGGCCATACACTCACCACACACTCACACCTACTGCAAAGAACTGACCCACCCATATGTGATAAGTGCAGTGAACCAGTGACAGTGGAACATATAATCACGCAGTGCCAAAAATTCAACTACCAAAGACTATCACATAACATACCCCAAAATCTAAAAAATGCTTTGTCAAATAACACTACCATACAAAGAAATTTGGTAAATTATCTTACAGACATCAATGTTGCACTATAAATACACATTATCTATTAATACTCAATATGTAATTATGTAAAATACTGTACCGAGGTATTAGTGACCTAGTCGTCGAAATACCTCCAAATATCTTTAATAAAAAAAAAAAAAAGTTTTAATGGTGGGTTCGAGATTTTAATAAATGGTAAATCTTTTTTATCGTATATTGAATGTAATTCTACGTTGGGTTCAGTGACTGGCTCGTTTGGGGAAAATTTTGGCTACTTTCAGTAGACTCTGGTTCGAAAGTATAATAATTTTCAAAATCGTCAGTTACATAATAATCATTTTCTTGTGAGTACGGCACTGTATTATCAGTCTCGTAGTTGTCGTAGTCAAATTCTGTCGACTCAACGAATTGTGTAGATTGTAAAGATTGTTCTACATTATGTATCTCTTCAGAAATAAAGTTTGGTGGTTTTTGATTTTGAAATCTTTGTAACCTAGTGTCTTGTCTTGGGAAAGTTCCATGGGATATTCCGCTCATAGGAGTGGGTTTAGGATTAATGGGGCGATTTGCAGAGCCCTGTGGTTTCCAAACATTTATAGTATTTGATTTTGGAATATTATTCCCAAATACTTGCTGATTGCTAAAGAATCTTTGTGGTGCTTGTATTTTTCGGGGTTGTAGCTGGATGGGGTTGCTAGGAAATTGTTGAAATTGATTTCTATTAAAATTTTGAAATTGCGGGTAGTTATAGGGTAATGCTGGTGGATGGCGAGGAAATTGAATTTGTCTCGAATTATATGTGTTTGGATGTGGTTTTTGTGTAGAAGTTTTATTTCTCTCGTATGTAGGTTTTTGTAAGTGTCTGATATTATTTTCAGAAATTATAAATTGTCTACTTTCTGCTAAGTCTTTTGGTTTCATGGCTCGGATTGTAGAGCCTAATGGTTCTTTTAAGCATGCTAAAAATATTTTTAAAGCATGGTTGTTATAAAAATTCTTTTTCACGATTTTTATGTTTTCGTCAGTTTCGTGAATTTCTACATAATTATGCAAAGCACTTAAGTTAGACATTACTCTCGTGTAGTATTGTAAAGAAGATTCAATGTCTTTTTGACGGAGCTGATCTAAATCAAATAATAAACCGTTCTCATCGCGTTGATCACCAAAATGCGCGATGAGTGCATCTTTTACTGTTTTCCAATCTTTTGAAGTGCATGTAGAATAAACTTCGCGTGCTGAGCCGGATAATTTTGTTTATATTCCGTAAACTACTGTAATATTTTGCACACAAGTAATATTTTCGGGATTTGGATCCCAATAAGTTTTAACAAGGGCACTTGCTATTTCTAAAAATCCTGATAATTCTGATGGATTACCATCAAATCTAGGTACTATTTCTAATAATTTATTTTCGAATTTTGGTATTTGTGGTTGCGCCATAACTAAATTTGTTGTATCGGCACTTTCGTTTATATTTAAATTTGACAAAATTTCGCTAATTGAACTAAGATCTAAATTACTATTTGGATTTGAATAATCTAATCATTCTAACTCGTTTTCACTAGTATTATCCTCTATGGAAATAATGGATGAACGCGAGGAGTCTGACATAGAAAGGAAAGCAACTTACATAACCAATACAGCGTTGTAGAGACCGTTCTTCATCCTAGGTAGATTGTCCGCGTTGGAAGTCTTCTAAGATGAGCTCGCCGATGGGTTGATTCACGTTGAACACCTCTCGGACCTGGGTTCTTCAGAATAAACAGTTGACACTGATGGATTATTCGTGATGAATTTCCACTCAATATCCTACCAAGACTGCGCCAATTAATTGATAGATTTCTGGATATTGGTTTTTAAAAACTATTGCTTTCTACAATAAAGTATTTTCTAAGTTTATTGTTTGAATTCTACATACAGACTGAATAAAAGTTTACAAAATCGTGGAATATACATTGTACAAAGATAAGATGAAATGTGATCTTCCTGCCGCTCGCGGGAACTTGGCGGATACCGGGAACTGCTGAGGTCCGCAGAATATGGTTAGGTTACATATATATATATATATATATATATATATATATATATATATATATATATATATTTAATTTCACTTATGACTAGATACTACAAATGGAGACTAAACTAGACGTCGATGAGGACTTACAAATGCAATGCGATACAGAACTAAGAAATAAGTTAAACGAGAATGGCACACTAGATCTTTATAAATACTTGGGGAGTAACACTGAAATATATCGATGGCTTAACTGTAATACCGCGTAATTTAGTAATACCTAGTTTTGCAGGAGAGCAAAAAAACTGTTTTATTTTTAATTTGTTTTAATATGTAATATGTTAATACATAGATATGATTTAAGCCCGCTCAAATTTTCTTTACATACTAGGTATTGTTCATTCGAAGCGCACAATGATTCTACGCACAGTGATGTAAATAACTCAAAAATTCAAAAAATGTCAGATACGTGGTATTGCAGTTAAGCCATCGATATTCTAACTGGAATGCGCGTACGAACCGTGACTGTGAAGCATATTGAAAGCCTGCTGCTGGAGTAGTCGGCAAACATCGAGACAGTTCGTGAGTAGACGGAAATTATTTCGTGTAGCGCTTGTTTAAATAAATGAAGCATAATAAGAAAACAAAGCGAGTTATTCGGCTAGGTTCGGTTCGGCACGAACGTGCGCGAACAGGACCAGCCATTATTGTTCAATGAGGCTTCAGTGCAGCGTACGCTGATAGGTAGAGTATGCGAGTTCCAGTTAGTATATATTTCAGTGGGGAGTAAGTACCCCATATATTAAAAACCATTGTGCGACATTCTATCAATATTTGGAAGTACTTACGTTTGTGAGCAGCTGTTTTCCATTATGAAACTGAATAAGTCAAAAAACCGCTCCCGAATAAAGGATTTCAGATTAAATGCAGCACTACACTACTACACGGAGTACTAAAGCAAATTTTGATATATTAATGCAGAAGAAAAGGTGTCAGGTCTCTGGATCAAAATGGAATTAAAGAAAAATTGAGATTTTATTTTTAATTTTGTAACAGTGTAGGTAACGTTGTTTTTATTTATAATTAATTTTTTTATTTTTGTACTTATTTTATTATAGATTTTAGTTTAGTAAAATTGAATACGGCCCGCGTTACTTATCCATTTAACCCAGGGCTTCTTAAACTTTTTTATTCACGACCCCATTTATGATCGCGAGTTTCTTGGCGACCCCATATAAATATAAAAGAAAGATAAATTAATATTTTTTGATCATTTATTTATTAAGTAACAATATACATATACATATGAAAATATATAGTTTTAGAATTCGTTTTGAAACACACAAAAATCTAAAATTAAAAATTGTATGAAAAATTGTAAAATTGTATTTATTATAGTTACAAAAATTATATGCCTTATTTTATATCAAAATTGCCTTTTTTGCAATAACATAAATAAAAAGGGATTCTGATCGTCTTTGTTCGCTCGAATATATCCGAACGCAGTCGTTGAGTGGTTTGTATTAAATTAAAATTAAAGTAAAAAATTTAATGAGATGGATGTGCCTGTTTTTTATTGCATAACAAGTTAAATCTTGGTGGAATGTTTGACTCTGCACAAATACCCATATAGATGTTATAAAATCGTGTATTTGAATATTTGAGATTAAATCTCTCGCGACCCCAGAATTTTGCTACGCGACCCCAAATGGAGTCGCGACCCATAGTTTAAGAAGGCCTGATTCTAACCTATTGGCCCTTTGCTACATTTGAGTTTGCGACCCCTGATCTACACAGTTTGCAGCGCCACGATTTGTCTCAGTGTCTCAGCCACGGTCTCAGCACTACCAGCCATTGTTTCTCCACAGGGATACTGCTTATTATACACCAATGGTGGACGCATGGTCTGTGGAAAAAAATATGTTCTTTTAATATGTCTCAGGATAAAAAGTAAAATTACAATTAGCCACTGTACATGATCATGAAAGCAAAAATGTATATGGTTCACTAAAATGAAATAATGCAGTTGCAATTTTTAAAATTTGCCCGGTTTTATGAAAACATGTTAAATCAATATTAAATAATTGCCTTGGTAACTTAAATCACTTAATAAAGTACTTTTACATTATACATATAATACATATTTCCAATTTTAAATAGCACAAAAGTTACCCCTGTGGTGCACTCTCCACGCCAGCTATGAGTGCCCGTGAGGTGACGCCTGGTAAGCGCCCACATGGTAAAATATATCGTCATCATTACCGATGTCTACGTATGTGTAGATAATGGCGCACCCAGAAATGGGTAATATGCTGTGATGATATATTTATTTATTTTTATACATTATACATTTCATGAAATTAATCCATGTTTTAATTTAAAATTCATATTTAATTGTTATATGTAAGTATACTTCCATGTAAATTAATTGACGTCAAAATTTAACTAGCGAAATTTTACTATTTAAAGTAAGAAAGTAATCCACATTTTAACATTCCGATTAAGCTAATTAAGCTATTCCACCGTAATCGAAAAGGGTAAAAGTTTATCAAAAATATGAAAAATAACAGTGAAACGATACGGAAAATACCAACTATTTTTTTAATTACTTTCTCCAAAAAATCCGGGGAGTTTTACTTTTGATGACGTAGAACATGTGCACGCGTGTTTAAGCAAATAGGATTCAACTTTGAATTCGTACTGTATGGAGCTCCGCTCGCACTTCGCTTCAACTAATAATATAATTATTCGAGTGTGTCGGATAGGGATATGTTCGGATGCTGTTCGGGTGATTTTCTTATCTTTGCATGTTTGTTGATCTATCTGCTGCATTCCTTTGAAATTTGTTTGAAATAGTGTCACCAACAATGAACTCTATTCTACGTACATGGAATGGAAACGTGTATACCTACAGCATTGTAAGGGGCTGGTCATGCGAACTGTCACAAATTCCACCAGTTGAGGCATGCGCAGAGCACAATCATGATTTTTCAGAGGATTTAATATATTTCTGAAAGGGTACTTTTACTAATTATTCACTGAACAGTGGTTATGAAAACATCGTTCTTTGAACAGTTTGGTTTTACATTGTGTTCATTTTAATTTTTTTGGAAAAATCTACTCGTACTGTGGGTTGCCTAGAAATTTGAAGTACCACGCCAGCAACGATCATTTCCGTTCCATAGTAGTATGGAGTTCACTGGTCAGCAACCAATGAACTCTATACTACTATGGAACGGAAATGAACGTTGCTGGCGTGGTACTTCAAATTTGTACGCAACCCACAGTGCGAGTAGATTTTTCCAAAAAAATTAAAACGAACGCAAAGTACAACCAAACTGTTCAAAGAACGATGTTTTCATAACCACTGTTCAGTGAATAATTAGTAAAAGTACCAATTCCGAAATATATTAAAACCTATAGAAAATCATGAGCTGTGACAGTCCGCATGACCAACCCCTTACAATGCTATAGGTATACACGTTTCCATTCCATTTACGTAGAATAGAGTTCACTGTCAGCAACCATGCGCTGTGCGCTACTAACAGTGAACTCTATACTACTATGGAACGGAAACGATCTTTGCTGGCGTGGTACTTCAAATTTCTAGACAACCCGTAGTACGAGTAGATTTTTCCAAAAAAATAAATAAATAAAACGAACGCAAATTACTAGCAAACTGTTCAATGAACGATGTTTTCATAACCATTGTTCAGTGAATAAATAGTAAAAGTACCCATTCAGAAATATATTAAAATCTCTGGAAAATCATGAGCTGTGCTCTGCGCATGCGTGAAACTGGTGGAATTTGACAGTTCGCATGACCAGCCCCTTACAATGCTATAGGTATACACGTTTCCATTCCATGTACGTAGAATAGAGTTCACTGGCTATCAACTTTGAGAATGTCAAAATGTTTTTGTAAAATAAGAAAAAAAGTAAAATAAATTAATTGCAATAATATATTTTCTTTCTCTAATAATAAAATATAATATTACAATTCAAATATACATTATTTTGTAATTCGTTCAACATTTTTTCGTAAGTCTGTGAACCACTGTTTGTTTACTTCTGGTATACCCACATTACCTACGTCACAATTGGAATTTAAAATTCATATCTCAATATCTCGCTTATTTGTAGGAATTTTAAACTCGGACTTTCACGTATTGTTTTACATACTTATGTAGTTCAAGATAAAAAAAAATTAAAAAATATCGTGGAATAGCCTATTATCTTGTCATGAAACAAAATATCGTATTTGACAAGGGGATTCATATATATTCATTGATTAAGACTCTAATCAACATTCCTGAAACCGGGCATTATAAACTCCTTTTCATGGTTGAATACACTATTCAATTTTAAACAAATAATGATCTTATTTTAATTTTCAATACAATAATAATTGTTGGAAAACAACTGCAATACAAGAGGTTAACAACTGAAGATAAAATTTTAACCGGTCAAAAACCGATTTTTAACCGGTCAGAAAACCGGTCTTTAACCGGTCAAAAACCGGTTTGTAACCGGTCGGAAAATAGGTTTTTAATCCGTCAGAAATCCGGTTTATAACCTTTAATTTGGTGCATGTCCAAAAGATTCCCCAAACCGTATCGAGTTTTAAGGGCGCCGTTAACTTTTTGGAAACATCGTACTTCTTCTTTGGGAAATAAATTTCGGTAAACTTTGCAAAGTTTCCCTGTGTGCACTAAAATCTTGACAATTTATTGTTTAGCAATGGTGATATACGTATATATGGTATGCGAGCAATATCTTCGATTATTATTCATATTTCACCAGCTCCGTATTAATTCGGAAGGTTGTTGAAATGCTGTATTTAAAATTGTTTTCGATGTTGTTCATATAGATCTTCGTGTCTAATACAACTTTAAAATTTTTTTGTCATAAATTTTAATTATTACTGTATATTCAACGATTGCTGAAGATGGGCTTGCCCTAAGCCCGAAACGTCCGTAATAATAGTATATTACATCCTAGGTGGGAAATGTTTCATTACAGCAGAGGGCTTATGTATATTACCGAGAGGCGAAGCCTCGAGGTGAGATAAAGCGCGAGGCTGTAATGAAACTCCCACCGAGGTTATGTATCTTATTTTATTCACAATCATCCTCATTTTAAATCAATAATTTTCAAAATAAATAAATGAGTTATAACCTTACATTTTATTAATATTTTTTGACAGCTCTCTTAAAATTTGCTTTAACCTACTTTATTATAAGGATCTATACGGTCATCTGTGGTCGTGTGGTTATAGTGCTCGCCTGACAACACAAAGCTGCTCGTGTGGGCCAGCGTTTGTATCTCGCACGAGTTAGTTTTTAATAAAAAAAAACCTACACACCCAGTTGAGTCCGAGTGGCAGCAGAGGTCACTATAAGCTACTCTGTATGTAACGAGGGTGCCAGCAGAGGGCACTAAAAATGTCTCTGCAAAATAAACTGTATATATATATATATATATATATATATATATATATATATATATATATATATATATGCAAACATTGTAACTAGTATGTAAAGACAAATTTGCATAGGTCAAAAGGACCTGATAACAAATAAATACATTATTATTATTATGTTATAAGGATCTATGACAATGTTGCTAGGCAACCTCTACATAAACATTTCCAACCCAAGAGATGGAAGTAAAATCTGTTATTTCCAACCTAAGAGAATGTCATTAAAGTTAAGAATGACGTATTTCCCAACATCCAAAAGGTTAGGAATCGGTATATTACTATAATGATTGTAATAAAGAATTTTACAATACACGTGGACCATTTATGCCTTTTGTTTTCATCTATAAACCATTCAACGCTTGGTCCTTTCACCCCTTTCTTCATTAATAATATCACGAGCTTATATTTAATGAGAGAATATAATGAATTTTTATTAAAATTAACTGTCAATGTTGTAAAAATGCCATAGCAGTTAGTAACGAATAGAAATAAGGTGATATTCTTTGTTTTTTATCATCGCTGTGATAGACATGTAACTATGGAAATTCTGAATGTTGATTGGCGGAAAACATATCACGTGACTAATGAATTATTTCCTATTTCAATGTAATTTACTTTTATTATTAAAAGAAATAATAACATATTAAGGTTGGTAACATTGACAGTTTCAATAAGCATTTGAAATTTATTTATTTTGATATATGGCATTTTGTCAAGAGCTATTTAGACGTTAGGTTATAGTTATTTTTTTAAAAAAAGAAAGAGTGCTATGAACCGGTTAGAAACCGATTAAAAACCGGCTATAAACCTGTTAAAAACCGGCTATTAACCGGGTAAAAACCGGCTATTGACCGGTTAAAAACCGGCTATTGACTGGTTAAAAACCGGCTTTTAACCGGTTAAAAACCGGCTATTGACCGGTTAAAGACCGGCTATTAACCGGTTAAAAACCGGCTATTAACCGGTTAAAAACCGGCTATAAACCGATTAAAGCCGGCTACAAACCGGTTAACCGGCTGGCCTAATATTTCATTATTGAAAAACCGTTTTCCGGTTAACCGATTAACCGGTTAACCGAATACTTTTGATAGCCCTAGTTTATATGCGAAGCAATGGATAACCAAGGACAAGTGGACGTCGTGTACACTGATTTTTCTAAAGCCTTTGATAAGCTAGACCATGCTATTTTTCTACGAAAACTCAAACTCTTTGGCTTCTCGGACTCTCTCTTGCAACTAGTCACTTCATATTTGCGAAATCGTTACCAATTTGTTAACATACATGGACTTCAGTCTGAGTATTTTCTACAAAAATCTGGAGTTCCCCAGGGGTCAATTTTAGGGCCCTTATTCTTTAATATATTCATAAACGATATTACAGCTATTATCGACATTGAGAACTTACTATATGCGGACGATCTAAAACTATTATGTAGCATATCTTCATTCAACGATTGTTTAAATCTCCAAAAAAAAAAAAAAAAATTGGATTCTATCTTTAATTGGTGTAGAGATAATAAACTAGAATCCAATATGTTTTGAATACTCCTTGAACAATTGTACTTTAAGCAAGCCGGATACCTATCTTGACTTGGGAATTATTTTTGATTCGAAATTGTCTGTTTCAACACATGTTGAGGTCAAAATCTCGACTGCACTTATGTTCCTTGGATTCATAATTCGTAATTCTGATATGTTTAACAGTTGAAACGCCTTATGTTCATTATTTGTGTCCTTAATTCGACCCCATTTAGAATATGGTTCCTTGATATGGAACCCGCTTTATCACAATCAGACTGAAGAATTAGAGTGTATTCAAAGAAAATTTTTAAAATTTGCGACCTATATGAGGTATATCCCAGTCCTCATTACTTGCGGCATTTGAGTTAACTTCACTTTTCAAGTTAACAGATAGTCATCCAGATACAAAAACATTTTTTATTTAAAAACTGCCAGATCCAATATATTTACTAAATCACCCATTCATCTTATGATTAACTCTCACAACATGATCGAGGACAAAATTGATATATTTCATGATGCTATTAGCGGCATAAAAAAAGTTATTACTAACTTTTTTCTCTTACCCCAGAATTGGGGGCTAGCCTGTTGGGGTAATGTATTAATAATAATAATAATAATAATAATAATAATAATAATAATAATAACAATAATAATAATAATAATAATAATAATAATAATAATAATAATAATAATAATGATGATAATAATAATAATAATAATAATAATAATAATAATAAATAATAAATAATAAATAATAAATAATAAATAATAAATAATAAATAATAAATAATAAATAATAAATAATAAATAATAAATAATAAATAATAAATAATAAATAATAAATAATAAATAATAAATAATAAATAATAAATAATAAATAATAAATAATAAATAATAAATAATAAATAATAAATAATAAATAATAAATAATAAATAATAAATAATAAATAATAAATAATAAATAATAAATAATATATAATAAATAATAAATAATGAATAGTAAATAGTAAATAATAAATAATAAATAATAAATAATAAATAATAAATAATAAATAATAGATAATAGATGATAGATAATAGATAATAAATAATAAATAATAAATAATAAATAATAAATAATAAATAATAAATAATAAATAATAAATAATAAATAATAAATAATAAATAATTAATAAATAATAAATAATAAATAATAAATAAATAATAAATAATAAATAATAAATAATAAATAATAAATAATAAATAATAAATAATAAATAATAAGTAATAAATAATAAATAATAATAATAATAATAATAATAATAAAAGACGCCTCTGGTTGAGATACAGAAACAAAAGAAAGTGTGAACATGCATCTCAATAAGTAACCTCATGTTAAGTTTCAAAATTTTAGTGCAACTGATACCAGAGATATTAATAAAAATATGTCAAATGAGGTGCACGTTTAAAGGCCTGTAACTATGTAACGAAAAATTTTCCGGATATAATTTTGTATGACATTTTTTGCTCAGAATTAGCCCAGGAACACGCTATTCTTTTTTGTTGCACGAGGTCTGGTACACCCTGTAAAAGTTGATGTTAATTATTAATAAACCGGAAGCGGTATCATGAATGTACATCCGTCATCAAGTAGCTTACATGTTGCTGTGTAAATCATGTTATATGAATGATATTACTAACTTAAGATATTTCCTGGGTTCATTAAAATATAAATTAAAATATGACACCATATATATATATATATATATATATATATATATATATATATATATATATATATATATATATCTACATCCCGCTATCATTACTATATATATATATATATACAGGGTGTCTCAGGACGAGCTTACGCTATCTATATTTTAAATACTATTTAATATAATTTAACGAAATTTGGTATCTAGGGGTTATCCAACATGCCCGTTTTAACTAAAATATTTTCAAAGCAGTAGCACTTCCGGTTTGACCGGAAATTGACCTCAACTTTCTTATTTTAAATGGAATACGCTATATTTTATTTTACCATTGAATGCAGCGGAAAATTTTACATATGAAGCAATAAAAACATTTTACTCATGATCAACTACTTCCGGCGTTATTCATCTTTTTTTGATTTTTTGTCTGAAATCCGGCACATTTTCAAAACTCTGTATATCGGGAACGAGATCGAAATTTTATAATCTGAAAAAAGCCTTTTATAAAGGAGACTTTAAGCTACATTATCCATAGAAGAATCCTCGATTATTTATAAAAATGTGACGGGTACGTTACACCAAAATTACAGTTGACAAACTTCAAAAAAGACAATTTTTTTAAATGGAACTCCCCCTTTTTTATTACATGAATGTGTACTACGACAAAAAATAAGGGTACTTTATGTAACATGTCCTATGTTGAAAGTTGATAGAATTTCAGTAAATTAGAAAAACATGTAATCTGTGTATAATTATTTTATTAATACGGATAAGTAAGCCATGGAAAAACAATGTTTGTTTTTACAAACTCATCTACTTGATTTCTTAGATAATAAACCGTTGGATCAAAGGAATTTAATATGGTACCAGCATGATGGCGCTCCACCCCGCCATAGAATAAATACTTTTTTGGAAACAATTTTTGAAGATAGGTGGCTGGCAAATAATGGACCACATAGGTGGCCTCCTCGTTCACCCGATTTAACTCCACTTGATTTTTTTGTTTGGGGTTACATTAAAAACGGCGTCTATCAAAAACCTTTAACTACTAAAGAAGATTGCCAACATAGGGTACGAACAGCATTTAACAATAACATGTCTCCTCGGATGATAAAAAATGCTACACAAGAAGAAGTATTGAATAGAGTAACAATGTGCTTACATATGAATGGAGGACAGTTTGAATATGTATTAAATTAATCATAGTTTTGTATTTAGAATTTATTTGTTTTTTCCATGGCTTACTTATCCGTATTAATAAAATAATTATACACAGATTACATGTTTTTCTAATTTACTGAAATTCTATCAACTTTCAACATAGGACATGTTACATAAAGTACCCTTATTTTTTGCCGTAGAATACATTTATGTAATAAAAAACGGGGGGTTCCATTTAAAAAAATTGTCTTTCTTGAAGTTTGTCAACTGTAATTTTGGTGTAACGTACCCGTCACATTTTTATAAATAATCGAGGATTCTTCTATGGATAATGTAGCTTAAAGTCTCCTTTATAAAAGGCTTTTTTCAGATTATAAAAATTCGATCTCGTTCCCGATATACAGAGTTTTGAAAATGTGCCGGATTTCAGACAAAAAATCAAAAAAAGATGAATAACGCCGGAAGTAGTTGATCATGAGTAAAATGTTTTTATTGCTTCATATGTAAAATTTTCCGCTGCATTCAATGGTAAAATAAAATATAGCGTATTCCATTTAAAATAAGAAAGTTGAGGTCAATTTCCGGTCAAACCGGAAGTGCTACTGCTTTGAAAATATATTAGTTAAAACGGGCATGTTGGATAACCCCTAGATACCAAATTTCGTTAAATTATATTAAATAGTATTTAAAATATAGATAGCGTAAGCTCGTCCTGAGACACCCTGTATATATATATATATATATATATATATATCTACATCCCGCTATCATTACTATATATATATATATATATATATATATATATATATATATATATATATATATATATATATATATAGTAATGATAGCGGGATGTAGATATATATATATATATATATATATATATCTACATCCCGCTATCATTACTATATATATATATATATATATATATATATATATATATATATATATATATATATATATATATATATATATATATATATATATTAAAATATAGTAATATTTATATAGTAAAATTTTTGAAAGAAGTCCGATGAAGGCCATCTACGAATCATATCTATGGATTAAAATTTTGTGCTGTCAAATTTAGTAGTGTCTTTTACTTAGTTTTTATGAGGGTACATAATATCTTGTGTACCTCATAGAAACTATGTAAACGACACTACTAAATTTGACAGCTTAAAATCTTAATTCATAGATGCAATTCGTAGATGGCCTTGATTGGACTTCTTTCAAAAAATTTACTGTATATATATATATATATATATATATATATATATATATATATATATATATACCGTGTGTCCCAAGCAAACCTTGACATAGGCATTTAACATGGGAAACAGTTTTTTGTAAATAAAAAGTGTCCGGCAGAAAATTAAACCATTATATTGAACATGATAATAGTAGATTACCTCTTGTACGTTATTTATTATTCATTACTTTATTATCATTGCACAAATTAAAGAAAATTATAAATATTTTTAAAGAAATATTTGTTTCATTATTTTATACTGTGATATCAGATTGATTTGAAATTCTCATCATGGCCAAGTGGCTGGCGTGCTTGCCTACAGAGCGAAGGAACGCTTGTAAGTTAGGGTTCAAATCTCCCAAACTTTTTACAATTTTTTTTTATGGAATAATTACGAATTATATTAAAAATATTATGAGATCATAATAGGTATGAAAGAATTTAAATTACAAATAAATTTCTATCATGACATAGGTAATAATAGTTTCAATGGAAGTAGTTATCATGACCAGTGATATTAACTCGTAGGGAAATTCCCTTTTTGTAGGGAAAATCTTATAAATTACAGTAAAGTAGGGAAAGAGGGACAGAATTTAACAAACGTAGGGAAAATATTTGAATGATAATAATATACATTTATTATATTTAATTTTGATCGGCACAACTTTTAATGTTTTTTTTTTTTTTTTTTGTGAGCCCGCTACTTCATTCATTTATTATATTTTTGAAATATATATATATATACAGGGTGTCTCTTAAATAGGGGGACATGGCTTAACCACAGATTCCTGAGGCTAAAATAAGACGATTTAACCAAACTTGCTTCTACCGGAAACTGTACCATTTAGCCAGTATTCTGCTTCAAAGTTTTTCGAAAAAAAGTTAATTTTGCTTATAGTAACCGGACGCTTTATTCGATTTGGATGAAATTTGGTATGACAGTTTATATGGTTGTCATCTTTTAAGGTGATACTTGTTATTATTAGTGAACCACGAGTGTGTGAAACTTAGGTGTCCCAACATTAATTAGACCGTAACTTTTTAATGGCAATGCCGAAAACTTGAAATTATTTTTCTTCGGAAAGATCAATTCAATAGTAAACTTTTCTCTCTCTGTGTAATTTGTGATATCTGTTACGGTTCACACAGAAAAAAATAAAATCTGAGTGTCTGCATTGCTAAATTTTTAAAATAAATTTAATCTAGCAGTCTATCCTAATGTTAAACAAGTAATTGTTAATGACAGTAACGAGTTGTCAATCTTCACAACTTGTTTAGGAGAAAGCTGAGATATGTAATAGTCTTATTTATAATAATAGTAGTAAAACCCGTAAAACAATTGTTACTGTCATTAAAAATTACTTGTTTGACATTTGGATAGATTGCTAGATTAAATTTATTTTAAAAATTTAGCAGTGCAGACACTCAGATTTTATTTTTTTCTGTGTGAACCGTAACAGATATCACAAATTACACAAAGAGAGAAAAGTTTACTATTGAATGTATCTTTCTGAAAAAAAAATAATTTCACGTTTTCGGCATTGCCATTAAAAAGTTACGGTCTAATTAATGTTGGGACACCTAAGTTTCATACACTAGTGGTTCACTAATAATAACAAGTATCACCTTAAAAGATGACTTATAACCATATAAACTGTCATACCAAATTTCATCCAAATCGAATAAAGCGTCCGATTATTATAAGCAAAATTAATTTTTTTTCGAAGAACTTTGAAGCAGAATTCTGGCTAAACGGTACACTTTCCGGTAGAAGCAAGTTTGGTTAAATCGTCTTATTTTAGTCTCAGGAATCTGTGGTTAAGCCATGTCCCCCTATTTAAGAGACACCCTGTATATATATATATATATATATATATATATATATATATATACAGGGTGTCTCTTAAATAGAGGGACATGGCATAACCACAGATTCCTGAGGCAAAAATAAGACGATTTAACCAAACTTGCTTCTACCGGAAAGTGTACCATTTAGCCAGAAATCTGCTTCAAAGTTCTTCGAAAAAAAATTAATTTTGCTTATAATAATCGGACGCTTTATTCGATTTGGATGAAATTTGGTATGACAGTTTATATGGCTATAAGTCATCTTTTAAGGTGATACTTGTAATTATTAGTGAACCACTAGTGTATGAAACTTAGGTCTCCCAATATTAATTAGACCGTAACTTTTTAATGGCAATGCCGAAAACGTGAAATTATTTTTCTTCAGAAAGATACATTCAATAGTAAACTTTTGTTTCTCTGTGAAATTTGTGATATCTGTTACGGTTCACACAAAAATAAATAAAATCTGAGTGTCTGCACTGCTAAATTTTTAAAATAAATTTAATCTAGCAGTCTATCCAAATGTCAAACAAGTAATTTTTAATGACAGTAACAATTGTTTTACGGGTTGTCAAAAATTTTCTTCGCAATATTTTAAAATTAGTAACATCCATTTGTTCGGCCTAATAGTATTTTACTACCATTATTATAAATAAGACGATTACATATCTCAGCTAACTCCTAAACAAGTTGTGAAGATTGACAACTCGTTACTGTCATTAAAAATTACTTGTTTGACATTTGGATAGACTGCTAGATTAAATTTATTTTAAAAATTTAGCAGTGCAGACACTCAGATTTTATTTATTTCTGTGTGAACCGTAACAGATATCACAAATTACACAGAGAGACAAAAGTTTACTATTGAATGTATCTTTCTGAAGAAAAATAAATTCACGTTTTCGGCATTGCCATAAAAAAGTTACGATCTAATTTATGTTGGGAGACCTAAGTTTCATACACTAGTGGTTCACCAATAATAACAAGTATCACCTTAAAAGATGACTTATAACCATATAAACTGTCATACCAAATTTCATCCAAATCGAATAAAGCGTCCGATTATTATAAGCAAAATTAATTTTTTTTTCGAAGAACTTTGAAGCAGAATTCTGGCTAAATGGTACACTTTCCGGTAGAAGCAAGTTTGGTTAAATCGTCTTATTTTAGCCTCAGGAATCTGTGGTTAAGCCATGTCCCCCTATTTAAGAGACACCCTGTATATATATATATATTATAATTAATAAAAACAGCCAAATGACACGATATATTAAAAAACTACAAAAAATCCTAAATTTGAATGGGAGCGCTCGCACGTAGAGAATTTAGTGCTAAAATGGGGAAATTTTAGTACATTGGTAGAGATCACTGTAAGAGAAAGGTTAACACTACTGATCATGACTCAAAAGCAAGAATTTGAGCTATACCGCCTACTTTAATTTTTTTTTTTTAAATAGAGTAAAAACGCAATACATACACATATTCATTGTATCCCAATAATGTATTATTAATATATATACACTGGCGAGCAAAAAATTGAGGTCAATTATTAATTATGATATATTTTTGGAATGTTTTGTTTTAAGCTCATGTTTGTAAATTGTAAATCATAGAAGGATCTTAATAATTTATTTTTTGAGAAAAATCATCTGTTTTCTTTTGTAATCTGTCATGTAATATTTTACAAATTTTATGAAATAGCGTGCATTCGCAGTAATTGAAAATTCGCGTTTCGGTGTCTCTTTTCGGTATAGCGTTGATTTCTCTTTGTAAAGTCTATCAGTTACACGGTGTAGTACTCGTATTGTGTATTTAGTAGTTCACAATATCTGTAAATCCTATTGCTGCGGCAAGAATTGTATCGTTGATACAAGATGGCCAAGGACAACGTGAAATTGCAAGAATTGTTGGTCGGAGCCTTTGTGCTGTACAAAAGGTGTATCAGCGCTATGAGGAGACTGGCTTGATAACTAGAACACCAGGATCCGAGCGTAAAAGAATCACCAGCCGAAGAGATGACCGATTTTTGGTGTCCGCAAGTTTGCGGCATAGGACAACTTCTGCGGTTTTGCTACGAAATCAACTCCAACAAGTTAAAGATGTAATTGTTAGTGAATTGACCGTTAGAAGAAGGCTTCATGATGCTGGATTGTCTTGTAGAAGGATGGCTACAAGTGCACCATTGCAACGCCCGCATCGAATTGCAAGATTGGTTTTTGCCCGAAATCACGCGGCATGGAATGGTGAGGACTGGGGCAGGGTACTTTTTCCGATGAGTCGCGTTTTTGCCTCAATGGATCAGACGGACGTCGACGAGTATGGAGAAGACCCGGAGAAAGATACGCTCAAGTTTGTATTGACGAGCGACTTCCATTTGGCGGTGGGTCGGTTATGGTTTGGGCAGGAATCTCTTCACAAGCACGCACAGAGTTGGTTTTCATACAGAATGGCTCCCTGACAGCTCACATGTACATTACGGAGGTTCTAGAATACTATGCTATGCCTTTCTTGATCACTATAGGCGAGCGTAGCATTTTCATGCAAGATAATGCTAGACCTCACGCAGCCAGAGTTGTCAGAGAATATCTGGATGAAGTGGGAATTAGACGGTTTGATTGGTCAGCCCTCATATCTGGGATGAGTTTTTCGTTCCACATAACTCCTAACAACAA
Organism: Ophonus ardosiacus; assembly: GCA_943142095.1. NCBI lineage: Eukaryota > Metazoa > Arthropoda > Insecta > Coleoptera > Carabidae > Ophonus > Ophonus ardosiacus. The sequence continues at coordinate 37,468,671 of OW964824.1, read as the reverse complement.
AAAGTCAAACTACGTTTGAAATATAAATTTATTGTTTTTTCATAATAAATTATAAAACCAAAAATTATGCTTTGCGTTTCAATATTGAATTATTAATTTAGCCTATAAAATACAGTATAATGGTTTTCAATTTACAAATATAAGCTTAAAACAGAAAATTATAAATATACATAATAATTAATAATTGACCTCAATTTTTTGCTCGCCAGTGTATATATATATAATGCATTTTTTCTTATATCAGTGTTTTGATTATTGTAATCAATTTTGTCATTGTTATATTCAAATATAAAAATTGAAATAATTTTCATCGAATTGATTATGTAGATGTCATTAAAATTAAAATATTCTATTAATAATATGCGAAAAGTTCTGCGCTATTTAGTTCTAGTATTTTCTTCAAATTTTCTCGATTCACCCCAATACAATTACGAGGCTTTTCTTGAAATAAAATAAATAAGAATATATTTTCTCACTGATAATATTTTTAAAAAAAAGATAGTATTATTCCAATTAATAATATGACTTCTGAAAGATATTTTAATAATTTGGTAATATTTTATTTTATAACATAAGTACAAGAGAAAAAAACAAATATTAAACATTAATAATACCTACTGATAAATAGTGATACAACGGAAGTCAACGTAGTATTCTATGCAATTTTGAATTTTTTTTAAAATATAAAAGTTTCTTTTTCGATCTTTTTTGTTTACAAATTCGTTGACTACGTTGATCAAATCCACTTCCGAAGCAGCTTTTGATTCTATGGAAAATAAAACTTGTCCACTTTGGGCCGGTTTTTCAATCTCTGGTTAAAATTGTAACTTCTAGTAAAGTAAACAATATTACATCGTCTTGTTGACAGCAATGATAAATCTGTCATTTGACAGTTCATTTCGTTTCAATGTTGTTTATTTAACTATTAGTTATAATTTTAACTAGATATTGATAAACCGGCTCTAAGTCTACTTTGACCCATTTGCGATCTCAGGTAGTATTTTATTATTTTTAATTTACTAAATGACCTTTCCAGACTTGCCACTGTCACGGGTTATGTTAAAAAAAGTAGTAAAAAAAAGCCATAGAATCTGGTAAAAATCACTTTCAAAAATCCCATATTTTTTAATTATTAATTCGAAGAATTTTCTCGTAAATAATGCGGACATTTCTTGCAAAAACTATGTGTGTAATATCATATTAGGTAGACAATGTTCAATAATTAAAATTTATTGTAAACATTTTATCTATTTCTTTTATTGCCGTAAATCTGACTTTTGAATGCACTAGTTTAAAAAAAGGGTACAGATAAGTCGTACTATACTCTAATATGGGGGAGAGGTAACTACAATATCGAGTGATTGTAGTAAACTCAGTCGCGTGGTGACGGGACTTGGTTAATTTTGTACTTTTAATCAAGCATGCTCGTGTGACACAAGCACTACAAGCATGGTTAAATAATATAAAATAGTTAAAATAATTTAATTTTCTATAAATTAAATACATTATATGTTAAAGCTTTCGTAACAAAGATGTTACGAACGGGCCCCTAAAATCGCCGGGCCCCCGGGCTTTGCCTCGAACTGCCGCATGATAGTTACGCCACTGGACAAAATTGATTACAATAATCAAAACATTGATGTAATAAAAAATGCACTATATTTTCTTTTAATCTTAAAAAAAACATGATTAGGATACAACGAATATGTCTGTGTATTGTGTTTTTAATATGCTATATTCATAAAAAAAAAAAAAAAAAATAGGTGATATAGCTTAAATTCTTGCTTTTGAGCCATGATTACTACTTCCATTGAAACTAGTATTACCTATAGCATGATAGAAACTTATTTGTAATTGAAATTCTTTCATATTATGATCTCATAGTATTTTTAATATAATTCGTAATTAATTCATAAATAAAAAAATATATAAAAGTTTGGCTTGACAGGGATTTGAACCCCAACCAACAAGCGTTACTTCCTTCCGTAAGCAAGCACGCTATCCACTCGGCCATGATGAAAATATGAAATCAATTTGATATCACAGTATAAAATAGTAAAACAAATATTTCTTTATAAATATTTATAATTTTCTTTGATTTATGCAATGATAATAAAGTAATATGATAATTTGACATGAGAAATTGTTATCCCTACCACTGACTTGTAACCATAGTAACCTAGGTTAATAATAATTTATTATTAACCTGGGTCTATAATGCAAACTGTCACTTTTCAATTAAACTCAAGCCTCCAAATCCAAATATTATTTAACTCATTAAACTCAAGAAAGGTGTTAAGTATATAATTTAAATGTACCGCTTAATTTTAAATTGACATACGCTGCCGCCTCGCCTTGTCTGGCCGCTGTGCTGTTTTGGTGAAAATGTGAAACGTGTAGATGTAGAAATGAATAAATCACAATTTTTTTTGTATTTGTAGGTAAATACATTTCAATAAATTTATTTAAAAATAATAAACTAATAAGGCTACTGACTGTTACAGTACAAAGTGTTTTTATTAAATAATTAAATCAAATACAAATCAAAGCCCATAAGTGAGCTTATCAAACCAGCGAAGAACGAGACATCAGATAAAAACAAATGCAGCCTATTTTGTTTTTGTGAATATTAACAAATAAGTAACGGAATTATTCATGTCAAAATGATTGTTATTATCAATAAAAAAATTCAAATAGGATTTATGTGCTAGTATTGAAAAAAATAGTATGTAAACCACGGTTGAGAAGATTATTATTGACCAGGCGCGTAGTATCCCTCGGTCTTCGCCCTTGGGTTACAATATTGGCGCTGGGTCAATAATGATTATCTTCTCAACCTTGACGTATAATATACTCTTATACCCTCACATAACAATTTTTTGAGAAAAATGAGTATAAATTTTATATTAATTTGATTAAAATATGGCTATAATGAGAATGCCATGAATGGAAAAAATGAATGTGTTATTTTTTTACGTAGAATTAGAATATCATGAAAGAAGAACGTGGATATTTGTTTCGTTTCTGTCACTCTAATTCTATGTATAAAATAATATGTATTTCCATTCGTGGCACACTTTTAGCCATATTGTAACAAAGTTAGTGTAAAATTTTACATGCATTTTTCTCTAAAAAGATCGTTATGTAAGGATATAAAAATATTTTTACTGAATTCAGAATTAAATTCTCTAATGATTGAGGAAATAAAATTAAATGTTCTTATTTAAAATAATAAAAGTTGGTTCCTATATTCCGAAAACCACTGGTCAGCAAAGATAATTTTCCTTTTCTTTAAATTTTTATTGCAAAATAGAAATTGTTGCCCATTTAACCGACTTTGTAGCTCTTATAGCTCTCGAGATAACAATGATGGCCCATTTAAAATTAACACCATGTTGATGTATTATCAGTGTTTTTTAGACTCATAAGAACACTGAAATATAATATAATATAATATATATATATAATTTGTATCTTTGAACTTTTTCTCCTGTAAAGTTATTTCTTTCCCTTTACTTCATTAAGGAAAATATGCGGTTCGCTTATACTGGCTAGGCTGTTGGAGGAAATTCATGATAGACGACAGATGTCCAGTGGACACATCTGGCAACATGCTGCTTCCGGTGAGCACTATATCTAACGAAAAAGAATTCGAACTGTGGCCGATTCTTCTTAGCAAAGCTCTAATGAAAATTGCCAGCCTCACTTGGACAGAAAACAAGGACATTGTCGATTTTGATATTGTCACATGTCTAACGGGATGGAGTGTGCAAAAGATTTTCACCACAGGTATAATAATAATAAATTTTTATGAATTATGAAAATAAAATAGACAAAATGTACATCGTTATAAAAATGTGAGACTATTTAATATCGATTGTTATTTAAATGTCGATAATTACTGGTTTTAATCAGTATACAGGATGGCGGTTAAGGGCAACATAGAGATTTAACATGGAATTTTATTTTTATGAAATTTCCTACTGCCTTGTTCATTTTTAGAGTAGATATAAAGTTGTACAGAATTAATTGTTGCATAAAAAATTGTTTTTACATGTTTTATTATATTTTTGGTTTATTCACAATACTAAAAAGTTTCAAAATTCCGGTTTATTAATTGCAATAGCCATGAAATTTGTTTTCTTTCTTCTGGTTTTCATAAATTATTTTTAAACCTGAAACGTCAATTTGACATATGGATAAGATATAAATTAAATAAAGAATGTTTATTCGAATAAGAAGCGAGCGAATATTGTATAGGAATATTATCGTTGAAATATCGATAATATAAATAATTTATGAAAACTGGAAAAAAGAAAACAAGTTCCATGGCTATTGACACTAATAAACCGAAATTTTGAAATTTCTTTTTAAAATTGCGAAGAAACCAAAAATATAATTTTGTTTAAAAAAAGTCTTTTGTGCAATTTTTAATTCTGAATAACTTTGCACTTCACAGTTTTTGCCTTAAAAGAAATAGGAGAGCAAGAAATTGCATAAAACTAAAATCCTATATTAAATCCTTATGTTCACCCTTAACCGCCACCACCCCGTACGTATTATTATACGTTAAAAAACCATACAGCAATTACTTTAATTTTTTCGGTATGTGTGTTAAGTATCCTAATTATGTGATATTGAAATAACCGAAAAACGAATTTTACCCACTAATTCAATAACACAAGTAGACAGAAAATTTCTTTTTCCTATACGTAGGTGTAACCTGTAGGGGTGGCACACACTTTAGAATTCTATCATAGAAAGCAGGCGAATGCGATTTTACTTTTACGAATCTTGCTAGCACGCAATTTAGAATTCTACATTCGCTTTTTGTTTCGGAAATATTTGGATTTTATACTAATAAAATAAAAAATATTATGACAGTTGTATAAATGTTTACATTACATATAAATTGGGATTGAATAGAATTGTGACAAAATAACGACGTTACTTTGACACTTTCGCCTCGAGTCGTACGCTTGCACTTTAGAATTCTATATTCGCTTTTCGTTCCGGAATATTTTTTTGGATTTTATGCTATTAAAATAAAAATATTATGACAGTTGTATTAAATAAATATATAAATTAGCTTTTAGTAGAATTGTATCAAAATAATGACGTTACTTTGACACTTGCGCCTCGAGTCGTATGCTTGCAAGCGAATATTTTGAGACACGCATGCCAGCAAATTTTCGCTTTGTGGCGAAAAGCAGAAACAAATGCCTCATTTGATAGAATTCTAAAGTGCGTGCTGTCACTACTGACTTCGAATAAATAATATATATTTTTTTTTTGTTGAATGAAGATATGGATACTCAAGATATTTGGGAAGTCTGTTGTGGATACAGTGATCACTACACTTGGGATAATCGATTGGTTTTAACTCCGAAAGAACCAGTGGATATACCAAATACAATATCTGTTGCTAAACCTTCCACAAAAGGTAGCAGTAAAAGCAAAAGCAAAAGTAAAAGTAAAAGTAAAAGCAAGAGCAAAGGTAAAAGTTCTAAAGGATCAAAAACTTCAAAAGCCATGGCTACAAAGGGTGTTGGTTCAGTTAGGCCTTATTATTTAGCTGCTACCTGTAGAGATTTAAGGTAATAAAAATGTATAAGTAGCTCATTCATAATCATAGGCTTTATAAAATAATAGCCTTATCTCAGATAACTTATTGCACATATTTTAAACTCTGTCTATATATCGTGTTAATGAGAATACTCATTATTTTAGAAAAGCAATAATTTTTTTAATTCATTATTAATTTATGCTAATTTTATAACTTAATAGTACCTAAATAAGAGTAAAATATTTGAATAATCTAATAATCGATGAATAAAACAATTTGTTATTCGAATTTTGGTTAGTCAAACCAGTTTTTAACTAAACAATCGATTGTTTTGATTAATTGATTGATTAAACACTTGATTATTCTGATTAACCGATTCATCAAACATTCCAATAATCAAACAGTCGATTATTTTCAAAATAACAATCATATGATTGATTAATCGATTAAATTTGAACAATTATTTGATGCAGCTGTAGTTAATATTAAATATTAATCCGAAGTAACTAGGGTTGTTTTTTGATTTATTTAAATTAATTTTAGGCATTTTAATATTACCTTTACCTCGCGTGTTGTATTGATGTGTCACCGTGCGTTTGTAAATTATTTATATTAGTTTTAGTAAATACAGCAATATATAAAATGTAAATGCACGGCAGGGTTAAAAGATTTTCTCTTTTAAACAAATCTTGGCAAGATGATCGAAAGGGAAGTTTGAAAATGTTTCTAATCGCTCTTTTTTGTAACTTAAAAACTCGCTGTGCCGCTGATGAGCAGCCGCAAAAAATAATTCCGTAACATAAAATAGAATAAAAATTCGCAAAATAGAAAGTTTTCGCGGTGCTTACATCTGTTAAAAGTCTTAATCTGTTGATTAGATAGCTGATAGATGCGAATGTACGACAAATTTCGCCCACATGAGAATCCCAGATTAAACTTTCATGCAAATGAATTCCTAACAACTTGACATTACTCACTTGTGGCAGTAGCTGATTATTGAAACGAATTAATACACTTTCAGAACGCTTGGCATTAGAAAATTTTATAACTGATGATTTGTTAATATTTAAAGTAAGTTTTAAATTTACAAACCAAAGAGACAAATCTTGAATAATTGTACAGATTTCAGAAGACACCCCAAGTAACACAAATGACCTAAAATCGACGTCACGTCTGAAATTCCGTCACAGTGACGTCTGAAATTCCGTCACAGAGACGTCCTGACGACGTCTCAGCGTGGAGCTGCGTGACGTCATTTTTAGACGTTGTTTCGACGTGATATTAAAACTTTGTTTAGACTTCATTTTAAAACGTTGTTTAGACGTCATTTTAAGACGTTGTTTCGACGTCATTTCAAGACGTTGTTTCTGTAAGCAGAGTGTAGTTAAGTGTTACGCTGAAGAGACGAAGATATATTATATAAACACAAGACACATATAAGGTTTGACATATAACACATTTTTATTATTAACATCTAGTATGTTACAAAAAACAAAATAATAATGAACGTCACATTCCAATACCCCCACTTGATGTGAACATTACTAACAAAATTATTCTAACCCCATTACAAAAGTTAAATTTTTGAATGGGTAATGCTTTTGGAAGTTCATCAGCAATCATCTAATCAGTGGAGACGGAGTTTACCAAAACTTGTCCCAGTTGCTGTCGTTCACGGACGAAATGGTGGCGTATATCGATATGCTTTGTTCTTGGCTTATAACTGGCATTCTTCACAAGATCAATTGCCCCTTTGTTGTCACAATAGATCCTAATCGGGGATAGATCACTTCTTTTCGGGCTAATTTCATTGAGCAAGTTGCGAAGAAAGATAGCTTCTTGAGTAGAAAATGTAAATATATAACCAGCAGTTGAGCGTCGATCGTCTACATCACCAGCGTAGTCACAAAAACCAATAATATCGTGATGACCCTTTTTAAACACGATCTTTTTCTGTGCAGATCCTTTTAAATATCTTAGAATGCGTTCGACTGCACTCCAGTGAGATTTACCAGGATTTGAACTAAATCTACTCACGACTCCTACAGCATATGCAATGTCCGGTCTTGTACCTTGAGCTGTATGGAACTCCGTTTTAATATTTATTCTATATTTAAAAATATGTTAAATTATATAAAGACGTCATTAAATGAAGTAAAGACGTCTTTAATTCATTTTTGGATGTTCTTATAATAATTTTTGATATCCAAAATGTTTTAAAGACGTCTTAAATTCAAATATTTATAGATATCAAAAATTCTTTTTTAGATATCAAGAATTGAATTAAGGATATCAAGAATTAAATTAAGTATATCAAAAATTGAATTAAAGATATCAAAAATTGAATTTTGGATATCAAAAATTCAATTCTGGATATCACATCTCGATAAATAACATGTCCAAAATTCGAATTTTTGACGTCCTAAATTAATTTTTGCTATCAAGAATTGAATTATGGATATCACATCTCCGTAAATAACATGTCCAGAATTCGAATTTTTGGCGTCCTAAATTCATTTTTGATATCAAGAATTGAATTATGGATATCACATCTCCGTAAATAACATGTCCAGAATTCGAATTTTTGATATCAAGAATTCGGTGCGCCATCTAGTTTAAAGTGACTGAAATACTTTGTGTCGGTAAATCAGATTTCCTCAGCGAAATTATAATAGCGTTGGTTTAGATTCTGCCTTACGATTGGTCAGAATACAAACCTATTTCACAAAAACGAAAAGAATCACCAGTTTGTTGGCCTTTATCAAATAAAATCTACAGAATTAATGATGTATACATTTAGTTATGATTTCGCTAAGGAAATATGACTTACCGACACAAAGTAATTTAGTCATTTTAAACTAAATGGCGCACCGAATTCTTGATATCAAAAATTCGAATTCTGGACATGTTATTTACGGAGATGTGATATCCATAATTCAATTCTTAATATCAAAAATTAATTTAGGACGTCAAAAATTCGAATTCTGGATATGTTATTTACGGAGATGTGATATCCATAATTCAATTCTTAATATCAAAAATTAATTTAGGACGTCAATAATTCGAATTCTGGACATGTTATTTACGGAGATCTGATATCCATAATTCAATTCTTGATATCCAAAATTCAATTCTTGATATCAAAAATTCAATTCTTGATATCAAAAATTCAATTCTTGATATCCAAAATTCAATTCTTGATATCAAAAATTCAATTCTTGATATCAAAAATTCAATTCTTGATATCCAAAATTAATTTCAGATATCAAAAATTCGAATTCTGGACATGTTATTTATGGAGATGTGATATCCATAATTCAATTCTTGATATCCAAAATTAATTTAAGATGTCAAAAATTCAAATTCTTGATATCAAGAATTCATTTAAGGATATCAAGAATTGAATTAAGGATATCAAGAATGGAATTAAAGATATCAAAAATTCAAATACAGATATCCAAAATTGAATTCTGGACATGTTAAATTTACTTTTTAATGTCTAAAATTCAGTACCATTTTAAGATGTCTAAAATTTAATTTTTGATATCCATAAATGTATTTTTGATATCCTTTATTTAATTCTGGATATCTAATATTCAATTTTTGACATCCTAAATTATTTAAGGATGTCTGAAATTAATTTTAGACGTCCTTAATTATTTAAAGATGTCCATAATTCAATTTTTGATGTCTTTTAATAATTAAGGATATCTGAAATAAAAATTTTGACGTCTTTAAATAATTGAAGATGTCTTTAAATGTAGAATAAATAGTAAAACGGCGTTCCATAGAGCTGCATACATAAGGCTTCCCACGGCTTCTTGATATGGTATAGAAAGCATTGCATGTCGCTCTTCTTGGGACTTCGGTTGCATATCTTTTGTTAATGTCTAGTTTGGATCCATTGGCGTGGATGTAGGGTTACAGTCGCTCATATTGTAGCGATTCAAAATGGCTTTAATATGAGTTTCTTGGTCTAATGTAATTGTACCTTTCTCACGATTTTTTGTAATTCGGATACCAAGGATGTAATGTGCTTCACCAAGGTCTTTCATACGGAAATCTTCCATCTTATTTTTGAGATCTTCTTTCTGTTTCTTATTTTCAGAGAAAATCAGAAGATCATCAACATAGACAGCGATAATTAAAATTCTGCTATTATCGATCTTATAATAAACACATGATCAAAATTTGACTGTTTGAAACCCATACCTTTTGTAGTTTTGTCTAATTCTGTAAACCAAGCAGGCCAAATGCCAATAATAAACGGATAGAACTATTGTCCGTATTCATAGTCGTTGCTCAAGCTCGTACTTAAGTATTACTTCACCAATCATTACTCCGGTTGTTCTCGACCTCAAGCACATCATATGTTTCATAGTCGAAAATTCGTGAATTCTCGGTTTTCTGGGGAGGATTTTAGAGAATTTGTTATAACTATGTTGACATATTTGTAAATTTTAATATTTTTCTCTCAAATCGTATATTTGACATCTACATATATGAAAGGTTGGAAAATAAAACTCTTAGAGTAGTCCTTTCTTCACGTTTTATGTATAATTATTAAAAAAATAAATAATCGTCGACCGGTTTCGGTTTTGTAAAAACCATCATCAGGACCGGAGACTATACAATAAAAGAATACACTATGTTACAACACAAAAAAAAATGTTTGACCTAATTGTTGTTGTTGTTATTATGTCAAACAATTTTTTTTTGTGTTGTAACATAGTGTATTCTTTTATTGTACAGTCTCCGGTCCTGATGATGGTTTTTACAAAACCGAAACCAATTATACATAAAACGTGAAGAAAGGACTACTCTAAGAGTTTTATTTTCCAACCTTTCATCATTATTTCTCTTCACTTGGGTAACAACTCCTTCAAATATATCTACATATGTCACAGGTTACAGATACATGAGCCATATCACGGATATATCTTCTTAAAGCAACCCTTTTTCATTGTTATTATTAAGGCTTCTTCTACTCTATCTACAAATTCTAAAAATTGTTGTTTATCTTCATGATTCATTATTTAACTTAGATGTCATATGTGATGGAAATGACAGTTTGACAGTTTTTTTATATGTTGATCAAGTCTACCTAATTTTTTAAGAAAAGCATCAATCATTACTTGAGCATTACTCAAGGTTGCTTGGAACTAGTCTCAAGTAAACGTTCGATCGAAGTACGAGTAAAGAAACAAGTAGCGACTATGAAACGAAATCTGGTATTCAAGGCATACTCAAGTATGAGTCGAGGCGAAGTACTGACTATGAATACGGGCATATGTCGCACGACCGGTGAATACGTTTCTTCATAATCGATGCCATGGACTTCCGATGAGCCTTTTGCCACTAAACGGGCTTTATACTGTTCAATGTCTCCATTAACATTAAGTTTTGTTTTAAAAACCCATTTACTTTAAATAAATAAATAAATAAATACAAATAAATACATTATTATTATTATTATTATTATTATTATCATTGTAACATACTGTAAATAGGGTTGTAAAAGTACACTGGGTTGGTACGCTGTACAGCTCCCACTCCTTACTAGTAGGTATAAAAGCAATTTTATTGTAAATATTCCTTCTCATTCTTGTACTACGTGTTGTGGGTTTGCGAATAAACGATTGTACATTGTAAGTAAAATTATTATTATTTCAATATCCTACATAAAAGTTGGCGGCGAGGATTAAAAATAAAAAAATAAATTTAAATCTAACTAAATTTAAATAAATAATAAAATGCCGGAGACGGGTCATCTACGCGAATAATCCAAATATCGATAATTGGACAATTTTCAGTGTACGTGTCGAGAATTATTTTCGGGCAAACGACATAACTGCCGAAACTAAAAAACGAGCAATTCTACTAAATGTTTTAAACGAAAGTGCATACAAATTAATGTACAATCTATATCTACCGGATAAACCGGAAGAAGTAAGTTACAAAAAATTAATTACGACTTTAAAGGATCATTTCGCACCACGTAAAACACTTTTCGCTAATCGATATAATTTTTATCACGCAATTAAGAGTAAATCAGAATCGGGCAGCGAGTGGCTAGCGAGAATTCTAAATTTAGCAGCCGACTGTGATTTCGGTGACGAACTAACAGTCATGCTGCGCGACAAATTCATTACGGGTTACGAGAAGGGCCCCATCTTGGACACACTACTCGAAGAGGGCAAGGACATCACTCTTTCGCGTGCGAGAGAGATCGCAGTAGCCAAGGAATCCTCTAGGAGATTCAATTCAGGGTCAGCGACAGATGCAGCCGGAGTCAAGCAGGAACCAGTCGATGCCGGGCTAAACCACATGCGGCTCATGCGAGGTCGAAAGACCATGAACACTCGCCGTCCCCCTCAGCCCAACGGAGCAGGCGATTCAAATACGCACGCGCACATGTGCGGAATTTGCGGCAAGACCAACCATTCACAAGATAAGTGTTTTTTTCAAAAATAGTACTTGTTTTAAATGTAATAAAAAAGGTCAAATTGCTTCAAATTGTAATAATTTAAAACCTAATTCAACTAAGCATAGTTATAAAGTAAATTTTCTGGAAGATTCAGATCTAATTTCTATATTTCACATAAATGAAATTGAAGATAATTTTTCAAATTTAGAACCACTCATTGCGCAGGTGGAAATAAATACCATTCCATTACATTTTCAAATTGATTCAGGGGCTCGAATATCGGCCAATTTAAAAATATTCTTTGTGAGAACAATTGTTTTTTTCTGCTCCGGAGTTATCACAATTATCTTGAGTTATACTATAAATTATATTCTTATACCTACATTAGTGCGTGCATAATTTTCACACGATTAATTTTTCAATAAAAATATAGTGTTGTGTGTTTCTGTGCTCTCAATTTTACGTTTTTAGTAAAAAAAAATATCGTAGTAATAGTGTGTGTATTGCAGCTGAAGTTACTTAATCCGTCTTGTGCGAGTAGTGTGAATCATCCAAGCCTAAGAAATATAATCATACCGTTTCATAAAACAGTGCGCAATGGCTTCTGTTTGTTCGATTTGCTCTAAAAAATGTGATACTTTGTCATCAGTCAAATGCATAATTTGTGGTACGGTCAACCATTCCGATTGCGTCCAAGCCCAAGTACCTAAATTGGACATACGAGTGCTGCGCTCCCAAAAGAGCTATAAGTAGTTCTGCAGCGCATGTGAATCTGCGCCTCTATTACCATCTGCATCTGTTGTCGAATTAAAGCAACTTATAATTTCGCTTCAAAACGAAATTAAAGATATAAAATCTAGCCTCAATTCATTCAAAAAAAGCAAATTCGAAGAACTTACGGACTTCGAAAATATCGTATCCGAGGTTGAAGATCGAAATAATAGACGTTCCAACGTTATTATTTATAACCTACCCGAGTCTAATGACGGAACCAACGACATTAATGACATTATTAATACAGTGTCATTAAATAAAATAGACCACAGCAATGTCAAACACTTAAAACCTAATTCTGGCAACACGAAACCTAGACCGGTAAAAATAATATTTAAAAATACATCTGACGCCAAGTTAATGCACATAAACGCTAAAAGATTAACTACTACTACTAAAGTTTAAAAATGTTAAAATTGGTTATGATAATACACCTAAACAGCGACTTTATCTACAGGAACTTAGAAGTGAATTGCAAAAGCGTACTAACAATGGCGAAGACAATTTAACAATTAAATATTTCAATGGTGTGCCGCGCATAATAATAACAAAAAACTAAAACCTTCGTGTTGTGGTTTGCGAATAAATGATTGTACGTAGTAAGTAAAATTATTATTATTTCAATATCCTACAATCATAATAATAATAATTATTATTATTATTAGTATTATTATTATTATTATTATTATTATTATTATTATTATTATTATTATTATTATTATTATTATTATTAACTAGTAACCCTAAATCGTTCTTATTCACTAAAATAAGGATATGCGATTTTTAGCATGAATCCAATACCTCTCTTAGCGAGAGGTAAAAAGTGCTGATCAATCTCAAACTGAAAGTGGGGTGTCTTTGATCAGCACTGGACAAATACATGAAATGTAAATGGGAAGGTAAAAAAATTACAAGATTTTAAAATTTCGGGGTGAATTTGATCACTACTATTATATGATTAAAAGAATGAAATGATCATAGAAGTATAGTTTTATTTAGATACAAATTACATAATAACGAAAACGAACTAAACTCTAAAAATTTGCCTGTGCTCCTTTTATATTTGCGCTATCTTTTGAAAAATGTCACCAAGCAAACAATTAATCCAATTCTGACCAATTAAATTATTTGAAACTTATAAACATTACGACCTTGACCATCTAAATAATTTTTAGCTAAATGCAGAATATCTATAGAATTTAGAAGAAATCCCCAGTCACCACAAAGGCATGAGGCTCAAACAATAGCCTTTTTCATTCAAAGTGAACACTAATTACCCCCTATTCTTTTGAATATGATGGCCGTGAAATTTATTATTCAAAGGTCCATATGGTTCCCGACTCCTAACTTCCGACTATCTCTTTGCAATGTTCAACCATCCTCTGTAACTTTTTTCAGAGCAGCTTTAATGTTTTTTTAGGACAATCTTTGTAATTTTTGTACCTAACTTTCTTTTATATTATCGGATTATTTGTTTATATATATACCGTGAGTATTTTTTAACGTGAAACGTTGGGTTTGTCGTATCCATGACTTGATATTTGATTGACAGAAATGTATTTGCCCGTTCCATTTAAAATGAAACATGGGGAATGAATTTGACAGAAGTATTATATTTAAATTTTGTAAGGAATTTAGCCGAGTCAGAAAATCACTCGGGCCAAAGTGCACACAATATTTTTTTTAACTAAATTTAATTTTGAAAGCAGGTATAATTATTTAAACAAAATTAACCTTTATTGACGTTTTGTCAAATGTCAGATTCGTTCCCCATGTTTCATTTTAAATGGGACAGGCAAAAACATTGCTGTCAATCAAATGTCAAGTCGTAACCAAGAATATGACAAACCCAATGTTTCACATTAAAAAATACTCAATGTATATTGTTTGTGCCCAACTAATTTGGTAACTCTAGCTTCTCGTTGATAACTAGCTCGTGTAAAAGCTATGCCCCTCTTGAGGTGAATGGTCACACACAAAATGATATTTCTTTCTTATGAAATATTCATCATTAGAAGTAACTCACCGAAGTCCAAAACCGATTGAAAATAATATGCTCATGCTTTGCCCAGGTACAGCCAGTCAGACTCTTTGAACATCTGAAAATTCTTGGTAGAGCTATAGGAAAGGGTTCTTCTGCATGGCGTGCTCAAGTACTCGTAATATCTGTAACTCACAAGAAAAGAATGGTTACTGATTTTTCCAGAACTATAAACCTATATACTCAACTATATGCATGGTTGCAAGTCCGTATATCATCAAATTCCTATTGCAAAAGAAGATAAATACACTGTATTTGGAGCGGCTGGAAATCTTTATCTAAAGAGTAGTAAACAATATTAATAAATTGGAACAACTTGATGGGTTCTTTGCATATATTGATGACCTTGCTATGTTTGATATAGACCAAGATCATGACCAGAAATTATCGAAACTTATGAATGCTCTAAATAAATATAATCTGCGACTAAATTTAGATAAAAGTATCATCAAGAAAAAAGTTATAAAGTTACTAGGCTATAATATATCTGAAAAGATATAACACCTGATCCAGAACGCCTTCGACCGCTTCTTGAACTTTCTTTTCCTGTAGACTCTGTTTCTTTACTTCAGAAAAGATTCGATCAATGAATCAAGCAGAAATATTGCTCTTACCCGAAGAAGTTAAACAAGTTTTCAATAATCTTAAACATGAAATCGAAAACTGCAGTACGAGATCGATGATAAAATCTAGAACGCCTTCGACCGCTTCTTGAACTTCCTTTTCCCGTAGACTCTGTTTATTTGCGCCGTGTTGTTAGCTCACTTTCAAAATGGATTCGTAACTTTTTAGAAATGATTCGACCAATGATTCAAGCAGAAATAATTTTCTTACCTGAAAAAGCCAAACAGGTTTTCAATAATCTAAAACATGATATAGAAAACTGCAGTACAAGCTGTAGATGATAAAATTTCCTTTACTGTAAAAACAGACGCTTCTAGTCATTCGATATTTGCTACACTTACGCAAATCGGTAGGCCTGTTCCATTATTTTCTAGAATTATATCTGATTCTGAAAGTAAACATTCAGGTATTGAAAAAGAAGCATATGTCGAAGCGCTCTTCAAATGACGACACTATCTCATTGTACGGCATTTCAACTAACAAGTCTAAAGCCTGTTGCATTCATGTTTAATGAAAGACATAAAAGTAAAAATTGAAAAAGAAAATTGAAAATAGCGACTTGAACTTTCCCAATATACAGTATGTAACAATGTGACTACACACAGGCGGCTTCTACGACTAAAAATAAAGAAAAAGTTTATAAGCGTGGTGGCGGTTAGGATTAAACATAGATATTTAGCATAGGATTTTAGTTTTATGCAGTTTCTTGCCGTCCTGTTCATTTTACGGCAAAAAATGTGGGTGTGCAAAGTTGTTCAGAATTAAAAGTTGCATATAAAACTACTTTTACCTTTTTCATTATGTTTTCGGTTTCTCGCAATTTTAAAATTTATATTTATTAGTAGGTAGCAATAGCCATGGAACTTGTTTTCTGTTTTCCTAGTTTTCGTAAATTATTTATAAACGTCAAACGTCACTTTGACTTATAGAATATTTATTTACATATAGAGGGTCGAATGAAAAAGTTTTCGCCTTCGGAAAGCGGAGGGCTTTTATTCGTTCAAGGGTGTAAACTTCTTTCGGCCCGAGGTTATATACCTATATACATATATTATCAACGTTTTACGCACATCTGCAATAAAATGGAACGTTTTTAAATTATTTGTTAAATACATTTAAGAATTGTTGCTATGTAATAAATATGCCACAAAACAATAAAGCGTTGTGTCCATTGCTAACTATTTGGTTATATCAATTTTTTTTAAAAATGTTAAGTTTCAAGCTTGGAAGCAAATTCTGAAGAAATTCCCTAATTCTAGTAAGAGCTCTTGACGCTTTAGCCAGACATATTATTTTTAAAAATAAGAATGTTGATTATATTTCTAATTGTATTTTTGACGTTTTGTTTACCAGTCGCCTGGCTTTTGCTGTACTTTACCGCCCGCATGTGCGACTTTACCGCCCGAAGGGTGTAATATTTCAGTTTCCGCCATGGTAACTACGATGTAAACAAATCAATTTAATGCAGTTGTACGTAAAATAAATTCCGTATTCTTCTGTAACTAGTTCCATCATAATATTCCTTTGTTTACAATATACACACGTTTCTCATTCAAATAAACGTTCATTATTTACCTAATTTATATCTTTTCCATATGTCAAATTGACGTTTGACGTTTATAAATAATTTATTAAAACCAGAAAAAAAGGAAACAAATTCCATGGCCATTGTTACTAATAAACTGAAATTTTGATATTTCTTTTTAAAATTGTGAAGAAACTAAAAACATAATAAACGATATCAAACGAGTTTAATACGCAAATTTTAATTCTTTACAACTTTGTACTCTACAGTTTTTGCCATAAAATTAACAGGAGAGTAGGAAATTTCATAAAACTAAAATCCCATGTTAAATCCCTATGCTCACCCTTAACCACCACCACCATCCTATATAAACATATATCCTAAAATGGTTCGTTACTTTGTTACAGCTAGTTGAGGTTTTTCAGTTTTTTATTTAAAAATTATCTTTTTGAACAAAAAAACTGAAAAACCTTTTAGGCGTGGAAGCCACCTGTGTCTTGTCAGTCCATCGTTTTTGTTACACCTGTAATTTCAACATTGATGAGAGCCAACAAAGTATCTGACATCTGGTGGCGAAATTAAAAATGCGAGTCGTGGGGAAAACTTGCGGCATGTGAATTGTACTAGCATAGGAACCAAGCAAAAGTGAGAGAAATGTCTTGCAAATGTAAGCAATATTGCTCTGTACCGGAGTGCAATAATTACGTTAGTGCACAAATGTCAATGCACTACTTCCCGAAGGACAAAGAAATGCGAAAAAATAGGTAATTTCATTAAAAATAGGAAAGAAAGTGACACGATATATGAATGTGTGTTCTGCTCATTTTCTGCCTTCGGATTATTATCAAGGTAAATCGTATAACAGTTTCAATATATTTTTTTAATAATATAAAAAAATATTTACAGGAAAAACCCAAATAAAAGATCTCTACTAAAAAAAAAATATTTCTTTTTAAATTAAAGACGAATAATACACTTAAGGTAATAAGTGTCATTTTTAATTTACCATATTCAACTGCTAGAATATGTTTTTGGCAAATGCTAGAAATACTTACAATTTTAAAAACAATTATTTTCATACCTGATAAGAGAACAACACATTTTAAATACCTATTCCGAAATATTTTTTAAAAAATCAGAAATGTTAGAGTAGTGCTAGAGTGCACTGAAATTGATATTCAGAAATCAAAGTGTTTGAGTCGCAGGATAAGATCATATTTTAATCATAAACAAGACATACTTAAAAATATCTAATAAGAGTTACAACGGCAGGCGTTATTATGTTTCGTATGTTCTGCTTTTGGTGGCAGAACCTCTGATACGGCAATCGTTAGAGAAGGTTTTTTTGGATCTCCTAGAACCATACATGAATGCAGTTATATAATAAATAATGATTTTAAAACCAATAAATTAAAAGTGTCTTTCCAAATACAACGTACACTTCCACTGTTGTATATTGTTTTCAAGGCAAATGCGGATATTATGTGGAATCCTTTTTAAATTAAATGTTTGTAAACAAATACCGTGAATTTCCACATTGTTTTCTTTATTAAATTGGAAACCACACATTATTTTATGACCAGCTAAAATATTAGAAATTTTCAATGTTACTTTACAAACTTTTCTACTAACTACTTTATCTTTAAATGTTGCTTCTCCTTCCACTATTGGCTTTACTGCACCATTTAAATATATGTAGATAACGCCGAGTGAGATAAACATCTTATTTTAATTAATTATTTCACGTAAATAAAGAGAACTAAATCAAAAATTCGAGATTAATCCTATACCATCAATGTACAAAATACAATGTTTTCCCCACTACGAAGATGTCAATGCTGCCATCTATTGACGGTGGTTACCGCGGATAGAGTATGTGCTAATATTATTAATATAAATCGAAATAAACTCAACGAATTGCATCAAGATCCGGAAGTAAAATTTGTTGAACGACAGCCCAAGTAACACAAATGACCTAAAATCGACGTCACTACGACGTTTGAAATTCCGTCATATAGACGTCCTGACCACGTCTCAGCGTGGAGCTGTGCGACGTCATTTTTAGACGTTGTTTAGACGTCATTTTAAGACGTTGTTTCGACGTCATTTTTATGATGTAAACATAAATGGGGGGGGGGGGGGGAATTACTACGAAAAATAAATAATTTAATTCTAAAGTTTTATTTATATTCTATAATATAAAACATTAATTAGAAAATATTAAATAAAGTAAAACAATAAACCTACAATAAAATATTAAACATAAAAAGTATTTTTGAAAAAGATAAATATTAACGAAAAATATAAATTAATTAAATAATGCACCTTGTTATATCTATAAAACAATAAATAATTTTTGTAATTATTCGCCCATTGTCGTGCATAGTTCACAGTTCACCATTCCTTGTTTATATTCCTCATAGAACCACTTGCTTTCATATCTTGCCATAGCTATAAAAAAATAAATGTAATATAACCACAATTTGATCTACTTACAATACCTATACTAAATTTTCAATGTTCATATTATGAAATTTTATTGTCAATATTCTCCCATGGTAATTACTAGTTTTCTAATATATTTTTCACTTGACTACAGCGCAGCCATTATAGCTTCTATAAGCGTCTGTGACATGTAAAAATTTCAGAGGGTGCGTCTATACAACATACATATTTCCCTTAACTGTCAAAAATTTTCATGGCTATCTTGAGTTTTGAAAATTCATATTTGCAGTATTATACGTCATGTAAAATTTTACCTGACTCTTTTGAGTACTGTAATGGAAAATTTCACCATGGATATACAATCTGACTTTTTTTTATTGTTTTTATCTTTTAATACAATTGTCAAAATGTCATAAAATTGAGAATTTATGAATAATTTTTAAATAATTTAAGTGATTCCGGGAAAATATTATAATTAATTTATTATTAGGTTGAAGCTAAATAATATTTCATAAAAAGAAAGGAAATTAATATTATACACATGTAGTAATGTCTGAAGAGCTTGGAACGAAAAACATCGGAAATTAGGGCGGAAAATTCAAATGGATGGTATTAATAGTTTTTAGTACATTAAACAACTGGTTTTTCTCAGTATTTATATTTACTATATGCCGATAAATTAAATGACAAAAACCAGTGGCGGATTTAAGGGGTGTCGCACTTGGCGGAAGCCAGGGGCCTCGGATTTAGGGGGGCCTCCAAAAAGTAGATACAAAAATATTGACATTTTAAAAATTTCAATGAAGATTCGTACATTTGTATACACCATCAACATAATGGACAATTTTCTTTTTCACTGGTGTTGTGCGTATAATTGGAGTGAGAGGTCCGAACAACTGCCTTGTGAAATTATTTACTTGTCGTTAAAGTTGTTGGCGACATCTGAGCAGCTGATAGTTCAGTAGTCCAGTACAGTTTGTTCTGATTTGGAAGAAAATGTAAAACAAAAGAATATAAATAATTTGATTAAAACATATGAAAAAGACATTGATCCAACTAATTTTCCGGAAGAATTGGAACAATTTTTATTCTTTATTAAGGAATTTAAATAGCACGAAAGATTACCGCCTTCTCGGTTTTTGTTTTTGGTATTATGGTAAATCTTATTCGCGTTATATACTATGTAGGTGTATACTTCCACTGGTAGAATGTCCATTAATTTAATGATGATATTGGTTTTTTCTTTGCGTAAATACCTGATGGTCCATTCTGTTTCTTTTATTTCAATGTTGGGAGTCTTGTGGCAGAAAACAGCCCTAGTATTATTAAATTTGTTGTTATATCGGAAATTATTATAAGATTTCTTGTTGTATATTAAATTTGTGATGAATTTAGGTATTATACGAGTCCTGCGTCAAAAGAATTCGCCCACATCTATTTATTATCATTATTCATATAAAAGGAAATTGTTTACACTTATTCAATTATTATTCCTAAACTTACTTTTATGTTATTAGAGTTAATTAATAGCTTACATAAATTGCGCTAACATAATTAATAAATGTATAGCTACCTTTAAAGAGAAGGGATGTAGGCGAATTCTTTTGACGCAGGGCTCGTATTGTACTATTTACATTTATATAAGAAAAAAAGTCTATTTTCTAATTTGGATAGTTTCAATAAAATTTTAAGGAGATTTGTCAAACCTGTAATAGATTCATGGCCAAGAAAATACGAATAAAATTCCATCATTGAGTAATATGTACACCACCGTATAAATATGAAAACTACATTTCCTAATGTTGAAATTTTACTAAGAATTTTGTTAACGCTGCCGATGCCGATTTCAAACGCTTCAGGGGAACGGTCTTTTTCAACTTTAAAAAGGGTAAAATACTACCTGAGAAATTCAGTGAAAGAGGAACGATTAAACAGTATGGCATTATTGTATATGGAATCCGATGTATTAAATAATATTGACTGCAACGTAATAATTGATAGATTCTCAAAAATCAAAGCACGAAAAATAAATTATGAAGTATATAGGCTATTTACAATTATTTTTCTTGCATTTTTTAGAATTGTCACTACTATGGTATAAAATAAAAGGGATGTGTGCACTTCATTTTTGTCCGAGTTTCATTTATTTGACCAGTACTTCATTGTGAATCTAAATGTACTGTTTATACATAATGCATTATAGGAGAACTTATAGGTTAATATTTTACATTATGCAGAAATACAATAGTCAGAATAAATAAGAATTTATATTTGACGAAATACTATGTATATTAACCATAACTTGTGTAACTGTTATATATATACAGGGTGTCTCTTAAATAGGGGGACATGGCTTAACCACAGATTCCTGAGGCTAAAATAAGACGATTTAACAAAACTTGCTTCTACCGGAAAGTGTACCGTTTAGCCAGAAATCTGCTTCAAAGTTCTTCGAAAAAAAATTAATTTTGCTTATAATAATCGGACGCTTTATTCGATTTGGATGAAATTTGGTATGACAGTTTATATGGTTATAGGTCATCTTTTAAGGTGATACTTGTTATTATTAGTGAACCACTATTGTATGAAACTTAGATCTCCCAACATTAATTAGACCGTAACTTTTTAATGGCAATGCCGAGAACGTGAAATTATTTTTCTTCAGAATGATACATTCAATAGTAAACTTTTGTCTCTCTGTGTAATTTGTGATATCTGTTACGGTTCACACAGAAAAAAATAAAATCTTAGTGTCTGCACTCCTAAATTTTTTAAATAAATTTAATCTAGCAGTCTATCCAAACGTCAAACAAGTAATTTTTAATGACAGTAACAATTGTTTTACGGGTTGTCAAAAATTTTCTTCGCAATATTCTAAAATTAGTAACATCCGTGTGTTAGGCCTAATAGTATTTTACTACCATTATTATAAATAAGACGATTACATATCTTAGCTTACTCCTAAACAAGTTGTAAAGATTGACAACTCGTTACTGTCATTAAAAATTACTTGTTTGACATTTGGATAGACTGCTAGATTAAATTTATTTTAAAAATTTAGCAGTGCAGACACTCAGATTTTATTTTTTTCTGTGTGAACCGTAACAGATATCATAAATTACACAGAGAGAGAAAAGTTTACAATTGAATGTATCTTTCTGAAGAAAAATAATTTCACGTTTTCGGCATTGCCATTAAAAAGTTACGGTCTAATTAATGTTGGGAGACCCAAGTTTCATACACTAGTGGTTTACTAATAATAACAAGTATCACCTTAAAAGATGACTTATAACCATATAAACTGTCATACCAAATTTCATCCAAATCGAATAAAGCGTCTGATTATTATAAGCAAAATTAATTTTTATTCGAAGAACTTTAAAGCAGAATTCTGGCTAAATGGTACACTTTCCGGTAGAAGCAAGTTTGGTTAAATCGTCTTATTTTAGCCTCAGGAATCTGTGGTTAAGCCATGTCCCCCTATTTAAGAGACACCCTGTATATATATATATATATATATATATATATATATATATATATATATATATATAACTTTGATGGACAAAAAGCCTCATTTTTGCTACCGCCAGGGGCCTCGAACAGTTTAAATCCGCCACTGACAAAAACCCTTCATTGTGAATTGAAACATGCACTGCTGGGTCCTTATACTATACCTACTAAATGTTAGTTATATTCTTAATTAATATATTTCTTTTTTCCTTATAGAAATTTTGCCTTTAAATCGGTTGTGCACAAAAAGAGTAAGAGAACAATAATATATTATACGATATAAGAAAATGGGCAGTTGAAGAAAATATTACTCAATCTTCAGTAAATAAATTATTATTTATTCTTAGATATCACAACAACATTCCAAAGGATGCTAGATCACTACTGAAGATCCCAAGATCTACCGAAGTTACAAAATGTATATTTCCCTTTGTTTATACATTTGCTTTTTTATTATAAACATTTGTTAAAAGTTTGTCTTGTGATTACTAGGTTTTGTTTAAAATGTTGAAAATTAAAATGTCCATTTATACGAAAAAATATAACATAATTTTTTTCTGATTCATATTTATAATTAAATATGTAAACATATATTATGTTTTAAATAAAGTATAAATATTACCACGGCTTATTACCCATTTTTGGTTGTGCCAAATTTACTTCGTAGTTTTAGGTGATGGCGATACATAAATAAAAATATATATTATACATACATATATGTATAAAATAAGTTTAATGTTATATTTATTCTAATTTTAAAAATAATTATAGTAAACAATATATTGTTTTATATTTTTAATAATATTATAAATAAAGAAAAAATAAGCGAAATGTATGTCTTTAAAAAGACATCAAATTAGACGTCTGGAAAAGGTTTAAATAGACCTAATTACGACCAAATAAAGTCGTCACATGGCCCACAAATCTGACGTCTAAAAAACCTATTTCAGACCAAAAACAGACGTCACAGTGACGTCGTATAGACGTCTAAATAGACCTATTTTCGACCAAAAATCAACGTCACAGTGACGTCGCATAGACGTCTAATTAGACGGCCGTATATGACGTAAATTCTACCTAAAATCGACGTCACTTTTTCGTCGACCGTTGGTCAGTGTTACTTGGGAGCTTAGCATATAAAATGCTCGCAAGCAACAAATTTCTTGCTTATCTTGCTAACTTGTAAAATATAATGGCGAGATATACAAATTATACATATTTTATATGAAGTTAGCTTGTACTGTTTCTCTCTTTTTTATGTTTATATCAATTAGCCATAATGTCAAAAAAGCTTCTAAAGTTTTGTGATAAAAGCCATCTACCAATATGGCTAATAAATTTAGTTTCTTCTAGTATTTTAATGGTAGGGTAACCATATTTTTCAAAGCTTAAACCGAGATGCTCCTTAAAATAAAAAACAACAATTACGGACGGAAATATTATTAGGTACCAAATACGGTATACAAAAATTTCATTTTTACACTTCAAACATACATCTTTGTCTGCTTTTGTAGTATAAAATTCTATGCAAGTTTCAAAAAGATTTTTATTAATCATTAATTTATTGGCTCTGAGCAATAATTGTTAGCACAAAATTATCTTTATTTTACATAATTATAATAGGTCAGTCGGCAAGAGGTAATTTATTGGCTCTGAGCAGTAATTGTTAGCACAAAATTATCTTTATTTTACATAATAGGCCAGTCGGCAAGGGGTTTATTGTGGAAGTAATTGGTGGCAAGCTGGAGTAAATTTTATTTACTTTATAGTCCAGTGAACGGAGGCTCAAAAAGGAGGGTATCCTACAAAAGGTCGGGTAGTTCTAAATTTTTGATATGTTGAATAGGATGGTTGGCTAGTGAAAAATACAAATTTCCACAATCCCTCCTCCTCCGCTAACTTGTAAAAACCACCGAAAATCGGCACTTATTTCAGTTTATTTCCTATAACTTCTTTCTGGTGCATTTTAGCACAAAAAAAGTTAATTGCCCATTTGCAGAGGACAAAATTTCCTGCAAAATAGTAATGTGAAGTTATTTTGTACGATTAATAGCAAAGGAACTATGATGCTGACAAAAAATTGCGTCGCTAGCAAAATTTTGAGTTTCTTTCCATTTTACATCGCAGTAGCTCCGTAACACATCATTTTAGCGTAAAAGTCCTCATAGTCAATCTTGTAGAAAATTGAATTACCTACATAATCCATTTTTTTTTACGATCAATGGAACGGAGTGGGGGGTCAATTTACAAAAAACAATAAAAATATTTTTTTCTAGTTTAGTCCAGCAATTCTTTTTGGTTCATTATTTCTAATTATAAAAGTATTATTTAAACAAAATAATCTGTATAGATGCAAAATGAACGTAATTATGTGTCGGCAAACGTCAAGAAGTCTCATGGGACTATTAGATAAAACTGTTTAAAAAACAGCACTTCTTTCATTTGTCTGGCAAAAAAAAAAATTAGTGACAAAAACTGGAGGAACAACGTTGCTGCACTAAACTTGAAAAAAATCGCTTTTTCGTATTTTTTTGTAAAGTTACCTCCACTACGTTACATTGGTCATAAAAAATTGATGTATGGATTTTGCAGGTAAGTAAATTCTCAAGATTGATGTTAAGTACTTTTTCGCTAAAATGAAGTGTTACGGAGTTATTGCGAAATGTTAATTGGAAAGAAACTCAAAATGTACGCAATTTTATCCTTTTTTGGAGCTTTATAGCTCCGTTGTCATTATTCCTACAAAACACTTCGTGGACCAAATATACAGGAAATTTTATTGTCTACAAGTGTAGTCGAATAACTTTTTTTGCGTTAAGATGCAACAGAAAGAAGTTATAAGCAAAATACTGAAAAACTGCCGATTTTCGGTGGTTAAAATGCTAATAAAGCAATTTTTTTGGATGTTTCGCAGTAATCTGTGTATTCTATATTTCATCCATTCCATATCTGTAGGAGCTGGGTACAACATCTAAGAGAATATAATGAAATTTGTTGATAATGATTTACTTATAGCTAGGAAAAGTTATAAAAAACTCAATATTTTTCTAAGATCGCTACTTTCACCATGTTGGGAGCGGCATAGCTCCACCGCTATTGGTTTCACAAAAGACATAATACGCCATAGTCTTAGAAAATTGAGTTTTAAAATATATACAATACTAGGTAAATAACTCATTTTGAGTAGTAGCAAGAAGTCGCAGACAAATGCAAGAAGGAAGTGTTGTTATTTAAAAAAAAATTCTAATAGTCCCATGAGACTCATTGACGTTTGCGGACAAATAATTATGTTCATTTTTCATCTATACAGATTATTTTGTTTCAATAATACTTTTATAATTAGAAATAATAAACCAAAAAGAGTTGCTGCACTAAACTAGAAAAAACTATTTTATGATTTTTTGTAAATTGGCCTCCCATTCCATTGCATTGATCGTAAAAAAATAATTGGATTATGTAGGTAATTAAATTCTCTACAAAATTGTCTATGAAGACTTTTACGTTAAAATGATGTGTTATGGAGTTATTGCGATGTAAAGTGGAAAGAAACTCAAATTTTTGCTAGCGACGCAATTTTAACCTTTTTGTCAACATCATACCTCTGTTGCTATTAATCGTACAAAATAACTTTACATTTTGCAAGAAATTTTGTCCTCTAGAAGTAGGCAAATAAATTTTTTGTGCTAAAATGCACCAGAAAAAAGTGTAGGCAATAAACTAAAAAATGTGCCGATTTTTGGTGGTTTTCACTAACCCACCATCCTATACAACATATCAAAAATTCAGAACTACCCGACCTTTTGTAGGGTAAAATGCTTCGTTCACTGGAGTAATATTGCGTGCTGCCGCTACAGATTTTGCCGCCATATTGAAGAAACCACGTGAAATAAGACATTTTTATTGATTTTTGTGAATATCTTGGTTTAGATAAACTTTAGAGCAAAATATTAAGATAATGAAAATAAAGTAAATAAAATTGTCTACAAAAGAGAGATCACACTTTTTCCTGTTAATTGATTGCTTATAGGGTTCAGCGTTATTCACAACACGAAATTGGTGGTTAGTATTAGTAATTATGGTGATTATAATTAGTAGTTAAAAATTGGAAAATAGCGTTCACAATACGAGAAATTAACGTCTATCTCTGTCGATAAAATAACAGGCTTCACTCGTAATTTGGGGTAGTCCTCAAAATTATCACAGATCTCACAAACTTCGAAAAAAGTTTTGAAGGTTGGGATTGCTTTTTCCATCTTCCGTATTATTTCGTACTTACGTGTGGTGTTGCGGTCTTAACAAATTAGAATATTTATGTTAATTATTTCATAACAACGGCACAAGAAGCATTTATAACTCTTATTGCAGTAGAGAAATGTTTGTATGATAAAAGTCATGATAATATTAAAAATGCATCTTTGAAAGAAGCTGAATGGCAAAACATTCGACAAGTATTCAAAATCAATTAACGAACTCAGTAATAATTCCTTCTTCATTTGCAGATAACTTCGATTCATTTAGATTTCACTATTTTCACACAACTGTCAAAGAGGCTCAGCAAATGCCAAAATATATATATCGTTTTATATAACATACCTATCTCATTCTACTCTGAGCTATTTCTGTTAACCACTAACTAGAAAATTTGCGTTAACTGAACTAGTTTTGTTATTATGAACGCTGTAGTACAACTACTATGTTAAACTTTCTGCTTTAACTATAACTACTAACACTAGCCATTAATATCGTGTTGTGATTGAGACTTTACAGTTCATCAAAACACGCAGCATATATACAGAGTGTTTCACACATCGGTTCCAGGCTTTTTTTCAGAAATACAACGCCCTGGAGGTTCAGGAAAAAAACTAGCATAACATAATCTTATCTGAAGAATTTAATGTAGTAGTCACGATTACGGGAAGTACCAGAAATAGGCGTAACTACACTCACGTTCAGAATTTCAAATGGCAACCTAGGTCACTTGTGGTATCCTTGGATGCGTATTTATTAGAAACATTTTTTATATTTGGTATTATTTACGAACTAATTACTAAAAATTGTTTAAATGTTCGAAGTGCCTTCCACCTTGATCGGTCCATTTTTGCAGCCGAAGTCGAACGTTTACTGCGCTTCATTTTCACTCTGCGAGCGTCAGACGTCCCGAATTCTGTCCTTCATGTTATCCCTCGTGGTTGAACTTATCCTAACCTATTGCCATCAGCATGTCGAATCCTTCGCGGCCTGAAAAAACCATGTTATCATATCCAAAAGCTACATGCAAATATGACAGTAGCAAATGTCAAATTAAACACGTGAAAAACAGGAATAAGCTAACTATGTAACGATTAAGGGGCGGAAAGTATTTGAAACATTTAAATAAATTTTAGTATTTATTTCGTAAATAATAGCTAATTTAAAAAAAATTCCAACAAAAGTTGTTTGTTTTTAGAATACGCATCCAACGATACCACACATGACCTAGCTCCCTATTTGAAATTCTAAACCTGAGTACAGTTACGCCTACTTCCGCTAAATTTCGGTAATCGAGATTAATGCCATTAAATTCTTCAGATAGAATTATGTTATGCTAGTTTTTTCCTGAACTTCTAAGATGTCGTAGTTCTGAAAAAAAAGTCTGGCACGAGTAGTATGAAACACCCGGTAAAAGGTGTTTAAAAAAGTGTTCAAAATTTTGAGAGCAAATTAAGTAAAAAAAGGTAAGTCAACATGGGTCCGATCTTTAATAGTTTCCGAGATATAAGGTAGTGAAAAATTTGCTTTTTTCGGGTGTACCTCTGTTATTTCCAAAACAGAAAAAAATACGACTTCAATTAAATAAGAGCTTTTGTTTGCCTTCCAGATATCATCTTAGTCGGACTTTTTCTTTTCAAAAAAAAATCGAATAGTTGTTCTAAGTTAAACGTTGTGGTGACCTTGGCCAATATTTCATCTTCAAATAACTGCGTAACTATTAGAAATTGAGAAAAATATTTCATATAAAATTTTATTATTTATTATGGTTTATTTATTGACATAGTTAAAAAAGTTTTATGGTTCTTCAGAATATTAACAAACTTCATGTAATCTGCGCGCTTTCAATATCTGTAGCTCAATAACCCATCTATTAAAAAAAAGCGTGAAATACTTTTTGTAGACCATTTTATCTACTATATAACTTGATATTTTGGCTCTAAAGTTGATCCAAACTGAGATATTCATGAAAATCAAAAAATCCCCTTTTTTACAAGGGTTTTTCAATATAGCGGCAAAATCCGGGGTCGTTAGACCGTGCAAAATTAGTATGTCTTTTTGCAGATCCAAATTAAAAGAATAAAATTTATTTCAGCTTGCCATCATTTGTTTCCACAATAGCCTCTTTTAAACGCCCTGTCGACTGGTCTGTACATAAAGCATATACTTTGATAATTTATTTAGCGCATGATAGTGTATATTCTTCTTCATCTTGAAACGACTACAATAAGGCCACAAGTTCAAAGCCGATAAACAGAGTAGTCATTTTCACATGAAATGAAATTACTGTTAATTAATAAACAAAAAAGCAAAAATTTAAAAATTCATTTTCCTTACTTTTGCATACGAGAGTGGGAGATACACAATGTTATTCGTATATTTGACATTGACGTTATCTAATTTTCTCAGTGACAATTGGGATGACATTTCGTAAATTTTCGGTAGCAAATCGTTCAGTGAACTAAGCAACAAGTTCCGATCGCTTACCTAGCATTTGCTGGATTTGCTAATGTCCGTTAATTCGGGCTTTCATTACAATGACTATACTCGCCGTCAAATAAATATGGACTGATGCTCAATTTTTTCCCTTCTTCGCACCCTGCCCTGAGGTATTGCCGCTTCTTCATAACTTAGCATTTTCAATATGACCAATGGAACTGGCAACAGTGTATGAATCTCCAGTCCATATTTATTTGACGGCAAGTATAATACTAATATAGAAAATACGAGTAATATGAAATTCAATTGATTGACCAAATTCGCCCCTCCTCCTCGTACGTGATCAATCTGATCCTCCTTTTTCAAAATAACCACGATGGTATTTAACCAATCGCAGTCATTACATGCTCAGATTTTATATATATATATATATATATATATATATATATATATATATATATATATATATATATATATATATATATACAGTGTAAACACTGAAAACCGTGACATAGGCATTTAACATGGGAAAACAGTTTTTTTCAAATATCTTTCCCGTGAGACAATAGTGGGAGATTTTGATATGGTTAGAAAGATTATTTAATTTGGCATCGAAGAATATCTAAATACTCCTAAATTAATGCCTTATTATTGAAATATTTACGAAAGTATAATTCTACTTGACAGTTTTTACTTATAATTTACTAAAAACATTAATCATGGACACGTATTCGGTAGCTGACTTGGTTAAATCAAGGCTCCATGATAATTTTCCACTGGTTCAAATCCCTCCCGGTTCAAGTTAATGTTTTTATTATTTTTATATTTATTTTTTTATTATTAAACACATTCTTTCCGAAAACTTTGTTAATCCAATGGATTTTTCATTAGAAGAAAAAGTTAATATAATTAAATTTTACAATCAAGGGATGAGTTTACGAGAAATTCGAGACTTTTTTGCTAGGATATATCCTGATTGACAAATTGCATCCCATGAAAAAACTAGACGAATCATTTTAAAATTTTAAAAAACCGGTTGCCTTAATGACGAACATAAAACTAAACTTAATTATTTATTTGCCTTAAATTTACATATTTATTTCACTTCTTGTACATTTAGTCAATAAAATACTTGATTTACCAAAAAAATTATTTGTTTTAATTTTGTAATTTATTTCATAATACATTGTACAAAATATAAAAATAATAAAAATATTAACTTGAACCGGGAGGGATTTTAACTAGTATAAAATTTTCATGGAGCCTTGATTGACCAAGTCAGCTATCGAATACGTTTCCATGATTACTGTTTTTAGTACGTTATAAGTAATAACTGTCAAGTAGCATTATACTTTTGTAAATATTTCAATAATAAAGCATTAAATTGGGAGTATTTAGATACTCTTCAATGCCAAATTAAATAATCTTTCTAACCATATCAAAAACTCCCACTATACTCTTGCGGGACAGATACAATTTGAAAAAAAACTGTTTTCTCATGTTAAACGCCTATGTCACGGTTTTCAGTATTCACACTATACAGTGTGTCCCATTTAGAGGTGCCACCATTGGGATCTCGAGAACTATAAGAGATACGATGTCGGTTAAATGGAACTTTTTGTGCGCCTTTGGGAGGCCATCTCAGATGTGCTTTTGCTTTTCCAAAAATTCTCATAGGGCACTAGATAATGACGAAAAACTGAATATTGTTGATTTTTTCTTTTTCAAATAACTTCTAAACTATTAGTAATTGAGAAAAACATTTCAAATATAAAAGATAGATATTTTTATTAGCTAACCAGTGACGTACGAAATAAATTTTTATATCCGTAAATTTTCGTCATTATCTAGTGCCCTATTAGAATTTTTGGAAAAACAAAAGCACATCTGAGATGGCCTCCCAAAAGCGCACAAAAAGTTCCATTTAAACGACATCGTATCTCTTATAGTTCTCGAGATCCCAATGGTGGCACCTCTAAATGGGACACACTGTATATATATATATATGTACAGTATGTCCACGGATCGAGTTCCAAAGAGGAAAAACTTTTTTATTTTTTATTTTACAAAAAAATGTATTCTTGCTAAAAGTTTTTGGATGTCCCGAAACGGCCAATTCAGTTTTAACATTTTCAAATTTTCTTTTAGGTTCAGTAAAAATCGAAAATTGGTCGTTTTAGTTGAAAATTATTCTAATTCCCAAAAAATAAGTTTTGCGTTGTCATGGTAATTGCCGTTATTTATTTATTTTCATTAACTGTCAGTTATAAAAATCACTTCTATTTGATATGTAAATATCGGGAAACGTTTGATTAAATTATTTGACAACTCGACTGATCGCTTTATTATATTTACCCTAGCATTGAATTAGGTAAATTCGTTCGTCTTTTGACAACATTTTCAACTATTATGGTTGATTTTTATAACTGACAGTTAATGAAAATAAATAAATAACGGAAATTACCGTGACAACGCAAAACTTATTTTTTGGGACTTTTCAACTAAAACGACCAATTTTCGATTTTTATCTAAACCTAAAAGAAAATTTGAAAATGTTAAAACTGAATTGGCCGTTTCGGGACATCCAAAAACTTTTATCAAGAATACATTTTTTTTGTAAAATAAAAAAGTTTTTCCTCTTTGGAACTCGATCCGTGGACATACGGTATATACAGGGTGTTTATTTTAAATGGCCCACCATTGCTATCTCGAGAACTATAAGAGCTACAAAAACGGTTAAATGGGCAAACAATTTCTATTATACAAGACAAATTTAGGGAACAGAAAAAATTTTTTTTCGACCAGTCGTTCTCAAAATACGGGACTCAACTTTTTTTATTTTAAATGTGAATATATTTTTTTTTATTTGCTTATTCGATAGAGAATTTAATTCTGAATTCAATGATATAATATTATCATATCCTTACATAACGATTTTTTTGAGTAAAATAGATATAAAGTTTTAAAATAATTTGATTAAAATATGATATTACTAAGAGTGCCATGAATGGAAAAACTGAATATGTACAAGTGTTTTTTACGCATAATTAGAGTGCCATGATAGAAAGAAGTGAATAAAAGTATAATGAATGAAAAAAACTGTTATAATTTTTATTTTAATATTTAATTATAAAGAAGAAATATTTACAAAAATAAAATAAACTCCTATAAATTTATAAGTACTGTTCAAAATTGCTTCCATTTTCATTTATACATAACTGTGCTCTATGAAATAAATTATTTCTAACTAATCTTAATTTTCTTCCGTCAATATTGTTCAAAATATTTTCAATGCTGTTTTTTAATTGTTGTAGATTCTGATGCACAGTATCGTAGACTTTATCTTTTAAATAACCCCATAAGAAAAAGTCTAAAGGGTTTAAATCGGGTGATCTTGCAGGCCATGCAATGGGCCCTTTGGTACCAATCCATTGATTTGGAAATGTTTCATTCAGGTACGCGGTTACTTGACGAGAATTATGGGCTGGTGCTCCATCCTGCTGAAAGTGTAGATTTCTAACGACATTTAATGGCAGATCATCCAATATATCATCAAGTCTGTTTCTTAAAAATTCTAAGTAACGATCTCCAGTTAGAGTACCTTCATACATGTGAAAAAACACTGTATCGTGCAAAATTGCACACCATACATTTATATTAAATTTTCTTTGAAAACTTCTTTCACGTACCATAAGGATTCTCGGAACTCCAATAATGTTTATTTTTTACATTAAACATTCCATTATTGGAAAAATTTGCTTCATCCGTCCAAATAACACATTTTAAAACATCAGTTCCTTCATTAATGATTAAATGGCAAAATTCAAGTCTGCGGTCATAATCACCAGGTTGCAAGTGTTGAACTTTATGGAATTTGCATGGCTTATACTTGTGTCGTTTTAAAATTTTATGCACCGTCCCTACACTTTATCAGCGTTCATCAGAGGCCATTCGTACAGAAGCTCTTGGATTGGCTTCAAAATATGCCAAAACATTTATTTCATTGTTTTCATCCACCGGTCTTCTGGGTTTATGTATAAATGCAGTAGTATTACCACGTAATATTAGGTCAAGTTTTCGGATATATTTCCGCGACGGTACTACTCTTTCAGGATATCGTTCCCTATACATATTAACTGCAGCTCGCGAATTTTTTCTTGATAAAATGTATGTTTCAAACATCTCAACTTTTTCAATGTGAATTGAAAATATACATTTTTAAAATTAAATTAAATGATTTTGAACTTCACTTGACAGTTATGACCACTTAACAAAAGAAAATATTCATTTATTTCATTCAGAGCACTCTAATTCTAGGTTAAAAAATTACTTGTATTCAGTTTTTCCATTCATGGCACTCTTAGTAATATCATATTTTAATCAAATTAATTTAAAATTTTATATCTATTTTACTCAAAAAAATCGTTATGTGAGGATATGATAATATTATATCACTGAATTCAGAATTAAATTCTCTATCGAATAAGCAAATAAAAAAAATATGTTCACATTTAAAATAAAAAAGTTGAGTCCCGTATTTTGAGAACCACTGGTCGAAAAAATTTTTTTTCTATTCTCTAAATTTGTCTTGTATAATAGAAATTGTTTGCCCATTTAACCGTTTTTGTAGCTCTTATAGTTCTCGAGATAGCAAAGGTGGCACATTTAAAATGAACACCCTGTATACATATATACATATACAGATGACACTGAAAAACGGGCCACTCTAAATAATTTCTTTATTTATAATTATTTTTTATATTTGTTGACATATTTGTAAACTAGAATTAGGAGCTCACAAAACATGGTATTTGGCATGATGGTAGCACTTCCGGTTTAATCTGAGGTGATATTAACTTTCATATTTTAAATGGAATACCCTATATACTTTTACATACTTGGAATCTACATAATATTACGAATTCAAAGATTTGCTCAAAGTGAATTTATATTGATAAATTCCAACAACTAGTTTTTAACCAATCATGATGCAAAACACTTGAAAATTCAACCAATGGGAACAGTATTATACTGATAAAACTCCGTTACCCCGATAATTTTCCGCTATCAAGTAAATAAACAGTTGTTATTCTATGTAACTGTCAGTGTGACAATTAATGTGTCAAGTTTCATTTTGCGTTGTCTTTGGAATTTATCTCAACAAATACCAGACGACCTCTCAGATTTTCTCAGATAAACTCATTTTTTTTTCTGTTAAGCAAAATCACTCAAGCAAACTGACATTAGGTAAATCCCCTCCTCGGGATTTTTCAATGCAGTTTGCTTTCGTGTTTGTTGATAAGCAAAAAAAATTCGTGCAAAATAAAAATTTATCGATAAAATCAGGAGGTCTTGTGATATTACTTCTGATAAAATAAATTACAAAAACTTAAGAGATAATTATGAATAATTAACCTAGTAAGCCTATCAGGTAGATTGTGATAACAAATTGATCATTTTTTTGTAACAAAATACATAATGTTATAAAAATAACTTACTATTTAAGCAATTAACTTATATATATAAAAAACAACCCAAATCATTCAAGCAGCCAATGCACGTCATTAATAAAAATTGAATAAAAGTAACTAGATGTGTGATGTCATGTACTGGTACGTTTGCAGAGGTTTTTGAATCTTTATGAAAAGTGTTATACGGTTATACAGATTGCAATCTGTATTATCGACATGATCATGAACTGTCACATCTACAAAATAAATACTATATTTTCGTCACTGATTGATTAGAAGTGCAGATTCACAGATTTTGTGTTTGCGTTAACGGTCACGTTACGTCGTAGCGTTGCGTTTAACATTCCTTTATTAAAAAAATTTTCTTACGTTTCCGTAATTTATTCTTCAATAAAAAAAATGCACTTCAATCATCATTATATTCCTAATTTTATGTACAACCCAAATATATAAAAATAAATATGTAGGATGTCCCATTTGAAATATTAAATGCCAAATGACATTATTTGGGAGCCCCTAAGCCAAGTTTACAAATACAGGGTGTAACACGTACACCGACCACTGCCATTATTACCTTTATTATTATAGTTACAAAAAAATACTATAGAACAAAGTTGTAGGGGACCAAGGGAGACATTCTTTCAGAGAATAAAATATTTTTTTAAACCAGTGGTTCTCAAGTTACAACACAAAGTTATATTTTTTCAAATGGGATTCTAATAGAACATTATTTATTACGAGTAATTAACAATTATTAATTTTCAATTTAAATTTATCACTCTTGTTTCTCATCCAAGGCCTACCCAAGGAACACAGAGTTTTTATTAAGACATTATAACTAATAATGTTGTTACTGCAACTTACATTTAGCGGAATTATAACACTTTTAAGTTATTTTGCCTTGTACAACTTTTTTCTAGTCTTTTAAACTACAATGCGAAGTTATGATGTGTGGTACTTATTATTTGGTTCCATAGTAGTTATTAAAACGTTTTATATTTAAGTTTAATTGGCGTCGATTCTTTTAGTTTTATTAACGTCTTTCGCACTAAATTAAAGGAAGTGTTAGAAACGTAATTGACAGTTATTTATAAAAACATTTTTTAAAGTTTTATAATACAGTTTAAAAATAATTGTTTAGTATAGATGCATTAAGGTTTACATAT
Organism: Ophonus ardosiacus; assembly: GCA_943142095.1. NCBI lineage: Eukaryota > Metazoa > Arthropoda > Insecta > Coleoptera > Carabidae > Ophonus > Ophonus ardosiacus. Next base: position 37,432,435 of record OW964824.1, on the reverse strand, counting down.
ATTACATATATTAGTTAGTTTACCGTTTTATAAAAGTTTTATAAATTTATTTAAAACTTTTAAATAACTGCAAAAATAACAGTTTTATTTTAAACAGAAGAAAGTGGGAGTATGGTTTCTAAGTAACTTAATACATCAACTAAAAAACTGATGTAAAGTAGTTCTTAGGAAGTTATTAAAACTGAAATATCGAATTATAATATGTACGGCCATATTTATGCATTTAAACAGAAACTGGTTTAGAAGCCATTTTGTAAAATTTAGTATAAATTAATTTTATTATGTTTTTAATTTAATATTCTGCAAGTAATTATTCTCCTATATGGTTTATTATAATTTACTTTATTCATTATAATATCGAATTATTTAAAAAAATACAAAAATCAATTGTTCATAAAAATTTTATTAAATTTTCTTTTATTTAATTTAGGATATTTTAATGTCCCTTGATTTTTTTCCAAGTATAATATAATATTTCACAGTAAAAATAAATTTGTTTATAAAATGAGTTCAACAGATATGTAAAAAATATGATCTTTATAAAGATGATCTTAGATATAAAAAGTAGCAGAAGACATTACAAGTCTTGGTACATATAATTATAAAACATAGTCATGCTTAGACTACTTATACGACTCATGATATGATAAAATATGAATTTACGGTAGAAAATAGTTTGCTGAGATATCTGTATTGTAGTTTGGATAGTAACCCATATTATAATTTTATTAGTGAATATATCTCTTATCAATTAGCTTTAATGAAACCAACATATTATAGTCCATGCAAAATACATATGCAACTATTGCGTGTAAGTGATAATAGAAAGTTATATAGTAGTTAAAAAAACGTTGTATATTAGTTGAATAGATTCCCCACCCGCTTGACATTAACGTCGCATAAACGTTAGAATCAGTAAATTATCGTTGCATAAAAGGTATAATACAAGTTAAAAAGTTTTAAGAAAAGTTTTTTTAAAGTTAATAGAACTAATAACAAACTAATTTGTGCTCCTTGTGTACTGTACAATAATATTAATAATAAAAATTTATTTAAATTTCAATCGCATTTTTTTCAATATTTTTATTATGTAAGGATATAAAACTAATACATGGTTAAATTAAGAAGAAAATATGCTATCAAATAGGCATAAAAAATATGTAGAATCCCATTTGAAAAAATATAACTTTGTGTTGTAACTTGAGAACCACTGATTTAAAAAAAAATTCTACTCTGAAAGGATGTCCCCTTTGGTCCCCTACAACTTTGTTCTATAGTATTTTTTTGTAACTATAATAATAAAGGTAATAATGGTGGTGGTCGGTGTACGTGTTACACCGTGTATAGTTATATATAAAAAGTTATTTTGAGTGGCCCGTTTTTCATTGTCACCCTGTATATATATATATATATATATATATATATATATATATATATATATATATATATATATGTTAAACAATTCTAACTATATATGAAGATATAGAAAATATTAGCCAATTATACACTCTATTTTACGATGTGTTTAACAGAGCAAACAGGTGAGTAGCATGGCCACGATACTAACCAAGCTGAGCCTTCTACATTTACCTACTGCTAGCACGCATGTATCTTTCTGTTAACAAGTGTTGGTGCTAATTTGAAAGTATCAAAATTGGATATGGTTATCAAAGTCGCCCAGGAAGGTCACTTACACCCTGTTTTACGGTACCAAAATAGGAAAAATTACAAGTCGAAATCAAATACTTGGTTAAATATCTCTTATATCTGTCAATTTTATTTGTTATAACTGACAGCTGATATTTTTTCGGTATTGTGAAACAGGTGTGCATTTTGACCTTTCAGAAGGCTGATTTTTTCCTGTTTAAACCAATCCTATTTTTTTTTTTACATTATAGTAAGCAGGCATATTTTATTCACAAAAGCTTACCCGTCTTAGTATTAGGTTAACAGTAACAAACCCATTTAGCGGAATAAATAATAATTTTTTTTAATTTATCTTAATAGTTATATATTTACAGATTTATGAATGAAGATGACATTGAAGATATAACTCCTTGTTATGAGCATACCTTTCTCATAGAAGAAACCCGAAATATCCCTCTTGTTGATCTAATTCCAGAATATGACAGGGGTTAGTACATTTTTTTTCTATTGTAAACCCTTTCTTCATGTTCAATAACTTCACAGATATTGCAAGATGGAAAATTTATCGTTGGATAGACTGGGCAGTAGCACACGGTCTATGGGACCGTGTAGAAGAATGGGAAATCTTCAAGTGCATGCTGTTCATCAGCAGCATGAGAAAGACTGATAAGAATGTGGTCTTCGATAAAACAACAACAGCAAGAGAGAAGTTTATTAGGCATAGTGTTACAATTATTAAAGCGTTCGTGGAGAAAAAGATGGCAGAGAGGAAGTTAGTATGGAAAAATAAGCCAGCTCCGCCTGGTATGTGAAATACATTCGCATTTATTAGGATTTTGTTATGAAAAATTATTTGTTTCGCGATCGACCAGAAAATAAGCTATTTGTGATCACTTTTTAGACCGTAAAATTCTTCTTTACTGAACTAACTCGGAAAATTATCTATAATTAATTAGAAATTAACTCTCCGATCCCGGTACCGGTAAAGCTGAATGTTTCCATGCTGATCAATTGTTTATGTCTTTATTTCCTCGCAGTAATACCTAACCTATAGATTTTTATTTATTCTTTTTTTCAGGACCGCGAAAAAAATATTGTACCCAACATGACCTGAAAGTGTCTTTACTGGGCTTGCTCACCCAGTTACGTAAATTACTAGTTTTGATAACACAGGTTCTTCATTTTAAATGGGTCACCATTGCTATCTCGAAAACTATAAGAGCTACATAGACTGTTAAATGGGCAAACAATTTGTATTTCATAAAATAAATTTAAAGAAAAAAAATTTTTTAGACCAGTGGTTCTTATAATACTGAACCTAACTTTTTTATTTTAAATGAAAATATTTAATATTTATTTCCTCATTCCTCAGAGAATTTAATTCTGAATTCAATGATATAATATTTTTATACCCTCACATAAAGATTTTTTTTGAGAAAAATGCATATAAAGTTTTATATTAATGATTAAAATGTGGATATAATCAGAGTGCCATGAACAGTAAAAATGAATATGTGTTATTTTATAGAGATCGTGCTAAAAAAACGCATATAGAGATTTTAGTGAATAACCACGTTTTGATGTCCCCAGAATCCGATTTTAATATTTTTACAATGATGTTTGTGTGTGTGTCTGTGTGTGTGTGTGTGTGTGTGTGTGTGTGTGTGTGTGTGTACGTGAGTGTGTATGTGTGTGTGTGAGTGTATGTGTGGATCTTGTGGACACGATTACTCAAATACTATCAGAAAAATTTGAAATTTTGTATACCCATTCTATACTAATGTGGGAAGAGCTCATTAGTTTTCAGTGTATATCGGATAACCGGAAGTACCATTTATACAAGCTTTTAACAGGTTTTTTTTTGTAAAAAATTCATTGAATATAATTTTTTAGTAACTTTTACTAATTAAAATTGGATATAATGATACCATCTTCAATTCTACGATAATAACATTTAGTAAATAACTTTAAATATGAAAATATAATATAATTTATTTTCATATATCGTCTTGCCTATGCGTCAAACAAAAACATAATTTTAATAACAATTTTGACATATTTAAATAAATGTGACTGACAGGAAGCAATTACTGTAAAATTAATAATGAAACCGTGTTAAGGAGAATATAATATTAAAATAATTAATTCTAAAGAAATTAAGGTTTGTAAAAATAATATATTTTCCATCATACATAAATGTTAGATGTATAGGATGATCTGATTTAAATTTGCTCTATTTTGCAGCACTATGAATTAATATTAATTTACAACTTCACATTTACGAAATGGATTATGTACGGCGAAGAATTTACAAAGATTGCGTTTTAGAGCACCTAGAAGTTCATGCTGATTTTTATAAGAATATGTGTGTGTGACGATTTTTCCTTAAAGTCTTTTAAAATATGATCCAAAACTTCTCAAATATGGTTTTAAAACTCATATATAATTTGAAACAACATATTAGGTTTTTATCATATACGATAAATCGGATGTAGTACTTAATTTGGAGCTTTAACAGATTTTTGACGAAAAACAATAAAACATAATCCAAAATTTCGTATTACAGATTCTTCTATTTATTGAACAACAAATTAGATTTTATTTACAAACGATCAACCGGAAGTAATACTTTACTTACAGCTTACTGCTGGAATTGGCGGGAGGTCATGTGCTGGCCACATCAGATTTTTTTGTAAGACCATAATAACTGTTACTATGATATAACAGGACTAAAAATAAAAGTAAAAAGATAAAAATAACGGCCATCGGCTGTAATTTTTTATAACAGTCGCCTACAATTAAGGATCAGGTCCCAAGGAACACAGAGTTTTTATTAAGACATTAACTAATAATGTTGTTACTGCAACTTACATTTAGCGGAATTATAGCACTTTTAATTTATTTTGCCTTGTATAACTTTTTTCTTGTTTGCTAAACTACAATGATGTGTGGTACTAATTACTTTCTCATATAATAGTTATTAAAATGTTTTATATTTAAGTTTCATTGGCGTCGATTATTTTAGTTTTATTAAAGTCTTTCGCACTAATTTAAAGGAAGTGGTAGAAACGTAATTGACAGTTATTTATTTTTTAAAAGTTTTATATTAAAGTTTAAAAATAATTGTTTAGTATAGATGCATTAAAGTTTATATATATATATATATATATATATATATATATATATATATATATTACATAATATTAGTTAGTTTACCGTTTTATAAAAGTTTTATAAATTTATTTAAAACTTTTAAATAACTGCAAAAATAACAGTTTTATTTTAAACAGAAGAAAGTGGGAGTATAGTTTCTCAGTAACTTAATGCATCAACTAAAAAACTGATTTAAAGTAGTTCTTAGGAAGTTATTATAACTGAACTATCGAATTATTATATGTACGGCCATATTTATGCATTTAAACAGAAACTGGTTTAGAAGCCATTTTGTAAAATTTAGTATAAATTAATTTTATTGTGTTTTTAATTTACTGCAAGTAATCATTCTTCTATATGGTTTATTATAATATACTTTATTCATTATAATATCGAATGATTTAAAAAAATACAAAAAAAAAAAAATTCATAAAAATTTAGTAAATTTTCTTTTATTTATTTTAGGATATTATAATGTCCCTTGATTTTTTCCAAGTATAATATAATATTTCACAGTAAAAATAAATTTGTTTATAAAATGAGTTCAACAGATATATAAAAAATATGATCTTTATAAAGATAATCTTAGATTTAAAAATTTGCAGAAGACATTACAAGTCTTGGTACATATAATTATACAACATAGTCATGCTTAGACTACTTATACGACTCGTGATATGATTTATGATATGACAGTTAACTATTGCATGTAAGTGTTATTAGTTCTATTAACTTTAAAAAAACTTTTCTTAAAACTTCTTAATTTGTGTTATACGTTTTATGCAACGATAATTTACTGACCATAATATTACATTAAAGCTAATTGATAAGAGATATATTCACTAATATAACTGTAATATGGGTTACTATTAAAATATAATACAGATTTCTCAGAATACTATTTTCTACCGCAAATTCATATTTTATCATATCACGAGTCGTATAAGTAGTCTAAGCATGACTTTGTTGTATAATTATATGTACCAAGACTTGTAATGTCTTCTGCAACTTTTTGGATTTACGATCATTTTTATAAAGATAATATTAAAATTCAGTTTTTACATATCTGTTGAACTCATTTTATAAACAAATTTATTTTTACTGTGAAATATTATATTATAATTGGAAAAAAAATCAAGGGACATTATAATATCCTAAAATAAATAAAAGAAAATTTATGAAAAATTGATTTTTGTATTTTTTTTAATCATTTGATATTATAATGAATAAAGTATATCATAGTAAACCATATATAAGAATGATTACTTGCAGAATATTAAATTAAAAACACAATAAAATTAATTTATACTAAATTTTACAAAATGGCTTCTAAACTACTTTCTGTTTAAATGCATAAATATGACCGTACATATTATAATTCGATATTTCAGTTATAATAACTTCCTAAGAACTACTTTACATCAGTTTTTAGTTGACGCATTAAGTTACTGAGAAACTAAACTCCTACTTTCTTTTGTTTAGAATAAAACTGTTATTTTTGCAGTTATTTAAAAGTTTTAAATAAATTTATAAAACTTTTATAAAACGGTAAACTAACTAATATAAATAATATATGTAAACTTTAATGCATGTATACTAAACAATTATTTTTAAACTGTATTACAAAACTTTAAAAAATCTTTTTATAAATAACTGTCAATTACGTTTCTAACACTTCCTTTAATTTAATGCGAAAGACGTTAATAAAACTAAAACAATCGACGCCAATGAAACTTAAATATAAAACGTTTTGATAACTATTATGTGACCAAATAATAAGAACTCACATCATAACTTTGCATTGTAGTTTAACAGACTAGAATAAAGATTGTCCTGTACTGAAATCGAGAGATCCATCAGTTATAGAAAATTATAGACCGATATCCATTCAGTGGCGTAGCGTCATAGTCTTCAAGGTGTTCTCCGCACACCTAGAGGTGAAAAAATAAAGTAAACATCTTTTTTATTTATATGCATTTTATACTGGCACATTTTAAATAGAAAATATTACAGAGATATTTCGTTTTTATTTTAAGAACGCGTTATAAGTATAGCAAACGCAGAGCTAGGTTCAGGAGAAATTTTGACGACCAGTCTAGCTAACATTAGGACATGCAGGGAGCGGGCGGCGAATATCACGGTGGGGATACACTGTACGCTGGTAAAGCAAGCGAGTGTTCAACCATTGATTTTATATACTACGTAAACTGGCGTCATAAGAGGTGTCAATCTGTCTACGTAGTATATAAAATCAATGGTTCAACTGAACATTCGAACCTAAACTGGTGGGAGAATGGATTTACTGTTGCGGTGTTAACTTATGCATTCTGCTACGCACAAAAGTATTTTACCTTGCAATTCAACAATTTACTTGGATATTTTGATTAAAATAATTTCTTTGATATTACTACATTCATGCTATAGATTTTCTTTAAGTTAATAATGACAATTCCCAGGACAAGCAGTTCTGTTGAACCCACAATTTTCTGCACTAAAAAGAATAAACACGTACTGCAGGTCTACTCAGGGTGAAGAAAGACTTATGCCCGGTTTCACCAACATCAAATAAATCTTCAAATAGCTTATTCGTCAAATAAGTGAAAAATATCGCATCAAAATATGACAGCTAGAATAAATACTGTAATTTGCATTATGGTTTCGATGCGATATTTTTCTCTTATTCAATGAATAAGCTATTCGAAGATTTATTTGATGTTGGTGAAACCGGGCATTAGTTATTTAAGTATTATTTCTATAGAGAAAGAGTTACTTTTTAAATTAAAACAAAATAATGCTTTTTATGACAAAGTAATAGTCAAAATCGACGAATAGAATTAATATCCAAAAATTTTTTTTTTTGCTTTCATTTTGTAAATGTATTATAATTAAGTCAAATAAAAATGTGTGTTATCTTGATTTAGATTTTTTTCTGCATACCCTACCAAAACAGCCACGCTACGCCACTGATCCATATTGTCTAACTACGCAAAATTATTTGAAATTGTCATATATAATCAGATTTTTCCGCAAGTAAGGCAGTAAATCTCACAATACCAATATGGTTTTATGCCTAAAAGATCAACTATAACTGCTCTTTGCGTTTTTACACAGTATGTTTCCGAAGTTTTGGATAAAAAAGGCCAGGTAGATGTCATCTATATAAACATGTCAAAGGCCTTTGATAAAATAAATCATAAGTTCTTATTGTATAAAATTCGCAACTTCGGATTCCATTATGATCTAATTAATTTCTTTACATCGTACTTATGTAACCGTCGACAGTTTGTATGTTATACTAACTACCGTTCTAGCTATTATATTGCCAAGTCCGGTGTAGCACAAGGGTCAAACTTAGGACCGCTTTTATTTCTTCTTGTTGTGAATGACATTGTGGAAAAATTGATTTGTAACGTGTTAATCTACGCTGATGACGTGAAAATTTTTACTGAGATCCAAAATGTACAAGATTGTAATAAGCTACAAAATACACACCAATTTTTCACACTTGACCGTTACGTCATAGTTTGATGTTCGTATATTGATATACGTATCGAAGACAGAATGTAGGAAACCATAAGTAAGACAGAAATAACAGATTGTTATTTTGCCGTTCAGCAATTAATGAAGCAACGATCAAGTATGAAAAATCGGTGTGTAACTTAAATAGTATTGCAAATTGGTATAGTACTGGCAAACTTGAACTTAACATCAGTAAATGTGAAGTTATGTCATTTACTCGTCGGAAATCACCAATTTTATATAACTATAATATAGATACTGTCAACTTATCTCGTGCCTCGCAAATTAAAGACTTATGAGTCTTTTTACCTCTCGCTAGGAGAGGTATTGGATTCATGCTAAAATAAGCACGATTTAAGGTGCCTAGAATCCGATTATAACATTTTTTAAATAATGTGTGTGTGTGTGTGTGTGTGTGTGTATGTGTGTACGTATGTCTGGATGTTGTAGGGACGGTTTCTCAAAAACTATAAGATTTAAAAAATATTTAACTGCAGTTTCCTCAATCTGACATTCCTGGGAAGAGCTGAAAAGGTTTTGGTAACAATTGAACAACCGGAAGTAGTAGTTTCTTAGAAAAATTCTTCTAAATATAATTTTTGGGAGTTTTTTTTATTAAATATTGAAGAACATAAAATTCTCCATCTAATACACTTAAAATTTTTATTATATCTTATATAGATTTACAGATAAAGACACTATAATTTATAGAGTAAACTAATCGCAGAGGCTAAGGCACTAAGGAAACCAGTTGACAAATTCCAATGTTTATAACATAGTTTGTAAATGACACATGTCACTGTCAAATATCAACAGTTTTAGTGACATTCTGATAGCTTTTTCTGGGAAGTATATTTAATTTTTCTTATTGTTTTATTAATTAAATATTTGAAATTATAGGTAAAATTTTGGTAAAATGCAAATATCCATCAGAAATACTGCCAATCTGGTTAATGAATTGGACCAATCTCTGACATTTAGAAACTTCCTCGTACAATGAAAAATAGATATAATTAGAATTATATGTGTGCAGAAGACATGTTAAATACAATAAAAAACAATATTTGGGTAAAGTTCTGTAATATTTTGTTATAAAACGACGGTTCGAAAGTGAAGTGCAATACAATACTTATATAGCCTAATATGGAAATGGCGAGAGGTCTTGTGTTGGCCACAACAGATTTTTTGATCTAGAACCTTCGTTCACATTTCATATTGTCAATTTAATCGCATCAGTCAATAGAATGATAGGTTTTATCATTAGAAGTTGTGCGGATTTTTCTAATATTAATGCACTGCGAGTTTTAAATTATGCTTTCATACCGGCCAGGATAGAATATGCTATAATCATATACCGTTTATGAAACTCATATAGCGAGACTAGAAAAGTTTCAACGTAAAATGTTAAAGTATTTTTGGTTTAAATGTTTTCCATATTATCCTGATCAAAATACGCCTGCTGATACCTTATTAGAACATTCAATATTAACTCAATTAGATCAAAATTTAATGATATCAAAATAGATAATTTATTCAAAATAATTCACTACAAGGTTGATTGTTCAGATTTATTAGAGAAACTTTATTTTCGTGTACCGAGATTATCATCACGCTGTACTGAAAGCTTTTATCTTTCTTCATATAATTCAAATGTGCTGTGCAAATCACCAATTTATGTAGTTTCTATTCTGTTTCTGATGAATTTGATATATTTTTTTTTTGTAAACTTTATTACTGTAATTCATTCATTTACTTATCATGGATTGTAAACCTTTTAAAGTAATAAATTTATTGTTATTATTATTATTAAATTTTGTTATTCATTTCGGCCAAATTGAACTCAGAATAAAATTCTCTAACGAATGAGAAAATAAAAAATATATATTCTCATTTAAAATAAATAGTTGGGTCCCATATTTTGAGAATTATTTATTGAAAAAAAAAAAAAAATTTATTTTCTTTAACCCTTAGTTTGTATTTTATTCATTGACTATATTTAATCAGTAAAAATAAATAATATAATTATTAATTTAAAAAATAATTATTTGTATCGTTATAAAATAAAATCTCCGGTATTCTAATCTCCTGGTAACGTGTCAAGTAAATATAAACTATCTGTTAAGTATTTTTTCGGTATGTCAATCGACAAGTAAGGTTTATTTTACTTGCCACTTCAAGTGACCAGTAACGACTTAACCGACAAAATCGTCAAACAATTATTAATTGAAAGTCATACGTAACGATGGACTTTGAGAAGATTGTTGATTATTTTTTTTTTAACATTATTATATCTACAATTATTCGAAATTTTAGAAATAATGCAATCATTTGCTTCTTACGTTACAGTTTTATGCAACTAGATATTTGTATATTGTTAGTGGCCGCGGGCCTGAGTGCCTGGTCGCGAATCCGGGGGAACCGGGTTTGATCCCGACAGACGCCAAATATTTCCAATTTTAAATGGCACAAAAGTGACCCCTGTGGTGCACTCTCCACACCAGCTATGAGTGCCCGTGAGGCGACGCCTGGTAAGCGCCCACACGGTAAAATATATCGTCATCATCACCGATGTCTACATATGTTGTAGATACTGGCACACCCAGAAATGGGTAATGTGCCGTGATGATATATTTATTATTTATTTAGTGGTGATTTTCTTGAGGTACATAAAACTACTGCTGGGCGCATAATACAAAATTGTTACTTCTGCAATTATTTACTTGATCGTTTTCTATCGCTCATTTTTACTATTTTACCAAACTATATTTTATGACAGTGACCGAAATCACAACACGAATTGGGAAAAAACGAATAATACCCAAGATTTTTGGTTAGTTTTATAAATGATGTGAATATATTCGTTTCTGACAAAATTACCAAAATTAAATTTACTTCATTCGTCTGTCAAGTAACGACCAAACAGATAAATAACGATTGAAAGACGAAATTATTTACTTGACAGATCTTACCAGATAGCAAATAGATACTTGACAGATTCACCAGGAGATTGAAATACCAGCCCTTAATATAATAATAATGTTGTTTTAATAATATTTAAATCATTCAAGATTGCATGTGCAATGGCTGTAATATTTTCCGGGATTTTGCACTGGATATCTATATGTAATACAAACAGTATATACAGGTGACACTGAAAAATGGGACATTCGTAATAACTTTTTTATTTATAATTATTTTTTTAATTTTCTTGATAAATTTGTAAACTAGGAACTAGGCTTCGGGGTTCACAAATTATGGTTTTTGGCTTGATGGTAGCGCTTCCGAGTTAACGATATGTCTGAGTTCCTTATTTATTAAAGAAATAAATTACAAAAGCATAAGAGAAGATTCAAAAAAGAATATTTGCCGCTTCATGATCTCTTGCTACAACCACACAACAAAATATTATAATAATATGAATGAGGTTATACTCACTGCGGTGATACTCGGAATGGCTGAACGTTACAGTTATCTTTTGTCTTTTTCTACACCATGGTAAACAATATGTATCTATCTTCGTTCAACAAAGAACAAATTTCTGTAGTGGTAGCACGCACTTTAGAATTCTATCATAGAAAGCAGGCGAATGCGATTTTACTTTTACGAATATTGGTAGTATGCACTTTAGAATTCTATATTCACTTTTTGTTTCGGGAATTATCGGATTTTATGCTATTAAAATAAAAAAATATTATGACATTTGTATATAATAAATGTATAAATTATATATAAATTGGCTTTAAGTGGAATTTTGGCAAAATAATGACATTACATTGACACTTTCGTCTCTAGTCGTTCGCTTGCAGGCGCATATTTTGAGATACGCATGCTACCAAATTTTCGCTTCGTGGCGAAAAGCGAAAACAAACACCTCATTTGATAGAATTCTAAAGTGCGTGCTACCACTACTGGACTTACTATTTTCTTTTATCTCTTTCTATGCACTAGTAGTATGGCATAAGACTATCTTTCTTTTACAGCGAACGATTGTTATGTCGAAAGTCTGACGTATTTCTTCAGCTATTAACGCTATATTCAAAATTTTAAAGTTTTAATTAATTTTTTTCAGCAATATGGAGTACTTTACGAAAAAAATAAAAAATACGTATCACGTATTTTTTCATGTAGATTAATATATATTATTTTCAAAAATTGTGAAACTCCCCCATTAGGTATATATGCGGTATAACTGAGCATAGAAATATTATTTAAAATGTTTGAAAATACTACTTATTTTGATATTTCAAATATCGATATAAAATATTAAAATAAATTTGTAGTAATAATAAATTAATTTTTCTAGCATCTGCTAAGGGATCCAAGAAAGGCTCAGGAAAAAAATCGAAAAAAGAATCGAAAAAAGGATCGAAAAAAGAATCGAAAAAAGGATCGAAAAAAGGATCAAAAAAAGGATCAAAAAAAGGATCAAAAAAAGGATCAGATAAAGGTGCGGATAAAAGACCGCCATTTGAAAACCCTAGTATTTGGGGAGATTTTGCCAAGATTGCTCAGTATATAACATGCGTCTCAATTTATTTAAAACCATCAGCTTTTAAAGTGAACTATATTATTAGTAACTTTCCTTTCGCTTTTCTTACTGATACTAAAGGAAAGAAAGCAGGTAAAAAGGAAGATAAGAAGAAAGGAGGTGATGAACCGCCAAAATATGTATATTGGGATTCTGCTTTAATGAAGTCTAGGAATGATGCACTTTATCTATTCACTGATAGTATTGATCTGAAACTGATTATGTTCACTCTTTCTCATCTAGGAAATGATCTTCCAAAATTTGTTATAAAATCAGAGGATATATCAACAAAAATTCTATGTAAAAAATTGGTCTGTAGAAATAACAAATGCCCAGAAGAATGCCTATGTCAGAAAATACCATCGGAAGAGAAAATAGAGGTCGAGAAATTTAAAGATACAAGAAAAACTGTGAATTTAATGGTAGAAAATTTTGACTGGATATCAAATGAAATAGGCGAAATACCTATAAATTTAAGATCGTATGGAATGCAATCAGTTTTAATGAATTTAGAAGCAGGGAGGCATACAAAAAGAATCTGGATGGACAGTACAACTCCTTATAGTTTGGTAGTTCTCAGCGATACTCCTCTCAAAATAGCTAAAATAGATGAAATTCTAGAATGTATGGTGGAAGAATCTGAACAAGTCATGCAAGCGTGTTATAAACTTTGTTCTGCTTTTGGAAATCTATTGCGATACTTTGGATTTCCTGAATATGGTGCTGCTAAATTACAATTTCATAAATCTTATATGCCAGCAGTGAAGTTAAGCAAAAATCAACATACCTTAGTTCATGAATGCTTCAAACTAGAATTGATTCGAGTATTGCAAAAAACTTTTTCGCCAGAAAAACATTACAATTTATCTCGTGCATTTAAAATACTGCTTTTAGATCCTACTTTTAGAATACCCATAGCAATTAATCGACAATCGTATTCAAGAATGGAAGAAGGAGATCCTTTGTGTCCTTGTGTTGACATTGATCGAATGAAGTTGGAAGAAAATTCGGCTGTAAAAATTCAGGCATTCTTTAAAATGGTATATATGCAGAAATTGAAAGCATTGCATAATCCTTTACACAAAAAGTTTCCGCCTGTAATGGATTTACTTAAAAATGTTTATGTTGGTGTATTTTCTACAAAAATGCGAATACTTAATCTAGATTTACTTCGGAATTTGTTGATTAATGCAAAAATTCAAAGTATTGTTCAGTATTTTCCGTTTTACAAGGATTTAAATCGTGTTATAAATTTAAAACAATTTTCTGGAGAAATTAACAATGTCCCAGAACATTCTTGGGTGCCATTAGTTAGAAGAATATTTTATTACAACGGTTCAGATTCAATTTATGTACGAGTCTACTTATTTTGTTCTTTGCAAGATTATGTATTGAGAATTATCAACAACGATACAGGGGAAGAAACAGAAAGGTTTACAAATACGCCAGTTGTCAGAAAATATTATATGAATGATAATGGGTATACTGTACTAGGATATGGTTGGACCAAAGAAATAGAAAATCCACCAAAACCCATAAACTGGAAGTTATATGTTGTTATTGAAAAGAAATTAAATGTGAGTCTAGTTTCCATAGAAAATGTAAATAATGTAACAGTAACACTTCGGGGAAATTATGTTCCCAATATAAATAATTTAGTTTGCAAAATTTCTATAAAAGTTCATGAATCTTACTGTGGAACATTTTATTTCCGTACCAGTTTTCGGGAGGCAATATTAAAATTACAATGTTTAAATAAAATGGGTGAAGTAATATTCGAAACAACTGGACAAGCAGCTATACTAGTTCCCGTTGTAAATTTATGCAAATTAGATTACTCAAACCAGGTAGTAAAATCAACTCGTGGAAATTCATTGAGCGAAATTGAATCTAAAACAAGACTGACGAAAAGAACACTAACAAAAGGATCATCCATATCAAAGAACTTTGATAAGAAGATTAAAAGTGGATCAGTTAAACTAACTAATTTGTCTAAGACTCTCCTAGATGAAACTTTTACAGAATATGTAGTACAAGTTTTTGTATTACAGCAAAGTTGGCCATTATCTGGCAGAGAATGGGCGGTAGTTGAAATACTACGAAAAAAAACGTCTATTGAACATGAACTCAATATAAGTCCGGAAAAATCGTAATCATTTTATTAATAATGAATAATATTACATTACAGTTATTTTATTTGCAGGATTACAAAAGGTACCCAAACAATAATTTCTGTCGAGGAGAAAAAACCAAGTTTACATCTAAATCCTAATGAAGAAAAACCGTATTGGAAGTTTACACATTTGTCGGATGATGATGTGAATCATACTATAGAAATAGATGAAATTAGATTTGAAAAAGTACGCCAAGTTAAAAGAGAAATATACGAGAACAATGTTTCTCGTTTCAAACAATGCAAATACTTACGGTAAACTTTAAAAATAATATTACAGTATTAAATTTTATGTATATGATAATTTAGGAAGGCATATCTTGAAGAAAACTATATAAAATGGAATTCCTTAGAAACTATTATGGAAATTACAGACTACTCTTCATTGGATGAAACAGAACATGTAAACAATATCCAGAGATCTGTAGAAAAAATGTCAAGTGCAATGAGAAGTACGAAAAGTGTTATAGTAAATGAAGAAATATTAACACTGGAACCAATTGCATCTCTTCACAAAATGTTACCAATTTTCACTGTCAACGAGTACACTGAGGAAATAGATAAGTACAGGTAAAAAAAAATGCATTTCACAAGAGCGAACACTTCTTTAAGAATGCATTTAATATAGATGGTCTAATCTGGTCAGAAATGTGCCATAAAAATTGGCATATTATTTTTATTTTCTTATCCAGGAACCTCTTCTACAGGTGTAGAAGTAAAGTTTTACGGCCTCTGGCCATTTTCTTCATTTCAGATAATCACCTAATATGCACTGCGATTTGGTTAAAGGAGTTGGCTTTATAATGTAAAGAAGCATATAAAAATCACCTAAGAATGTCTGTTCTCAAGCACGATAATCTGTTTGGTATAAGTACTTACTTATCCAGGAACCTCTTCTACATATTTTCCACGTTTTACGATCTTTGGACATTTTCTTCGCTTCGGATCAGTTGATGCCTCTTTTGTATAATTGTTATTTTATTTCACTGTTCCACGCTTTTCTTGGTTGTTCTCCTTTTTTTTTTTCTGTACTTGTATCCCACATAATTTTTGCTAATCTGTCTTTTTCCATTCGTACAATGTGGCCGAACCAACTTAATTGTAGAGTTTTTATTCCTTTATTATACTTTTCACTTTAAGCGGCTCCTTATCACTTCACTTCTGATTTAATCCAATCTTGTTACATTTTCTGTTTTTCTTAGGATCTTGTTTCCGCATGCTTCTATTCTACTTTTTGTCTTGTTAGTTAGAACCCATGATTCACTTCCGTATATTAGCATTAGTACTAAAACTGAGTCATATATTCGGACTTTTGTTTCTTTCACTTCTTTTTTCTGGAAAAATATTTCTTGTAGAGCTCCGTACAGGTTTGCTTCTTTACCTATTCTGCTTGCGACTTCTTTATTCGGTTTTCCAGCTTCGTTTATCACAGCTCCAAGGTATTTTATCTGTTTGGTGACTGAAATGTTGTCTCCTAGAATATTTAATTCTAGTTTTTAATCATTGTTACCTATTGTCATTATTTTTGTCTTTTTACCTCCCGCTATCCTTGATAAGGGAGGTAAAGGGATCGTGCTAAAAATTACATATCGAGATTTTAGTAAATGATCACGTTTTAAGGTCCCTAGAATCCAATTTTAACATTTTCAAGATTATGTCTGTATGTGTGTATGTGTGTGTGTATGTGTAGGGATTTTGTCTTCACTCTAACTCAAATACTATCATTCAGAAAATTCTGAAACCTTGTATTTCCATCCTATTCTAATATGAAAAGAAGCCATTAGATTTTGGTGTAAATCGGATAGCCGGACATGGCACTTTAGCTGAAGCTCATAATGGTTTTTCTTCAAAAAATACCATTAAATGCCATTTTTCGCATTTTATGTCTTATGAAAATTAAAGATTATTGAATTTTCTACAGGAATACATTAATACTTTTTTTATATTTTACAGATAAATTTAAAAATAATTTTTTTTATTAGTCGCGAAGCCTAAGATAAACACAATTCCTTTGTTACATAGTTCATATTTCAAATGAATGTAACTGACAGTAAATGTCACTGTCAAAAAACTAATCACTTCAAATTAATAATAGTGACATTTTAAAAAGAAAATAGTAAATAAAGCAATAGTTTTCTGCAATGGAACAGTTTGCAGCGTTAGTAAATACGCAGGTATGTATTTAAATTAATAAAAATTAAATAGCGGGAGGTTTTGTGTTGGCCACATCAGATTTTTACCTCTCGCTAAGAGAGGTATTGGTATCATGATAAAAATCACATATCCAGATTTTAATGAATAAGCACGTTTCAAGGTCACTAGAATCCGATTTTAACATTTTTACAATGATGTCTCTGTGTGTGTGTGTGGATGTGTGTATGTGTGTGTGTGTGTATGTGTATGGCTGGATGTTGGACGGACGATTCCTCAAAAACTATAAGACATAAGACCTGTTTAACTATGAATTCCTCAATCTGACATTCCTGGGAAGAGCTGAAAAGGTTTTGGGAACAATTCAACAACCGGAAGTAGTAGTTTTTGAAAGAAATTCTTCCAAATATTATTTTTTGAAAATTTTTGATATTACTAATTTTGAAGAACAAAATTCTACAGCTGATACATATAATTTTTTTATTATATCTTCTATAAATTTAGAGATAAAGACGCTAAAATATATAGAATATCGGGATATAACAACTCGAGTAGGCGAAACTACACTAAGGAAACCAGTTGACAAATTCAAATGTTTATAACATAATTTGTAAATGACAGATTTCAGTGTCAAAAATCAACAGTTTTAGTGACATTTTCTTAGTTTTTTCTGGGATGTACATTTAATCTTTCTTATTGTTTTATTAATTAAATATTTGAAATTATATGTAATATGCATACATATATCCATCAGAAATACCGCCAATCTGGTTAATGAATTGGAAGAATCTGTGACATTTAGGAACTTTCTCATACAATGAAAAATAGTTATAATTAGAATTATCTGTGTGCAGAAGACATGTTAAATACAATAACAAACAATATTTGGGTCAATTCTGTAATATTTTGTTATAAAACGACGGTTTGAAAGGAAAGTGCAATACAATACTTATATAGCGTAATATGGAAATGGCGAGAGGTCTTGTGCTGGCCACAACAGATTTTTTTAGGTTTATTTTCAGATCGTATTGCTGTAGTATTTCACCCCATTTTTACCTCTCGCTAAGAGAGGTAGTGGAATCATGCTAAAAATCACATATCCAGATTTAAATGAATAAGCACGTTTCAAGGTCACTAGAATCCGATTTTAACATTTTTACTATGATGTCTGTGTATGTGTGTGTGTATGTGTGTGTGGCTGGATGTTGGACGGACGATTCCTCAGAAACTATAAGACATAAGACCTGTTTAACTATGAATTCCTCAATCTGACATTCCGGGAAGAGCTGAAAAGGTTTTGGTAACAATTGAACAACCGGAAGTAGTAGTTTTCAAAAGAAATTCTTCCAAATATTAATTTTTGAAAATTTTTGATATTACTAATTTTGAAGAACAAAATTCTACACCTGATACATTTAAATTTTTTATTATATCTTCTATAAATTTAGAGATAAAGACGCTATAATATATAGAATATTGGGATATGACAAGTCGAGTAGGCGAAACTACTGTAAGGAAACCAGTTGACAAATTCAAATGTTTATAACATAATATGTAAATGACAGATTTCAGATCTTGTGCAAGCCACAACAGATTTTTCGATTCTGTTTTTCAATTCATTTTTATCGTTTGTGAAGAGTACGAGGTCATCGGCATATAGTAGTTCATTAATTTGAACTGGCTTCATATTCCTGTAGCCTTAATACGCCCCTTTGATGCCTTGATTGACTTTTTCCGATATTTCGTCAATTATCATTATGAAAAGAAGAAGGTTTAAATTGCTTCCTTGTCTCACACCTCTTGTAGTGGTAAATTCGTTTTGTTCTATTGCCTCCAATATGTATTGTATTACCTGTTCTATTGTACAGGCTTTGCACTATTGTCACAAGTTTTTTTGCTGATCCTTCATATTGTCATTGTTCTCCAAATTTCTTCTTTGCGTATGCTATCAAAAGCCTTTTCCAGATTTATTGCGAAACAATACAGACTTCGTTATATGGATGTAGCTCTTTCTGCTATTTACTTAATCGCAAAAATCCAATCTTTTATGAATCTGTCTGATCTAAAACCAACCTATGTATCATTTAGAGTGTTCCCTATTTGTGGTCTAAGTTTGCCCTCAATTATTCTTTCGTATATTTTGTAGGTTACACAAAGTAATGATAGACCTCTGTAATTGTTGCAGTTAGAGTAGTCTCTTTTTTACTTCTCGCTAGGAGACGTATTAGAATCACGCTAAAATTTGCATATCCACAATTTAGTAGATAAGCACGTTTTAAGGTCCTTATAATCCGATTATAACATTTTTGTCCGTGTGTGTGTGTGTGTGTGTGTGTGTGTGTGTGAGAGAGAGAGAGTATGTTTGTATGTGTATGTGTGTGCGTGCGTGCGTGCGTGTGTGTGTGTGTGTGTGTGTGCGTGTGTGTGTGTGTGTGTGGATGTTGGAATTACTGTTTCTCAAATACTATAACTATAAATCTTAAAAAATATTTAACTGCAGTGTCCTCAATCTGACATTCCTGGGAAGAGCTGATTAGGTTTAGGTAAAAATTGGACAACCAGAAGTAATAGTTTCTTTTAAAAAATCTTCTGAATATATGTTTTTGGATATTTTTATTATTATAAATATTGAAGAATATAATATTCTCCATTTAATGCACTTAATATTTATATTATATCTTATATAGATTTAGAGATAAAGGCACTGTAATATATAGAATAATTTAATGTAGTACATCGCAGAGGCTAAGGCACTAAGGAAACCAGTTGACAAATTCAAATGTTTGTAACACTGTAATGTTTATAACATAGTTTGTATATGACAGATGTCAGTGTCAAAAAACAGTTTTAGTGACATTCTGAAATCTTTTTCTGGGTAGTACATTTAATGTTTCTTATTGTTTTATTTATTAAATATTTATAATTGTAGGTAAAATGTATATATCCATCAGAAATACTGCCAATCTATAGTTAATGAATTGGAAGAATCTGTGATATTTAGGAAGTTGCTCATACAGTGGAAAACAGATATAATTAGAATTGTATGTGTGCAGAAGACATGTTAAATACAATAAAAACAATATTTGGGTAAAGTACTGTAATTTTTTTTGTTATAAAACGACGGTTCGATAGAAGTGCAATACAATACTTATATAACATATAATGGAAATGGCAAGAGCTATTGTGCTGGCAACAACAGATTTTTTTTTTATTTATAGGAACTATCATAGCTATTTTCCAGTCATTGGAAATCCGGTTTGTTTACCAAGCTTAAGTAAAAATTCTGGATAGGTAATAAATATGTTCCCTTCTCCCTCAAGAATTTTATCGTTTCCGGTCGTATACCATCTATACCTGGTGCTTTTCCGATTTTTAGTTTTTGAACACCTTTAAACACTTCTGATATTTCTATATCATTTTCTTGATTATCTTCCTCTGACGCCTCTCTTATTTCAGTTTTGTCCGTTGTTCCATTTAGTGTTTCAGCTCCCAGCAAGTTTTCAAAATATTACTTCCATCTTTCTAGTATCTATCTTTCTTCTGTAATAATATCTCCTTTATTATCTTTCACGTTTTTTAATGGGGTTTTGTTTCCGTTTCGTAATCTTCGTAAAGTTTTATAGAGCTTTTTGTTCTATTCTTTCTCCGAAGTTTTTCCATGATTTAGCTTTCGCTTCTTTAACTAGTTCTTTGACTTTTTGTCGTTTTGTTGTATTCCTCCTATTTTTTAGGGTCTTCATTATTTTCCAAGTATAGTCTCCAGAGATATTTTGTCTTTTTAATTTCGGTCTTAATATCATTATACCACCATGCTGTTTTTTTTTTTTTTCGTGCTTGAGACTATATTTCTTCGACAAACTTCTGTTGCAACATTTTATAGTATGTTCTTAAACTGAAAGTTTTGCCTTTCTCATATTTATTTCGATTGATGATATCTATTCTTGGTATATCATTTTAAAGTTTTCTTCTTGTAGTTTGTATGCTCTTATATTTTTGATTTCCAGTTTCCTAGTTTTACGGTTTTGTTTTGTTCTGCAATCGTTTTCAACCAGATAGTGGCCGCTATCTATTTCATATCCGCTTTTCACCATAATGTCTTTACCTTTCTTTAATTTACTTTTATTTAGAAGCATGAAGTCTATTATGAATTTTCATTCTTGGTGGGGTATATTTCGCGGCTATATTTAGGAATGTTTATATGCTGGAACCACTTATTACCGAATATTATATTATTTTGTATGCTGAAATCTATTACCTTTTGCCCATTAGGTTTCTTTGAAAGTTCTCTAAATTTTCCTACATATCCTTTGAAAGTTACTAAATAGTTCCCTATGTGCATTTACGTGTAAAAAATTATTTTTGACGTTTACGTATAAAAAATGCGCAAAAAATGTTAAATAAATAAAATACGTAGATAATGTATAATTTTAGTTCTTCATAACTACACTAGATGACTTGTTGTTTACAAATGTCACATTACAGTAACTTTCCTTAATCCTATCATAAATATATTCTAAAAAGACTGAAACTATGATAAGTTTATAAGAGACTGAAATTATTGTAACATTCTGAAACTATAGATAAATTAACATAAAATGCTTAAAATTTGTATAAAATTCATTTTCAATAAATTTGGAGATAATGATTTAAATATATTTCAAATTGTTTGAAACTAGATGTTATTAATAATAATTAATAAATAGAAAATAAAATTTTAGTTTTGCAAATTTTTTTATTCGCCGCCTATTATTAAATGATTTCAAATTTTATTTTTTTACAAAACTGCCTAAAATTTACATAAAACATAAAAAAAATATAATATAATATAATATAATATAATATGCTTCAAATTTGCGTATTTAGTCTAATTTTAACGTAAAATGTGTTTAAAGTTTGAGGTTATGTCTCAGGAATATATTTCCCTACTAATCTGATTGTTGATAGTTTTACATGTTGATGTCATGTGGACTGCTTGTTCTGGAATATTCATTACAGTATAAAAGAAATTATCTTTATAAAAAAAAATATACTCATGGTAATAATATTTTATATTATCTACGTAAAAAATTCTCAAATATTGCCAATGTAAAAAATATTTTTTTACGCGTAAAAAATAACGTATAATACGTGACGTATTTTACGTGCCCAACCCTGCCTACCCTGCCATTAAGGTGCTATTAGAGTACCGTTTTCATTTTCCACTTGACCTTGTAGTGCACTCCAGAACTCTTGTATATCTTGTTTTCCTGCATTTTCTCCAGGATCATGAGTTAATAATAGCGTATATGTTTCACTCCCTTTTATTAATTCTAGTCTAAAATTCTATCCGGTTTTGCGCTCCATTCCTTGATTTCGTTGCCGTGTCATTCTCAGTCCTTGGGCTTTTATTATCTTTAAGCATTAATTTTTTGACTCGACTACACCATATTCTTCCTCGTTCCAGTCATATTGCACTCCATCAATAATTATTTTCTGCTATTCGACTTTCACTGTCTTACTTTTTTCTCTTTCCACTTTCGCTATTTTTCTTATAATTACCAATACCTCCCTTTCTTTTTAGTCACGTCACTTTCAATGCATATTTCCGATCGCTTGCCTGTTAACTCTCTTTTCTGTTTCATAATTTCGCTCTTGTTTTCCCATTGTTCCAGTTCTACTAAAATGATATTATGGTATTTATTTTTACGTAAAGGACTTACTTTTCAATGACTGGTTTCAATTTTAAAATTTTTTGAAAGAATTCACAATTGTTTCATATTCATAATGTTTTCTGGAGAACCTTTAAGACTATATTATTCTCTTTAGTTATTTTGTTTTGATTTTTGAAACAATTTTCAAATTTTTTAATTCTGTAGTTCAAAATCTGTTTTTCGCCCTTCCATTTTTCTCTCCTTGTCTTGTTCCTCTCTTAGCGCTATAACTTCAGCTGTGTTGATTTTAAGTTTTTGCCAAATGGCTGTTAATGTATCATTTACTTTTTAAATTTCATCCATATTCAATAATAATAATAATAATAATAATAATAATAATAATAATAATAATAAATAATAATAATAATAATAATAATAATAATAATAATAATAATAATAATAATAATAATAGTAGTAGTAGTAGTAGTAGTAGTAGTAGTAGTAGTAGTAGTAGCAGCAGCAGCAGTAGTAGTAGTAATAATAATAATGATGATGATAATTAATAATAATAGTAATTAATAATAATAAATAACAATAATAATAATAATAAGAGTAATAATAATAATAATAATAATAATAATAATAATAATAATAATAACAAATGATGATGATGCATTTTTGCATATAATATTTTTTCATTGCCGGAAGGAGTGCCGAAGTATATATATAGCATTGATGACAATGAAAGGACACAAAAACATCTACACCTAACCCGGGATTCGAACCTGGCATGTAAAACTAGTACGCTACCACTAAGTTACCTATTATCGGTTTCAAAAGTAAAGTCCCTTGAATTTAGAACACTATAACTTCTACAAAATTAAACAAAAAAAAAATCGCGGTTTACACGATGATATTCAAAGATTATTTCTATTTTATATGAAGAAAAATATTTTTTTTTGTTTTATCATTTAAATGTTACAGTATGAAATATGAAATGTAAAAAATGAGACCCATTTTTATTGAAATTTTGAGATACGCTAACTTCAAACTAATGTAATTCGCATATCGTCAAATGTATGCTTTTCAAAATTTAATATATGTTAATATGCACCTTTATCTACAATTTGGGGAAAAAAAGAAGTATTATAATTATTGAAATTTGTTATAAATAAAGAAAAACTTAACATCAGCTAACTTTACATACTGAAAAAGTATCAAAAAATTATTTACATGTACGGAATTTATGATTATTGAAATGAAAAAAAAAATGTAAAGGAAGTCGCAACTTTTTCAATTATACTGCTTATCATCCCCTCGGGGTCAAAGAGAGTACTGGCTTACAAACTTCGTGTACGTTCGTCTATTATCGTTGTGAATCAAAGATGTTCGATCCCAAAGTGTATAGAGCGGTAAGATTTGCTATTAAAATTATTGCACGTTTGTTCCGGAATTATAATATATAATATTTGTAACTAGAAGAATGTCAAATAACTATGGGAAAGAAAGTGATTCTTACTTACAAAATATAAAATAAGAAATTTATTAACTTACGACTGGGTGTGTGTCATAAAATACTTGAAACAATAATTTAAATAAAATATTATATAATTTATTTGACTACAATTTTAATACACAAATACGTATATATGTAACAGAAAAAAAAAATGAAAAATAATATGATAAAAAGAAACTTATTATTTACATACTAAAAACATAATTTTATTATTTGCCGATTAACTTTCATATATACATATTCATAGGTAACCGTTTTGATCTCTTTTTGGATTTCTTTTGAAATTATAGAATATTAAATCAAAGATATTGTTCACGAATGACAAAGGGGTAAATAGCTTAAATGAACTTCTCAGAAAATTTGCAAACACAAAAAAGTCCTTATGAACATGAACAAAAAGAATTTTGCTAGGTTCCTTTGGTTAACCGTTTTAGTCCATTTTTGAACTTCTATTGAAATTGTAGAATATTAATACAAAGATATTGTTCTTAGTAAATAAGACTGTACCGCAAAAAATCTATACATGTCCGACCTTAGACCAAAAATAAATTAGACGCCGCATACAACCATTTTTTGTGAAGCACGAACTGAAATAGGCGTGCCTAGCTAGCTAGCGGCGTTCATGAAATGCGGGTTGCATTTGCAATAGTTTGAAAGTGACCTCAAAGTGACAGCATCTGTCATTTTGTAACCTATTAAGTGATTTGAAAAAGAAAAATTATATTTAGAATAACGTTATCAAATATTTATATTTTACCGCACCTAACCTTACAAAATCACCTTCGCACGTAAAATAATACTAACAAACTAGGCAAGCAACACGCTATACAAAACAAACGCCTCGTTCCCTCCTATTCCCACCTAACCCCTCACCAAGGAAGGAATGGCTTCACAACAAACCATTACACAGTATAGGGAATGCGGCGTCTGATTTATGTTTGGTCTGAGTGTCCGACATTTACTTTAAAAAATCACCCTTTATTACTGTATCCTTCTTCTTAATTATTTATTTTTATTTCATGATAAATAAGCAAAATTTTCATTTATTTAATGTAAAGTATAATAATAATAATTTATTAAATAGCGATAGAGTGAATATTTAAAAAATAAAATTTTCTTTCATTTATAATGCCGAAATACACGTTTGCCGCTTTTCTTTGCGCAGAATGCGTATTCGCTCAAACGAAGGCAGAAAATTGTTGAATTTGTAATATTTATATTCTGGCATTACGTAATTTGTTTTTTATTTGTTTTTTTAATAAATACGCTTAAAATATTTATTTCTAGCAGAATATCGAAACAAAATATCTTAAAGAATAATATTAATCGAGATACTCTTCTGTCACTTTTATTTAATTCATAGGAAACCACAAATTAGACATACTTCAAATTATAGTTTTTTAAAAGTTTAAGGTCCAGTCTACATTGTGTCAGAAGCATGATTTTTTTTTTATTAAATAACTTCTGATTAATTCAGGATAGAAACGAGGAAAACATGGAAATTTCATGCTCCCAATTGACATTTTATTTATTTATACAAAATTATGTTCTGTAACATATACTGATTTTTTGATATATTACAAAAATGTGTTGTAGCTTTCGTAGAAATTTTGTTTCATTATATTCTGCCCATTGTAATGAAAGTTATTACATTTCAAACCCAGGGGACTTTAGTTTTGAAACCGATAATAGGTTGGTTGCACTATAGAAAAACTGTCTTCAATACTTACAACAACCGCAAAAGTATTATATATTAGTTACATAAAATACAATATAGATGGCAGCCTCGTGTACTTATTAAATTAACATTATTCAACAAACATTATGAGTACAGGTGTTTAAAACATGCATTCCCCTCTTTATTTTTTTGAGATCTGAGTTACACCATTTAACCGGAGAACAGTTAATATTCTTTGTATATTGTTTTAAAGGAAAATGTAAATTATGAATTAACTAGGAACCACACTGTTCAGCCGACAAATGATAATCAAGAAAAATATTTGTGAAATCGATCATATTTAAAAAGTTATAAAAAATTTAATAATTTGCTGACAATTTTGTTGTATAAGTACCGACTGAGTACATGCATCATTTAACGAAGTTAAATTTTAACTCTTTTATGAAATCGGACATAAATTTCAGAAATATCATGCTTACTGGACAATTCTAAATTAATATCTCCAGTTATTATAATTCTGTTATAACTCAGTAAGCTAATAAAGAAGATCTTCAAATTTAAGCATAAAATTTTTATACTTACCTATGCCTTTTCTGTAGACAGTTAGAAGTACTAATTATTTTGAGTTTAAAAAATTCTTTTTTTCTATAGCAGATTTTAAAGTGTGCTTTGTTCAACTCGAAATAGTTGACTAAGTGACATTTTAACCGCAAGAGTAGATAAAATGATACTTTAACACATCGACCTTTAAACTAATAGACGCAGCTTAGGAGTAAAATGCTTGTCCCGCCATAACGGTGCAGACACAGTATCTCTATCCTTCAACAGTACGGAAGATAAGAAAACGCAGCAAAATAAAAAAATTGATTTGTCCCTAACTTCTTATACTTGGTGCATAATCGCTAAGAGCATATATTTAATTTTTTTGTGCATAATTAGTTTTACATATGAAATGACACAGCTGAACTGTGTACGTACTGCTGACGAAATACACCGTTTCCCCATTATTTTGTCGCATACACACTTCACACACATATACTTATGTATTGACAGAAATAATTGTAAATGTTCTCCAAAAAAGTAAATAATACACAGTCACGAAACGTCAAATGTAGATTTTGACAACTATTTAGTGATAGAGAGCTATGTATAGATGTGTACATATGGCTGAAAAAGATGTACAATGAGTACAAACGTATGCGGGTAGATAAAATAATACTTTAACAGCAAGGGTAGATAAAGAACTTTAATTTTTATTTAAATAAAAACACATTATACATTTTGGCGATTCATATTATATTTAACTTCAATTGTACAAACATGAATAAAATTAAATTGTTTTCAAACAAATTCTATAACGACAGTAGGGAAAGAGAGGGCATTCCAACCCAGCCTCCCATCTCATAAGAGCAATGAGTAAGAGAGAGACAGCAACATTTTTATTCATAAATTTGCAACCATCCTTGTCTACGTAGTAAAATTGACCTTGAACGTAAGCGTGGTAAAATTGACCTTGAACGTAAGCGTAGTAAAATGAGCCTGTTTCACATTTTTCAAAAACTATTTTAAATGAAAGTTTATGCAATGATTTTCTTAGTAATAATTTTTATTTTAATAATTTGCTGTTATTTGTGGAAATAATTAAATAAAAAGATTGGCGTCCTGAAAAACTACCCCCCACTCCTGTGACGTAGAAACACATACATTACATCATTAATAGCCAATAGGAAAATAGTTTTTCCATCACCTAGGTTTATTCATATTATTTATATAAATAATCCTAGGCTTACAGTTTGTCACATTTTAATAAAAAATCTTTTAATTTGACATTTGACGCTGACATTGCTCATTGTAAATGAATAATAATTACACTCAAGCTAAGTTGGACAATTTACCGAAGGTCAGTAGCTGGATGGTGGCTGAATTTATATCAGAGAATGATTGTTTTATTGCTACCGAAATAAGGGGTGTTAAAGATCTGAGATAAAATAAAATATAAGAACTGAATTTACTATATAAATTGATAATATATTTTACTTTAAGGTTCTGGTTATGATTCTTACATTGAATCTGCTATAGGATATGCAGATCTATGTCGAGAAATAATATCTGTATAGTAGATGTAAAGTTTGCTCTAAACATAAAGTGAAGCAACAAAAATATACTGTTATCTTGAAGGTGGATGTAAATTGAAATGATCTTCACAAACATGAAAACACGATTTTTCTGACATTATCAGTTCTTCAACCTATTGCTTCTAGCCACAATTTTCTTTCCATCGCATCTTTTGACAAATTTATAAACTATATAGTAGGTTTGTTTCTAACAGTATTTTTGTAAGAAGGCACAATACAATATCGTAAATTACTCAGTTTATTTTGAACTTTTTATTACCTACATATTATACAACTTGAACCAATCTTAAAAATTTGACATTTGTTTGACAACTTTGACAATACACTTGACACCAAACACAAAAATTTTTACATTATAAACGGACCAATTAGAACCGCTGAAGATGTATGTGTTCTGACGTCACATTCTGTTTTAGATCACGTGACTTATTCAAAATTTTATCCAAATTTCAAAAATTAATTGTAAAATATCTAAAGGATATTTCGTGATATTTTTAAATTTGAGGCTCTTTAAAGAACAATATCTTTTAAAATTTAATACTTAGAAGTCATATAAAAATTCTTGCAACAGCCCTATTGACCTTGAACTAAAGACATTATGAAAAAAATTTAAGATGTTTTTATTACTTCTTAAGATATGATTAACTTTTTCTTAAGATGGCGTTAAAGATTTTAAGATTTTTTCTTAAGACGTTATGAAAATTTTAAGATATGAAGAAAAAGAAGAAGTTAGAAAAAGAAGCAGAAAAAAAGCAAAAGAAGAAGAAGCCAGAAGAAGTAGAAGAAGCAGCAGACGTTTGCTTAGTATGCATGTTGAGTGAAAAATAATTATTTACTGGGTTTTTTTTATTTTTTTTATACTGTTTTTATTACTTCTTAAGATGTGATTAACTTTTTCTTAAGATGGCGTTAAAGATTTTAAGATTTTTCTTAAGACGTTATGAAAATTTTAAGATATGAAGAAGAAGAAGTTAGAAAAAGAAGCAGAAGAATACAGAAGAAGTAGAAGAAGCCAGAAGAAGCAGCAAACGTTTGCTTAGTATGCATGATGAGTGAAAAATAATTATTTACTGGGTTTTTTTTTATTTTTTCTTATACTATTTTAATTATTTTTTATACGTTTTTGATATTTATTTCTTATACTGTTTTTTATTATTTTTTTCCTTATACTATTTTTTTATTTTTTCCTTATACGTTTTTGATATTTTTTCCTTATACGTTTTTGATATTTTTTCCTTATACTGTTTTTTTATTGTTTTTAATTGCTATCAGTTATTAACCAACCTTTCTGTTATAACTACACCTACCTTTAGTGAGTTTTATTAGAAACGTTTTAAAAAATAATTACAAAATGATTAATTGCGAAAAATGTAAGAAATTTTTTGTAAGCAAAGATAATTTACGACGTCATGTTAAAGTGTGCTTGGAAAACCAAAAATATGCATGTAATATATGTATGTTTGAATTTAAACGCAGAGATAATTTGATGAGACACATCAAAAAAATTCACAACAATAAAAATAAGGAAGAACCACCTGCGAAAAAAATAAAATTAACGCAAAATGAAGTATTAGCAAATGGTATGTTAACAAAATTAGTGAATTAAAAAATAATTTAATTAGCGTAAAATATTTTTTTAGTTGGTACATTAGAACCACCAATGAAAAAATAAAGCGTAGCAATGATAAAGAGCAGCAGCAGCAGCAACAAACGCCTTCCAACACGTTTTGTAGCATATGTAATGAAGAGTTATTAACAAGAGGAAAATATGCGGGGCATTTGAGGTCGCAGAAACATTTACAAGCTGCGGTAACGCCATTTCAGCAGAACGTGACAGAGATATGCACCAGCTTTAAAAATAGGGTAGCAAGCTACTCTATTAAAGGTTCAGGAATAGATATTAATAGTTTTTTAGAAAATTTAAAAGATGTAGTTCAAAGCATAATTGAAAATATTATTAAGTTTCATAATTCGGGGATTAAATTTTATATTGAACTTTTTTCTATTTACGTTAATGAAAAAAACCCTGCGGGTGAATTAAAATCATTTAATACAAAATATCAAGAAATATCACCTAGCACGAGTCATTTTTATGAAATTTATGACAATATGTGCTCTACAATTAAAACTAAATGTAGCGAGTTTCAAGAACTTGACTCGAGTTGGACACTGAAAGGGAAATCCCATTTAGAAATTAATATAAATAAATATAGCCCAATACGTCGATCATCATATCGTCATCCCAGAATTATCTTGTTCTAAGTCCATTTTTGGGGTATAAAGAATTATACCAAAAATTTAGAAAAAAATTCTTGTTCTATATCCATTTAAATAACAGTATTATCTTAGCCCATAATGGAGTATTCAGTAAATAAATGTTCTATATTCCAAGTTTTGTGTCTACTTTAAAGAATTATCTTGTTCTGTTGATAGCTTGAGGAATTATAGTGTTCTATAGACCGTTAGATTTCATTTTGTTCTATATCCATTCGTTAGGTATTATTCTCATATTGTTCTATATCCACAGTGCGATTTCATAACAATGTGTCGCATATACTTCAGTTTTTTTTTGTGAATAATGGAGAGTGAAATAAGCAAGTGAGTAAATTTTATATTAATTCAATAACCTACTGATAATATCGGAGACAATTTTATTAAGGTTTTCTAACCTCAAAATTGTTTTTGACTTTATGATTCATATTTTCATTACCGTATTATTTTAATTGATTTCTTAACTATTTTTAGTGAGTTGAGCGAAATAATTGAACAAGTTGAACTTGATGTTGAACAAAATTATACTATTGGTGCAGACGAGAAAATAATATTGGAAATAACAGATATCGATGAACAGGGGGTAACTACAACAGTCACTGAAAAGAATGCAGGTATTATTTATAATACAAGCTTGAATACTGTGGTTATCTTGGACAACAAGACTAATAATATACAAGATGACAATAATCGTGCGGAAGAAAACATTGAAAGTGAAAACTTAACAAGTAATATTGCAGACAATGCAAAGAGGGCATCAACACGAAAACGTTCAAGGGATCCTGAATATTGGAAACAAAACAACAAAGAGGCAAAAGCGGGAAGAATATTTAGACTGCAAAGGAAAACTGAACCTGCGAAGCTGATTAAAACTGCGACCTGTCGTTCTCAAAAATGCACATTTCAATGTGAAAAAACTATTACAGAAAAACAAAGGAGGCATACACGAGCAATTTTGGAAATTAAATGATGAAGGGAAAGTCTATTTCTATTCAAAACATATAAAGCTTACAATACCCCTAAGAAAAAGAACCAAAGAAGAATTAAGTAAAAAGAAGTACAGTTATGAATACCATTTTAATGTATCAGGTGTAAAGATTCGTGTATGTCAAGAGTACTTTTTGAACACACTTCACATTAGTAAAAATCGAATTTATTACTTTTTCAAAAAAAAAAAAAAATAAATAAAGATGAAGATATACCTAATCCTCCATTACAAGGAAAACATAAGAAGTAGTTTATATCAAATGAAAAAAAAAAAAATGAAGTGAGAGCCCATATTAATTCCTTTCCATCTGTAGAGTCACATTACTGTAGAGCTTATACCAATAAAAAATACTTGGATAGAGGATTAAGTTTGCGAAAAATGTATGACTTGTATAGATCTTCCACAGAAAATCCAGTGAAATTTCATATGTAGTCAGAGATATTTAATACGGAGTTTAAGTTTTTTTAAGCCAAAAAAAGACTTATGCAACAAGTGCGAATTATTTAAAGTGCTTAAAGAACCAACTCCAGAACAAACAGAAAAACAGGAAGCGCATATAAGACGAAAAAATATTGGAAATACAGAACGGGACAGAGATCGAGCAAGCTTTGTTAACGATAATTTGGTTGGGGTTGTGACGTTCGATCTGCAAAATACCCTTTCCCTACCTAAGGCTAACGTTTCAAATTTTTATTACAAAACGAAACTAGCTTGCTATAATTTGACTGCCCATTTGGTCAAAACTACAGTAGTTTACAATGCTATAAGGCACGAATTTATATGCGGACGTGGTGCCATTCATATTGCTAGTGGGATGTTTCGAATATTAAAACAAATAATGATAGATAATCCACACGTACAAAGAATTATTTTATGGTCGGACAGTTGCGTCCCCCAGAACCGAAACTCAGTGGTGTCTTTTGCCATACAGTATTTTTTACAATCAAAATATAGCAAAGATTTAGAGGTCATTGAACAAAAATTTAGTGAACCTGGACACGGCAATGTTCAAGAAATCGATTCAGCGCACAGTTGTATCGAAAAACATATCAGACACTTAGAAATATGGAGTCCTTTATCATTAGTAAGAAGTCTGTTGTCTCTTCGTTCATCATGGAAATTAAAATTTAAGGTAACCTCTTGTTATTACCGTTATTACATTTTTTTGAAATTTACACAAATTTTATAATAATATTTAATATTATTATTTAAGATTCTCCAGATGACACTAAATGTTTACTACAATTTTCAAGAAGTTTCTAAAAAATTAAATTATACCACTGTACCTTATACTCGAATTAAGTACATTATATACACAAGAGAGAAGCTTATAACTTAGAATATAAAGAATCATTCGACAGCGATAGTCAAAAAACAAAATTTCAGATGAAGGGGTCTAAGTCTATGAGAAAGAATAAACATGAACAAAACCCTTTTACAAATAGCGTACCAATGGTTGAACTGGACACTAATACGATATCCGATTTGAAGAGAAGACACTTGACTGAAATGTTGCCTTATATACCAGATAATACTGAAAAAGTCTTCTACGAGACTTTGTTTCGTATAAAAAATAAACCAGAAACAACTCCAAAGTCAAGGAAGGCAAAACCGAAAGAGAGAAAATAAATTATATACTTACACTTTATTTACAATTGCTTATTTTTTTTACTTCTGTATTACTTTTTTTTGTAATAATAAAATTTATATAAAATAAAAGAGCTTTTATTACATTACACTGTCCCAATCATTAAACAGAAATTGATTAGTTCAAAGGGATATAGAACAATTTATTGATTTAAAAATGGTCTATATCCAGTACTTTTTTAAGGTTATACAAAAATCGCCATTTTTGTTCTATATCCAAATAAATAAAATCGTTTTAGTTTTAAATCAATGCAATCAGGATGTAAGTTTGATGCAGTAAAATATTATCTAATATACTGGGAATATTTAACTGCAAATGCATTTACATATTATGCCAAAATAAAAAAGTACTTTAAGAAATAAACTTCAAATCTCATTTCCCGAAACACTTGATTCGGGATATAGCACAACATAATTCTGGGATGACGATATATCCAACTTCCAAAACAAATAAAAATTAAAAATGCATGTGTTAATGTTGAAAATGATGATCAGTTTTGTTTTTTGTGGGCTGTAACGTCAGCGTTATGCCCTGTAGATAATAAGCATGGTGATCGCATATCATCATACCCCCATTTTTCAACAATTTTAAAATATAACACTTTAGATTTTCCTATGAAAATAAAACATATACCAAAATTTGAGTGAATGAATGATTTAAGCATAAATGTTTATGGATTAGAATATAACCATAAATCCCAAAATTATGATATTGTTGGCCCCATTTATCACACAAATCAACGCAAAGAAAGCCATATTAATTTATTATATTTAGAGAATGGCGTAAAAGGTCATTATGTGTGGATAAATTTTTTTTCACGATTAGTGAGAAGTCAAATATCTTAGCATCACGGTAAAAAATATTTGTGTGATGGATGTTTAACTTTTTTTTCAACATTTGCGGCATTTGAAAAACATCGGACAAATGATTGTGGGAAAGTGTATACAGTTATGCCAACGAAGGATATGAAGTTGGATAAAAATGGTGTTATGATTCCCGGTAACATATTAAAATTTGAAAATTTTGATAGAAAAATGCGAGTACCATTTGTGATCTATGCCGATTTAGAATCCCTGCTAATGCCCGTTAAAACTTGTGCCCCAGACCCCAATTTCAGTTACACAAATAAAACACACGAACACGTACCTTATAGTTTTGCATATAATATAAAATGCTCATTTGACGAGCCATTGTCAAAATTTGTAAATTATACGGGGCAGGATTGTGCAAAAGTTTTTTTGTGAGACTGTACGCACACGTTAAAGACATATTGTACTCCCGATGACAAAATTAAACGCCGGCGAACAATATCTATTTGATACAGCCATAGAATGTCACATATGTGATAAGCCGCTAACAACAGATAAAGTCGCCGATCATGATCATTTAACAGGAAAATTTAGAGGTGCAGCCCATTCCAATTGTAACTTAAATTATAAAATTCCGAAAATAATACCGGTTTTTTTTTTATAAATATATATATATATAAATATATCATCACGGCATATTACCCATTTCTGGGTGTGCCAGTATCTACAACACATGTAGACATCGGTAATGATGACGATATATTTTACCGTGTGGGCGCTTACCAGGCGTCACCTCACGGGCACTCATAGCTGGCGTGGAGAGTGCACCACAGGGGTCACTTTTGTGCCATTTAAAATTGGAAATATTTGGCGTCAGTCGGGATCGAACCCGGTTCCCCCAGGTTTACGACCAGACACTCAGGCACGCGGCCACATTTTTTTTTATAATATGTCAAATTATAATGCTCATCTTTTTATTAAAGAGTTCAAAATAAAATTTATATTAAATTAAGATTTCTCGATTCACTTAGATTTATGGCTAGCTCCTTAGAAAAACTTGCTAAAAATTTAACGGATGAGCAGTGTATATAAGTAAGAAATTTTTCTGTCTACCTATACGAAAAGTGAAATTTTACGTACTTATTTTCGGACGAAAAATGGCACTTTTCTGCACATTATCACTTTTCGTCCGCAAATATTTTTCGTCCGCAAACCTTTTTCGTATGCTAAGCCTACTACGATTTTATAATTATTGTAATTGTAAATAACAAATATCAAAATATTATTTTAATGATAAATTTAATTTAAATATGTGCGCAATTAGTAATGAAATCAACTATAATAAAAATTATTAATTTTGACATGACTAATGTTAATCTAAGATGCCGCTGGATAGAGTTGTTTTCGAGGTTATTTTGTTGATTTTGTTTATTTCAAGCTTTGGAAACTTATATGGCGAGTGCCGGGCCTTTGCCACTAGTACTCAATTCCAGTCAATAGATGTCGCGAACGTCGCTTTAAGAACATTTTTTATTACTAAGCAACTATTGGTTCACATATTTTTTCTGAGGTGGGAAATAAGGATGCGTGGGAAACATTTGAATTTGACATAAATTTATGAATTTGACAAATTTTGAATTGTGTTTTCGATACGGTTCTATATAATTCACTTTGATTATTCATTGTAACATCTGTGTATCTATTAGGCAAGTTTTTAATGTATCATTGTTTAATTTTATGTGTTGATAAGTCCATATAAGTAATTCAATTCGTGTTTTGTTAAACCGTTACAGTAATTTCAATGAAGAGGACATAAGTCTATTTTGAAATTAAAATTTTATTATGTATAAATGAAAAAGGATAATTAAACATTAAATTTGTGGATATGCATTTTAATTTAAAAATAAATTTATAACAATAAACAAAACTGCAATATTTTGTATAAAATTCAAAAGCAGGTTGCCTAATTTACATTTTAGTTCTATGCCAACCACCAGGTGCAATGTTCAGTATAAGTACACATAAGTTTCCGGTCTAAAGAGTATTATTTGTCTATGGTTTATTTTCACCTGTCAAATAGTGTTGATGTGTCTGTGAGTGTGTCTTACTTCAAAGTAAAACAGAGCTAAGAATTAAAATTTTGTAAAAATGGCAGAAGATATTATCCTATCATTATTCATATAATAAATAATAAGGTTTTACGAATTTAAAAAAAAAACGTGTATTTATTTCTAGATCTATTACGTAAAGTAAGGTAGACAGAAAAATGTAATATGCACCTCGGCAAAAAATGCATATTATAGCCTCGCTTGTTTGCTTTACCTCGGCTTCGCCTCGGAAAGCAAACTCAAGCTCTGCTGTAATATGCAACTTTTTGTCCTAGGTACATAAATAACTATTTTCCTTAATGAAGAACACTTCAAATTATTAAGGCGAAAGGGTGTTTTTCCTTACAGTTATATGGATTCATTTAATCGGTTAGAGGAAACATCACTCCCACATAAAATATAATTTAATGATAGTTTAAATAATAATAATAATAATAATAATAATAATATATCTAAAAATGATTACAAACATGCGAAAGCTGTGTGGAATACATTTCATTGTAAAAATTTAAAAAATTACTCTGATTTATATTCAAAAACGGATGTACTACTATTGACCGATATTTTTGAACAATTCCGAAATGTTTGTATGACAACATATCAGCTGGATCCAGCACATTATTATACAGCTCCAGGTCTTAGTTGGGACGCTATGTTAAAAATGACCGCAATTGAATTAGAATTATTTACCGATATAGATATGTACCACTTTGTTCAAAAAGGTATTAGGGGTGGAATTTGCCAAGGTTTACTAAGATATGCTAAGGCAAATAATAAATACATGACAAAATATAATTCCAATTACTGCAGTACATATTTGGCGTATTGGGATGCGAATAATTTATACGGTTGGGCATTATCACAATTAATGCCTTACGGTGGGTTTAGATAGTTAAACGATAATGAGATATTGAACTTTGATGTATCTAAAATTCATGATGATTCACCTATTGGCTATTTTATTGAAGTCGATATTGAATACCCGAAAACACTACATTTTCTGCACAATGATTTACCATTCTTAACTGAAAATATGATACAACCAAATTCAAAATTTAAAAATTGTAAACTTATTCCAAATTTATATGATAAGACAAAATATATCGTTCATTACCGTAATTTAAAGCAAGCGTTAAAACATGGGCTGAAAATTAAAAAAATTCATAGAATAATTGAAATTAAACAGTCGACATGGTTGAAACAATACATTAACTTGAATACAACCTTACGACAGACTGCTAAAAATGATTTTGAAAAAGATTTTTTTAAGCTGATGAATAATAGTGTTTTCGGCAAGACATTGGAGAACATTGATAAACGAGTCGACACTAAATTGGCAAATCATTGGGAGAATGTCGGAAAAAGAGCTGGCGCTGAAATTCTTCTCGCAAAACCAAATATAAAAAATGTTTCAAAATTTACAGAAAATTTAATCACTATACAATTTGAAAAACTTAAAGTTATTTACAATAAACCAATATATGTAGGTTTAGCAGTTTTAGACTTATCTAAATTACTAATGTACGAATTTTACTACGACTTTTTGAAACCAAAGTATGGCGATCGCGTTGCTCTATGCTATTGTGATACAGATAGTTTTGTTTTATTAATTGAAGTGGATGATATTTATAATAATCACGTTGACTGCCATGGTATATTTTGATGTTTCCGTTGTGGGGCCATTTATTGCAATAACTTTAGGACTTACAGCGATAACATACCGTACTTGTAAAATCTCAATATCTTAATTCGTTTTTGAGTTATGAACAATTAGGTGTGCTGGTCCCATGGGACCAGCGTGGCGCAGCAAGTGTCAGTTTTATCTACTGCGCCGCTGGTCCTATATGGTAAATCAGGTATATCTAACTTTAAATTTTTTTATGTGAAGCAGTGGGTATTTAAAGTTATTACCTAACGGTAAAACATCGTTTTTCGGATTATCAAGGTATTGTGGCACTCTAGTGTCTTGTTTTTGCAGTAAATATAATAAATTAGATAATATTAGTTTTCATCTTCAAATTCTTTCATATATGTTCTAGAAGTTTTTATATAATTTATTTGCATATTATATTGTACAGAGAGTCATTTTATTTTAATTTTATAATGTATAATAGTAAATGTAAAAAAATAATTTGTTATTTTATTTATGTGGGACCACACTTAGTGTAAAACAATTTTATAAAAATATCTTTGCAGATTATTCGTCTACCTGGCCATGCTCATCCGATTCAATACATATTTCAGTATAAATTCAGATCTGCGGCCAGTAATGAAAAAAAAATTGTGCTGGTCCCATGGGACCAGCGTGGCGTGGTAAGGAAAACCAGTGCTGGTCCCATGGGACCAGCGTGGCAGTCAACGTGTTAAAGAAAATATTGAAAAATTTGATACTACTAATTTTGCGACTGATAATGTTTACAACGTACTGCTAAAAAATAAGGCTGTATTAGGTCTTCTGAAAGATGAGTTAAGGGGTAAATTAATGCATGAATTTATTGCATTACGCCCTAAAATGTATGCTTATTGTACTGAGGAAGACCAGGAAAATTGGAATAAAAAAGTTAAAGTGTAAAAAAAATGTGAAGTCGACAAAAATTTGTCTGGTGATCACTGTAAACAATGCATCTTTAGTAATGATATCTATCAAAAACAACAAATTTTTTGAAGCTATAATCATACTATTTATAGTGTTGAACAAAATAAAATCGCACTAAGTTGTAATGACGATAAGAGATTTATTTGCTCTGATGGTATTAGTACATTGGCTTGGGGGCATTTATTAATTCCTGATTTATTTTAAATATGTTTCAACGTATGTAAACAATTGAAGTGATCAAGAGGATCCTAAAACGTACGTAAAATTCATTACACAATTCTTTTATTATTATAATAACTTACAATATTAGTGCGATACAGATAGCTTTGAAAATCAGTAAAACAAAAATTATTTATAAACCTGAAGAATTTTTTAATATGATGGTGGACTCCACAATGGGGTCATGCCAACAAAAAATGTTGCTAATATTTTTATAAAAATTAGAATCTATGACACTTATTATCCATATTGGAACATAAAACATCCCAAAATATAATACTTTTCATTCATAATTTACTTAAAAGATATTCGCGCTACGATTTTCTGTGACATCATGTATCGGCTACTCATACAACGACACTAGTCACACGTACATGAAGGTCACAATGTCACAAACTTCAAACGCAAAGTTAAACGTAAGATCAGAGTAAACTAACCAAATATTTATAAAGCTATCAGAGGAAAAGTGCGCTCTATTCAATCTTTTTTGTTTCATAAAGATTTAATTATTTCATTAGAGTAATATTATTTTTAATTGCAGGCTTGTGTGCTTGATATATAATTTAATACATAAAAGTGCAGTAATTGTATATTTATAATAACAATGATAAAACATGGTGAAGAAGAACTGTGCAGTTCCAACTTGTGGAAACAATTTATTGAAAAACCCAAAAAAAACTATAAACAATCTTAATTTACATTTTGTCCGCCAGGGTGAACTGGAATCGTTCAGATACAAGACGTATGTGCTCACGTGACCTCATTGAGATTTGAAATTGGCCCCTATTTTTAAAAAAATATATCTACAAAACAATGCACACGAATGGCGTGAAAATATTATTGACATGTACTGTGACCGGTAGACTTCCAGGAAAAAAATAAAACAAAAAATGTGGCTTGACCCCATTATAGTTAATACTGTACTTCCTATTAATGAAAACACACTTATCATTAATTACGAGCATACCGAAGAAGGTAGTGATATTTTATCGTCTGTGAATGTTTGTTTAGCTGCTTATACAACAGCGCAAACCCGCTTAAAATTATACCTATATAGCTATTTTGAGCTTCTAGAAGAAAGGGTTTTATATTACGATGCGGACTCAGTTATCTTTGTTTCAAAACCCGGTGATGAAGAACTGTTACTGGGGAACTGTGTTGGCGATATGACGGATGAACTATCGGGTTACGGCCCCGGAAGCTATATTACAGAATTTACGTCAGGTGGCCAAAAACATATGCCTATACAGTATATTCTCAAAAATTAGACAAATATTTTAATGAGTGTAAAGTGAATGGTATAAATATATCATACAAAGTGGGTAAAGATGTTAATTTAAGCACCTTAAAAGATATGTTAATGGAAGGCGCAGAACCAAAAAAATAGCGTACGCAGAACAAAATTGCTTGAAGTTGTTACACGAGACGAGGAGAAAATATTTAAACCGGTCTTATGTAAACAAAAATTTGAAAACTGCGATTCTGTACCGTACGGTTATAAAAAGCGCGCATGCACTCAGCTATAATGTTAGCGCTAGCACCTATATAATTGGACATAGTTATGCAAAAAGGAATCATCCCACAATGAGGTACAAATTGAGTTTGGGTCAAATTTAGATTGTTATATGTCCATTTTATGTTATGGAAAATAGAACCAAGCTAACTGTTACGTGTTAATAGAAAATCGTACTGAACCAAACCACAATCTTAAAATGAATATATATAGTTTTACAAAACAGAACCAGATAGCTTGGTTCTTTTTTGCAAATTTAGGAATTAATGTTATGAGGGATGGTTCCTTTTAGTATCCAGTGATACTCTGTGCAAGTAGTTTGTTTTATCAGTATACATTCTGGTTTTAGAATAGTAAACGTATTATTGTGGTTTTTTTGAGTATTTTTATTGCTAATATATTGTTTTGATTCAGATCATATAACTTTTAATAATTATTCTTCAACGACTGGGGATGTAAATCTAAATCTCCGTTCTTGTTCTATAGGTATATGGTTAAAATTAAATGCGTTCATTTTGAGAAATTAATTCAAAAAATATTCTGCATTGATTTAGATCAAGCACCCATTATTTATTCACTGCCTCCTAGTTCGAGTTCTGAACATTTGAAATTTATTGATGACTCCGATTCCGATGCGTATCCAAATGATTATCAACCAGATGGTTTGAACGAATCTTCAACGGATTCTGATATCTAAACTAAATGATATAAAATCTATTTTATACCTTATACCAAATGATTGTCTTTCGTTTTATAACGAACTGTTTGCTGATAAGGACGAAGTAGATGATATTGACGGATTTGAATTTACAATCGATTTTACTATAGAAGATGACTAATATGTTCCAATTACTTAGAGTTTGTAGTAATTATACCATATACTATATATTGTATTTCATTTGTTTATGAATATTGTTCATATTTTAATAGAATAAAGATTATTTTTCAAATAAAATATATGGAAACCAAATTTACTTTTGTTTTTGGGCTTATATTGTTTTTTTGCAAAATGGAACCATGCCACATTTTAATTTTTTTTTCAAAATTCACTGATGAAATTCTAAAATTCTTTATGTAGA
The DNA here is from genome assembly GCA_943142095.1 of Ophonus ardosiacus. NCBI lineage: Eukaryota > Metazoa > Arthropoda > Insecta > Coleoptera > Carabidae > Ophonus > Ophonus ardosiacus. The sequence goes on along the minus strand of OW964824.1, from coordinate 37,391,074 downwards.
CAGAAAGCCGTGATATTTAGACATTCGAACAACATAACTGTATAAACTGCAAAAATACGTGTAATTGTATAAATCAGTCTCAAGCTTTAAACTTAAAACGTAATTTACTCAAAACCCACTTGTTGTGGGTTGGTTCCTATTTGCATAACTACGTCCAATTTGCACTACTGCATTATTTTTTCAGTGTTATGAATACTATAAAACAGCTTATATTAGACTGAATATTAATTATTTAATTATTACATATTAAAATTTACACATAATGTATCTACATATATTTATTATTGTAAAATAATTTATTTTATATACAACCGGTAAATAATGTTAACTTTATTTTTATCAAAATTATAACTTAATGTGTTTCATTATTTATCGAGGGAAATAAAGTACTCCCTAGGAAATAAAGTGATTCAATTCATTTGTTAATTGATATTCATTAACAGATAATGAACATTATCAATTATATTTATTTTGGAACAAAAATATAATGATTTTTGTAAAATTAAATTTAAAATAAATGGTTTTTCTTCGTTCATAGAAATGTGCTTCATTCTTACTAATTTCGCATGCTCTTTTGTTGGATAACGACTTTTTCCGTTTGTATATAAAATATTGTATATCACACGAGAGTAAAGTGTCAATATTTGCCTCAAGCAACTGCATCCCTCTGGCTACGCCCTCAGGATTCAATCTTCGCTCTCGACAAATAATGACTAACTTTACTCCCTTGATATATAAACTACTATTATATTACTATGTATTTGTTGTAAAAATGTTTATATATGTACTGTGACGATGTGATCTGTCACAAGAATAGTAGTTCAAACCGCTTTTGCCGCGCTCTCCTTTTTCACGCGACGCTGAAAACTTTTCTTTGCTATGCCGGACGTAAAGTACACCGTTTACATTAAGTACGAGCGTAATATCTCAACTAGAAGTCCGCGTTCCATTTTATTCCAAATTTTGGTTAAAATCCCACGTGCTCTTTTGATTCTCGAACATTCGCAAAACAAGCTAAAGCCTGAATAGCCAGCCTCCGGCTATAAAAGCCGCGCCGCCGAGATGCGAAACATAGTATTCTTCCGATGCAGATTTCGACTCCAAAGACATCAGCTGGACCCGCAGAAATCTCTAGGTGAGAAATCGTGGTTTTTTTTGATCTCCCGCCGTGAGCTCCCCGCGGGTTTGTTTTATTGTTTTTGCCCATCGTCGTGGCTCGTTGCGTGACTCAGAGCGTCGAACATCGTAACACTGGTAGCGTGTAGACCGCCAGCGTCTTTGGGAGACGCACCTGAGCAACACCAGGGTCACCACGGTGAAGCCGCCGCCGTCCGTACCCCTAGAGTATAGTTTGTTTCGCGAGCATCGTCGCTTGTAGTGGCCCGTTGCGAGACCAACCGCCTTAGCACTTCGACGTAGCCGGCGTGTAAACCCGGGCGTTGCCGTCGCCAAGGTGCGTGACTAACCAGAGCCATTACAAGTGACCCGACGCCACCCCGGCGACGTTATCTCCGTATTTCATCCCAGAGAGTGGCCTGTTGTGAGATTAACCTCTTTAGCGCCTCGACGCCATCAGGTGTTGACGCCAATAAGGTGCGTGACCGTCCAGGGCTATTACCGATCGACGACGCCGTCCCGACGCCGGGCGTCGTTTTTGAGAAAACCCCCGATTCGAATCCTTGGTATAAGGAAGCGTCGCGACATATCGGCGTCGCGACGCCGGGCGTCGTTTTCGAGAAAACCGCACTTTGAAAAACCACTCATCGGAAACAAGTTTAGCTCATCGCCGGCAAGCGTCCTGACGCATCGACGCCGCGACGCCGGGCGTCCTTTTGTGGATGAGCCTTCTTTTCACTTCTACGTACCGGGAAACGCGTCCACATCACCGTATTTACAAAATCCCGCAGTATAGGCGCCGCGACGCCGGGCGTCGTTTTTGAGATAACGCCATTTTCGAAATCCTAGTCACCGGTAAAGCAAGTCTACACTATTCTGAGACATCCTACCTTACCGACACCGCGACGCCGAGCGTCTTTTTCCGGAAAACAACACTTTTGGACTCCGTACTTCAGGGCTTCGTAAACCCCACCATATCCGGTCAACTTTCCGCTATCCAGCCGACGCGACGCCAAGCGTCGTCTTTCCCGAATACCCCGTTTCCGTCTTAAATAAAAAGTCACTTGGAACGCCTAGCCATAGGACCTCTTGTGCTCGAATTTGGAACAATAAACCAGCCTTTCTACCAACGCAATTGTTTTATTTCAATATTTGAACCTTGTCTCCAAAGCAGCTACCGAACCGTTGGCGCCCGAGCAACCAAACGCCAACATTCTTACACGTATACGAAAAATACGTTACAGTACTCATATTTTAATAAATACGTTTATACATATTTATAGTATTTGTATTCATTAAAATTATTTTAAGTTTTTAAATAATACTTAAATTTAACTGAGTGAGTGCTTAAATAGCTAATATTTCTTAAATAAGTTATATATTGGCGACGAAATAAACTACTTTTAATTATAGTTCTTATATACTATGACAATAAGATTGACTTTGAATAAAAGATTAAGAATATGATTAAGATAAAAGATTAAGAATAAGATTAAGTTTAAGAAGGAAATTAAGACAAGAGATTAACAATAAATTAAAACCGGACCCCGTTTTAAAACAAATATTTGTTGCCATATTTGGGCAGCTGCTTTCCTAACTCTATTTTATTTAGGGAAAACTATACATTGTTTCGCGGTGGGAGTGTATTACTGTATTCTACATAATTAAATTTAAATAATTTCGCAGTGTTTAGAAGCATGGTGGATTTGTATTATGTACTGAAATGATGCGAAACTTTTTAATAAAATACGTATAAATCTAAATAATATTTATTGCCGTCAACAATCACTGTTAGCTAACAGCGATATAAAAGAAAACACAAAATATGTTACATCTTGCTTATTTTTATATTTTTATTACAAATAAATAACAGAGTCTAAATGGTAGGTCAGGGAAAGAAAATTATTTCGCCTGGCAGCAACGCTCTGACTAGCCGATAATAAAATAAACTCTTACATTTGAGCAATTATAGCTTTTGCGAAAACTTATTTTGACAGCATTCAGTACAAAAATTGATAAAATAATTTAAATGGCATATAAGTACGTTTTACATTTTAAATAGAAGAAATCTTATGAACTCTTGACAGCCAACTTCAAGATATTCTTCAAATCTCTACGTTCCATAAGAACGTTATGACATCACCATCGTGTATTACGTCACAAAGCATACTTATTTTAAGGTTTTTTAAATTTTCATTTGTTATTATTTGTAGGTTAAACCTGGTAAAATTATTTTTATTAAAATAGGTATAATTTTTTTAATTAATTATATGTAATAAAACTATTGTAAATTTAAGCAATTTTTTTTTAATATATTAAAATTTAAGCAAATTGTTTTTAATATATTAAAATTTGTTATGATAAAATACATTTCAAAAAACATTTTTTAATTAAAATTTAATTTTTAAAAATACATGTTTTAATAAACATATTAAACATATTACATTACTTACTGAGGTACATTTACGGTACACTGAGGTACATTTACGGCTCACTGAGGTAAATTTACGTTGCTCGCTAAGTAAAAATGTATAAAAATATTACTCATTTATCTGTAGCAGGAAATGTTATCTCTTTTAAATTAATCTTCAAGCAAACTTCAACATATTCTAATAAAAATATAGTATAGCACTTATTTGTGTAACATCCGTTCTAAAGTTATATTGTTTTAAATAGTCAAAAGTAATTATTGTGCAAAAAATAACAAAATATAAATTTGAGGGGCATTTGCTATTAAATTATCTATACGGAATAAAAGCATCCTTTATAAATCGCTTAAAAAACACTTATTATATGGAAAATGGTTTCTATTAAATAAAATAATGTATGTGTAATTATTTTTAAAACAATTTATTTTAGCATACATTTGTGTACATTTGAAAAACATAATATACAATATTTATTACATTCTATACATTTCCATATAATTCTAGGCGCGCATTTTTGTGCTTTTTCTCTCCCAAATTCGCTAAAAATTTTCGTATAACATACAATACAGCGCCCTCTTATTAAAACTTTCAAAGTAAATACCCATTTTAATTGAACAATTATAACTTTGATTATTATAACTTTCAAAGTAAATACCTATTTTAATTGAACAATGTAGGTAACTAAAAGGCTTGCTAACTAGACAACGGTAGAACATTAACTGACTAAATTTTTATAAGCTTTTATTTATATTCAAGTTAACATTAAATTAAGCGAGCAACGTAAATGAACCTCAGTGACCCGTAAACGTACGTCAGTGTGCCGTAAATGTACCTCAGTGCGCAACGCAAGGTACCTAATTAACCTAATATAAATAAAAAAATAGGATAATGTTTTATCTCTTTTTTAAAGTGTTCTATTTTGTTTTTATAATTTTTAAAACATTATTGCGTAAAGAGATAACATATCCTGTTACAAATAAAAATGTATCTATTTTACATGTTTAAAACTAAAATTCACATTAAGTGCAACAAGGATAAACAAAAAAAATAACAACTTTTTTAATAAAAGCATTATAAATAAAAATTTATATTACAGTTAAATTTAATATGTTTATTAAAATATATATTTTTAAAATTAAATTTTAATTAAAAATGTTGCAGCTAGCAAATAATTTTTTTATTAAATTTTAGGATATTTTTTATTAAACTTGCAAGATGTGCCTATTCCTTCTTAAGATATAATTAATTTTTCTTAAGACATTGACTACCTCATTAAGATTACTTAAGCAAAAATATAAAAATAAATAGATATGTGTTATTTTATACTGCTTTCATAATATGAATAACGATAACAAAACATACATAAAGAGATAACACGCCATTCAGCGCATATATTTGCAATTTTCATATGAAAAAGAAGAGATAGTATACGCCTATGAATTTTTAAAAACAATGGATGGAATTCAATGGGTTGTATTAAGGTCTGTATTAAAACTTGTATTAAGTATATGGCAACATTGTAATATTTTCCACAAGTATCAATGAGATTCAATTGTGATTTAGAAATTTTACCACAGGGAAAAGTAATACAGATATCCTTTAGTTAAATAACATATTTATTTTCCATGCTTAAAAAACCAAAAAAATCGCAAAAAAGGATAGATAAACATAATTCAAGTATAAATAGCGTGCTATTAATTTAAATTTCATTAGTTATTAACAAGCCTTCGTTAGGGAACATAGCTGTTAATAAACCTTCATTAGAAAAAAACTCTTATTAATTTTTTAAACGTTATATTACAAAAGAATCAAACTAAAATGATTATTTACAATAAATGGAATAAAAATTTTGCGAGCAAAAATAATCTCCACCGCCATACAAAAATTTGTTGTGAAACACAGCAAAAAGGTTGTTATATATGTAAAAGATGTAATAAAACATTTAGTAGAAAAACAATGTGTCAGCAAAAATGTTAAACATTAAGATTGATGACAACACTTCACCACGCACAAAAAAAAAGAAAACTGGCGAAAGGTATGTTAACATGTATAAAACAAAAATAGTGTAATTATTGCAAAAATATTTTTTTTCAGTAAGTGAAGAAAAAGCTACAAACATGTGTGAAGTCTGTAAATCTAATTTTATTAAAAAAGACAGCCACGCAAATCATATGAAAAAATATCTTGCTATTAACGACAATGACGATACGTTTTCAGATTTAAAAAAGAAAAAAATAGGAAATTCTACTAATCCCAATGACAATAGCAGTAATGATTTATCACATGCAGGAAAATTCTAGCAGTAATGATTTATCACATACGGAAAAAACTACTCCGGAGATGCCTACTTTTAAAATTAAATTTTATCCAGTATGGGATGAAAAGCTTTTAGCAACACATAATCATCATCCGGTTGGTGTAAAAGCACAGAAATTTCTACTCTACTCTATTCATCAAAATTAGAGGGTTGTATTAAGCAGCTATTGGAGAAAGAAGCAAAAAGCAAGAGATTATGCAATGGTATCAGGATAACATTATATCTCCAATAATCCTGAAAATGGTTAAACTCGAAGGTGAACAATGTGAGAACGCAATTGTACTTCACAGGTGCTATGTAAAGTTATATTTTGAAAATGTACAACAATCATTAGAAGAAGAAAAGCAAAATTTTATTCAAATTAACAATGAAATATATGAAATGGATGAAGATTGTAATTTAAAATTTATCGAGGAAAAAGAAGAGTCAATTCCAGGTTTTAGGCATATGTGAATAAATATGTATTAGTAAAAAATATAAAATTATAAAATTATTAAACAAAATATTAAGAAAAAGTGTGTATATTTATGTAAAGCATCATAATAAAATTGTATTGTATAACGTCGAAATAAATTTTATATGTATATTTTCTGAAAATATAGTATTTTGTTTCAAGTTCACCCAAATATTTTTTGTAATGCGCTCATCCTATTATTCACAAACAACGTAATAACTATACAAGCTATACTAAGCTCAAGATTAATTTTAGTAATTTATTTACTTATTCATTAACTTATTTACTTATTTTCTTATTTATTTACTTATACCGTATGCCTACTTTTTTGTGAACCGTAGAAAATATAATGGTAAAATTTTCATATTGCTGTAAATTCGGCCCTATTAATATTAGAATAAAAGTATAAATACAAGAAATGTTCAGAATTGAAAACTGCATCTAACAAGTCTAAAATTATTGTTTACATGCGTTTCGTTTACGAAAGGGAGCCAAAATAATAGTAATAATTTTTAGCTATTTACAGAGTGCCATGACCATCACAGAAACAACTCAATTTGAGCAATATTAACAATTATATAAATCAATAAACTTTTATCTATCAAAGTCGAACAATATGACTATTTGAATTGTATGTTTTTTTGCATGGCACTTTTTGTATTTACACTTTAGTTCTAAAATTAATAGGGTAGAATTTACAGCCATATGAAAATTTTACCCTTGTATTTCCTATGGCTCATAAAAAAGTAGACATACGGTATACATATACTTAAAGCGAAATTAAATTATAAGTTTTCAAATTTTATCTATAACATCGTCATTTTACGTTGCTTATACGATTTAATGTTGGTATTTTACTGGCCTTTTATACATTTTTTGTAATTTCTTATTACTAGATGCACTCATTCCATTATTCACATTGGGTGAGATTCAGTGGGTTGTATTAGCGTGTTTTAAGCTAAAACAGTCCTTTGTCAAAAATATTTTGGCAACATAAGGTGCGTTCGGCAATTGAATTCTGTTCACTCTTTTCACTCTGTACACTCCTAGCACCGTTCGGTAATTACATGGAGTGAGAAGCGTCTAAAAATGGAGCGTTCGGCAAATGCAGAGTCAAGTGGAGTGAAAAGTGTTAACTCCATAAGTCTAACCTCGATATGCAAGCATACATGGAGTTTTTTTGTTTTATTTGACATCTGTCAGATCATTTTGTATTTTTATGTTGAAATATTTTATTATACACAATTATTTTATATTTATAATATTGTTTTGTAATATAACAAGGCACAGTATGTCGGAACGGTAAGAATTCTGTACCATTTCTAATATATACTTTCTTCAGAATCATTAAAGAATAATACCAAACTGAATAACTTCTGTATGGTTCATTATATATTTTTTTTAACACTGCGGTATATTAGATTGTCAAAAAGGAGGTTATTATATTCGTGCACCAAAATTTTAACTCTACTCGTTCGGTTAATCACAAATAAAGGAGTGTACCTTGTTCCCTCGATCTACTCCAACTCCAGCTCTACTCCCACTCCATTCCAACACCGCTCCGTAAATACTCCAACTCCGTATGATTTACCGAACGCACCTTTTGTAATACCTGTCAGAAAAAAATAAGAAACCAAAGGATCAAATAAAGAAAAAAATATTATTAACAGAAGTAGGAAAAAAAGGACAAATGTCAAAACTGATCGGGGGTTGAGATATTTTAAAATTCATTAACATTCAGGTATAAAATATTTGACACATAAAATTTGACATATTTCTAACCTAATTTTGCAATAATGAGTTTCCTTTTACACCTTCCATTTACAATAATACTTCCTCATTTGACTAAAGGATATCTGTATTACTTTTCCCTGTGGTAAAATTTCTAAATCATAATTGAATCTCATTGATACTTGTGGAAAATATTACAATGTTGCCATATACTTAATACAAGTTTTAATACAGACCTTAATACAACCCATTGAATTCCATCCATTGTTTTTAAAAATTCATAGGCGTATACTATCTCTTCTTTTTCATATGAAAATTGCAAATACGAGGTGTGTTCAAAAAATATCGCGAATTTTGTGTTTTTTCAAAAATTATTTATTTATTCATGAATATCTATTTTGTCCCCTTCAAAGTAATCCCCATGAGATATTATACACTTGTGCCAACGGTTTTTCCAATCTTCAAAGCACTTCAAAAAATCATTTTTTTTTATCTTGTTCAGCTCCTCCTTCGATGCCGTCTTTATCTCGTCAAGCGTAGCGTAACGTCGTCCTTTCATGGGCCTCTTCAGTTTAGGGAACAAGAAAAAGTCACAGGGGGCCAGATCTGGGGAATACGGTGGCTGCGGCATCATTAGTGTGTTGTTTTTGGCTAAAAAGTCGCGCACAAGCAACGATGTGTGAGCAGGGGCGTTATCGTGGTGCAAAAGCCAATTTTTGTTCTTCCACAAATCCGGGCGTTTCTGGCGGATTGCTTCGCGCAAATTGCGCATAACTTGCAGGTAATATTCCTTATTGACCGTTCTACCCTGTGGCAAGAACTCATGATGCACCACGCCCCTGCAATCGAAGAAAACTGTCAGCAAAACTTTCACATTCGACCGAACTTGGCGCGCTTTTTTCGGTCTTGGTTCGTGCGGCAGCTTCCATTGAGATGATTGAACTTTGGTTTCCACGTCATAACCATAAACCCACGATTCGTCACCAGTTATGACCCTCTGGAGCAAATTTGGGTCGTCGCGGACAGAGTCCAACATCTCATTAGCAATGTTCATGCGATGCTGTTTTTGGTCGCAATTGAGCAATTTTGGTACAAATTTCGCGGCGACCTGTCTCATGCCCAAATCATTGATAAAAATCGAATGGCACGAGCCAATCGATATGTTTAGGTCCTCAGCAACTCCTCTAACGGTGATTCGACGATTGGCCAATATCATTTTCTCCACTTCATTAATTTTTTCGTCTGTTGTTGAAGTGCTCGGGCGTCCGGCACGCTTTTCGTCGTTCACATCTTCTCGGCCTTCTGAGAACATTTTGTACCACCGATAAACGTTGCTTTGGTCCAAGGTAGCTTCTCCGTATGCCACAGTCAACATTCGGAATACATCCACCATTTCGTTTTTCACACAAAATTTGATACAGGTTCTTTGTTCCATTTTTTTGAATAGATAAAAATCGAAGACGATCCAAAACACGTGCAAGCAAAGCAGCTGTCAACAATTAAGTGAACATTCAAAATGGCCGAGCTTGTCGACATAAGTGAGAGACATGAGTACCAACATAAAGCCACAAAAAGATCGAAATTCGAATATACGTAACCCGCGAAAATTTAAAATTCGCGATAGTTTTTGAACACACCTCGTATATGCGCTGAATGGCGCGTCGCTCGCTCAATTTTTCTGTTTTTTTAATACCAGCATCGCGTTTATATGGTTCTAAATCTTAAGAAAAGTTAATCATATGTTGACACGTTCGCTGCCGGTGATTTTGGACTAACTGTGCTAGAGGCCAATTATGTTCTTCGGAATTACTGATGTCACAATTATTCGAAATGCTTATAAATACTAAATAAAATCTAGTCTCAGCATATTTACTAACCAAAATACAATTTTGAGGTGACACCAAAGATACGTAAAAATTGGTGAGTTATTTCATATGTGGCTCCAAAGATCGTATTTTTTTATTTATACACCAACTGCGAGATATCTTACTGATGTAATCCTAGCACAAAAAAATTGTAGTAAACACTGTTTTTGCCCATTAACGATAATATACTCATAGTTAATTACGAATATACTGAAAAAACTTACGATGTATTATGTACGGTAAATGTTTGTTTGGCAGCTTATACTACACACAGGCTCGTTTAAAATTGTAGAATTATCTCGATCAACTGGTGGAGAGAATACTATATTATGATACAGATTCTGTAATTTTTGTTTCAAAACCCGGAGATATTGACCCTATATTGGGAAATGTTAACCTTAACACACTGAAAGAAATGATTATGAATGAAGATGCAGAACCTCAAAAGATTACATTTAATGCCACACGAAGAACAGAAAAACATGAAGTTATTACGCGTAATGAGGAAAAAACATTTAAGCCTACATTATGCAAAAGAAAATTTGAATATAATTCTGTTCCGTTTGGATATAAAAAATTAAAACATTGAACAATAAAATAATATTGTAAATATTTTTTTGTATAAGTTTACTAACAATGTATACTTTTAAAAATATGTATTATGTACCTTACTTTTATAAAAAATGTTAATAGTTACTTATATTATGTATTTATATTTAAAAATATTTTTTAGTTTATTAGCATTTTAAAACATGTAAATTTTTATGATAAGAATATTTTATTTTTGTAAAATATACAAGCATATTAATAAAAATGTTTATAAAAATTATTTTTTTAGTTTATTAGCATTTTAAAACATGTAAGTTTTTATGATAAGAATATTTTATTTTTGTGAAATATACAAGCATATTAATAAAAATGTTTGTTGGCAGGTAATTGTATGCACCTGTTGATTAACTCTCAATCTGTTGATGGAGGGATAATCATTTAGTTCCTTGCATTATGTAATTATACTTAAATTCTTTAGTTATCCACATTTACAATTGTAATTTTTTTGTTGAAAATGTTTTTTTTTTAATATACAAGCATAATTATTAAAAATCTGTATAATATTTAGCAATTTTTTTTATTGGTCAATGCATTGTATTCGTAATGTAATGTTACACCCTATTTGACCCTACCAGGCTAGCAGACGATTCTATGTACCTATCGATCGACTCTCATTCTATTGGTGGAGGGAAATCATTCACTAGTCTAGTTCAGTACTTCCTTATGCATTATTGCACGTAGTCTAACCCCCATGTAATGCTTTAGACATCTTCTAGCTTTTACATTTAGTTAAATTAGCAGGGGTTTGTATGCACCATTCGGTAACTCTTACCAGTCGGCGGAGGGACAAACTTACTAAATTTAACCTCCATAATTACCAGAGTTAATCACACCAGACATTAGTATTGGAAAATAAAAATGTAATGCATATACTTTGCGTAAGTAAGAAGCTGAATCAAATAAAAAAAACAAGGTATTTGATACTGAAATTCAACTTGAAAGGAATTTCCGCTTCCTAAGGTCTAAAAAGACATTACAAAGCAGAGTATATTTGAATAACACTTATACGTCATTAACCATCCGCACTTTACGCAATTTATCCGTATTTGCACCACTGCAGGTTTTGTAAGCCTGGCTTACCGAGGTGTCGGATAAACTACTATCTCTCAGTAAGAGTAAATTGTACGGAGAATAATGTTACAAGTGTTTATTATACATAAAAATATTTTGAAAAATACTATATTTTTTCTTTTTTTTATGAGTATTTTGCCTAATTGCACTACTAACACTTAAATTTTAAGCTTGGCTTCATTCAGTTAGTCAATTCAATTTTACACTGTAATTAAAAAATTATGCAATAGGAAAGGCGTAAATTTTTTAAATTAATTATATGTAATAAAAACTATTGTAAATTAAAAAAAAAATGTTTTTAATATATTAAAAATTTATTATGATAAAATACATTTCAAAAAGTAGCAAAAAACGACAGCGGGAGTGCGGGGGTATATTTTGATTTACTTTTTCAAAATTCCACATAGTTTCAGAGATATTGGGCGCTATGTGTTATTTTTCAAAAATTTATTGTTTTTCAGTGGGCCTTAGCGTTTTCAAATTTTAATATTTTATACTTTAAGCCAAAAAAACGACAGGGGGAGTGGGGGTGAATTTTGATTCATTTTTTGAAATTCCTCATAGTTTCAGAAATATTGGGCTCTATGTATTATTTTCCAAAATTTATTTCGTTTTCAGTGGGCCTTAGTGTTTTCATATTTTAATATGTTATACTTTAAGCTAAAAACAACAGGGGGAGTGCACGTAAAAATAACAGGAGGAGTGCGGAGGTATATTTTGATTTACTTTTTTAAAATTCCACATAGTTTCAGAGATATTGAGCACTATGTATTATTTAAAAAAAAATTATTACGTTTTTCAGTAGGCCTTAACGTTTTCAAATTTTAATATGTTATACTTTAAGCCGAAAAACGACAGGGGGAGTGCGGGGGTAAATTTTGATTTATTTTTTGAAATTCCTCATAGTTTCAGAGATATTAGGCTCTATGTATTATTTTCCAAAATTTATTTCGTTTTCAGTGGGCCTTAGCGTTTTGAAATTTTAATATGTTATACTTTAAGCCAAAAACAACAGGAGAGTATGGGGGTAAATTTTGATTTATTTTTTCGAAATTCCTCATAGTTTCAGAGATATTGGACACTATGTATTATTTTCTAAAATTTATTTCGTTTTCAGTGGGCCTTAGCGTTTTAAAATTTTAATATGTTATACTTTAAGCCAAAAAACGACAGAAGCAGTGCGGGGGCAAATTTTAATTTACTTTTTCAAAATTCCTCATAGTTTCAGAGATATTGGGCACTATATATTATTTTCCAAAATTTATTTCGTTGACAATTGATAAAGATATTTATATAATATTGGGCATATATAATTACATTTTATTTATTATAATTTACTATTTCTATTTTTAGCAGAAGAAGAAAGAAAAAGAAGGTTAAGTCACGCCTTTGTTATTGTGCAGACTGTTAAACTTCCTGTCTTGCATACACATTTATTGAATATACATATATTAGGAAGGTATAAAATATTTTTATTAAAAACTTGTTGAAAAAATGCACCTATGTAGGTATAGTTGTAGGCCGCCAAACTTTCTGTTTGCACACTTGGCACACACGCACGCACGCACACACACGCGCACACGCACACACACACACACACACACAAGTAATTAATTAGGTTGTTGATTTTTTTTTTCCGTGAAATTAGACGATAAATTGATACGTTTGTTTAATTTTAATGCTCAGTGAAGACTAATTATTTTTAACATATTTTCCTTATAAATCGCTATAACGTGTTGCGCTGCTTAAAAAATAATACAGTTTTAACATATACTTAAAAATGGTTATTTGGAAAAATCTTGCTTCTTCATGTAAAAACGAATATCTTTGTGAAAAAATTTCTTATCATTTTAATCTTATAGTAAATTTGCGCAATAATTTTTTATTTTTGGTGCTCATCTCTTAATCTTAATATCTTAATCTTAAGGCTTCGCAGTTTCATATTTTAATATGTTATATTTTTTGCATCGCCTAACAAATTCGCAACACGTACAGCTTTAACGTATACTGTGTTGCAGTAAGTTTTATTTAAGCCAAAATTTATTTCATACATAAAGGGCGTTAGTAGTTTTAAATTTTAATATGTTATACCTTGGGCTAAACAACTTTTTGTTTTTTCTTCTTTCGCTTCTTCTTCTGCTTCTTCACACACACACACTCACACATCTTAAAATTTAACACTTTAGTTCAAGATCAATTTTACTACGCTTACGTTCAAGACCAAGTATGCTTCTTCACACACACACACACACACACACACACACACACACACACACACACACACACACACACACATCTTAAAATTTAACACTTTAGTTCAAGGTCAATTTTACTACGCTTACGTTCAAGGTCAAGTTTACTACGTAAACAAATCCTTATCAAACTTTAGTTCAAGGTCAATTTTACTACGCTTAAATTCAAGGTCAAGGATAGTTGCAAATTTATTGCGAACTTTACAAAATGTCAATTTTCATAACGTCTTAAGAAAAAATCTTAAAATCTTTAACGCCATCTTAAGAAAAAGTTAATCACATCTTAGGAAGTAATAAAAACATCTTAAATTTTTTTCATGTCTTTAGTTCAAGGTCAATTTTACTACGCTTACGTTGAAAGTCAATTTTACTACGTAGACAAGGATAGTTGCAAATTTACGAATGAAAGTGTTGCTGTCTCTCTCTTACTCATTGCTCTTATGAGATGGGAGGCTGGGAGGCTGGGTTGGAATGCCCTCTTTTTCCCTACTAACGACCACGCTACTGAGATTTTTAAATTGTTCTTAAATAATTTAATTTATAATCGATTTTTCTAATTTTTGCTTTTTAAAATCTGCTATAGAAAAAAATAGAATATTACACACGACGATAAAATACAATTTTATCGTCTTGTATAAAAAATAACTATTATTTGAAATCGTCATCCATTATACGACGATTTCATGCAATTGCAGTGTTGCGAACCTTATGGTAATGCTGTACATGTAAGATAATTAGGGCAGGTGTTCAATGTATAATAGTAAATGTGTCCGTACAATGACAAAAATATGTGCAAGAAGAACGAAATCAATAATTCCGATGATAAAACACATAATTTTAAGAGTTCTTTACGATAACTTCAATGTCCGAGTTCGGAGATTAGCAGCAATGAATGTCAGACTGACAGATTATATTTACACATAAATATTCCTCTCATTTTCGTAATTTATCGATTTCAAATAAAATTTAATGTGCACTTCGGCACTGAATTTCCTTTTTATCAGCCCTACAGTTTACTTTCCTCGACCCTGAGGGCCTCAGCAAATAAATTTCACATTCAAGATAAAAATAGTGATTCGATACATAAAAAACTAGAAGGTCACACGTCTATTCTTACTAAGTTCTCCTCAAAAAAATGAACTCAGTTTATACAGCGGCAAATTAATAATGCCTGCCGACCCAGGTGGAATAGCGGTATATAGCGCTATCGCTTCACACTCCAAGGGTCCCGGGTTCGAATCCCGGATAAGACATGGTTGTTGTATGTGTCGTTCATCATTTCATCTTCATCATCTTCGCAAGGAAAATAGAGATATATAAAGATATGTAAGAAATATTGTATCACGCCCATAATATCACCGCTTATATGTAATACATACATTGTAAAGCGTGTAATAATAATAATAATAATAATAATAATAATAATAAAATAATAGTACTTTTAGCAGTATTATCAAGCCAATGTTCTGTGATACATAATATCAAAATATATTTTTAAAAAATTATAAGCGCTCATTCTTATTTTTGACTACATATGTGAAAGAAACTTACATTGTTAGATTTATATAATATATTACCACAACATAAAATATATAAGTTAGAAATATTATTATCTGAAGCTAAACATTTATTTGATTTGTTCGTTTCTTCTGAAAAAAGGGATTTAAACATGCTCCACATGGCCACAAGAAGGATCCATTATTATCTCTTAATTACCATAGTGGATAGTAAAACTAAACATCTAAAGGACGAATATAATTCAGGGTATTTAGACTGCAATTTTTCAAGTGTGATTTTAGGTTAGACATTTTTCACTTGATTTTTAACATCTTAACAATAGTTATTGGATACAATCTATATACGTGTTTGTGTACGGGGGACAATTTTCGGATAGCTTCACATTAGAATTTCAAGTGTTTGAAGTTTTCCATAAGATAGACAATACGAGTTTTCTTTTGTTTTTACTATGACTCTACTTTGTTTAAATTTGGGCCAGTTCCAGTTGCACCATTTTCAACTTGTTCGTTTTTAGTGTTAATAGAAACAGTAATTGATTTATTATGTATCTTATAAAACGGATTATTCACCATTATCATGAGTTTCTGTATTTGCTGATACTTCTCGCGCATATTAATTACCTACTCTTGTTCTACAAGAAATTAAATGCAGTAATTGTTTATGAATTTTATAGGCTGCTTATTTTACCTGATGACCAAGAAAGAATTTTCAATAATATTGAAGAAAATGTAAAGAACTTCGAGGAATATTACAACAATTATTTGCAAGAAACAGAAATTTATTACGAGAAAAGAAGTAATACATGGGAGTATTTGTGGAATTGGTACGAAAGTAAGTGATACTTATACAGACTTATGAAATATGAATGTTTGCTACATATTTATGCTTAGGGATTCGTGATGAATCTAATGAAATGATGAAAGAATGTTTAATGAAAAGAGACAAATTGATTGCGAAAATGAAGGAATCTGCACCAGGTAAAGCCAAGGGGAAGAAGGAAAAGAAGGGGAAGAAGGAAAAGAAGGCAAAGAAGAAGAAGAAATGATTTTCTATCGTTTACTTTAATTATTTATTTATGTATTTATATTTCAAAGTTGTGATTATATACATTTAATATTATATTATATATCTGTTGAATTTATAAACGTATTTTAAAAACAAATGAGATATTCTATTATAGACACTAGGAATTACAAGAAAATGTTTTGCTACAATTTATATCGTTAATATCATTGAAACTTGAAACAAATAAAATTATTGCTTTTTCTGGAAAAAGAATATATCTTGTTAAAAAGCAAGAGACAGGCATATTTTAACAAATTTTGCTCTTAGTTGTGCACATGGTATTAACTTTGGAAAGAACTTCTACGATCTCGGGTACAAAATAAGTACATATATCACAAAAACGACTCGCATAATTTTATGTTTTGAAATAAGGGGGCTATATTTATATTGCTTCAGGTAAAGTAGATTGTCTGTTTATCGCGTGTAAGTGGAATTCTAATTACGAAAAATGTAAATACTCTATATTTAACAAATTCTAAATTATAACTTGAGTTGAAGAAATAATTTTGCACATCGAATTGAATTCGTATTAATACATAACCATCTATTTTCTGATAGTTAAGAGGATATATCTAGCAGCATAAGAAATTGTCGGTTATTGCTTAATAGCGAACGAGCATTGAACACTCACTAGTCATGGTTCATTTTCAAACTCGTTGTCCGTGAATTTCCTTAGGAATGCATACCGTATGTTTACGTATTTATACTTGAGAAACATTGATTACTTGATTTGCTAACTGTTCGAGACTGTCCTATGGTGAGTAAAGAAAAATTATTTGGCTTCAAGCGTTCAACAACAATGTAGTGTGTTAAGATCTTTAAATAACCTAAGTACACCTTAAAAATAAAAATGCATTGCACCCCTTATTAAAGGCCTCTTAGATTACAAACAGCTACCCTGAAATTAAGCGGTCATATAAGGTCATCTGCCACTTAAGCCTCCCTTATGCTAAGCCGTACTCATACGCATGAGTCGTTGAATTTTTAATTGGCATTTGTATTTCAGCAAAATATAATACAGATTTAAATAGTGAGGTTCGATTTACAAAATGAATTTTGAATTTAATATAATAGAAGACGTCGATGATTTAGATACGTTCTCGGATGCATTAGAATTATAGGACATTGGTATTCCGCGTAATGTGTATAACAGCGTTAACTATTTTGAATATTTTTACGAATTAATTTTGTTTAAACGTTTCCGTTTGACACAAAATTCTTTATTAGATTTACTAGCAAGTATTGAACATGTGCTAGAATTTCCATACAATTTGTACGTATTTCAATATTTTTTTGATAAAAAATAGTTTTTAAATAATCTCAAGCAGGAATAATTGTGTCTCCAATTAATGAAATATTGGAATCTTTACGATACTACGCAACTGAGAATCATTTACACAGCATTGCTGATTATAGTGACATGCATATTTCTACAACAAGCAGCATATAAAACAATAACTAATGCATTTTCAGCCCTCACACTTTTATATTTGACATAATAGTAGAATAATATAATCGACCGTATTCTATTTGTGCAAACCATTTAAGCTTAAGGGCAACTCACCAACTAAAGGACGCTTAACTACGGGGAGCATTT
This sequence comes from Ophonus ardosiacus, assembly GCA_943142095.1. NCBI lineage: Eukaryota > Metazoa > Arthropoda > Insecta > Coleoptera > Carabidae > Ophonus > Ophonus ardosiacus. Next base: position 37,373,050 of record OW964824.1, on the reverse strand, counting down.
AAGTGCAAACAGGAATCAACGTATCTTTTAATGGCTCATTCAAATATATTTTTACATTCATCCTGTATTTCTGGTTTTGTGTGCTCTGAAATAAATTTATTTGAATAAAAATATGTGACGCTGTCAGAAATTCGTGTAAAGAAAATACGAAAGATTTATATTTTCACATAGTTTTTTTTTGTGTTGCCAAACATGACTGTAATGTAAACCTATACAAAGCAAAAAAATATTTGAATGGAATTATATACACATAGACTACTTGAGGAGACATAAATAAAAACGCAGATTATTTTTATGCGAAACATATACAAAGTGAAATTCGATATCAAAGGAAAACAATTCTACGCTCTAAAGTTTACTTTCAAAAAACATATTTTGTCTTGTAGTCGTTAAATGCTTTTTCTGTTGAAATCAACGAGTACAGGGAATTTTTTTCTGTATAACCTGCGCGGTAAAGTTGTAAACATTTATCAAATGTCTTCACACAAGTATACACATTTAGTTAAGTAAACTTTCGTGAATAAGTACATAGAGTACTTTAATGGCCTGTGTTTCTTCCTCAGGTCTTTTATTCGCATATGTGTTTTTAATATTCATTTCATTCATTATAAATCACAGTTAGAATGAATACAAGCATTAACATCGATCCACATGTATATCCTTTCAATAGACGTACCCCTCTGTGTTATTCTCAAATGTATAGTTTTTCATACATAAACTGCCATAAATCAAAATTCAGATTATTATGATAAAGATGAAAAGTAGTAGTACCAAACAGAAATTTTTGAATACTTTGTAATGTGAATGGCTTGCAGAATCTGAATTTTTAAATTATTTAGTGACGTAATACATTTGTAATTTTCCGAAAAAGTGATGATTTATGAAAATCCGAAAGTTTATTTTATAAGAACGTTCATCAAAAAATAATTGTTTCGATATTCATTGGTGAGAAGGACTGAAATTTATTTGCCGTAACTTTATATACCTACCGTACGCTTTTATTAAAATGATCGATGAATTTGTTATTATTGACTCAATATTAACAGACTCAAACAATAACTACAAATGTCATATTATTTTAAATGTGTAAATTATACTATATCACATTGTAAAAGTTAGTTCGCAGTTAGATAGTAAAAAAAAAAAAACGTTTAAATTGTTAAAGCTAAACTGAGCTAATATAAGAGAAAAATCGGCTGACGCCGGCATTTGAACCCGCGATCACGCGGCCACTCAGCTAAATGGATAAGTTATACCTATCGCAAAACAATATTCTGCTATTAGATTGGTCTTCTAGTAGTCCTCACCTGTCTCCCATTGAAACATTTTTTGCCAGAATATTGGTAAAGCCTTGTAAATACTATGCCTCGTCGTATTTTAGCAATTTTGAAAAGGGGACGTAACTCCATGGTAAAGATTTATTTTAATTTAGGGTGAATTCATGTGAATCAACAACATAAACTTTTTTGGAACTCAATATTTATCTTTCTGGTTATATAGGTAGTTATTAATACAGAAAAATGTACTGCTTTAATAATAAACATAAATGTTGAATATTGAACGTGTAGTTTAAATTTTATTTAAATTTTTGCAGGTCATTATTTGAAAAAGTGTGAACGAGTGAACTCATATAATTTTGGGCTCGTAGAAAAACAACTCTAATAATAGTTGTAGCGCGTTCCAACATCTATCTATACATAAAGAGCACAACGGCGTGTGTGTGGTTATCAGAGGTCCGCCGACACGGAAGTTTTTAAAGGACAATATACACTGCCTGCGGGACATTTCCGGGTTTCTACATATCTAAAGCCTATGGCACACTTATCGATGAGCATCAGAGAGCATCAATGAGTTCATTGATAAGTGTGCCATAGGCTTTAGATATGTAGAAACCCGGAAATGTCCCGCAGGCAGTGTATATTGTCCTTTAAAAACTTCCGTGTCGGCGGACCTCTGATAACCACACACACGCCGTTGTGCTCTTTATGTATAGATAGATGTTGGAACGCGCTACAACTATTATTAGAGTTGTTTTTCTACGAGCCCAAAATTATATGAGTTCACTCGTTCACACTTTTTCAAATAATGACCTGCAAAAATTTAAATAAAATTTAAACTACACGTTCAATATTCAACATTTATGTTTATTATTAAAGCAGTACATTTTTCTGTATTAATAACTACCTATATAACCAGAAAGATAAATATTGAGTTCCAAAAAAGTTTATGTTGTTGATTCACATGAATTCACCCTAAATTAAAATAAATCTTTACCATGGAGTTACGTCCCCTTTTCAAAATTGCTAAAATACGACGAGGCATAGTATTTACAAGGCTTTACCAATATTCTGGCAAAAAATGTTTCAATGGGAGACAGGTGAGGACTACTAGAAGACCAATCTAATAGCAGAATATTGTTTTGCGATAGGTATAACTTATCCATTTAGCTGAGTGGCCGCGTGATCGCGGGTTCAAATGCCGGCGTCAGCCGATTTTTCTCTTATATTAGCTCAGTTTAGCTTTAACAATTTAAACGTTTTTTTTTTTTTACTATCTAACTGCGAACTAACTTTTACAATGTGATATAGTATAATTTACACATTTAAAATAATATGACATTTGTAGTTATTGTTTGAGTCTGTTAATATTGAGTCAATAATAACAAATTCATCGATCATTTTAATAAAAGCGTACGGTAGGTATATAAAGTTACGGCAAATAAATTTCAGTCCTTCTCACCAATGAATATCGAAACAATTATTTTTTGATGAACGTTCTTATAAAATAAACTTTCGGATTTTCATAAATCATCACTTTTTCGGAAAATTACAAATGTATTACGTCACTAAATAATTTAAAAATTCAGATTCTGCAAGCCATTCACATTACAAAGTATTCAAAAATTTCTGTTTGGTACTACTACTTTTCATCTTTATCATAATAATCTGAATTTTGATTTATGGCAGTTTATGTATGAAAAACTATACATTTGAGAATAACACAGAGGGGTACGTCTATTGAAAGGATATACATGTGGATCGATGTTAATGCTTGTATTCATTCTAACTGTGATTTATAATGAATGAAATGAATATTAAAAACACATATGCGAATAAAAGACCTGAGGAAGAAACACAGGCCATTAAAGTACTCTATGTACTTATTCACGAAAGTTTACTTAACTAAATGTGTATACTTGTGTGAAGACATTTGATAAATGTTTACAACTTTACCGCGCAGGTTATACAGAAAAAAATTCCCTGTACTCGTTGATTTCAACAGAAAAAGCATTTAACGACTACAAGACAAAATATGTTTTTTGAAAGTAAACTTTAGAGCGTAGAATTGTTTTCCTTTGATATCGAATTTCACTTTGTATATGTTTCGCATAAAAATAATCTGCGTTTTTATTTATGTCTCCTCAAGTAGTCTATGTGTATATAATTCCATTCAAATATTTTTTTGCTTTGTATAGGTTTACATTACAGTCATGTTTGGCAACACAAAAAAAAACTATGTGAAAATATAAATCTTTCGTATTTTCTTTACACGAATTTCTGACAGCGTCACATATTTTTATTCAAATAAATTTATTTCAGAGCACACAAAACCAGAAATACAGGATGAATGTAAAAATATATTTGAATGAGCCATTAAAAGATACGTTGATTCCTGTTTGCACTTAAATGCTCCCCGTAGTTAAGCGTCCTTTAGTTGGTGAGTTGCCCTTAAGCTTAAATGGTTTGCACAAATAGAATACGGTCGATTATATTATTCTACTATTATGTCAAATATAAAAGTGTGAGGGCTGAAAATGCATTAGTTATTGTTTTATATGCTGCTTGTTGTAGAAATATGCATGTCACTATAATCAGCAATGCTGTGTAAATGATTCTCAGTTGCGTAGTATCGTAAAGATTCCAATATTTCATTAATTGGAGACACAATTATTCCTGCTTGAGATTATTTAAAAACTATTTTTTATCAAAAAAATATTGAAATACGTACAAATTGTATGGAAATTCTAGCACATGTTCAATACTTGCTAGTAAATCTAATAAAGAATTTTGTGTCAAACGGAAACGTTTAAACAAAATTAATTCGTAAAAATATTCAAAATAGTTAACGCTGTTATACACATTACGCGGAATACCAATGTCCTATAATTCTAATGCATCCGAGAACGTATCTAAATCATCGACGTCTTCTATTATATTAAATTCAAAATTCATTTTGTAAATCGAACCTCACTATTTAAATCTGAAGCCTATGGCACACTTATCGATGAGCATCAGAGAGCATCAATGAGTTCATTGATGAAACAACAGTACGCATCCGTCATCGATAATTTTGTGTTTCATCAATGACAAATACATAAATTTTTTCTCTGACGAAAAACAGAAAAGTTGGTAATATTATCAGTGAAATGTTCCTACACCGTCAGTTTTTAAATTAATATTTCCCTAGTTTATTGTTGTTTGACACAAGTCAAAGTGACATGAGGCACAAAAGATACGTGTGAAATGAGATACGTTCGTTTCATTGATGATCTTCAATGAAAATAGCAGCGCCGCTATTTTTCGTCGATGACGGGTGCGTTCTGTTGTTTCATCAATGAGCTCATCGATGCTCTCTGATGCTCACCGATAAGTGTGCCATAGGCTTTATGCCCAGTTGCACTTAAATTTTAAGCTAGGCTTAAGCAAAAAAAAAAAATGCTAATCGAAAGTTTGACAGTAATATAATTCAATTGATATTTCATAGAGTATTGTCTTAGCAATATATGAACCAAACTGCTTGCTTTTATCACAAAATGCAGAGTAAACTCCCTTAACAACCGGCCTAATCTGTTTTTAATGTTTTTGAATTACATTACAAATTTCATTCATACTGTGATTAAGCTTAACTGTAGGATCGAAGTTTGTTTAATTCGTGATTTATTTTATTGTGTAAGCATCAGCAATCATCATCGATCAACCAATAAAAACTGGCTGGTATTCCCAGCAAGCAAGTGACTAGCTAGTCGCCTAACAATAACAATGTTACGATTTAGTCGGGTGATTAGCTAGTTACTTGCCTAATCGGGTTTGGTTGGAATACCAGCCTATATTTTCGTGAATGCTTATCTATTTTAATCGTCTGGTCTATTCGCTGAGACGGGAGAATTTGGAACTAATTCTTGAACAGAGACAAGTCATTACTATTGGTCAAAAAGGATAACTTTGAGGTCGAGCTAATAGAATGACTTGTTACTCTTCAAGAATTATTTCCACATTTGCAGACACTTGTTTTAACTAAAACACTGTTTTAAGAAATGTCAAATTCAAATTTCATTATTTAATTTCACGCTTACGTTTAAAAAACGATTTTTTAAAAAATATTTGTTTGAATACAAACTATGTTCTACTTTAAAATCATATTTTGATAAATTTTGATATTATTTATTTTAATTATTAAATAATGAATTTTAACATTTCTTAAACCAGCGTTTAGGTTTGGATCGACTCGGCCCGAAAATAAAAGTTGCCGGCCCGAATTGAAAATCAACTAGACAAAAAATTAGCTGGCCCGGCTCGAAATTTGACTCGAAATCGGGCCGGACCGGGCCAAAGTTCGAAATTGAGTGCACCCGGCATTCCTAATTATGATTTTTATGTGAGGCGAATTGTTCAATTTTTTTCGTGTCAAATTTAAAAAAAAAACATCCACATCCTTATAACGTTCAACATAAGTTGTTAAAAAAGAGACATTTCTAGTGTAAGATTGTTGCAAAACTTACAGACCTACGAGTATTTAACACTTTGTTTACCAAAGGCATTCAAAAATTTAAACAACTTTTTCACAAATCTTACACAAAAATATATCATATACATAAGCATTTTTATCTAACTTTGTTTCTGCTCAAAAATAAGACAAGAAATTATTATGGTATGAATAAAAATCACTTTTATTTAAATATACAGTGTGTCCCAATTAGAGGTGCCACCATTGGGATCTCGAGAACTATAAGAGATACGATATCGGTTAAATGGAACTTTTTGTGCGCCTTTGAGTGGCTATCTCAGATGTGCTTTTGTTTTTCGAAAAATTCTCATAGGGCACTAGATAAAGACGAAAAACTGAAAATTGTTGATTTTTTCTTTTTCAAATAACTTCTAAACTATTAGTAATTGAGAAAAACGTTTCAAATATGAAAGATAGATATTTTTATTAGCTAACCAGTGGCGTATGAAATAAATTTTTATATCCGTAAATTTTCGAGATATAACACAAACTTATATTTTTTTAAATGGAACCCATATCTGATTTCAGTCTCAAAAAAATTATTATTTTTTTCTCTTTTCCTGACCTTTCTTATTATTTCCCAAAAAAACATTATTATTTTTATTAATTATATTGTATTTGATCGAAATAATTTGTTTTATGCCTTTATTACTTAATATTTTTATTTTAGACTCATAATTACAAATTACACTATAATGTGCCAAGGGCGACCAGATACAAAATATTATAAAAATTAGTTCAATACGAGTTTTGAGCAATTTTTTCTAACGAAATAAATTATTTAAATACAAGGAGTATTTCTAAATAGAAATCTACCAATATTTTCATAATAATTATAAATTTAATACAAAATAAGGAAAAAATAATAATTTTGAAGGCAAAACAAATACAAAACATAATAACCCTTACATCGTTAAAAAGAGAAAAAAATAATGATTTTTTGTGACTGAAATCAGATATGGGTTCCATTTAAAAAAATATAAGTTTGTGTTATATCTCGAAAATTTACAGATATAAAAATTTATTTCGTACGCCACTGGTTAGATAATAAAAAAATCTATCTTTTATATTTGAAACGTATTTCTCAATTACTAATAGTTTAGAAGTAATTTGAAAAAGAAAAAATCAACAATATTCAGTTTTTCGTCATTATCTAGTGCCCAATGAGATTTTTTGGAAAAACAAAAGCACATCTGAGATGGCCTCCCAAAGGCGTACAAAAAGTTTAATTTAACCGACATCGTATCTCTTATAGTTCTCGAGATCCCAATGGTGGCACTTCTAAATGGGACACAATGTATATGAGTAGTAACAATAATAGTAACATCGCAGTAGTATTATTATGCTTTAATGAATTCCCTTCAATTCTTGAAGTAAAATAACATATTTTTATTTATTAAGATGTGAAGTATGTTGTCATTAAGTCATTTTGATCCTTTTTAACTCCATCCATTTTCATTAAAATATTAAGGAAACTGTGCATTTGTTGAAACTATAAGATATTTCGGGCCGGCTCAAAAAGCTCGAATTTTCGGGCCGGGCCAAAATCAAAGGTCCGACTCACCTCAATAATATCAACTTTAAAATTTCAAATGGAACGTACTATATTTCTTACAAATTTGAAAGTACATCAAATTTGCTTTACAATCATGTAAAATAATCCATAATGTTACATTATTAAAATGTAAAATGGGGGGCACTTTTTTATACACCTAAGTGGTAAGAGAATAGTGACCGTGGCTTGAAATAAAATAATTAACTTAAACAATTGTAACACGGTAAATGTCAACCTGTAAATACTCAGTAATAATTATTGTTCTAACCTTTATTATTAGCAAGTTTCAAAACGTTGTGAAAAATGAATTGAAGAGGTTGGGAGTCATTTTGAATATTTGTTGTAAACTCATTTTGTTTTTATTAAGTGTTCTTTATTCTTATTTTCTGTATTATTATGACAAAAAAAAAATATTTCGTTTAATAATAATAGTTACAATTGTTTTATTTCAAGCCACAGTCATGGCTCACTAGTCTCTTTCCAATTAGGTGCCCGCCATTTTACTTCTTAACAATGTAACATATGGATTATTTTAAATGATTGTAAAGCAAATTTGATGTACTTTTGAAATTTGTAAAAAATATAGTATTTTCCATTTGAAATTTCAAAGTTAATATTAATTACTAATAAACCGGAAGTGGTATCATGTACATCCGTCATTAAGTAGCTTACATGTTGCTGTATAAATCATGTTATATGAAATAAATTACTAACTTAATAAATAAGGGAGATATTTACTGTATATATATATACCGAGTTTTTTTTTTTTCTATCAGTGAACATGGGCATATGTCATTCCTATAGTTACATTTAAAATGATTGAAAGCAATGTATTTTCGCGTTTTTTTTTTTTAACTGGACATAGGACGTGACATTTAGTATAGTTGTCAGTCAAAGTCATATCAAATTGTCATATTTCAAAATGTATACAATTGAAGAAAAGTTCAAATTGTAAATTGATATAATTATAACATGAGTCTACAACAAGTTTCTGACGTATGTGCATTAACTTTTAATAAGCGATCCAGTTCAACAACTATAAGAAAAATTTACAATGACTACAGAACTACAGGATGCGTCAATGAACAGCACAAGAAGAAATTCAGACCAAGTACTGTAGTTTAGTATGAAACAAGAAATTATGTAATTAATTGAAAGTGACAACACCCTGTCAACAAAAAATTGTCTGAAATTGAGAATACTAGCAAAAGTACAGTATACAAAGTTATAAGTATAAAGGTATGATGAACAAAATTAATAGTTGGGAAATATTACTGGATCGAATTTTATTTAAGGAAGAAGCGACATTTTATATTAATGGGGAAGTAAATTCACAAAATTGCTGGTATTGGAGTCGTCAAAATTTACACTTATATCTGCACCAGGTATTCCCCCAACGCTGGATAGGACGTGATGGAGAAGTGGAGTGGCCTGCAAGATCACTAGATCTTGCACCAAACGATTTTTTACCTCTCGCTAAGAGAGGTATTGGATTCATGCTAAAATTCGCATACCCAGATTTTATTGAATAAGCACGATTTAAGGTCCCTACAATCCGATTATAACATTTTTAAAATGATGTCTGTGTGTGTGTGTGTGTGTGTGTGTGTCTGTGGATGTGTGTATGTGTGTGTGTGTGTGTGTGTGTGTGTGTGTATGTATGTATGTCTGGATGTTGTAGTCACGATTCCTCAAAAACTATAAAACTTAAAAAATATTTAACTGCAGTTTCCTCAATCTGACATTCCTGGAAAGAGCTGAAAAGATTTTGGTAACAATTGAACAACCGGAAGTAGTAGTTTCTTAAAAAAAATCTTCTAAATATAATTTTTTGGGAGTTTTTTTTATTAAATATTGAAGAACATACAGTTCTCCATCTAATACACTTAAAAAATTTTATTATATCTTATATAGATTTAGAGATAAAGGCTCTATAATTTATAGAGTAAACTAATCGCAGAGGCCAAGGCACTAAGGAAACCAGTTGACAAATTCCAATGTTTATAACATGACACATGTCATTGTCAAATATCAACAGTTTTAGTGACATTCTGATAGCTTTTTCTGGGAAGTATATTTAACTTTTCTTATTGTTTTATTAATTAAATATTTGAAATTATAGGTAAAATTGTGGTAAAATGCATAAATCCATCAAATATACCGCCAATCTGGTTAATGAATTGGAACAATCTTTAGTATTTAGAAACTTCCTCATACAATGAAAAATAGATATAATTAGAATTATATGTGTACAGAAGACATGTTAAATATAGTAAAAAACAATATTTGGGTAATGTTCTGTAAGATTTTGTTATAAAACGACGGTTCGAAAGCGAAGTGCAATACAATACTTATATAACCTAATATGGAAATGGCGAGAGGTCTTGTGCTGGCCACAACAGATTTTTTTCTTTGGGGCCATTTAAAAAATTGCTTTTACAATGGTGACAAAATAAATATTGAACAATTCAAAAATAGAATTAAGCCTTCATCGCAGGAAATTACACCCGCACAAATAACAAACGCTATTAATCATTTTTATAATACGTTAGCATATTGTTTAGAAGTTAACGGTAGTAATTTCGAACATTTGTTAATTTAAAATAAAATTTATTTTTAATTACATGTAATTTTTATTTAATAAAATAATAAAATGAGACTCATTAACGTTTGCCGCCGCATAATTACGTTCATTTAGCATCTATTCAGATTATTTTGTTTGAATAATACTTTTATAATTAGAAATAATAAACCAAAAAGCGTTGCTGCATTAAACTAGAAAAAACTATTTTTTTCTATAGCAGATTTTAAAGTGTGCTTTGTTCAACTCGAAATAGTTGACTAAGTGACATTTTACCCGCAAGGGTAGATAAAATAATATTTTAACAGCAAGGGTAGATAGAGAACTTTAATTTTTATTTAAATAAAACACATTATACATTTTGGCGATTCATGTTATATATAACTTCAATTGTATTAACACGAATAAAATGAAATTGTTTTCAAACAAATTCTATAACTACCACGCTACTGAGATTTTTAAATTGTTCTTAAATAATTTAATTTATAATCGGTTTTTCTAATTTTTGCTCTTTATAGAAAAAAAATAGAATTTTACACACGACGATAAAATTAAATTATCGACTCGCGAAAAATAATTCACTCGCGAAATCGCTGGTGAATTAAACTTACCGCTCGTCGATAAAATACAATTTTATCGTTTTGTATAAAAAAACAACTATTTACCGTTTTTTGTAAATTGAGCCCCACTCCGTTGCATTGATCGTAAAAGAAATAATTGGATTATGTAGGTAATTAAATTCTCTACAAGATTGGCTATGAGGACTTTTACGCTTAAATTATGTGTTACAGAGATATTGCGATGTAAAGTGCAAAGAAAATCAAAATTTTGCTAAGTACGCAAGTTTAACCTTTTTTATCAGCATCATAGCTCCGTTGCTATTAATCGTACAAAATAACTTCACATAACTTTTTTGCAGGAAATTTTGTCTTCTACAAGTCGGCAAAAAACTTTTTTTGTGCTAAAATGCACTAGAAAGAAGTTATAGGCAATAAACTGAAAAAAGTGCCGATTTTCGGTGGTTTTTAGAAGATGGAGTAGGAAGCGGCGGAGGGGGATTGTGGAAATTTGATTTTTTCACTAACTAACCATCTTATACAACATATGAAAAATTCAGAAATACCCGACCTTTTGTAGGGTAAAACGCTTCGTTCACTGGAATATACGTCCAGTTTAAAATAAACGCGATAATACATTGCTGTCAATCATTTTAAATATAACTATGGTAATGACATGCGTCCGTGTTCACTGATAAAAAAAAAAACCCTCGGTTCTCGGTATATATATATATATATATTTACATCTTACCATCAATGTGGCGTCCATACATTATGTATTTACCATCATTATAGCGTCCAGTTGCATTAGGCCGTATACGGACGCTCTAATGTATCACTGTTGGGAAACTCCACAACATCATATCTAATCATCTAGTATCGAAAAACGAAAGTTGGGGGGGGGGGGGGGGGGGGTGACGCTCTAATGATACCACCATGAAAGATTTTGTATCTTTTTAGTTCACCATATACCCCACCAGTTTCGCTAGTGTCGCCAGCGTATATACGCCCCGTATATCTAACTTTCACTGTGACTACATTAGAGCGTCCGGTGTCGTCAGCCGTATATACGCTAGCGTATATCTAACTTTTATTGTGACCACATTAGAGCGTCCGTATATCTTTCTTTCATTGTGAAAACATTAGAGCGTCCGTGAGTGAATGCCTTTGCCTGTGCTGAATTCTGGGGAGCAATTTAAATTATTATTTGAAATTAATTTTCTAATTTGGTATAGTATGGAATAGAACAATGTTTTTCCATATTAGATTTATTATTTTATTTTCAATAATTTTGTTATTCTACAATAAATCATTCAATAATTAATGAATAAATATAATTATTCGCTCAATAAATTTTAGTGAGATTCACCATTAATTTTATTTGTTTATTTACTGTTCAAAAACGTATTAATTAAATAATCATTTTTCAAAATATTTTTTAGTATGCTAGTATCAAAATTGTTACCTGTCCGTGTCAAAGAACAATATAAATAAATATTTTGGTGCTCCTTGATAATTATTAAAGTTGGTAAATTTATTCAGCGCATAATTCAAATAAATTAAATCTGTTGTGTCCAGCACAATACCTCCTGCCATTTTCAATGAAGGTTATGTGTATAAGGATGTGTTGTATTTTACATTTCTGATATACACAAAATTCCAATGACTCTATTCTGAATCAGTGGCGGCTCGTCCAGGGTGGCAGAGGGGGCAGTGCCCCCTCAGATTTTTTTACATCAATATATTATAGATTAATTATTATAAAAGTATCAATTTGATCCTGTAGTTAGCATTAAACAATGTACTGTTTAAATTGAAATTAGCGCTGTACCGCTCAACAGCGCAATATGCATCAAATTCTGCTTGAGGGGGCAAAACTATATTAAAATATAATCCAAAACTTTTTAAATTTGGTATATAAGACTATTATATCAATGGAAATAACATAATAGATTTTTAGTTAAAATAGTCTACCCGCAAGTGGTACTTTACTTGAAGCCTATCATAGATTTTAATGAAAAGCTATATTAAAATATAATCCAAAACTTTTCAAATTTGGTATATAGTACTCTTATATCAATGAGAATAACATAATAGATTTTGGTTAAAATAGTCTAACCGAAAGTGATACTTTACTTGAAGCTGTTATCAGTTATTCTTGTAAAAGATGTGTGTTATTTTGATTTTAATAATAAATGCTTCAAATAAAAGTGTATAAAGAATTTAATGTCAATGTTAAATTATGTCAAATACGTGCAATTTTATGATTGGGTCTGTTATAATACATATTTTAATTATTAACAAAATATGTATAGTGTAACAGGCGTACAAGGAAGTCATGTGGTGTTCATTTTGTTCAAATTACTATTAATACAAAATTGTATAAATTTAATAATTAGTTTATGGGACCGAAATATACATAATAAATTTCCGTCGAGAAATCTCGGCGAGAATCTCGGCCGAGACGAGATTCTATTAAACGAGACGAGAAAAAGTTCGAGACGAGACATAATTTTATGAATTTGAAACGAGACGAGACAATGAATTTCTCGTCTCGTCTCGTCTCGACCGAATCACTAAGTGGAACGTGTATGTAAGAACGTGTATGGTGTCTTAGTATGTTAAAATGTGTGTATGTGTTTGTGAGTGTGCAAGTGTATGTGTGTAAGTATGTGTGTGTGTGAGCAAATGTTTGTGAGTGTGTAGGTCTGAGCATGTTTGTTATTATGCGTAGCATTTGAGTGTGAAAGTGTGTGTGTGAATCGTGCGAGACTATGCATGTGTGTGTGTGTGTATATGTGTGTGTGTGTCTGTCAGTATGTGAGTGTGTGTGAGAGTGTATGTAGCGTTTGAGTGTGTGAAAGTGTATGTGTATGAGCGTGAGTTTTATCAGTCTATAAATATGTGTTTATGTGACTGTATGGTTGTGTGTGAGTGTGTCTGTGTTAGTGATGCCGCGAGACGAGATATGGCGAGAAACAATTAACTCTCGTTTCGAATTTTCGAGACGAGATATCTGTGCATCTCGTCTCATCATATTTTTTTTTACTTCCTCTCGATCTCGACTCGAGAGTATCGAATTTCTCGAATTTATAATCAGAAATAGTATATAAACTAGCGTAAACTCGGCTACGCCGAGTATACCCTAGGGCTCCGCCGATAGTGTTTTATAATAGTCTTACATAAGTCCAATCCGTCTAGGAACAATTTAAACGCAAAGTGCTAACGCTAAGAGTCTTTCAAAATATTTTTTTTTCCGCCCACCCAAACAGCCCACGCAACCAGCCTACTCAGACTGCTCACGCAATCTGCCCACCCAAACTGCCCACGCAACCTGCCCACCCAAAATGCCCACGCAACCTGCCCATCCAAAATGCCCACGCAACCTGCCCATCCAACCTGCCCACGCAACCTGTCCACCCAAAATGCCCAAACACGACATGGTTCTGACTATTTTAAACAAAACACAAAAGCCGATCGAGCTGTCAAATTTATAACATTTCTGCATGACAGCCCTCGACGATACCTCTCATTTGATACCAAACACGACATGGTTCTGACGACTTTAAGCAAAAAACAAAAGCCGATCGAGCTGTCAAATTTTTGACATTTCAGCATGGCAGCCCTTGACGATACCTGTCATTTGATACTAAACTCGACATGGTTCTGACAACTTTAAGCGAAAAACAAAAAGCCGATCGAGCTGTAAAATTTTTAACATGTCTGCATGGCAGCCCTTGACGAACCTTCTCATTTGATACCAAACACGACATTGTTCTGACAACTTTATGCAAAAAACAAAAGCCGATCGGGCTGTCAAATTTTTGACATTTCTGCATGGCAGCCCTTGACGTTACCTTTCATTTGATACCAAACACGACATGGTTCTGACAACTTTAAGCAAAAAACAAAAGCCGATCGAGCTGTCAAATTTTTGACATTTCTGCATGACAGCCCTTGACGTTACCTTTCATTTGATACCAAACATGACATGGTTCTGACAACTTTAAGCAAAAAACAAAAGCCGATCGAGCTGTCAAAATTTTGACATTTCTGCATGACAGCCCTTGACGTTACCTTTCATTTGATACCAAACACGACATGGTTCTGACAACTTTATGCAAAAAAACAATAGCCGATACAGCTGTCAAATTTTTGACATTGGGATATTTGTTTTTTACTTAGTTATTTATGGAATGTTTGGCAACACTTTCGAAATGCCCATGAATCACGGACATGAACCTTCAAATATTATAATTTTTAAATATAATGTATCAGACATTTTCAACTATTGTAGAATAATGGCCCATTGCCATAATGTATGTTTATTATTTTAACTTCTTTCAATTTGTCCTCATTTCATGAATAATTCCATTTAAATTTTCTGATTGACATGTCAAATAAACGTTTTTCGTCTTAAAATTTTCATGGAGAACTCAGATATTTTGTTTTAAAAAGCCAAAATCCCACCTTCAAAAATATTTTACAAAAAACTATGCACCGTACAGAAAAATTACCTATTACCAGGAAATCAAGTTGAATTATTCTCTAAATCCCAGAAAAATTTTCATTAAAATCGCTCTTACCGTTTAGCCTGTACAGGTGAGCAAAATTTCCCCGATCGTCGTGATTAAAGAATATATATATATACACTGGCGAGCAAAAAATTGAGGTCAATTATTAATTATTATGTATTTTTCTAATTTTCTATTTTAAGCTTATATTTGTAAATTGAAAACCATTATACTGTATTTTATAGGCTAAATTAATAATTCAATATTGAAACGCAAAGCATATTTTTTGGTTTTATAATTTATTATGAAAAAACAATAAATTTACATTTCAAACGTAGTTTGACTTTTTGTTGTTAGGAGTTACGTGGAACGAAAAAAAAATGAAAAAACTTAATACTAATATTGCCTATTTCCTCCTCTTGCGTTAGTTACTGCTTAAACTCGACGAGGCATACTTTGAATTAAGTTAAGGATCATATTCTGGTCAATATTATTCCATTGCTGCAATAGCAACGCTCTAAGCTCCTGGGCAGTTCTTGGAGCTGGTGTATGCTTTCGGATACGCCATCCCAACTCATCCCAGACATGTTCGATGGGATTCATGTCCGGACTGAGGGCTGGCCAATCAAACCGTCTAATTCCCACTTCATCCAGATGTTCTCTGACAACTCTGGCTGCGTGAGGTCTAGCATTATCTTGCATGAAAATGCTACGCTCGCCCATAGTGATCAAGAAAGGCATAGCATGGTCTTCTAGAACCTCCGTAATGTACCTTTGAGCTGTCAGGGAGCCATTCTGTATGAAGATCAACTCTGTGCGTGCTTGTGAAGAGATTCCTGCCCAAACCATAACCGACCCACCGCCAAATGGAAGTCGCTCGTCAATAGAAACTTGAGCGTATCTTTCTCCGGGTCTTCTCCATACTCGTCGACGTCCGTCTGAACCATTGAGGCAAAAACGCGACTCATTGGAAAAAGTACCCTGCCCCAGTCCTCACCATTTCATGCCGCGTGATTTCGGGCAAAAACCAATCTTGCAATTCGATGCCGGCGTTGCAATGGTGGACCTGTAGCCATCCTTCTACAAGACAATCCAGCATCATGAAGCCTTCTTCTAACGGTCCATTCACTAACATTTACATCTTTAACTTGTTGGAGTTGATTTCGTAGCAAAACCACAGAAGCTGTCCTATTCCGCAAACTTTCGGACACCAAAAATAGGTCATCTCTTCGGCTGGTGATTCTTTTACGCCCGGATCCTGGTGTTCTGGTTATCAAGCCAATCTCCTCATAGCGCTGAAACACCTTTTGTACAGCACAAAGGCTCCTACCAACAATTCTTGCAGTTTCACGTTGTCCTCGGCCATCTTGTACCAACGCTACAATTCTTGCCGCAGCAATAGGATTTACAAGCATTGTGAACTGCTAAATACACAATACGAGTACTACACCGTGTAACTGATAGATTTTACAAAGAGAAATCAACGCTATACCGAAAAGAAACACCGAAATGCAAATCTTCAATTACCGCGAATGCACGCTATTTCATAAATTTTGTAAAAAGAGTGATATTACATGACAGATTACAAAAGAAAACAGATGATATTTCTCAAAAAATAAATTATTAAGATACTTCTATGATTTACAATTTACAAACATGAGCTTAAAACAAAACATTCCAAAAATATATCATAATTAATAATTGACCTCAATTTTTTGCTCGCCAGTGTATATATATATATATATATATATATATATATATATATATATATATATAGATAGATAGTGAATTAAATTATTTAGTATAAAAGACTAGCGAAAACTCGGGTACGCCGAGTATTCCCTAGGGCTCCGCCGATAGTGTTTTATAATAGTTTTACATACGTCCAATCCGTCTAGGAACAATTTAAACGCAAAGTGCTAACGGTAAGAGTCTTTGAAAATATTTTTTCCCGCCCACCCAAACAGCCCACGCAACCTGCCCACCCAAACTGCCCACGCAACTTGCCCACCCAAAATGCCCACACAACCTGCCCACGCAAACTGCCCACGTACCCTGCCCACCCAAAATGCCCACGCAACCTGCCCACCCAAACTGCTCACGCAACCTGACCACCCAACCTGCCCACCCAAACTGCCCCCGCAACCTGCCCACCCAAAATGCCCACGCAACCTGCCGACCCAACCTGCCCACCCAAAATTCCCACGCAACCTGCTCACTCAAACTGCCCACGCAACCTATTTTGACATTTCTGCATGACAGCCCTTGACGTTACCTTTCATTTGATTCCAAACACGACATGGTTCTGACAACTTTAAGCAAAAAGCAAAATCCATTCGAGCTGTCAAATTTTTGACACTTCCGCATGTCAGCCCTTGACGAACCCTCTCATTGGATACCAAACACGACATGGTTCTGACAACTTTAAGCAAAAAACAAAAGCCGATCGAGCTGTCAAATTTTTGATATTTCTGCATGGCAGCCCTTGACGAACCCTCTCATTTGATACCAAACACGACATGGTTCTGACAACTTTAAGCAAAAAACAAAAACCGATCGAGCTGTCAAATTTTTAACATTTCTGCATGGCAGCCCTTGACAATACCTCTCATTTGATAACAAACACAACATGATTCTGACAACTTTAAGCAAAAAACAAAAGCCGATGGAGCTGTCAAATTTTTGACATTTCTGCGTGACAGCCCTCGACGTTACCTTTCATTTGATACCAAACACGACATGGTTCTGACAACTTTAAGCAAGAAACAAAAGCCGGTGGAGCTGTCAAATTTTTGACATTTCTGCGTGACAGCCCTCGACGTTACCTTTCATTTGATACCAAACACGACATGGTTCTGACAACTTTAAGCAAAAAACAAAAGCCGATCGAGCTGTCAAATTTTTGACATTTCTGCATGACAGCCCTTGACGTTACCTTTCATTTGATACCAAACATGACATGGTTCTGACAACTTTAAGCAAAAAATAAAAGCCGATCTAGCTGTCAAATTTTTGACATGTCTGCATGACAGCCCTTGACGTTACCTTTCATTTGATACCAAACGCGACATGGTTCTGACAACTTTAAGCAAAAAACAAAAGCTGATCGAGCTGTCAAATTCTTGACATTGGAATATTTGTTTTTTACTTAGTTATTTATGGGATGTGTGGCAACACTTTGGAAATGCACTTGTATCACTGACATGAACCTTCAAAAATTATAATTTTTAAATATAATGTTTTAGGCCTTTTAAAGTACTATGGAATAACCGCCCATTGCCATAATGTATGTTTATGAATTTAACTTTTTTCAAAATGTCCTTATTTTACAAATAATTCCATTTAAATGTTCTGATTGACATGTCAAAGGAACGTTCTTCGTCTTAAATTTTTCAAAGAAGACTAAATTTTTGAATTCAAATTGTTTCAAAAAGCCAAAATACGACCTTTGAAATTTTTTTACACAAAAACTATGCACTGTACAGAAAAATGACCTATTACCAGGAAATCAAGTTGAGTTATTCTCTACATCCTAGAAAAATTTTCATTAAAATCGCTTGTACCGTTCAGGCTGTACAGGCGAACAAAATTTCCCCGATCGTCTTGATGAATTCAAATATACGAGAGGAGTTTTTTATGTTATCTACCTAGCTATGAAAACAATATGCTATCGTGACAATTTTCTTATGTTAAGTTACTGTGACTTTTTCATGTCTACAAAGACATAATTAAGAACTTGAAACCGGCTATACGCGAAAATAAGACCCCACAATTATGCTCAGAAAATGCTGCTTCTGCACAACAACTGCAGGGTGCATAAAGCACGAATTGTTCAAGCAGTAGTCAGTGAATGCGGCTTTGACGAATTACAACATCCACCTTACAGTCCTGACTATTATTTCTTTCCAAAACTCAAAAACATTTGAGAAAGAGTCGCTTTTTATCGAATGATGACTTGGAAAACGCAGTGGAGTCGTATTTTGCAGAATTAACAAAAGATTTTTTTTGCAGGCGTAGCTTTATTAGACAAACGTTGGAATAAGTGTGTTAGTGTTAACGGGTCTTACGTTGAAAAATAAAATTTTATTTGTTCTCTAACTCGGTGTTTTCATAGCTAGGTAGATAACATAAAAAACTCCCCTCGCATATAGAAATATATATAGATAGTGAATTAAATTATTTAGTATAAAAGATTAGCATTACAAGCAACATGAGGCTCGCCGCCTCTGTGTGCTGCGTGACCCGACGTACGTCTTACTTGTGCATCACTGGTGAGCGCTGCACTAGTTACTGCACAAGTTTGAAACGTATCGCGGTGTATAATGCCATAATTTTTCTCTGAAGGGGGCACGCAGCACACAGAGGCGGCAAGCCCCCCCCTGGCCATCTATAATACTGATTTCTTTACTTATGTTCTACAGCAAATTACCCGTGCTAATAGGTACACTATATTTTCAGTATTCTTATTATTTTCTTATTCTTATGAAAATATGAAATCTATTTACCGGTTTGTTCGCATTTAAACATTGGATTTATTATTTAAATAATAAATATGTATATATTATATTTATAATAAATTCTATGATATTAATGATTAATATGGAGTTATACAGAATTAATTTGTATAAAACAAATTAATAATTTAAAGTTAAAGTAAACATTCTGTAAAACTGATATAACAACATACGTAAAGTATTTACAAAAAAATTTATTTATGAATTTTAATAAATAAATATGAATGTATTTAAAAAAATCATCGAAAAGTTTTTTTTAACAAAATTGATATTTTAATTTCCAAATGAATGTTTTGCTTATTTTTCAAGCTTGTAAATTAATTCATAAAAATAATCCCAATATCTGTGTGAGAGAGCCGCAGAGGTGGCAAGCCCACGTTGTGATTCGGAAAGAATCGCACGTACTCGGAGCACTTCGTATCTCGCGTTTCGCGTAGTAAGAGCAAGTCTCACAAAGCACCTCAGTCTCAGGTCTCAGGTCTGTCGTATATAACTTGCGTTACTCAAAGCTTGAATGTGTAGTACTGTAATATTCCAATTTTACTACTTATTCTAATCTTGTTACTTCTACTTCTATTGTAATATATTTTTGTATCGTTATCTCTTGTTTTTGGAGGTCTTCTTCTAGTTTTTTCTATTGTATTTATATTCTTGTTGATAATTAATATTAAAATTGTTAGTAAGCAAATCGGATTTCTAAATAAAGTTCCATGACCACAGATTAATTTGCCCCCCCGCTCAAAAATACCACGAGCCGCCGCTGTTCTGAATATTTAGATTTTTTTGTATACTTTTAAATTCTTTATATCTCGTACAATTATAAATGTTCGAGATTCTTCAAATTCATTGACGGGATTAGTGGTATTTCTGAAGAGTGTATATAATATACCTATAATAAATTTTTAATTAATATAATACCTAAGTGATATTAAATATCCTTCCCGGAGAAAGCCGCCAGTAATGTATTTTGATTTTTGACACTAACATTTATCTATCACAAATATTTTATAATTTTTCAATTGGTTACCTTCGGGTTGTTTGAGCTGTGAGATTTATTACAACAGATCATTTAATATATATTTTTTATCTGTAAGATATAATGAAAATTTGAAACGTATTGGATACAGAATTTTGTACTGTTTAATATTTGTAATACAATTATTAAACTTTTACCATTAATTTTTATAGAACTTGTCCCATTGTACCCCCACACACATATACCCATTCACACATCCAAATTCACACTCACTCACACACCCACCCACGCTCACCCTCACACCCACGCTCACACTCACACACGCTAACACTCACATACATACCCACACACGTTCACACACATATGCACACTCACAGACAAATACACACACTCATACAATTGCACACTCACATACACACTCTCATACATTAACACACTCTTATACTTGCTCATACTCATACACACACGCGCACTAATGTACACAATCAGATACCACAAGCACACTCGCTCATTCACATACCACACAGACTAGTGATGCTGCGGGATCTCGTCTCGAATTTCTCGAATTTTCGAGACGATATTAACCTTATTCTCGTCTCGATATTTCGAGACGAGATGAGAGTAATGCCCTCGAGATTTACTCGAGACGAGAATAGAAATTCGAGATCTACATTGTACCATTTTTTTTATATTACATAAATATTTCTAATTAAAATATACAAAATAACAAAATATTTGTCGGTATAAATAAATATTTTAATCGTTTCTTCATTCACATTCATACTAATTATTTAATTTATTGTTTTAGTAAAAAAAAAATTACAAAACTGATCTCTATGGTATACTGTAGCCTCAAGTACCTGCATTATACGAATTATGATCATAATTACCAATATTAGCGTACAAAGTAGATTGTTACACCCAACAACGGGTAATAAAGGCTAGAAATATAGAGTACATATTTTTTACCTACCATTCAAACACCAGACTCAGTAAAATAATATTTTATTCGATGGTATCCTTTTATTAAAATCATGTTGCTTGTAATGCTAATTTATATACTATTTCTGATTATAAATTCGAGAAATTCGATACTCTCGAGTCGAGATCGAGAGGAAGTAAAAAAAAAATATGATGAGACGAGATGCACACATATCTCGTCTCGAAAATTCGAAACGAGAGTTAATTGTTTCTCGCCATATCTCGTCTCGCGGCATCACTAACACAGACACACTCACACACAACCATACAGTCACATAAACACATATTTACAGACTGATAAAACTCACGCTCATACACATACACTTTCACACACTCAAACGCTACATACACTCTCACACACACTCACATACTGACAGACACACACACACATACACACACACACACACATGCATAGTCTCGCACGATTCACACACACACTTTCACACTCAAATGCTACGCATAATAACAAACATGCTCAGACCTACACACTCACAAACATTTGCTCACACACACACATACTTACACACATACACTTGCACACTCACAAACACATACACACATTTTAACATACTAAGACACCATACACGTTCTTACATACACGTTCCACTTAGTGATTCGGTCGAGACGAGACGAGACGAGAAATTCATTGTCTCGTCTCGTTTCAAATTCATAAAATTATGTCTCGTCTCGAACTTTTTCTCGTCTCGTTTAATAGAGTCTCGTCTCGGCCGAGATTCTCGCCGAGATTTCTCGACGGAAATTTATTATGTATATTTCGGTCCCATAAACTAATTATTAAATTTATACAATTTTGTATTAATAGTAATTTGAACAAAAAGAACACCACATGACTTCCTTGTACGCCTGTTACACTATACATATTTTGTTAATAATTAAAATATGTATTATAACAGACCCAATCATAAAATTGCACGTATTTGACATAATTTAACATTGACATTAAATTCTTTATACACTTTTATTTGAAGCATTTATTATTAAAATCAAAATAACACACATCTTTTACAAGAATAACTGATAACAGCTTCAAGTAAAGTATCACTTTCGGTTAGACTATTTTAACCAAAATCTATTATGTTATTCTCATTGATATAAGAGTACTATATACCAAATTTGAAAAGTTTTGGATTATATTTTAATATAGCTTTTCATTAAAATCTATGATAGGCTTCAAGTAAAGTACCACTTGCGGGTAGACTATTTTAACTAAAAATCTATTATGTTATTTCCATTGATATAATAGTCTTATATACCAAATTTAAAAAGTTTTGGATTATATTTTAATATAGTTTTTCATTAAAATCTATTATAGGCTTCAAGTAAAGTACCACTTCAGAAAGTTAAGTAATGACCAAAAGATTTTATTTTTAAGTGACTTGAAAAGTGTCTTTATAAGTGACCTTACATGTATATTTATACGATCAAGTTTTGCGTGAATTAAAATGTCCAAGTGTTAAAATTTAAGTTATACTTGTATTAAAATTTCAATTACTTCTCTATCCCATTTTTCAGTTTAATATCGATCACTTATAACACTACTTGTATACATCAAAGATATAAACACAAATGATAGTTGACAGTTACTTGACAGTTAAAATTCGTAGGGACTTTTAAGAAAAGTAGCGCATGTTCTAGTTTTTCTTTAAAAGTTTTTCGTTAAAAGTCTATTCATTTGTCTCTCTTGCACTCATGTTCTTGTGCGAGAGAAAAACCTTTTCAAGTCACTTGAAATGAAAAACTTCATCGTGTAATGCACGCTTAACAAATTGTGACAGATAAAATGTCAAATACTTTATTATCTTTTTGTTCAAAAATAGCTAAATAGAGACAGATATCACTAGAAATATGTTTGCAAATATAACTCATGAAAAAAGTAATAACCGAGATATCTCGATACAGTTTCCGAGAATCGAGATCTCGGCAAATATATCTCGTCTCGTAAAATAATTTTTACATTTCTGTCCCGTCTCGCCGAGACGCGAAATCTCGAGTACGAGACGACACGAGAATCGAGAAATATATCGTCTCGACAGAATCACTAGCTCCACTCATACAAATTAACTCCCACACACTCATTCATACACACACGCTCACACACATACAAAACATACATACAAACTCAAACACACCACACGCACTCTTACACACTCACAATCAGGCATGAGCACGCATGCACACGTGCTCACGCACACATACACAAGCACACACACACAAGCACACACACACCAAGCACACAGTCACACACGCGAAAGCAAGCACGCACGTATACTTTTACTCACACACTTACACACATGCTCAAGCTCACACATACGTACTCACGCACTAAAATACGAACACACACACACAGACACCACACACACCCAAATACACACTCATACACATACCCACACACTCACTACCTCACTCACACGCACTCACACACATACACCACATATACTCTCACACACACTCACATACTCTCTCTCTCTCTCTCTCTCACACACACACACACACACACACACACATATTCATCCACACACTCACGCCGTATGAAAATAAATAAAAATAATACATACGTAATACTCGTAAATATATCTAAAATAATGTTTAATATAAGTTGGCAATGTACGCAATTTGTGGGAAAAGTTATATAAAACAGCAAGAAACCAGCTAAATTGCTGGACGCTATAAAACCGGTGAAATAAAAGAAAATATACGGACTCCTTGAACACGTTGTATGAAAGGACGCTGCATTGATAGTCATATAAAAAAAAAATTATATACGGACTCCATAAACACGTTGTATGAAAGGACGCTGCAATGATATTCATATGAAAATAATAATGATAGCGGGATGTATATATATACATCCCGCTATCATTATGGCTTCCTTTCATGGCTGTGAATTATGGCGTCCTTATACGCCGAAATTTTCATATGAATATCATTGCAGCGTCCTTTCATACAATGTGTTTATGGAGTCCGTATATAATTTTTTTTTTTTACATGACTATCAATGCAGCGTCCTTTCATACAACGTGTTTATGGAGTCCGTATATATATTTTCTTTTATTTCTCCAGATTTATAGCGTCCAGCAATTAGCTGGTTTCTTGCTGTTTTTATATAACTTTTCCCACAAATTGCTTACATTGCCAACTTTTATTAAACATTATTTTAGATATATTTATTATGTATTTATTAGAGTTATTATGTATGTATTAGAGTAGGTGTGTGAGTATATGTGGTGTGAGTGCGTGTGAGTGTGTAAGTGAGTGTGTGGGTACAGGGGCGGATTGGAGAAGTAAATCGGCCCGGGTGATTATTCTTAGTCCGGCCCTTTTCAGAGTGAAAATGATATATTACATACTCGTATATGTACACTGCTGAAAAAAAATCGGACACTTGGTTTTTTAATTTTTAATTTTTGTTATTATCTCGAGAACTATAAGAGCTACGATGTCGGTTAATTAGACGAAAGTTGTCCTATATTAGAATGCCATTTCAGTAATGTATTGTTTATTCAGAAGAAACACATAGGTCATTAGATACAGACAAATATGTAAATTTTATAGATATATTTTTTTTTGTTTTTGAAAACTTCTAAGTATGAAATGATTCCAGATTTTGATTTGCACTTCTGTAGGACACTTTTTATGGCGATATCCATTTTTTGTCACTACTGTATTTCACGCTACACTAATAAACCGACTTCGTACCTCTGATAGTTCTCGAGATAATGACAAAAATAAAAATTAAAAATCAAAGTGTCTGACTTTTTTATCCATCAGTGTAATAATTTTTATTTATGAAAATTATCACATTGTTATATGTATATATTTTTTGTGTCTCCATCCGGTAAGTAATTGTATATAATGTATTTCAAAATTGTCCAGAAACATGTTACCGGCCTGAAAATCAAATTTTCCGATGATACCAACATAAAAAACCCTAGTATTTAATATTTGGAACGAAATACATTGGCTATATTGCCTGGGGTAAAAAATGCATATAATTTTTATTTGATAACTCGACCTTAAAATTACTCGAAATTTTTGGTAATTTTAACCGAAAACTGGAATCTATCAGAAACAGAACTTCGTTAAGTCTAATATTTTGGGGAAACTCCTAGTTCTTTTTATTTGGTTTGATTTGTAAGTTTTGAAACTGGACGAAAAATTTATATGTAAGTGCA
Organism: Ophonus ardosiacus; assembly: GCA_943142095.1. Taxonomy (NCBI): domain Eukaryota; kingdom Metazoa; phylum Arthropoda; class Insecta; order Coleoptera; family Carabidae; genus Ophonus; species Ophonus ardosiacus. The sequence goes on along the minus strand of OW964824.1, from coordinate 37,347,395 downwards.
GGCAGAATTTTTTTTTTATTCCAACAGATATCCATTTTTTTCTGGCATACTCGTATTCAATTTCGAGTTATCGAAGTTCCGCGAAAAATAACATGTTTTCCAAATATTAGAGTAATTGTCCAAAATTTATATTTTTAAATTATAAAAAAATATATTCTGACTACATTATTTAATTGAAGGTGGCCAACCGGCCCTTTGGACCACTCGGCCCTTCGGGATTTGCCCGATCGCCCGATAGGACAATCCGCCCCTGTGTGGGTATGTGTATGAGTGTATATTTGGGTGTGTGGGGTGTCTCTGTGTGTATGTTTGTGTGTGTGTGTTGTGTGTGTGTGTGTGTGTGTGTGTGTGTGTGTGTGTGGGTATGTGTATGAGTGTGTATTTGGGTGTGTGTGGTGTCTGTGTGTATGTTTGTGTGTGTGTGTGTGCGTGTGTGTGGTGTGTGTGTGGGTGTGTGTTTGTTCGTATTTAAGTAGTGCGCGTGTGAGCTTGAGGATGTGTGTGACTGTGTAAAAGTGTGTGAGTAAAAGTATACGTGCGTGCTTGCGTTCGCGCGTGTGTGTGTGTGATGTGTGCTTGTGTGTGTGATGTGTGCTTGTGTGTGCTTGTGTGTAAGAGTGCGTGTGGTGTGTTTGAGTTTGTATGTATATTTTATATGTGTGTGAGCGAGTGTGTATGAATGTGTGTGTGTGTGTGTGTGTGTGTGTGTGTGTGTGTGTGTGTGTGTGGTGTGAATTTGTATGAGTGTGAGCGTGTATGTAAGTACGTGTGTGGTGTTAGTATTTTAAAATGTGTGTATGTGTTTGTGAGTGTGCATGTGTATGTGTGTAAGTATTTGTGTGTGAGCACATGTTTGAGAGTGTGTAAGAAGTGTCAGCATGTTTGTTAGTATGCGTAGCGTTTGAGGGTGAAAGTGTGTGTGTGAATCTTGCGAGACTGTGCATGTGTGTGCGTGTGTGTGTGTGTGTCTGTCTGTGAGTATGTGTGAGAGTGTATGTAGCGTTTGAGTGTGTGAAAGTGTATGTGTCTTGAGCGTGAGTGATCAGTCTGTGAAAATGTGTTTATGTGAGTGTATGATTGTGTGTGAGTGTGTCTGTGTTAGTGATGCCACCAGACGAGATATGGCGAGAAACAATTAACTCTCGTCTCGAATATCTCGTCTCGTCATATTTTTTCTTACTTTTCTTAAATTTATAATCAGAAATAGTAAATAAATGAACATTACAAGCAACATGAATTTAATGAAAGGATACCACCGAATAAAATATTATTTTACTGAGTCTGGTGTTTGAATGGTAGGTAAAAAATATGTACTCTTTAATATCAAGCATTTATCACCCGTTGTTGGGTGTAGAAATCTGCTTTGTACGCTAATATTGGTAATTATGATTATAATTCGTATAATGCAGGTACTTGAGGCAACAGTATACCATAGAGGTCAGTTTTGTGAATTTATTTTTTTTCTAAAACAATAAATCTAAAATTAGTCAATAAGTATGAATGGGAATGAAGAGGCGATTAAAATATTTATTTATACCGACAAATATTTTGTTATTTTGTATATTTTAATTAGAAATATTTACGTAATATAAAATAAATAGTACAATGTAGATCTCGAATTTCTACTCTCGTCTCTAAATCTCGAGGGCATTACTCTCGTCTCGTCTCGAATTTCGAGACGAGATCTCGCAGCATCGCTAGTCTGTGTGGTATGTGAGTGGTATCTGATTGTGTGTGTGTGTGTGTGTGTGTGTGTGTGTGTGTGTGTGTGTGTGTGTGTGTGTGTGTGTGTGTTTGAATGAAAATGTGCAGCTTGGTACTGTGTGTGAGAGGGTATGATTGTGAGTAGGTGAGTGTAAAAGAGTGTGTATGTATGTGTGTGTGGGAGTTTGTGTTTGTGAGTGTGCAAGTATGTGTGTGTGTGTAAAAGTGTGTGTGTGTGTGTTTGTGTGTGTGTGTTTGTGTGTGTGTGTAGTGTGTGTAGTGTGTGTAGTGTGAGTATTTAGTATTTGATTGTGGAACCGTGAGTGCGTTTGTGAGTGTGAAGTGGAAAATTTATGTTATTACAAATATTAAACAGTACAAAATTCTCTATCCAATACGTTTCAAATTTTCATTATATCTTCCATAGATTTACAGATAAAAAATATATATATTAAATAATCTGTTGTAATAAATCTCACAACCCAAACAACCCCAAGGTAACCAATTGAAAAATTATAAAATATTTGTGACAGATAAATGTTAGTGTCAAAAATCAAAATACATTACTGGCGGCTTTCTCCGGGAAGGATTTTTAATATCACTTAGGTATTATATTAATTAAAAATTAAGTATTGTAGGTATATTATATACACTCTTTAGAAATATCACTAATCGCCCAGTGAATTTGAAGAATCTCGAACATTTATAATTGTACGACATATAAAGAATTTAAAAGTATACAAAAATATCTAAATATTAAGAATAGAGTAATTGGAAATTTGTGTATATCAAAAATGTAAAATATAACAAATCCTTATACATATAACCTTCATTGAAAATGGCAGGAGGTATTGTGCTGGACACAACAGATTTAGTTTATTTGAATTATGCGCTGAATAAATTTACCAACTTTAATAATTATCAAGGAGCACCAAAACATTTATTTATATTGTTCTTTGACACGGACAGGTAACAATTTTGATAATAGCATACAAAAAAATATTTTGAAAAATAGTTATTTAATGAATACGTTTTTGAACAATAAATAAACAAATAAAATAAATAGTGAATCTCACTAAAATTTATTGAGTGAATAATATTTATTCATTAATTACTGAATGATTTATAGAATGCCAAAATTATTGAAAATAAAATATCTAATATGGAAAAACATTGTTCTACTCCATATTATATCAAATTAGAAAATTAAATTCAAATAATAATTTAAATTGCTACCCAGAATTCGTCGGATTTCTGGTAAAAAGACTTAACCGCCAAAAAATGATAAAATGAGTTATGCACATAAATGGATACGTCTCTTCACGACGCATGCTCTAAACACAATATCTGAGCGCCAAAAAAATTATGTTAGAAGGTAATTCATTCTAAAGTTTCGTAAACGCCATCTGACACTATTTGATGCGCACAGAAATTTTATACGAAATGTCTTAAACGCCATTCTGTGTTAATGTAATGGGTGATGTTAACGAGCTGTGTTCCACAAAAGTTAATTTATTTTGATATTATTTATTAATCTGGTGTTCACAACTATATAAATATTAAAAATTTAGGTATTAAGCTATATATTGAACAAAAAAAAAACATTTTTATTAAATATTTCATGATATATGCTTCAAAATGTTGCGAAAGTATGTTGAAAAATGTATAAAATATTAATCTCATCGATATAACACAATATCTTGTTAAATAAATCAATATTGTAAATAAAAACAAGTTTTTCCTGTTTATCTCAAAACTAGTCAAAAGGCGGTTAAGTCTTTTTACCAGAAATCCGACGAATTGAGCAAACGAAGGCATTCACTTACGACGCTCTACTGTTTTCACATTGAAAGAAAGGACATACGGACGCTCTAATGTAGTCACAATGAAAGTTAGATATACGGAGCCGTATATACGGCTGACGACACCGGACGCTCTAATGAAGTCACAATGAAAGTTAGATGTACGGGGCGTATATACGGCTGGCGACACTAGCGAAACTGGTGGGGTATATGGTGAACTAAAAATATACAAAATCTTTCATGGTGGTATCATTAGAGCGTCCCCCTCAACTTTCGTTTTTCGATACTAGATGATTAGATATGATGTTGTGGAGCATCCCAACGGTGATACATTAGAGCGTCCGTATACGGACGCCCTAATGCAACTGGACGCTATAATGATGGTAAATACATAATGTATGGACGCCACATTGATGGTAAGATGTAAATATATATATATATATATATATATATATATATATATATATATATATATATATACAGTGTGTCCCATTTAGAAGTGCCACCATTGGGATCTCGAGAACTATAAGAGATACGATAACGGTTAAATGGAACTTTTTGTGCGCGTTTGGGAGGCCATCTCAGATGTGCTTTTGTTTTTCCAAAAATTCTCATAGGGCACTAGATAATGACGAAAAACTGAATATTGTTGGTTTTTTCTTTTTCAAATAATTTCTAAACTATTAGTAATTGAGAAAAACGTTTCAAATATAAAAGATAGATATTTTTATTAACTAACTAGTGGCGTGCGAAAAAAATTTTTATATCCGTAAATATTCGAGATATAACACAAACTTATATTTTTTTAAATGGAACCCATATCTTATTTTAGTCTCAAAAAAATAAATATTTTTTTCTCTTTTCAATGATGTAAGGGTTATTATGTTTTATGTTTGTTTTGCTCCTAAAATTTAATTTTTTTCTTTATTTTTGTGAATTTTCTTATTATTTCTCAAAAAAAAAAAATATTATTTTTGTTAATTGTATTGTATTTGATCGATATAATTTATTTTATGCCTTTATTACTTAATATTTTTATTCTAAACTCATAATTACAAATTACACTATAATGTGCCAAGGGCGACCTGATACAAAATATTATAAAAATTAATTTGATACGAGTTTTGAGCAAATTTTTCTAACGAAATAAATTATTTAAATACAAAGAGTATTTTTCTAAATAGAAATCTGCCAATATTTTCAAAATAGTTGTAAATTTAATACAAAATAAGGAAAAAATAATAATTTTGAAGGCAAAACAAATATAAAACATAATAACCCTTACAACATTGAAAAGAGAAAAAAATGGTTAATTTTTTGAGACTAAAATAAGATATGGGTTCCATTTACAAAAATATAAGTTTGTATTATATCTCGAAAATTTACGGATATAAAAATTTGTTTCGTACGCCACTGGTTAGTTAATAAAAATATCTATCTTTTATATTTGAAACGTTTTTCTCAATTACCAATAGTTTAGAAGTTATTTGAAAGAGAAAAAATCAAAAATAATCAGTTTTTCGTCATTATATAATGCCCTATGAGAATTTTTGGAAAAACAAAAGCACATCAGAGATGGCCTCCCAAACGCGCACAAAAAAGTTCCATTTAACCGACATCGTATCTCTTATAGTTCTCGAGATCCCAATGGTGGCACTTCTAAATGGAACACACTGTATATATATATATATATATATATATATATATATATATATATATATATATATATATATATAAATATACATATATTGCGAGCGTAAAGTTAAAAAAACTAGTAAAATGTTGTTCGTAGGGTAATCGCTCAATAGCAGCTGTAGACACGTGTTTCGCTCTTATTAAAGCTCATCAGTACAGCATAGCTAGTTAATAGATGGACATTAACTAGAGATAATAAAAATAGACAAATTGTAACAGCACCAGTAAGCAGCCAAACACACATTTGTTGCTTCGGTCAGCATTTCCACGGTTTGTGGATAAATACAACGTCGCAGCGGCGGAATTTATAACCACCCACCAGACCCGTTACTTGGACCCCAAGGTAATTAAACAAAAATATACATATATTGCGAGCGTAAAGTTAAAAAAACTAGTAAAATGTTGTTCGTAGGGTAATCGCTCAATAGCAGCTGTAGACACGTGTTTCGCTCTTATTAGAGCTCATCAGTACAGCATAGCTAGTTAATGGATGGACATTAACTAGAGATAATAAAAATAGACAAATTGTAACAGCACCAGTAAGCAGCCAAACACACATTTGTTGCTTCGGTCAGCATTTCCACGGTTTGTGGATAAATACAACGTCGCAGCGGCGGAATTTATAACCACCCACCAGACCCGTTACTTGGACCCCAAGGTAATTAAACAAAAATATACATATATTGCGAGCGTAAAGTTAAAAAAACTAGTAAAATGTTGTTCGTAGGGTAATCGCTCAATAGCAGCTGTAGACACGTGTTTCGCTCTTATTAGAGCTCATCAGTACAGCATAGCTAGTTAATAGATGGACATTAACTAGAGATAATAAAAATAGACAAATTGTAACAGCACCAGTAAGCAGCCAAACACACATTTGTTGCTTCGGTCAGCATTTCCACGGTTTGTGGATAAATACAACGTCGCAGCGGCGGAATTTATAACCACCCACCAGACCCGTTACTTGGACCCCAAGGTAATTAAACAAAAATATACATATATTGCGAGCGTAAAGTTAAAAAAACTAGTAAAATGTTGTTCGTAGGGTAATCGCTCAATAGCAGCTGTAGACACGTGTTTCGCTCTTATTAGAGCTCATCAGTACAGCATAGCTAGTTAATAGATGGACATTAACTAGAGATAATAAAAATAGACAAATTGTAACAGCACCAGTAAGCAGCCAAACACACATTTGTTGCTTCGGTCAGCATTTCCACGGTTTGTGGATAAATACAACGTCGCAGCGGCGGAATTTATAACCACCCACCAGACCCGTTACTTGGACCCCAAGGTAATTAAACAAAAATATACATATATTGCGAGCGTAAAGTTAAAAAAACTAGTAAAATGTTGTTCGTAGGGTAATCGCTCAATAGCAGCTGTAGACACGTGTTTCGCTCTTATTAGAGCTCATCAGTACAGCATAGCTAGTTAATAGATGGACATTAACTAGAGATAATAAAAATAGACAAATTGTAACAGCACCAGTAAGCAGCCAAACACACATTTGTTGCTTCGGTCAGCATTTCCACGGTTTGTGGATAAATACAACGTCGCAGCGGCGGAATTTATAACCACCCACCAGACCCGTTACTTGGACCCCAAGGTAATTAAACAAAAATATACATATATTGCGAGCGTAAAGTTAAAAAAACTAGTAAAATGTTGTTCGTAGGGTAATCGCTCAATAGCAGCTGTAGACACGTGTTTCGCTCTTATTAGAGCTCATCAGTACAGCATAGCTAGTTAATAGATGGACATTAACTAGAGATAATAAAAATAGACAAATTGTAACAGCACCAGTAAGCAGCCAAACACACATTTGTTGCTTCGGTCAGCATTTCCACGGTTTGTGGATAAATACAACGTCGCAGCGGCGGAATTTATAACCACCCACCAGACCCGTTACTTGGACCCCAAGGTAATTAAACAAAAATATACATATATTGCGAGCGTAAAGTTAAAAAAACTAGTAAAATGTTGTTCGTAGGGTAATCGCTCAATAGCAGCTGTAGACACGTGTTTCGCTCTTATTAGAGCTCATCAGTACAGCATAGCTAGTTAATAGATGGACATTAACTAGAGATAATAAAAATAGACAAATTGTAACAGCACCAGTAAGCAGCCAAACACACATTTGTTGCTTCGGTCAGCATTTCCACGGTTTGTGGATAAATACAACGTCGCAGCGGCGGAATTTATAACCACCCACCAGACCCGTTACTTGGACCCCAAGGTAATTAAACAAAAATATACATATATTGCGAGCGTAAAGTTAAAAAAACTAGTAAAATGTTGTTCGTAGGGTAATCGCTCAATAGCAGCTGTAGACACGTGTTTCGCTCTTATTAGAGCTCATCAGTACAGCATAGCTAGTTAATAGATGGACATTAACTAGAGATAATAAAAATAGACAAATTGTAACAGCACCAGTAAGCAGCCAAACACACTGCGACGTTGTATTTATCCACAAACCGTGGAAATGCTGACCGAAGCAACAAATGTGTGTTTGGCTGCTTACTGGTGCTGTTACAATTTGTCTATTTTTATTATCTCTAGTTAATGTCCATCTATTAACTAGCTATGCTGTACTGATGAGCTCTAATAAGAGCGAAACACGTGTCTACAGCTGCTATTGAGCGATTACCCTACGAACAACATTTTACTAGTTTTTTTAACTTTACGCTCGCAATATATGTATATTTTTGTTTAATTACCTTGGGGTCCAAGTAACGGGTCTGGTGGGTGGTTATAAATTCCGCCGCTGCGACGTTGTATTTATCCACAAACCGTGGAAATGCTGACCGAAGCAACAAATGTGTGTTTGGCTGCTTACTGGTGCTGTTACAATTTGTCTATTTTTATTATCTCTAGTTAATGTCCATCTATTAACTAGCTATGCTGTACTGATGAGCTCTAATAAGAGCGAAACACGTGTCTACAGCTGCTATTGAGCGATTACCCTACGAACAACATTTTACTAGTTTTTTTAACTTTACGCTCGCAATATATGTATATTTTTGTTTAATTACCTTGGGGTCCAAGTAACGGGTCTGGTGGGTGGTTATAAATTCCGCCGCTGCGACGTTGTATTTATCCACAAACCGTGGAAATGCTGACCGAAGCAACAAATGTGTGTTTGGCTGCTTACTGGTGCTGTTACAATTTGTCTATTTTTATTATCTCTAGTTAATGTCCATCTATTAACTAGCTATGCTGTACTGATGAGCTCTAATAAGAGCGAAACACGTGTCTACAGCTGCTATTGAGCGATTACCCTACGAACTATATATATATATATATATATATATATATATATATATATATATATATATATATATATATACACCGGGTGGTGAATTGATTTATGCAATAGGAGTTTCCAAGTTTTTTTCATTTTTTAATATGTTAATCTCTATATAAAAATATTAGACCCGTGTTTTTTATTTTCGCCGAAAAGCGTCCAATAAGCCAGGAAAAAATTATTAAAATTTCTATAAATAAGGATCGAAAAAATCATCGGTGCGTGTGACGTCATCGACACCGCGAGAACATACGTTTCTAAAACTGAGTGAGACGGATATATAACAAACACGGTGGGCATGTCGTTTCGCACATGAACATGTAAACAAAAATGATACATAACCCAAGAATTAACTACTTGAATTCTGTTCCTCAGCTTATTTTGTAATTGTAATACTTATAGAAGATATTTTTAAAGAAATTGTGATTGTACATGCAAATCAGGTAAAACTTGAGTACTTATTGTAAGATATTTTTAGATAATAGTAAATAATTAATTAAGTAGTAGGTATTATTACATAAAGCATGATGTCTATATAAGAATTGTATTTGGGGAGTGGGGAGTCAGAGTGTACCGTTGGTTATACGGAGTGACAGTGGTTGTTAATAAAGCTATATTGAGATAAAGTGGTGTGTTCTTTGTGTGTGCCTGAGTTCATATTTACAATAGGGTTGGGTAATTTTCTAACAAGTCAGAAGTGGGATGACACCTAAAATGGGTCGATCTAGATCAAGATCGAGTAGGTCGTCGTCGAAAAGATATCGACGCTATTCTTCGACATCGACTTCAAGTTCAGCAAGCTCATCATCAGGCTCGGAAGTGAGAGAAAGACGCAAAATGAAACGAGAAATAAAGAGACTGAGAATGCTCGAAAAAAGAGTAGAGACAGAGAAAAGATTTAACACAAATATTTATGATGAAAATGTTATTCCTATTTTTGACCCAAAAGAAAATCAGTCCGTGGAAGAATGGGTACAACGAGTGGATGAGTTAAAGTCTTATTATGGTTGGAGTGATCCAGGAGTGATGAAGTTAGTTGTTAATCGTTTAAAGGGAATGGCAAGAAGATGGTACGATTCACTGGATAGTTTTTACACAAGTTGGAATGACGCTAAAGAAATGATGATTCAACAATTTAGTAAGCCCATGCAGTTTGGGAAACTGATGAAGGAAGCTGCAAATTACGAAAGTCAACCGAACCAAGATTTAAGTGAGTATTGTTTTAACAAATTAGAAAAGTTGAAATGTCTGAAAGTTCAGATTAGTGAAGAAAAACTAATCGACGCAATTATTTATGGCATTACTGACGAGAACATTTCACGTACTGCAAGGTCGTCGAGATTTAAAAGTACAGGTGAGTTATATTCCTTTTTAAGCACTTTGAAAAATGAAAAGCCAATGAATGCTACGCACTTTACCAAACCATCGGGTTCAGCATATACCTTTCACAAGAAAAATCCAGTTAAATGTTTCAATTGTGGAGGAAGTCATTTCTTTAGGTACTGCCCGAAACCGAAACTGGAATGTTTTAAGTGCAAAAAATTAGGACACAAAAGTTTTAAATGCCCTTTGAATAGTCCTAAGCAGTCAACGTCGAAGTGTGAATCAATTAACGAAGTGAGTAATTGTGAAAATGTAAATGTTTATGTGAAAAACGCGTATATTAACGGAGTTAAAGTTAAATGTTTAATTGACACTGGGAGTGCGTGCACAATAATTAAGAAATGTGTTGCTGATAGACTAAAATTACAAGTCAATTTCGATGATAATCTTCCAGTTTTACAGGGATTTTCAGGTAATTTAGTTAGATGCATTGGTTATGTGCGTGTAACAATAAGAATTGAGGAAGTTACAGCTGAACTAAAAATTTTAGTCCTAGACAGCGATAAAATGTCACAAGACTGCATTGTAGGATGTGATTTATTGAACTTACCTGATGTAATTTTCATTAAAACAAAAAACAATTTATCCATAAGACAATTAAACGAAATGAACTATGATAATATGATCAGTTGTAGTCATATAGAGTTACAAAGTGACTTACAATTTAAGTACGGCGACATTCCATTTGAATTCAAAGTGAAATGTAATGCTTTATTGATGGAATTTAGGAAACAATTAGCCACTTGTTTATCGGAACTTGGCAAAACTAATGCTGCATCATTGAGTATCAAGTGTACGAGAAACGAACCAGTTTTTCATCATCCATATAGAATGTCGATATCTGAGAAAGAAATTTTAAACAAATTAATAAAAGACCTTTTAGACAACAATATTATACGAGAATCCATATCACCATACGGTAGTCCGGTTTTGTTGGTCAAAAAGAAAACTGGTGATTATAGAATGTGCATTGATTATAGACGACTAAATGCCATAACCATCAAAGATAAGTATCCTTTACCCTTGATAGAGGACCAAATAGATCGACTAGGCGGTAATAAATATTTTTGTACACTTGATCTTACGTCTGGGTTTTATCAAGTACCTATCGAGGAAGAATCGATAGAAAAGACAGCATTTGTGACACCAGATTCACATTACGAATTTCTCAGGATGCCATTTGGGCTTGCAAATTCTCCGGCAGTCTTTCAAAGACTTATGAATAATGTTTTGGGCGACCTTAGAAATAATACAGCGTTTCCATATATTGATGATATCATAATACCTTCGAAGACGCTAGAAGAAGGCTTGCATTCATTACGTTTAGTACTAGAAGTATTTAAAATTCATAACTTAACTCTTAATCCTGAGAAATGTCATTTCTTTCAATCCAAGATAGAATATCTAGGAAGGGAAATAAGTGAGTTAGGAATAAGGCCAACACAGTCAAAAGTTTCTGCAGTTCTACAAATGGAACGACCAAAAAGTATTAAACAAGTACGACAATTTCTCGGACTGTCAGGATATTTTAGAAAATATATAAAGAACTATGCTGAAATCGCTGAACCTATTACAAAGTTGACAAGGAAAGATACGAAATGGTATTGGATGGCCGAACAAGAAAAAGCGTTCAGTCGAATTAAACGTATTCTTACCTCAAGACCTATTCTATCTATCTTCAACTCCAGTTTACCTACAGAGGTACATACAGACGCAAGTGCTTTAGGTATAGGAGGAATATTAATTCAAGTCGGAAATGGTAAACAAAAAGTAATAGGATACTATAGTAAACAAACAACAATAGATCAAAGGCAGTATCACTCTTACGAATTAGAATCTATGGCTGTTGTTTTTACGTTAAGATATTTCCGCCCTTATTTAGTTGGAAGGCACTTTACGGTTGTCACCGATTGTAGCGCACTGCGCACAACGTTCTCGAAAAAGGATCTAATACCACGAGTTGGTAGATGGTGGTTAGAAATACAGGATTATAATTTTGATATCGTATACAGACCCGGAAAGAATATGCGGCATGTAGATGCTCTGAGTAGAAACGCCGTACCACTAGACGTAAGTTATGTTAACATCACAGAAGCTGAATGGATAGTAGCAGCACAAATGCAAGACCCTCAGTTAGATCGTATTCGTAAGATATTAGAAAATGAGATTATAAACTCTGAAACAAAGGCTTATTTTGAAGAGTACGAATTAAAAAATTCGAAAGTATACAGAAAGGTTGCAGGAAAGAAACGCTGGGTGGTACCAAAAACCGCCAGATGGCAGATTTGTAGATTATGCCATGATCAAGCAGGTCACCCGGGAGTAGAACAAACTCTGCAAAGAATAAAGACAAACTATTGGTTTGCTAAAATGCGACGTTTCGTAACAAAGTATGTTAAAGGATGTCTCAGTTGTTCCTACTATAAAGATAATATCCGAAAGAACATAGGAAAATTGAATCCGATTGAAAAAATTGCTATCCCGTTTAATACTATACACATAGATCATCTAGGCCCTTTTGAAACAAGTAAGAAAGGAAATAAGTACCTGTTTGTCATTGTGGATGGGTTTACTAAATTTTCCATACTCGAAGCTGTAAAATCCACAGAATCTAAGCACGTTATCAAAACTTTACAGGACATTGTGTGTATTTTCGGTGTGCCTTTGAGAATAATCAGTGATCGTGGCACATGTTTTACTTCACACAGTTTTAAGAAATTTTGTGAAACGTTTGGTATAAAACATACACTAAATGCTGTAGCAACACCAAGGGCTAATGGGCAATGTGAAAGATATAACAGGACGATACTAAATATGTTGTCAACAACAAGCATTGAGAAAGACGATAGCACACTTTGGGATGTAGACATAAAACAAATACAGTGTGCTTTAAACACATCGTTCAATAAGGCTATAAACACTACTCCATCACAAGCACTTTTTGGATATACACCGAAAACGTGTTCTGAAGGTTATATTCTTAACGCAATAGAAAATGATGTTGATAGACTGGAATTAAAGATATTGAGGAGTAATGTTGAAGAACATATTACGGATAACCAAAAGAAAATGAAAGAGCGTTATGATAAGACAAGGAGAGAAGCTAAAATGTATACGGAAGGCGAACTAGTATTAGTTAAAATTACTAGTGAAAGTAATACAGGTAGTAGTAAAAAGTTGATGCCAAAGTTTAAGGGTCCTTTCAAAGTTACACGGGCATTACCCAATGACCGGTATGAAGTAGAAGATCTGAGGGATCTGAAAAAACGATCAAAGATGGTTGTAGCCATTGATAAGATGAAAGATTGGATAAAAGTATGAGTTGGCAATGGTAGTTGCCAAAAGGTAGAGGTAGTAGCCTCATTGATGGTTGTTAAGGGGAGATTGGTTGTAGCCTTATGGGTAATGGTAGTTGCCAAATGTACGTTATGAAATTGAATAGAAGGATTGGTTGCAGCCAATCGGATAAACATTCGAATATTAAATCTAATGAGGAAAAATGTAATTTGGTTCCAGGGACAGATTGAAGGGTTGTTATGTGTTAAGGCCGTATGTAAGATATTTAGGTTTATTTGGTTTTGTTTTGTTATCGGTATGAGGGCATACCGAATATTCAGGATGGCCGTATGTAAGATATTTTTAGATAATAGTAAATAATTAATTAAGTAGTAGGTATTATTACATAAAGCATGATGTCTATATAAGAATTGTATTTGGGGAGTGGGGAGTCAGAGTGTACCGTTGGTTATACGGAGTGACAGTGGTTGTTAATAAAGCTATATTGAGATAAAGTGGTGTGTTCTTTGTGTGTGCCTGAGTTCATATTTACAATAGGGTTGGGTAATTTTCTAACATTATAGTAATTTTGGAAATAATTAAATATTATTTTTCTATTTTAAGAGATGGACGATTTGTTTATTTGCTATTCTGGTTACTATAGCTCTAATAATGAGCATTTTTGTGGTGGTGAAATACTGTTTCGTACCGGGCTGCTATAATTTCTCAGCAAATAATCCAAAGAAAATATATGTAACGGTTCCAAAAAATGAAGAAAAACGTGCAAGTTATAATGACTAAAAATAAAGATTCCGTATTATAATGGTATTAAATCTAAACATGTTAATTAATTTACTAATTTAATTATTTGTGTATTCGATTTACAGCCAGAAAGTAAAAACGCTGTTCCTTATTCTTGTCCTATCCTGTTACATTAAAAATATCTGATGTGGACAACACATGACTTCCTTGTACGCCTGTTACACTATACATATTTTGTTAATAATTAAAATATGTATTATAACAATCATTAAATTGCCCGTATTGGACATAATTTGACATTGACATTAAATTCTTTATTTTTATTATTTTTATTATTCATAGCAAACTTAATTACAGAAACCAAAAAGTACATAATTTTTAAATTTACATATCTCGCTTATACAAAGAGCTAATTTAATCATACTTGATATTTTCGCCGGAGAATTCAATTTTCTAAAAGCATTTATTGTTAAATTCAAAATAACACCATTTTTTTAAAGAAAAACTGATAACAGCTTCAAGTAAAGTATCACTTCCGGTAAGACTATTTTAACCAAAATCTATTATGTTATTTCCATTAATATAAAAGTATAAAATACCAAATTTGAGAAGTTTTGGTTTATATTTTAACATAGTTTTTCATTAAAATCTATTATAGGCTTCAAGTAAAGTACCACTTCCGAAAGTTATGTAATGACCAAAAAGGGAGGTGCACAACTAGATGTTATAACAGTCCTAAATACAAAATTTTAACTTTCTACGGCTTCCCGTTTTTCAGTTATGCGAGATACGTACATACGTACGTACGTACATACGTACGTACGTACAGACGTCACGCCGAAATTAGTCAAAATGGATTCAGGGATGCTCAAAATGGATATTTCCGTTGAAATCTGGAAACCGAAATTTTTCGCGATTACAATACTTCCTTTACTTCGTACAAGGAAGTAATTATAAAATTAGCACATGTTTCACTTCTAATTAATAATAAATTAAACTATTGATAAAATGTTGTTTTATTTAAGACAAAGAAATAACAAACAACTATGAAACTATTTATTTGACTTCATAAATTTGGGGAATACTGCAATTTTCCAAAATGTTGTTGCCTCCTCCATCAACTGCTGACACAAGTCTTTGTCGAATTCATCTTCTACAATAATAGCTTTGTCTCCATACTCTTCTTTAGTAGCTCTGTAAATGTTGTTGTATTAAATAAATATTCCATAAATCTGCGTACAAAACATTACATACCTCTGGGCTTTCACATTTCTTATTTCTGCACTAACAAAACTAGGATTGTCTTTGTAAAACAAATGCACATGACTGTATCTAAATACGGCAAAATTTCGGCTGTCTGCTTTCACAAATTCAGGATCCACATTCGCGACTAAAATTAGCTCGTAGCCACCTAGCGAGGAAAATCGGAAATTCTCAAAAACATACTCAGCTGATTCAGACAGATAGTGCTAGATGAATTGATTTATTGGTTGTAAATACATGCATATAGGTATTCTGCAGTTTTTGTTCGGTAAATAATTGAACTGATTTTTATTTATAATATTTACATTTTGTTAAATGTACTATTATTTAAAACTTCCACTATTCACTAATATATATTTAGCGACCTAACCTGTATCATTGTTTTAAGGTGGAACAACGATTAATTAAATTAAATGAAACAATGAATTCACCGAGAAAGTCTCGAAAAGCGGATAACACTAATTGTTGTGTATACGGTTGTTCTTCTAAGAAAAGTAAAGACAAAAATCTTAGTTTTCATTTATTCCCAAGAGCGGGAGAGAAAAAGGTTAAAATTCAAAATAAATTAGGACACAGAACAAAATAAACATCGTCCACCTTTTCCTGCTTTACATGAACATAAAAAAGACAAAAATTTTATATTATTTTCATACGCTAAAATACCAGTGATCTCATGTGGATCTGACATTAGAGCACTAGTTTGTAAGACCAGTGCAAAAATATAACATTTTTCCTCGGTCGTATTTGTATCACCGCATAAAACCACCAAACCACTATTTATGACTCCTTCTCCTTCCAAAAAATTTCTTGAGGCATTCGTGGCTTATAAATAAGAAAATAATTCCGTCTATATTAATCGAGGATTTTTTTCCTTCAAACATATTCATGATTATCTGCAAATAAAAATGTTATGACATGTATAATCAAATAATAAACCATAAATATGTACCCTTCAGCTAAAAAACACTTTAAATAACAAATTATGATTAACGCCGTACAAAACAGATGTTTTATCATATAAGGACATTTGCAGCTATCATTCAAAGAGTATGTTTTTGAGCGGCCATGTTGAAAAGCACACTAGCGCTGCGGTGGTAATTTTAGTCGCGAATTCTAAAGAAAGTGAACAGTTTTAATATAAACAGCATTATTGGTTATTTACTTCACTTGTTTTTTCAAAAGATTCTTCAAAGAAACTAACAGGAAATTCAGTAAAAATTTCTTGTAACCTTAAATTTCATCAAAATAACAAATGTTCTTGCTTGAATGTCACGTCAGGTCACAACGCGAACATGATCTACGCGCTCGAAAAGCCATTTAGCCAATCAGAATTTTCAGAGTGCCGTTGACGTCACAAAGATGGCCGATACTGAATTTTATGCACTCAATTTAAATGCATTAAATTTTAATTTTGATTTTAGAGTAATAAAAATTAGCAAATTAACAGTTATATTCATCTTAATATTACTTATACATGATGAACACTGATATCCAGTATTTCTTAAAAAGCTGTAGCCTTGGAAACCCCTATATAGGAAATTCAATGCTAATTTTTTCATGTGGCGATATTTCGTTCCGTATTTATTTGCAAAATGCTTCAAATAAAACTTGTAGATAATAGAATACTGCATCCAAGTCACATTTTATTTTACACGTTTTGTAACGCGTAAAATTGGGATTAATATTTTTATAAAATTGCTCATTTATAGCGAAAGCCATGGAATTTAAAACAAATGACAGACAGATATGACGTTTAAAATGTCAAAAAAGTTAGTAAGTAGTATAACACAATAACATGTTAATAATAGAAAAGAGAAATGAATTGCCTGTGCATGTTGTGACAGAAATAATTATATTTATTTTTAAAATGGACCGTTTCAGTCCTAAAAAAAGTTATACATTAAATGATATTATTGCAAGGCAGTTACAGAAAAATTCGGGTTTTAATTATTATTTTGAGATATTAAACAAAGTCCGATTACAACTACTGTTGAAATAAATTTTAGATAACTAATATAACAAATTATTTATAGATATATTTATTTTATTATTACAATAAATGTTCAAACACAGCGGCATTGAATATTAAACAATATCCTAATCCTAATCTATTATAAAATTCACGTCTTATACCCGAGGCGGACGATAAAAATTAATGATTATTAACGGTAGGCGCACGTGAACTTGAGACTATTGACAGATGTCAAAATTGCGTCTATTAACAAACCAGAAAATATTGAATGTAGTAAGCATGTGATATTTACTGTTTTGTACTGTACGAGTACAATATAATAAGTAGCACGAGCTTAATACATTTAATATATTCTGGGTTGTTAATAGACGCAATTTTGACATCTGTCAATAATCTCAAGTTCACCTGCGCATACTATATCTAACCGTTAATGATCATTAATTTTTGTCGTCTGTCTCGGCTATTACATTCCTTAATTGTCTAATTGTAATTTTATTACATTCTCTTCGAATGGCAATTTTTAAAGCGTCTAGATTAGGATTATTTTCGAGATAAATTTTCTCTTTAAGGTATGGCCATAAGAAAAAGTCGTTAGACGCTAAATCTGGTCACCGCTCCGGACAATTAATTGTACAGCCCCACGACCTATCCACGAATCAGGTTAACAGTCATTAGGATATTACGCTTCTTCCAGAGTATGCAGGGCAACCATCATGTTGATACTAATTTTTTTTTTCTTGTTTTAAAACCTCTCAGCGGGATTAAATCCCAATTATTGAGTAAGTTCACATACACAAACATCCATGCCCTAGTGAGATTCGAACCCGGAACCCCGAGCACACTCATGACTAAGAGGCATTGCTCTAACCATTGAGCCATCGGAGCCGACAAATTGTTTCAATATTTTTGGTTTTGTCTTCAATTTCCGGACCAATGTGGTTTTGAAGCAAATCCAAATATTTTTCGTCGTTTAGATATCCATCTATAAAAAAAGGTCCAATGATATTGCTCCCTAAAATACCTGTCCATACATTAACTTTTTGTGGGTATTAGGTATGTGTTTGTAATATGTATCGTGGATTATTCTTACCCTAATAACTGAAATTTTGAACACTTGGTTCATTATTTAGAGTAAATGTCGACTCGTAAGTAAAACATAATATGGTTTTTAGAAATGTTCTATCGAAATTTGCTTTTTCCATCATGATTTCGCAGAATTCTGTCCTTGTTTCCTTATCACTTTCGAAAATTTCTTGGTTCTTGGCATACTTGTAGGACTTGTAATTCTCCTGTTTCAAAATTTTTTGTACTTTAGAATGATGGATGCCTTGTCCTGCAGCAATTTGACGTGTATTTATGTTTGAATTTTCTGTTACCGCCAATAAGACATTAAATTTATTTTTTTCCGCTTCATTGTTCACTTCTACTGTCAATGAGCACTTTTTGCAAACACTACCAGTTGTGTTGAGCTGTTTAATTATTCTGTTTATTGTAGGTATAGGGCGATCTTAATATACAGCACTAAATAAGTCTCTTAATTCAGCTTGGGAGTTTCCTTCATAAAACCATTTTATGCACTGAATGTTTTTGAATATTGTACATATTATAAGAGTAAGATGGCGGGTGATGGAAGTGCTACAATTAGTGCAAAAAAATATAATTGTAAAATATGCAATCGTAATGCAGTGACAAATACGGTTACATGTTCCATTTGTGACGGAGTGCTACACATGAACTGTTGTACAAAGAAAAAACTAGTAATATGTGACAATACAACAAAATGTTGTGCTGAAAATAATATTTTAGACGCATGTGATACTTCTGACTCTTCTTTGACAACTGACATCAATAGTGCACGTATAGAAATTGCGTATCTAAAAAAATTACTCATTGAAAAAGATTTAATCATTAAGGACAAGAATAAAATAATTGACGATAAAGAAACAATAATAACCTTATTAAAAAATCAAATAATTTCTAATACAAGTGATAAACCAGTGTCACCTGTCATCAAAAATGCTAATAAAAACAACCAAATAAATTCAAAACTGAAGCCTCAAACGACATCTGACAAAATTTTAACAAGTTTGAAGGCGCCAGAAATGATACCTCCAAGGTCAGAAACTTCAATTATAAACAATAGTGAACATAACCAAACAAAAGTTAAAATAGACAATGATAAAATTATAAATATGAATGACCAGGAAATAAAATGGGCTGAGGTAGTACATAAAAAGAAATCAAAACAAAATAAGGTAGGAGTTGTAGGTAATGCCACAAATATTACCTCAATAGAAACTGCACCAAAAAAGGCATTTATTTATGCGTCTCGTATTAAACCGGGAACAAGTGTTACAGAGCTTACATCATTCCTCAAACCCGATTTTCCGGAAGTCGTAGTGGAGGAATTACAATCTAGATATCCACAACACTTTGCGTCCTTCAAAATAATTATTAATTTAAACAATTTTGAAGAAATGATGAAACCTGAACGATGGCCTACTGGTGCATATATCTCAAGGTTTTTTCAACGACGGAGCCAGAGCCAGAAGCCAGTATGACGTCCCAATCTACCTACTTGACACAGCGTGACATCAATAACTCAAATTCACAATTATCAATAGACATTGTGCATCAAAACATTCAGTGTCTACGAAATAAGGTGGAGGAACTAGAAATTTTTCTAGATTCACAAGCTTGCGATATTCTATGTCTTTCAGAGCACTGGCTTTCAGAACATGAACTTTCTTCTCACAATATAAAAGATTTTCATTTAGCATGCTCCTTTTCGCGACGCTATCATAAACACGGAGGTGTTATGATTTATTGCAATAATAAAATTCATTGCCAAAACATTGATTTCATTAATGAATACAATATTGAGATGACTTTTGAATGTTGTGGTATAAAATTTAAACATATGAATATTATGTATTATATATTAGTTATGTATAAGCCACCTGATGCAAATTTAAATATTTTTTTAAAACAGCTAGATATATGTCTGTCAAAAATTCTAATTGACTCTAATGCTAATATATTTATTTTAGGAGATTTCAATATAAATTTGCTTACAGATACAAACGAGAAAAAAACTTTCTTAGATTCGTTACATATTCATAACATACACCATACTATTAACGAACCAACTCGTATTACATCCAATAGTAAAACTTGTATTGACAACATTTTGACAAATATCTCTCAAAATAAATATACTGTGAGAGTCATCCATAATAATATCTCTGATCATTCTGCCCAATATATAGCTGTAAATTGTAAAAATCAAAGCAATAGTAACAATAAGTCTATGATAGTTAAAAAAAGAATTTATTCTAAATCTAATATGGCATATTTTGAATATTTGCTCTCTCAAGTAAATTGGCTTAATGTATTAAATGAATTAGACGTTAACACATGTTTTAATAATTTTATGGAATCTTTTATGTATTGTTTTGAAATGTCTCACCCACAAGTAAAAATAAATAACAATCGTATTAAAAATAAATCATGGATAACAAATGATATTAAACTGCTTTCAGAAAAAGTGAAACACTTGTATGAATTATACAATTTAGGACTTATTAACAAAGAATCGTATAATAATTACAAACACGAGTATCGTAAACTTCTTAATAAAACGAAAAAGGATTACAACATGAACAATATTAAAAATTGTGACAATAATACAAAAAAGATATGGAACATTATCACAAATAATATAAACGACAGTAATAGTGAGAAGAAAAAAATCTGTATCCTCACGGACGGTAAAAATAGTGTTGCTAATCCGGTGGATATTGCCAACATGTTTAATATTTTTTTTAAAAATATCCCACACAATATTCAAGAAAATCTACCACCAAGCTTTCATAATAATACAACACCTAAAGTAAACTGTTCATTATCTATTTTTCTAGATCCTGTTACTGAACCTGAACTTATTTCTATAATTAAATCTTTAAAAAATTCTTTTTCAGCCGGAACTGATGGGATTTCAAACAACATTCTGCAAAGTTGTTATGAAAGGATCCTAACACCACTATTACATTGTATTAATTTATCCATTGCAAATGGTATTTTTCCGGATAGATTAAAAATAGTTAAAGTTATTGCACTTCACAAAAAGGGCGATAGAAATAATGTTTCCAACTATAGACCGATTGCGTTAGTTTCTACCTTTCATAAACTTTTTGAAAAAGTGATGTTGTTGAGAATTCTCGCATTTCTAAAAAAGAATCAGATTTTAATTCAAGAACAGCATGGTTTCAGGAAAGGATGTAGCACAATATCCGCATTAATAGATTTTTTGGATCACATTTTCAATGAAAAAGATAAAGGAAATAACATATATGGTATTTTTTTAGATTTGTCAAAGGCGTTTGACTGTGTTAATCATAATATGTTATTTAATATTTTGGAAAGTTACGGTTTTAGAGGCATTTGTGCTGATTGGTTTCGTTCATATCTCAGCAACAGGGAACAAATTGTGTGCCATGAAAATCAAACGTCTGATCCTCTAGTACTCAATTGTGGCGTTCCACAAGGCTCAATTCTTGGCCCAATACTATTTATCCTCTACATCAATGGAATAAAAAATATTTTTCATAACAATAAATTTATTATTTACGCGGACGATGTAGCTTTTCTTGTATCATCTTTACAGGATATACCAAATATTGTTGGCAATTTATCTTCCTGGTTTGCATCACTAGGTCTAGCACTAAATGTTAATAAATCCACACTGATGAGTTTTTCAAACTGTAATATAAATAACGAGAACACAATAAATGTTTATGGCCAAGCATTGCTCAGTGTCAAAACTACAAAAGTTTTAGGTCTAAATATTCAAAATAATCTAACTTGGAATAACCATGTAGATTCTATTTGTAAAACTTTATCTTCTTTGTGTTATATAATTAAAAAACTCAAATTAATGACTAATTTGTATATAACAAAAGTTTTTTACTATTCAAAATTTTATTCCATATTATGTTATGGAATAATATTTTGGGGAAACTCACCTTGTGCCATACGTGTTTTCAGAATTCAGAAACATGCAATTAGAAATATGTTCTCCTTAAATAAAAGATCCTCATGTAAAGATATTTTTAAAAAAGAGGGCCTATTGACTTTACCTTGCATCTATATTTATAATGTAATCTTACATATAAAAAACAATTTAAATAAATTACCTACAAAAAGTGACGTTCACAGTTACGATACTCGTGGTAAACTAAATTTACAAGTACCCAAAACAAGATTAAAGAAAACTGAAAGCAATCCAAGTTATTATGGACTGATATTATACAATAGACTGCCTCAGATTCTTAAAGATATTACGTCTGTTAGTAAGTTTAAAAGTGGACTTAAACAATATCTTTTATTAAAAGCATACTATAGTGTAGATGAATTTTTGTCGGATAAATTTGAACTGTGATTTATTATTGTACATTTTATGTATTTTATTCTGACTTTTCCTATATCATTGTATTTTGATCGTTGGAAATAAATTTATTATTATTATTATTATTATTGTTTTATATTAAACAAAATTATCATAAATCAAGTAATAAACTTAATAGTAATTACTTGCGCGAACTGTCAAACTACTAGAAATTATTTTGCATTTGTTTGTAATTTTGTTTAAATTCCATGGCTATCGTTGTAAATATGATGCAGAATTCAATTATCTACAAGTTTTATTTAAAGCGTTTTTCTCTAAAATAAATAGGGAACGATATATCGCCATATGAAAAACTTAGCCTTGAATTTCCTATATTGCATAAATCAATTCACCACTTGGTATATATATATATATATACTGTGACGAAGTTACATTGTTTCGCCATGAAAATTCCAGCACACCATCGTCCATAGGGCACCTCCGTCCACTGTGGAGCTGCATCACAGCGTGTAATCGTTTTCCAGAAGCAGCTGTGACACAGAAACAGAATTCGACAGTCTAAATTAGCCGAACAATGTCTATAACCTTACCTTCAGCACATGGTCAGCACGCGGTATCTTCCATGAAGCAACACCGTCCACTTTGTAGCCGTATGACAGCGTGTAACCGTTTCCAGAGGCAACTGTGACACGGAAACGGAACTTAATAGTTTAAAATTGTTCTTAACATGCCCTTAACCTTACCAGCACGTGGAGAGCACGCGGTAACGGCCAACGAAATATCCTCTAGTTTCCAGCCTGCCACTATCATTCCGGGGTTTTCGTGGTCGACATTCACTCTGCACATCACACGGCCACTCCAAAAGCAACCGTACCTCGATTTCACAACTAGAGCACGCATTCCAGACCTGTCAAAACCGCAGCGCCAATGAAAGCGGAACAAACCTACAACTTGAAATATTTGTTAATTTTTATTTTATTATAATATTATTTTATATATTTTACCTGTTAGTTTGAAACAAGAAAAACTGGATTTTCACATTTTCTCTTGCGTATAGAATTTTCTAGAAATATTTTTAATAGCCAAGTCTCACGACCAATAGTAAGCCATGTCTGTTCTCCCACTCGGCCAATCAAATACGAATAAAGCCCTTCCACACAAACCGCGCGCGTTTGAACGAGAATTGCTAAAATCTGGCTATAAAAGGCGCCGCAGCAGCCCTAGAATTCATTCTGTCCTCTGGCTAGCTGTTCTAGGCAGATCCAGGAGTTCTATAGCTGTTCTATAGAATCAAGTTCCAGTACCAGCGCTACACGACCGTCACCGAGATCTCCAAGTCCACCGAGTGGTGAGTGAGAATTGCCACAACGAACCAGCGGGGATCGTACGTCTACGAGTAAATATATTTTTCTAAGTCCCGTATGCGGACAGTAATTCACGACTCTGCGTTTGATTGTAGAGTATACGTTTCACAGTCTAAGTCAGTTTTCTAGTTTAAAATATTGCCAGTTTTTCTTGAATCAAACATTTCATGTTAGTAGTTTAACAGTAAATTCAGTAATTCAGTTTCAAAGTTTATTTCTTTAGTAAATAATCAATTTCAACATTTCACAAACATATATTCTGTACATAGTGTGTAAATGAAATTTAGTTAAGCCAAAATAACTGATTGTGTGGGCCCACCGACGAGCTTCACGAATTGGCGCCCGAGCACGAAAACCACTCAGTAGCGAGTGTAGAGCGTCACAAATTGGCGCCCGAGCAGGGACATCACAAAATGGCGCCAGAGCAGTGACGTCAGAAAATGGTGCCCGAGCAGGGACACGAAAACGCAGAGCATGGACTCGAAAACGCAGAGCAGCGACTCGAGAATGCAGAGCAAAGACTTCAAAGTGCAGAGCAGCGACTCGAGAATGCAGAGCAAAGACTTCAAAGTGCAGAGCAGCGACTTCAAAATGCAGAACACGGATCTGACATGTACAGCGCGCAGACAAGACCTGAAACAGCAGAGACAGTCAAGAGTAAGAACGGCTCCACAAGCAGCAAACCCAGGCGAAATAAACATAGTCTTAGTGTACTGTATTTTTCACTGCACAAAAACAACCTAAGAATCCTGGCCTACACGACTAGCTATCCGCAAACCTTTCTCATTCTTCTCTCAGTTACACGGAGATACAAGATGGCGCCCGAGCCAGAAACAACCCTGACAGCAGCGATGGAGACGTCACTATTTGGCGATCGAACAATGACGTCACAAAATGCCGCCCGAGCAGGGACGTCACAAAATGGCGCCAGAGCAGTGACGTCACAATACCTATACCGTGAGTATTTTTTAACGTGAAACATTGGGTTTGTCGTATCCATGGGTACAAGTTGACATTTAATTGACAGCAGTGTATTTGCCTGTCCCATTTATAATGAAACGTAGGGAACGAATTTGACATTTGACAAGACGTCTTGAGGTTAATTTTGTTTAAATAATTGTACCTGCTTTCTAAATTAAATTTAGTTATAGAAAAAATATTGCGTGCACCTTGTGCACTAGTGATTTTCTGACTTGGCTAAATTTCTTACAATATTTAAATATCATACTTCTGCCAAATTCATTCCTTATGTTTTATTTTATATGAGACAGGCAATCACATTGCTGTCAATCAAATGTCACATTGACAAGATGTCATTAGAGGTTAATTTTGTTTAAATAATTAAACATGTTTTCTAAAAATTAAATTTAGTTGTAGAAAAATTATTGTGTGCACCTTGTGCCCGAAATAGGTTTAGTGCGCTCGAGTGGTTTTCTGACCCGGCTAAATTTCTTACAATATTTAAATATAAACCTTCTGTCAAATTCGTTCCCTATGTTCCATATTAAATGGGACACGCAAATACATTGCTGTCAATCAAATGTCGTAACCATGGATTATGACACACTCATTGTTTCACGTTAAAAAATACTCACGGTATATATATATATATATATATATATATATATATATATATGTATATACCGAGAGTTTATTTTATCAGTAAATATAGGGTATATCATTACCATAGTTACGGTATGAATGATTGACAGCAATGTATTGAAGCGTTTATTTTATGAGTAAAGATAGGCGTTTAACATAGAAAGCAGTTTTTTCTAAATACAAAGTGTCCGGCAAAAAATCAAGCCATGTTAACATTATAATGCTAATATTAACGTCTCTCATAATGTCTGGAGTAAAGATTGTCATGTGTATAATGAAACCCTAAAAAGGTTTAAATGTAACATCTTAGGCACTCAATAGCAACTAAGGTCAGCTCTTAATTCAAATTCTGCCCACAACAGTATCAACTGTTATTACCAAAATGTTCAAGAACTGAACTATAAACTTCACAATCTTTTTTCTATAAGTAACGCTCTAGACTTTGATATTATTGCTCTGACAGAGACATGGTTACACCCTAGTGTGCATAATACTGTAATGTACTGACTCTTTATCTATCGTACTGACAGAAATTTTGAAGCTTGTAATGTTACACGTGGTGGTGGCACGTTATTGTTAATTAATAAAAATATTTCATG
Source organism: Ophonus ardosiacus (assembly GCA_943142095.1). Classification (NCBI taxonomy): domain Eukaryota; kingdom Metazoa; phylum Arthropoda; class Insecta; order Coleoptera; family Carabidae; genus Ophonus; species Ophonus ardosiacus. The sequence goes on along the minus strand of OW964824.1, from coordinate 37,321,265 downwards.
TAATAATGTTGATCTCAGTGACTACACTGATATTTTACCACCAAATGTAGATATTGTATGTTCGAAACTAATGTTTAGTAGCACTCAAATATATGTTTTCGTAATTTATATTCCGCCAGCAAGTAGTCTAACAAATTACAATAATATATTTGATTTTTTTGAAAATCTTACATTTTTACACGACAATAAATTTATCATCATTGGTGATTTTAACATTCCGAAAAAGATGAATTTTTTTTTTTTTGTAAATCGGGATGTAAATAAATAAGGAGAATTGGTGGGGGAGAGGGGGGTTTAGTATACTGGCGATTCAAATTAAATTTTTCCGCCATTATATATCAGTGTTTATGACATCATAACACTGTACGCTATTGAAAAAGTTTCAAAACATGAAACTTGTGTTAAAGGATATTTTAAATAGCTTATAATCTCTAGAAAATTTCTGTGAAGGAAAGGAAATACTATATTATGGACGTATTTTTAGTTCAAATTTTGTCCACCAGATAGAGTTTGCTTAACTTGAATCGCGAATAGGCGGTATATGAAATTTACGCACAAATGCATTAAAATTGTTTGTTTACATCTTAGTTACTAGGGCGAAATATTGACCATTACGCCCGCCGGGCTTTTTGCTAGTTTTACTGTCCACCGGACTGTAAAAAAGCCAAAACGCCCGGTAATGATACTAACTTTTATTTAATTATATAAATTTTAGATATATTTTTTAATTATTTATAATATAACGACAAAATAAGGTTAACCTGGTCACGTAAAGGGAAAAGGAAAATAGTTGAGGGAGAGGGGGTAAGTCTCAAAAATGTTACATAAAAGATGTACTTTATATTCCAGAAATAGATGGAAATTTATTATCTGTACGACAAATAGCACAAAATGGGTACGTTGTGTACTTTGACAAGAATGAATGTAGAATTATCAAAAATGGAAAAATCATAACGAAAGCCATATTGGAAAATAATTTATATAAATTGAATATTGCAAACAAATTGATGATGATAAATAAAAAGATTGAAAAATGTGATATCAATTTGTTACACAGAAGATTTGGTCATCGTAATGTCAATGCAATTTATTTATTAGAAACTAAATCTTTGACAGATGACATAAAAATTGTTGGAAAAAGGAAAAATGAATTATGTGAAATCTGTTTACGAAGTAAGATGGCTAAGAAAAGTTTTCCTAAACATACTGAAAATAGAAGAAATGAAATACTGGAATTAGTTCATTCGGATTTATGTGGCCCGATGCAGACATCAACACCAAGAGGAAATCGATACATACTAACATTTATTGATGATTACAGCCGATATTCATTTATATATTTATTGAAACATAAAAGCGAAGTAATAGAAAAATTTAAGGAATTTAATGAACGAATGTATACAACATTTAACAAAAAGGTAAAAATATTAAGAAGTGACAGCGGTGGTGAATACGTAACGAAACAAATGGAAGAATATATGAAGAAGAATGGAATTAAACAAGAATTTACAGCTCCATATACACCTGAACAAAATGGTGTGGCAGAACGAAAAAATCGTTCGTTGATAGAAATGGCAAAATGTATGATAATTGAATCAAATCTCAACAATAAATTTTGGGGAGAAGCAGTAGTAACAGCTAACTATATACAAAACCGTCTTCCATCAAAAGCATGTGAGAATACTACACCGTTCGAATTATGGCATAAGAAGAAACCAAGCTTAAGTCACATGAGAATTTTCGGCTGTGATGCGTATGTACTAGTACTAAAAGAAAAACGAAGAAAATTGGATGATAATGCAATAAAAATGAAATTTGTTGGCTACAGCGAAAACTCGAAAGCTTATCGTTTGCTTGATGAAAAAACATGTAAAATTACTATAAGTCGAAATGTAAAATTTATAGGAGAAAATATCGTCGAGAAAGAAGAAAATATCGTTGAGAATGAAGATGAAATAATTGTTGATATTTCACATAAAGAAGAATCAAGGCAGAATCAAGACATTCCACAGAATAATATGGAACTAATGGAAGAAATAGAAAACGAAATATCTGAAGATGAGGTCAGCAAACAAAATGAAAATAATAATAAAAAAGAAGAAAATAATCAAAATAAAAGGTATATTACACAAGAAAATAATTCAGAAAACATCGAACCAAGAACTTACGAAGATGCAGTACATTCAATTAATAGTGAAAATTGGTTAAAAGCGATGCAAGAAGAAATAGACGACATGAAGAAATGTGGAACTTGGGAACTAGTACCATTACCAAGAAATAGAAGAGTTGTTGATAACAAATGGGTGTACAAGTTAAAAACAGAACCCTTAAGTAATAATATACGTTATCGAGCACGACTGGTTGCAAGAGGATTTTCTCAAAAATTTGGGGAAGATTATGACGAAGTTTTTGCTCCAGTTGTACGACAAACAACCATTAGAACGTTGTTAACAATTTGTGCAAAGAACAATATGATTGTACAACATTTAGATATAAAAACAGCATTTCTAAATGGCGATTTAAAAGAAACAGTTTATATGAGACAACCAAAAGGATTTAAAGACAAAGAAAATCCAGATAATGTTTGTAAATTAAAGAAAAGTATATATGGTTTAAAACAGGCTGCAAGGGCATGGAATGAGAAAATTAATGAAGTATTAATTAAAGATGGTTTTAGAAGAGGAGATGCAGATTGCTGCTTATACACAAGAAGTATTGGAGAAGAAAAGATATATGTACTTTTATATGTTGATGATATAATTATTGCGGCGAATAATCAGCAATATATTGATGAATTTACAAAATATTTAAATAAATATTTTCAAGTTAAAATGCTTGGAAATTTAAAGTATTATCTTGGTATAGAAGTTGAAAGATTAGAGAATGGAATATTTCTTATTCATCAAGAAGATTACATCGACAAGTTAATAAAAAGATTTAATATGGAAGATGCCAAATCATCTAAAATACCACTGGATATTGGTTACTTCAAAAATGAAGAGAATAGTAAACTTCTTCCAAACAATGAAATTTATAGAAAAGCAATAGGATCACTTTTATATATATCAATAAATACAAGACCAGATATAGCAGCTAGTATTTCAATACTAAGTCGAAAAGTAAGTAATCCAAACGAAAGAGATTGGAATGAAGTGAAACGAGTAATAAGATATTTAAAAGAAACTAAAAGCTACAGATTACAACTCGGTGATATAAATGAAACACAAAAATTAGTAGGATATGCAGATGCTGATTGGGCTGGTGATAACAACGACAGAAAATCAACTAGCGGTTTTATTATTAAACTTCATGGAGGCGCTATATCATGGAATAGTAAAAAGCAATCATGCGTATCGCTAAGCTCAACTGAAGCAGAATATATATCACTTAGCGAAACAAGTCAAGAACTACAATGGATAAAGAAATTGTTAAAAGATTTAGCAGAAGATGTTGACGAAATTATTATTTTCCAAAGTACCTTAAAATTGTTAGACTGCGAAAATTTCAGGTCCAGATCAAAACATATTGCAGTAAAGTATCACTATACAAAAGATTTGAAGAAATCTGGAGAAATAGTATTTCAGTACTGTCCAACCAATGAAATGCTAGCAGATATTGTAACAAAGCCAATAAATACAAAGAAGATGAAATATTTAATGAATTTAATTGGATTAACCTTCTATTGGTGACGTGAAAATTTTATAACGTAACTGGTGACGTGGTGCCATCTTGACCCCAACAGTTTAACTAATTATTGCACAGCAACTAGTAACAAATTGTTATTGTTTACTTTAAATATGCTTTTAAACAATGTATTTAAGTAAGGTAACACAATTAAATAATTGACATATTATTTGGAAAAAAATATATATACGGTTAAAGGAAAGGCGAACGAAAATGTTTTGTAAAAGGTAGAGGTTTACAAATGTTAAAATAATATTTTTTTTGTAGGTATATGTCAATGTTGAATATATATTTTTTAAAGATTATACATGGCTTATTTACAAAAAAAATAGAAAAGCTTAATTAAACAACTTGAAATAAAAAACTGCAAGCACTAAACATAATACAAAAATAAAAATTCTATACAATTTTTGCAAATAGTAGCTCTGTAATCGTGACACATAGGTATTTTACATAGGTTATATGTATTTTTTGTCTTCTTGTCATTCTTTAATTACCCGAATCTGACTGAACGGCTTCATCTGTCACAGGTTTTTTTAAAATTCTTGCTATAGTGTTACGTAATTCTTGTGGAAGTTTTTGATTAATTAATCTTCTATTCATATGATCCTCTACCTCACTTTCTACTTCTTCAAACCATTTCATAAGAGTTTCTTCATAGTCCTTATCACCAAAAACACACACTTTTGGAAGTATTTGCCATTATTAAAATAGTAACGTAAAGGGTGACGTGGTGCCAATATGACCCCATTCAAATTTTGAATTACAATAACTCTTGAAAAAACCAACTGATGAAGTTGCAAATATGTGAAATGAATAAACTACATCTAACTTAAGGGTAGATGGAGCCACTGTACATTAGCTTTAAAACTATTCAATTGGCGTTAAATTTAAAAACAGCTGGGGTCATAATGGCACCACGTCACCAGTAGAAGGTTAATGAAAAAATAATATTTAGATTGAGAAGAGGTGTTTTATTAATGAAAAAATAATATTTAGATTGAGAAGAGGTGTTAAAGTAAGACAATCTGAAAATATTATTTTATCATAGTTATCTAAAAAAACAATATTGAGTTGTCATATAAAAATAAAATGTACTGTCAATATAAAATATAATATAAATAAATAATTATTTTGTGTGAATACTACTTCCCTTTTAATTATTTGTGAATCGTGATTAGAGACAATGAGGAGTTTAAAATCCAACTTATCCTCCGGTCCGGATCTCATACCCAGTTTGCTTGTCAGGGATTGTGCTCATCCTTTATCGTCTGCTTTATTTCATATTTTTAATTTATGCATAAAAACTAATACTTTCCCAAATGCATGGAAAAAAACTAATATTATACCAATATTTAAATCTGGCGAAACTCAAAATATAATTAACTATCGTCCCATTGCAATGCTATCAAATTTTAGTAAAGTTTTTGAGAAGATACTTTATTCCACCATTTATGCTAAAATAAAAAACAAACTTACTGATTTCCAGCATGGTTTCATGAAAAATCGCTCAACAGCAACTAACTTAACTCACTTTACCCATACAGTCTCTGTTTCTCTTGATAGTAAAGGTCAAACTGATTGTATTTACACAGACTTTGCTAAAGCATTCGATAGGGTTGACCATGGTACCCTGATAGACAAGCTACATTCCTTTTCCCTTTCCTTTCCTCTTATATCACTCTTGACCTCCTACCTAACTGATCGTGAGCTTTATGTTCAATATCGGGGCTGTACTTCCAACGCATTTATAGCCACCTCCGGCGTACCACAAGGCTCCAATCTTGGGCCTTTACTCTTTTTAGTGTTCATCAATGACTTAGTAAACATATTGCAATGTAATAAATTATTATTTGCTGATCTTAAAATATTTTGCTCAATAAATACTATATCTGATTGTAATTTACTCCAATGTGATCTAAACAACTTATCCAAATAGTGTACTAATAACAAATTAGATCTTAATATAAGTAAATGTTCTACAGTATCCTACACTAGGGTATTAAAGCCAATTAAATATGATTACTATATAAATGATATCTTGATATCACGCAAAAACGTTATAAAAGATCTAGGAGTTGTATTTGACAGCAAATTAACATTTGTAGATCACTTTAATTTTATTTACAGTGCAGCAAATAAAATGCTGGGTTTCGTTATTAGAAGTACAAGATCATTTTCAGATATTTTCGCAATTTTTGCCTTTGTTCGCGCCTAATTAGAATATTGCTGGATAATATGGAGCCTACTATATGAAACGCATCACAATAACCTAAAATCAATTCAAAAAAGTTTTTAAGGTATATTTATTATAAATTACATAAAGTTTACCCTGACACCACTGTATCTTATACTTCTCTCCTACACTTATTCAATTTTCAAAGTCTTCAAACACGTCGAGAAACAATTTTTGTGCATCATTTATCCAAAATTATACATGACACAATTAACGACTCTTTTTCCTTGAGTCTACTACAATTTCATATACCCTCGATCATCACTCGTTCCTCGTTCCTCACGTACTTTTTATCTCCCTACAGCACAAACTAATATATCTTTAACTTCCCCCATTAATAAAATGTGTTTACTTTATGATAATAAATACTCAGGAATTGATATCTTCCGTCGTGCACCTAAACATTTTCACAAGTTGATTGTAAGCTCTTGAGATCCATTATTAGTATTCTCTATAATTTTATAACATGCTACATTTACTGTACTCTTTTTCCTATTTATATGAATTGTAATTACATTTTGTCTTTCTATATCCTGTAATTAGGCAATTGTACCTGTTGGATATGTACTTCTTAAATAAATAAATAAATAAATAAATAAATAATAGTACATTACATCTTGTACATTATGTAATAGTAATTACTTTAATAAAATCGCAAAAATTGCAATAAAATACCAAAATTTTCAAATAAATAATTGTTTCACTTTTTTATTATACAATATGAACAGAATTACAAATGTCTCCGAGCGCAGTGGTTATAACAGTTGGGTCTGAAATCTTAGGTTGGCGTTCGATTTCCCATTGGGGTAATGGGGTATTCCGGTGATATGGAATTAATGCAAAATAATAACTTTTTTCTATAGTTTCTATCTTCATATAGTAGAAAAATATAATAAAACATGTTTAATAAAAAGTTTTAATTCATAATTTAATCTTACAAAATTGGAATTTTTACAGCTCTAGAAACGTCTTTGAAATTTGTGTCGTCAAGTTGATAATCTGTTGCTCATTTCAGAGTAAATATTTTCGTTTAAAAACACAGATGGTGCCAGTAGTTAACACGCGCTTTTGACATTTCGTCCACTTTATAATTATTACTCCTATTTTTACCATAAACAAACACAGGACAAACACTGAAATACACGCGCTACTAAAATCATATGTAAACATGCAAATGGCTGTCATCATAGAAAACACATACTAACGCGCTGAAGTTCGTTGCAGATGTCACCATCGAGTTAACGTCATAAGCGCGACATGATAAGAAAATTTGAATTGCGATGAAATTTTTTAAAATTCATATCTCATGTGATGCATATATTTTCTTACTCAAAGTTAGATATTCAGAGTCCTACTGGTCTGTGCTAATGTAAACAAATATTTTTAAAAAATGTCGGAATACCCCATTATTTTATTTTTTTACATAAAAATTGTTGAACTTTTAAATATCTCTATTATATTTCGTATTACAGTTATTTAAAAATAATGATAAAATTGTAATAAATAAAGAGAGAATAATTGACAATAATTGATTACATTAATCAAAATATTGATGTAATAACAATGCATTGTATTTTCTTTAGATAAATACCGTACAAACATAATATCTACATAAATTTATTATACGAGTATTTCAGTAATTTTTATTAATATCAATGGAAATACAATATATTGTTATTGTGTCAATATTTTGATTATTGTAATCAATTATTCTCAATTATTTTCTCTTTATTATAATATTATTATTATTTTTTAATGATTGTAATATGGAAATATAAACTGATTTTAAAAAGTTTAACTATTGTTATGTAAAGAAAATCTGATGTGGCCAGCACATGACCTCCCGCCAATTCCATGTTTGAAATAGTAGTGAGCTTTAAGTAAAGTATCACTTCCGGTTGGTCGTTTGTAAATAAAATCTAATTTGTTGTCCAATAAATAGAAAAGTATGTAATACGAAATTTTGGATTGTTTTGTTTTTCCTCAAAAATCTGTTACAGCTCCGAATTAGGTACTACATCCGATTTATCATGTATGCTTAAAATCTAATATGTTGTTTTAAATTATAAATGAATTTTAAATAATAGACTTTAAGGAAAATCGTCACACACACATTCTTATAAAAATCAGCATCAACTTCTAGGTGCTTTAAAACGCAATCTTTGTAAATTCTTCGCCGTACATCGTACATGATCTATTTCGTAAATGTGTAGTTGTAAATTAATATTAATTTATAGTGCTGCAAAAATAGAAAAATTAAATCAGATCATCCTGTACATCTAACATTTATGTATGATGGAAAATACATTATTTTTACAAACCTTAATTTCATTAGAATTAAATATTTTTCTATTATATTCTGCTTAACACGGTTTCAGTATTAATTTTAATGTAATTGCTTCCTGTCAGTGACATTTGTTTAAATATGTCAAAACACACACACACACACACACACACACACACACACACATACATACCTACAGACATCATTGTAAAAATGTTAAAATCGGATTCTGGGGACATCAAAACGTGCTTATTCACTAAAATCTATATGCGACTTTCAGCGCGATCCCTATGACCTCCCTTACCTAGGGTAGCGAGAGGTAAAAATAGAACAATTATCCCAACGTGGAATCGAACCGCAACCTAGAATTTCAGATGCAACTGTTATAACCACTGTGCCCGGAGACATTTATAAATCTTTTCATATTGCATATAAAAAAGTGAAGCAATTATTTATTTGACAATTTTTGTAATTAATTGCAATTTTTGCATAAGGTAGGTACTATTAAAGTAATTAATATTAAATAATGTAAAAGATGTAATGTGCTATTATCATGTTCATATCGGACACTTTGTATTTACAAAAATCTGCTTCCCATGTTAAAAACGCTTATGTTAACTCATAAAATAAACGCTTCAATACATTGCAGTCAAACATTCATACCGTAACTATGGTAATGATACACCCTAAGTTTACTGATAAATAAACTCTCGGTATACCGGGTGTAACACGAAAACCGGGCCATAGGCGTGTAACATGGGGAAAACAGTTTTTCCTTGGCCAAAGGTGGCCTATTAATTTTAGACAAAAATGCTTCAAATAAATGTTATACGGAATTAAATCCTGCATGTAAACCAATAGTCATATTTTTTTGCATCTTTAGTTACCGAGAAAATTGAATTTAAAATTTTATACAACCTACTTCTTTATAGTGTTAGCCATGATATTTAAATAAAATTTCAAATAAATTTCATGACATTTTACTTGTTAGAAATTATAAAATATTGTTTTCATCAATATAATACTACTATCTCCTCTACTTGTGAATAATTCTCCATTTTCAGTAATGATAACTCAAAGCAGAGCGTTTCTGATAGGTAAAATTACAAACAAATATAATGACATTTTACCTTGTCAGGTCAGAAACGTATCTGTCAGATTGTGACATATTTATATGTCAGAAACGTGCTGTCAGATTGTGACATATTTTACCTGTTAGAATAGCTCTGTTTGAGTTATCATTATTAAAAATGGAGAATTATGCACAGAAAGTGAAGATACAAATCAATGAGTAGTTTTATTTTGATGAATATTTTACAATTTCTTTGTTTTAGATTTTATATCAGTACCTATAAAGAAGTAACTTTTATAAAATTTTAAATTCAAATTCGAGAAGCTGTTCGAACACAGTCCGATTTCAAGAAATGTTGGATGCACCAAATATCGACTGATGAAAAAAGGCATTTTGAGGATAAATGATAATGAACGATATTATATTATAATAGGATTACCAAAACTTGCAGGAACAGCTGACGGTCGCGCGAGAAACACTGTAGCAACAACAAAATATTATCGACGAAAAAATGCAATACAAAACAGAAGAGGTCTATTAGAGAAAGGAATTGAAATATTGCACCGCAGTTAAAATTTCATTCAACAATCGGTTCGATATCATAGTTTCCCATTGTCGAAGAATGGGAATTGTATGAGACGCGACTTATTCAACATTTTATTGCAAATAATGAGCCCAATAAAAAAGATGGAGACACACATTACCACTTAAAAATTTCGCCCAAAGTATCGACATACAATGAAAAGTTACACTTTGATAGTTTGGGTCAAGGGGAGTAAGAAACGGTCAACTTATGATTCGCTCGGTTGAAAAACAAAGCGGTAAACTACAAATTCGGAGCATTACTCGACCACCGGACTACGTAGAGGAGCTATGCTAGACGAAGTGTGTGAACAACTTTGGAAGCCATCGAAGATGTCGCGAGAAAAAAGAGGTAGCTGTTATTTTATTGAGGCTGACAACCAAGGTGATAAACAAAATCCAATGTAAGACGAAATTATCGAGTTTGATAGAAAAAAGATAGCAGTTCGTACGGCGCAAAAACGACGACACAAAGCAAGAAGCAGAAGACGTACAATCACTGCGGGGGCATACAACATGACTGCTCAAAATTTAAGTATGGTAGTCATCTATCCAAAATTTGTAAAAGCAAAAAGAGCGTCTGTAGAGAAACACATTATGTGGAAACTGTAGATGATGCGGGTTCGAATTTCATCGACATGTTTCTTCTGGACAAAGCAACACCACAGAATTCTCCATCAAGGTTCAAATTAACGGCGTATCTATTGATGTAGAGATCGATTCGGGCGCCGGGAGGACGATCATTCCAGCACGGTTTTTGAGAAGAAATTTCCGTGAAACTGAAAATGTAATTATGAACGCAATGGGACAGTTCAACGTGAACACACAATTTTAAAAAACGCAACGAGTGACACATTTATCGTGGTGGAAACAAGGGCAAAGACAATTTTGGGACGTGATTAAATGCGCAAACTAGAGTTCAACATGCATTGTATCAACAACATTCAGGTGGGTAGTAAGGAGAGTAACGACGGGCTGAAAAGTTCTCCGAACTGTTTGATGGTAAGCTAGGGTGTTTCAATGGTGGCCCAGTCGAACTTCTCCTGAAAAAGGCGCCAAGCCAATTTACCACAAACCAAGACAACTGTCATTCGCCCTGAAGAGCAAGGTGACAAAAACAGGAGAGTTTTTTCAGGCGGAAATAACACTTCTGGGTCATCGGATCAATCGTCAGGTCTTATTCAAGAATGAAAAGAAGATTGAAGCCGTGATCAATCAACAAACCTTATTCAGGTCAAAGCGTTCATCAACATGATTGACTACTACAATTTTTTTTACCCGAATTAGCTAAAACGTGCAGAACGATAGTAGGTACCCTCAAATGGACGAAAGAGTGTCAAGATACTTTCGCCACGGTGTAAAGAGCAATCACTGCTGATAGTAATTTGGTTCACTTTGACACGAATCTACCCTTAAAATTAGAGTAGGACACGTCAAATAAGGGCATCGGAGCACCATTGTTGCACGCGTTTCCGGGTGGTTTGGAAAAACCAATCGCATTTGCATCGCGGATGCTAAAAGAGCCTGAAAAACCACGTCATCATACATAAAGAAGCCTAAAGTATCTTTCACAATAAAAATATTATGGTGGCGGCAGAATTAGTGGCAGTAGTAGCGGCATGAGTAAAAGATTGAGATTGCGTTATAATACACGTAATCGCACACTTCCAAAATTTTTATAAAATTATTAGTTGCGCAATGGCATCGGCAGCGGCAGAAGTAATATCAATAACAAAGATTATTTTGTTGTATGCATCAGCTGTTGCGCTTTATATATATACAGGCTGTCCCATTTAAGGTACGAATGCATTACGCAATGCAATACGAGATTCTGGTTTGCACTTCCTTAGGCACTTTTGTATAGTGAATTTGCAGAAGTTCTCAAATTTTTTTTATATCTAACCATTTACGAGTTACTGACAGAAACTTTTATTTTTCATATAGAGGTCATATTAAGCTATGGCATTTTTAAATAGAATAATAATTTCTTTTTATAATTAACAGAAAAATTAACAAAAATTGTTATTTATACTAAAATTAAATTGAAAAAAGTAAATCGAAAGCTGCTATGGAAACAACGAACAACGAAAAAGTGCAACAATTGAATTTCTGAATTTTACTTGACAATAGTAGATTATTACGAGTAATAAACGAACTTTGACAACGAATGTAACAACTCAACATATCATATTTTTCCCAACGAGAAAAATTCATTTTTATTACTCGTAATAATCTACTATTGTCAAGTAAAATTTAGAAATTCAATTGTTGCACTTTTTTGTTGGTTGTTGTTTCCATAGCAGCTTTCGATTTACTTTTTTCAATTTAATTTTAGTATAAATAACAATTTTTGTTAATTTTTCTGTTAATTATAAAACTAAATTATTATTGTTTTATATCATTGTAAAGCTAAAAAAAATCTCTATTTAAGAATGCCATAGCTTAATATGACCTCCATATGAAAAATAAAAGTTGCTATCAGTAACTCGTAAATAGTTAGATATAAAAAAAAATTGAGTACTTCTGCAAGTGACTACGACTTGGTTTTTTTTATCGGAGGCGTGGTTTAACACAAGTGTTTTTAATTCTGAGTTCTGCAATCCCAATAAATACACAGTACACAGGCGTGATAGATACGATCCTAATAAACAGCAAGGTGGTGGTGTGATCATTCTTACTAACAACAAAATTCATTCCAAACTACAACTTTCCTGGAGTTCATCCGCAGAAGACATATGGGTTACTATCTCCTGTCCCAATTTAAAAATACATGTGTGCTGTGTGTACATTTCTCCTACGTCCGGTCCAGACATATACACAGACTTTTTTAACAATTTAATGGACATTAGCTTAAAAAATAATAAACATGAATTGTTAGTGATTGGCGATTTCAACCTCCCCTTAATTAATTGGAGTGCAACTTATAATCACTTTGAACCTAGTACCCATAATAGTAATGGCACTAATACTGACCTTATTAACATCATGAATGTGTGTAATGTACAACAATATAATGGTATTTTGAATAAAAATAATCGAATCCTAGATCTTGTATTATGTACAATTAACTGCAAAACAATGCTTAGTCATTCTCACATAAGTAATATTGATCCACATCATCCTCCACTGGATATAATTATAAATATTAATCCTGTCAAACAGCTTCCTACTAATACACATAATATTTTTAATTTCAATAATACTAATTTCACTGATCTCATCTATAAACTATAGTGTATTAATTGGAAAAGTAGGCTACATAAATCAAATATAAATGAAAATGTAGATACATTCTATAGTATATTGTATTCTTTAATTAATGAACATGTACCATGCAAAATAATTAATAAAAATACATACCCGAAATGGTTTACAATTTCATTAATAAAACTAATAAAAGAAAAACATAAACTACATAGAAGGTGGAAAACTTATGGAAGAATATAAGATTATGCATTGTTCGCAAATATACGAGATAGAGTCAAAGCCAAAATGAAACAATATTTTCAAAATTATATTTTACATATACAAAACAATATAAAAACAAAACCCAAAGCATTCTGGCAGTACTCTATATCGTTGAAAAAATCAAATGTAATGCCTAATATAATTCGTTATAAAGAACAAGAGGCTTGCAACGGTCAATAAATTTGTAATTTATTGGCAGAACACTTTGAATCTGCTTTTATAAAAACTTACAATGCTAATATTGCTAATAAATGTTCTACCGGTGATATACAGGGTGTCTCTTAAATAGGGGGACATGGCTTAACCACAGATTCCTGAGGCTAAAATAAGACGATTTAACCAAACTTGCTTCTACCGGAAAGTGTACCATTTAGCCAGAATTCTGCTTCAAAGTTCTTCGAATAAAAATTAATTTTGCTTATAATAATCAGACGCTTTATTCGATTTGGATGAAATTTGGTATGACAGTTTATATATAAGTCATCTTCTAAGGTGATACTTGTTATTATTAGTAAACCACTAGTGTATGAAACTTAGGTCTCCCAACATTAATTAGACCGTAACTTTTTAATGGCAATGCCGAAAACGTGAAATTATTTTTCTTCAGAAAGATACATTCAATAGTAAACTTTTCTCTCTCTCTGTGTATTTTATGATATCTGTTACGGTTCACACAGAAAAAAATAAAATCTGAGTGTCTGCACTGCTAAATTTTTAAAACAAATTTAATCTAGCAGTCTATCCAAATGTCAAACAAGTAATTTTTAATGACAGTAACGAGTTGTCAATCTTTACAACTTGTTTAGGAGTAAGCTAAGATATGTAATCGTCTTATTTATAATAATGGTAGTAAAATACTATTAGGCCTAACACACGGATGTTACTAATTTTAGAATATTGCGAAGAAAATTTTTGACAACCCGTAAAACAATTGTTATTGTCATTAAAAATTACTTGTTTGACATTTGGATAGACTGCTAGATTAAATTTATTTTAAAAATTTAGGAGTGCAGACACTAAGATTTTATTTTTTTCTGTGTGAACCGTAACAGATATCACAAATTACACAGAGAGACAAAAGTTTACAATTGAATGTATCATTCTGAAGAAAAATAATTTCACGTTCTCGGCATTGCCATTAAAAAGTTACGGTCTAATTAATGTTGGGAGACCTAAGTTTCATACAATAGTGGTTCACTAATAATAACAAGTATCACTTTAAAAGATGACCTATAACCATATAAACTGTCATACCAAATTTCATCGAAATCTAATAAAGCGTCCGATTATTATAAGCAAAATTAATTTTTTTTCGAAGAACTTTGAAGCAGATTTCTGGCTAAACGGTACACTTTCCGGTAGAAGCAAGTTTGGTTAAATCGTCTTATTTTAGCCTCAGGAATCTGTGGTTAAGCCATGTCCCCCTATTTAAGAGACACTCTGTATATGACTCAAATTCTTTAAACTTAAATTCTGTTGTTTTGAGCACTCAGTGTATATTTCAGTATTTAGCAACCCTTGATATAAATAAAGGACATGGACCTGATCGAATACCTCCTATATTTATTCGAACTCGTGCCTGGTATCTTACCGAACCGTTACACATTCTTTACAATCAATCTTTAACAACTGGAGTTTTCCCTGATGTTTGGAAAATTTCTTATATAACTCTAATATTTAAATCAGGTGATATAAATGATGCAACCAACTACAGACCTATATCCTTGTTATCCATCTTCCCCAAAATTTTTGAAGCACTGGTGGTTCAACAACTTAAAATTCCATTAGAAAGTATGATTATACCTGAACAAGACGGATTTTGTTCCAACAAATCTGTTGTAAGTAATTTAGTACCTTTTAAAGAATTTTTGAGTTCAACCATGGACGAAAAAAAGCAAGTTGATGTTATATACACTGACTTCAGCAAGGCGTTTGATAGGGTCCATCATCCTACACTCATTCATAAACTAAGTAACCTGGGTATACATGGAACATTATTGAGGTGGATTGAGTCGTATATATCACATAGATCGCAACTCGTTTACTGCAATGGCTTTAAATCACGTATTATCAATGTGACATCTGGAGTACCAGAAGGCTCTCATTTAGGACCTATATTGTTTAATCTATTTGTTAATGATATTGCCCATTGCTTTCAGTATTCAAATTTTCTGATGTACGCAGATGATTTGAAAATCTTTAAAACTATATCAAGCGTAAACGATTGCGTAGATTTACAAATTGACTTAGACAAATTCTTCAATTATTGTACATTAAATCATCTATCGCTTAATATTAATAAATGTCATTATGTTACCTTCACAAGAAATCAAGACCCTTTAACATTTCACTATAATCTCAATATGATCACTATAAAAAAAGAGTCACTTGTTAGAGACTTGGGAATAATCTTTGTTCCGAAATTAACAGATAATGAGCATATAGCAGAAATAGTAAAACAATCCTATAGGATGCTTGGTTTTATATTACGTCAATGCAAAAATTTTACTGATCCGGTCTCTATAATTAGTTTGTTTAATTCACTTGTACGTTCAAAATTAGAATACGCATAAGTAATTTGGAATCCTATGTAT
Source organism: Ophonus ardosiacus (assembly GCA_943142095.1). Lineage (NCBI taxonomy): Eukaryota > Metazoa > Arthropoda > Insecta > Coleoptera > Carabidae > Ophonus > Ophonus ardosiacus. The sequence continues at coordinate 37,305,345 of OW964824.1, read as the reverse complement.
AATAAAAATATAATGCTTGTAGAGAGTATTCAAAAAAAATTTCTGTACGTACTATGTAATAAATTTAAAGTAGATGCGAATAACTATGAAGCTAGACTTCATCATTTCAATATGATCAGTCTAGAAAACAGAAGAATTTTTGCAGGCATGGCATTACTCTATAAAATATTTAACAACAAAATTAATTGCATTACTATTTTACAATTATTTAATTTACATGTGCCTCACAAAACAACTCGCTCCAGTTCACTTTTTCATTTACCTAAAACCTCAACTAATAACTACAAAAATTCTCCTGTCAATAGAATGTCAAAATATAATACCAGTTTCACCCATATTGATATTTTTTATTTAAATTTCACTACATTTAAAAATGAAATAATGAAGTCTTGTAGGTAAGTGTTTCGTCATTCAGATATTTTTTCTGTGTTAATTATTATTTTGCTTGTTTATTTGTATTACTTGTATTTTTGATTTTTTATTCTTGTTTTTGCATTTTGCTGCTTAGTTAAGGCATAGACACTGTTTTATATGTATTAGTTTTGATAATATGTGGGAACCTATAATTGGTTTGTAAAAACTGTTGGTTCTCCAAATTTATAAATAAATAAATAAATAAATAAATTCACCATACAAAAGTGCCTTAAGAAAGTGCAAACCAGAATCTCGTATTATTTCATATAACAAAGTTATAAGCAAAAAAGAAAATCGCGAAATTTACATTTTCACCTGTATCTAGTGACCTATGCATTTTTTCGCAAATAACAAAACACCATTAAAATAACCTCCTAATGGGGCAACTTTTGTCTAATTTAACCAACCTCGTAGCTCTTACGGTTCTCGAGATACCAATGCATTCGTACCTTAAATGGTAAAATTTGCTCAATTATTAATATTTTATTTATCGTATAACTTAATATACATATCTAAGTAACAAAAATAACAACATATTATATTGTTCTAAGTAGATGAGCGTCTGGAGTTTTTCTTCTTTTTGTTGTTAGGATAGATTAGCCCATTTGATAATTGTGATACTTATTGATTATTTTATGTACGAGTAAACATAGTTAAGGTATGTGTTAGCCACGGTAACCCAAGGTGCACCACGAGGAGGTGAGCTAGAATTGCACAATTAAAAATAAAAACATAACCTATTTCAAAGACAATTTTTTTTATAAATTATTTTTAAATTCCCTTAATCTCTTTTCCTTCACAACGATGTGTTTGTGGATAAGAGTGACAAAGCTGAGCAACCAAAAAAAGTATTTTCATACTACTAGGAACGACGACTTTAAGGAAAAGAAGAAAATCTACCTGACAGACTACAAGAATCCCATGAAACCAACGTGGAGAAAAGGGATCATAAAATCGAGATTTACGTACATCAGATATTAAAAGAGAAGGTTCCGTTCATACCTTCAAAAACTGAAAAAGGTCGAAAGTTTGCTATTATTGACGATTTCTATATTCCTTATGTTCATTTATTTGATAAACACGTTTCATTACGTCCAAAGAATGTAAGGACAGATAGAGTTTTTTGAAATATTCAAATGGAAAATGTATTGAACTAGTTGTTGGAATTAACAGCTTTGAAAAATGACCTCCTCGTGTAGCACGTTCTTTGAATCTTCCTGATGCTGAGAAATACAATGGCCATGCTTTCAGGCGGACATCTGCGAAGGCTATGGCAAATAGTGGAATAAAGTAAATGAGCTTCACCCTCGCCGGACTGTGCGGGATAACTCATTTACCCTAGGAACAATATTTCTGTAATTATGTCTTAAATAATATGTTTACAGCATTGCCGTTCTATGTATACCTTCAGCCAACATTAATGTATGCCAAAACATCTTATTATTTTAACTTGGAATTTGACAAATAGATTATTTATAAGAAAATTAGCTCCCGCTTGGTAACGGGGTATAGGGATCGTGCTAAAAATCACATTTCGAGATTTTAATAAATAACCATGTTTTAAAGTCCCTAGAATCCAATTTTAACATTTTCACGACGATGTCTGTATGTGTATGTGTGTATGTATGTTTGTGTGTGTGTGTGTGTATGTGTGTGCGTATGTGTATGCATTTTGTCTCCGCTCTAATATCATTCAGAAAATTCTGAAACCTTGTATTTCGACCCTATTCTAATATGGAAAGAATCCATTAGATTTTGTTGTAAATCGGATAACCGGAAATGACACTTTACTTGAAATTCATAATGCTTTTTCTTCGAAAAATACCATTAAATGGTCATGTCATGTCATTATAAAAATTAAAGATTATTGAATTTTCTACAGGTATACATTAGTGCTTTTTCTATATATTTTACAGATAAATTAATATATATATATATAAAAATAAATCTCAGAGCCTATGATTTAAAAATTCCATTGTTACACAGTTCATATTTGAAATATATGTAACTGACAAATAAATGTCACTTTCAAAAAACTAATCGTTTCAAATTAATAATGATGACATTTTAAACAAAAAATAGTAAATAAAGCAATTGTTATATGCAAAGGAACTTAATATAGTTTGCAGCATTAATGAGTATGTATTTAAATTAATAAAAATTAAATAGCGAGAGGTCTTGTGTTGGTCCCATTAATTTTTTTTTTTTTGGGTAACCAAATTACCCCTCACGGTCTATCTTGTTTGAATTACATTTCTTTGTATTGTGAACTGACCTTAATATACAGTTTCATTTATTATTTATATGGTTCTGCCATATCTCTTTTTTCTATGTACCTGTTTTAAATAGGCTAAATCTCGATTTTACGGAGTGGGTTATACATCTATATTATTTACATGATTTATGTAAAGTCGTAATACCGTGATGTGTTATATATGGTTAGAAATTTTAAAAATAAAGTAGGTATGTTTTGGCAAAATACTCAATAATGTTGAATTTTTGAGTAATTTACATTCAATGTTACAATTTCACATAAAAATGATGAAATTTACTTAATTTTTATAAATTATATTGATATACTCGTATTACCCACTAGATATAGTAAGAAATAATCAGTGGTTCTCAAAATGTTGAACAAGTAACAACATTTTCTATTCTTATTAAATGTTTTTATATTGTTAAAATTGTTTTAATATTAATAAATTTATATAATTTAATAATTTTTATATTTATGGGTTAATATTAAATAAAAAATAAGATAATTTATAATTAAAATTTTTAAAAATATTTCAAATGTCATCTGTCACAAACAGAGAACTCTATACTACGTACCTGGAAGGGATTCAGTGCTATCTCCCCTACACAACGATCTGAGTCAGGCGCAAAAACAAAGATAGATAGATAGATAGTGTAGGATCGTCATCTCTGTCTAACTCATTGTACGAGTACGTCTATGCTATTTATGTTTGATCTTATATATGTCAATTATAGTTTTCTTTGCAACATAGGATTTGTTCTGTTTCGATATGATTTCCAATTAAAAAGTTATAACGGAAAACCCAAGAAAAATGTGATTTATAGGTATTGAAGTACCGCGTTTTTCCAAGTTCAAATTAAAATTTCACACCAAAAACGTCAAGATAGACGGCATATGTAAGCGAGGCGATTTTAGCATAGGACTTACTCTTTCAAATTCTTTTTTCAGATTTTCGAAAAGTTGATTACCTTTCGAATAATTAAACATAATATGCACATCAAAAAAATTTCGCGAAAACCGTTTTTACCTTCAACGGCTTGTTTTTTAATTTAGTTAGAAAGTATTTGATATCGTTAAGTTAAGAAAACATTCTCGATTAAAACGGTTATTAAAACCGTTTTTACCTTCAACGGCTTGTTTTTTAATTTAGTTAGAAAGTATTTGATATCGTTAAGTTAAGAAAACATTCTCGATTAAAACGGTTATTGTTTTATTACTTTTCATCAAGTTTTGTAAAAGCAATTTAAAAAACAAGCAATATACAGTATCAATAATTAAATTATTATTATAAGAATTTTTTTTGCAAGATTAGTCAAATAAATACATTTTTTATTGGAACCTACGTTATTTCAACCTTGGAGATTGTTCCGAAAATCCAAATTTTCAAATATATTTTTCCTTAAAAAACCTAGAAAGGTATAATCAGTGAGAAATATTAATTAAATTACTACATGATTAGAATAAAAATATTTCAGCACGTATTAAATGCACAGTAAAGCTTATCTTTAATCGTTTCCAAATTTCAGAAGAAAAAATGAAAACTAAGCTGATTTGCAGATGTTTAAAATTTTAGTGAAATTTCACATAAGTTTAAATTGTTAATAATTCGTTAACTGCTTATCGGAGCAAAAATCGTTTAAGATGGCACGAATGAGAATTCCAAACTGAATTAAAATTTTTAAACCGCGGTACCGTATCTTTAACCGGGTCAGAGTGGTTGATTAATTTGTGAAAAAGCGCTGATAAAAATTATTTAAAAATTATCGATACTTTACTTCTTTTGATGCCACGACAAATGTAAACTATTACAAATAATAAAATCTATTAGACTAATGCCCGTATTCATAAACACTCGTCAAAATTTTAAACGGTGCGTTATAATATTTATCCAACAAAAACAGTCGACATTGAAAGAAAAATCAAAATTTTGTTTGTCAAGTTTGATTCTATTTGTCAAAAATTATAACGAGCCGTTTTGACACTTTACGAGTGTTTATGAATATGGGCATTAGTAATAAAAATTTAATATTGTGTATATTTTGAGTGATTAAATCTTCTTTCATAAATTGTTGTTTTGGTTACCTATTTTTGAACATATCTCTTTGAGAGTTCATCCTAGTCAAAAAAAAAATGCAAGAACCCTTTCTGTACAAAAAGTAAAAATCTTTAAATTTGTATTCTTGTAAAATTTTGATACGGGCCACTGTTTTCGAGATAATAGCGAAAAACTCATTTTTTGCACCTTTGATCCAAGATGGCGGCTCACGCCGAGCCTCTCCAAGGTCACAAATTTGAATTTTTCATCTCCGTCTCGACCCAAACAACATATGTTAAAATCGTTTTTTCCCCACCTTTTGTAGGGTAAAAACCTCTATTGACTGGACTCTAATTATGCTTAACTTATTATTTTGTTTATATTTTACCGTATAGAAAGTAAAGAGTATTGTTAACAGTTAGTAAGAAACTCTAAATTGTACTTAAGAAACACAGAATAGCTTTAATAATATGAATTGAAAATGCGCTTCCATAAGAACTACATACATTCTGATTTGATTTAGGGTTTCCCGCCAAACGAAAATCTTAACCTCACTAATGTGGTCTATAAAAATATAATAAATTAACTAGACGAAACATTGTTACCAAACTTACCGTATTTAACTAAATCAAAAACAAATATTGCCATTTGCAACAAAATGAAGTAGGTACGTTAATAGTCAAATTGTTAATAATAATATAGTAAATTTTAAACAACTAGATGAACACACAATATCCTAACTGGAATAAAGTGCAGTTTATATGTTAATTTCCAAATTGTCAATAATGATACTGTAAATTTTAAATATAAACTAACGAAACAGTGTTGTCCAACTTGCCGTGTGTAACTAAATAAAAAACAAATATTCCTAACTGCAACGAAATGAAGAAGGCAATTAATTTTCAAATTGTTAATAATAATATATCAACATATTTGAAATGTATCTGTCACATGACAAGCAGAGAGCAACGGTTAATTTCCAAATTGCCAATAAAAAATAGTAAATTTAAAATATAATTAAACGAAACAGTATTGTTAAAAGTGTAACTAACTAAAAATTAATATTCCTAACTGCAACATAATGAAATAGGCACGTTAATTTTTAAATTGTTGATAATAATATAAAAAAATTAAATATACATATTAACCCGGCAGCGGGCAAGTGGGGTGTGGTACACCCCACTCACTTTATAATTGTCGCCATTTTTGCAATAACGGCCGTACACCATCATCTAGCCATCTACCTTTCGCAAATATATTGGTCTGTCAATACGCAACAGGATTCAGTCTCAACTAAATTGCGGAAAGAGTAACATCAAATCAAAGTGACGTGGGGTGTATTAAACCCCACCTGCCCATAAACGTAACATAATTTCTCTGAAGTGTACTGATACGAATATACTTATTTTGAAATTTCAAGGTACATTTTATATATCTTTTATATATTACTGAATTTTATTTAGTTTTTCTAAAGTGTAGGATATAATATTTTGAAAAAGATTAGGCGCATTTGTTGGCCTCGTGGAAAGAAATAGATACTGAAGAGGAAGTCAATAAATAAAATTTGTGATGATGACAATGAATAACCATCGCAGAAAAAATTAAATTCAAAGCAAGGTCGCTGCACAGAATCTCCTAGGACGAGAGATAAAAAAAAGAAAATACGTCTACAAGTCATGTCAAACATATTTGTACAGTGTGAACACTGAAAACCGTGACATAGGCGTTTAACATGGGAAAACAGTTTTTTTCAAATATTATCTGTCCCGTACGACTATAGTGGGAGCTTTTGATATGGTTAGAAAGATTATTTAATTTGGCATCGAAGAGTATCTAAATGCTCTTAATTTAATGCGTTATTATTGAAATATTTACGAAAATATAATGCTACTTGACAGTTTATTACTTATAACTTACTAAAAACAGTAATCATGGAAACGTATTCGGTAGCTGACTTGGTTAAATCAAGGCTCCAGGGAACAATCAAGGCTCCATGATAATTTTTCACTAGTTCAAATCCCTGCCGGTTCAAGTTAATATTTTTATTATTTTTATATTTATTTTTTACAATTTATTATTAAATAAATTACAAAATTAAAACAAATAATTTTTTGGTACATCAAGTATTTTATTGACTAAATGTACAAGAAGTGAAATAAATATGTAAATTTAAGCCAAATTAAATTTAGTCTTATGGTCGTCATTAACGCAACTGGTTTTTCCAAATTTTAAAATGATTCGTCTATTTCGTTCATGAGATGCAATTTGTCTATCAGAATATATCGTAGCAAAAAAGTCTCGAATTTCTCGTAAACTCATCCCTTGATTGTAAAATTTAATTATACTAATTTTTTCTTCTAATGAAAAATCCACTAGGTTTACAAAGTTTTCGGAAAAAATATTAACTTGAACCGGGAGGGATTTGAACTAGTGAAAAATTATCATAAAGCCTCGATTTAACCAAGTCAGCTACCGAACACGTTTCCATGATTACTGTTTTTAGTAAATTATAAGTAATAACTGTCAAGTAGGATTATACTTAAATATTTCAATAATAAGGCATTAAATTAGGAGTATTTAGATACTCTTCAATGCCAAATTAAATAATCTTTCTAACCATATCAAAAACTCCCACTATAGTCTTACGGGACAGATAATATTTGAAAAAAACTGTTTTCCCATGATAAACGGTTATGTCACGGTTTTCAGTGTTCACACTGTATACATATGTAGAGCACGCGATAATTTACTGTGAAAATTGCAGCATATTTGAATCTTCATAACTTCTCTGTAGCTAAAAGCAACTTAGTAAATGTTTTTTTTATATCATAAGTTCACTTTTCAAGTTTAAGAATTTTATTTATTTTTGTTTGTAATATTTATATTTTTCTTTGTTTTTATAATATAATGCCAAAGAATATTTTCAGTGAGTGTTTATAAGTTCTATTTTTTTTAAATAAATAATGAAATAATTTTATTGTTTCTTTTTTCCGTTGAACGAGGAGCTTCTAAAACATCAACAAATATAATAATATCTAAAAAAAAATTACCGGATGTTTCATAAAATTAAAGTTAAATTGGGGTTTGTTACACCCCACCTGCCCAAATTTGTAATTTTTTTTTCACCTGCCCACTGCCGGGTTAAGATGAAACAGAGTTGCCACATTTGCCGAATATAACTAAGTAAAAAAGAAAATATATCCCTGAAGTAGGAACGTTAATTTCCAAATTGCCAATAATAATATAGAAAATTTTAAATACAACTAGAAGAAACAGTGAAACATACAAGAGCCGTATGTAACTAAATAAAAAACAAATATTACTAACTACAATGCAATGAAGTAGGTACGTTAATTTCAAATTCGCCAATAATAATATAGTAAATTTTAAATAATTAGACAAAACAGTGTTGCTAAACTTCATTATGAAACTAAACAAAACTAACCTAACTTAACCTAACTGCAATAAAGTGATGATTTACGTTAATTTCCAAAGTATCCATAATAAAATAGTAAATTTCAAATATAACTAGACGAAACAGTGTTGCCAAACTTACAGTATTTAACAAAGAAAAAAATCGAATATTCCTAACTGCAGTAAAGTGAAGTATGTACGATAATACAATTTTAAATAATTAGGCGAAGCAGTGTTGTCAACCTTACCGTAATTTTTAATATAACCAGAAGAAACGCTGACGCCAAACTTATCGTATATACAAGCAAATAAAAAACAAATAAAGTGAAGTACATAGAATAATTTCCAAATTGCCAATGAAAATGTAATAAATTTTAAATTTAACTACATGAAATAATGTTGCCAAACTTACCGATTGTAACATAATAGAAAACGAATATTCCTAACTGGAATAAAGTGAAGTACGTACGTTAATTTTCAAATTGTCAATAATAATATTGTAAATTTGAAATTTAATTAAACGATTCAGTGTTGTCAAACTTGCCGTATATAATTAAATAAAAAAATATTCCTAAATGCAGCAAAATGAAATAGGCACGCTAATTTTCAAATTGTTAATAAGAATATATTTTTTAATAGCAGTGTTTCCAAACTTATCTTATATAACTAAATAAAAAACAAATATTCCTAACTGCTATAAAGTGAAATCGGTACGTAGTTTCCAAATTACCAATAGCAATATAGTAAATTTTAAATATAATTGACCTAAACATTGTTGCCAAACTTGCGCTATGTAACTAAATAAAAAACAAATATTCATAATTGCAAGAAAATTAAATAGGCACGTTAATTTTCAAATTAAAAATAATATAAATATATATATATATATATATATATATATATATATATATATATATATATATATAAAGTTTATTTTAAATTCACTGTATTACCTATAGTATAATAATCTATCAATAAGATATATTCAAATTAAGCAGTGGCAAGAATCAGCATGTAACAATTTCATATGTGACTATGCACGATGTTCCGCTATGTGGCACAAACAGCGCAGCGCAACCTGCTGGTACAATGACCTCAAGGTGATGTCATAGCCTGGGGCACGCATTGCCGAGTGTTACCGAGTACCGAGACCTAGAAACACAAGAATGCGAATACTGCATGCACTTTATCTCCTGGAATGAGGATTGTGTATCTACAACGCTCCAAGCATTCGTTGGGATAAATAGGTATGATGTACAGAGAGAAAATTGAACGAGGGTTCACTGGATAAAATTGCAAAAATCTGAACGTATGTACTTTGCGGTACTTCGTTCCAAATGGGGCCCTCCATTCGTATTTTTTTATTATTTTAAATGAAAGTTCATTTAATTTTGAAGCAATTCGTTGTATTAAAAAGTCATAATTGTTTTTAATTTAACTGCATTAGATTTTTTATGCCTTACTAGTATGTTATTGTTTTATAATAACCTCAACATTAGGTCCGTTATTGAGTAAATAATGCCCTAGGGCGTATTAAGTTGCTATGGTAATGTTGACAACAAACTGAGGTTAATAACATTGATACTAACATAAAGTGTAGTTAAGATTACGAAGCATTGTGAAATGTAGTCGTTTATAATCATATTTGTTTCATCACAATTACAAACCAGCATACTTCTTATTCTTAGTAATAACTGTAACAAGGTAGGAATAGTGAAATAACAAGTAATAACTTTAATATAAACTCTTCTAAATTATAGTTTCAATATCAACATTTTAATTCTGTTATCTTTATAAGTCAAAATTCTGTTTAGAAATAATAATCAGTATTCTCTCATATATCTGTTTAGTCTAGATGTCAACGGCGTAGACATTTATTGTTTTGACAATTAACTATATAACTTATTGGCTACACTACGTGAAGTCTTGTTATTTTGCTATGGATGCTACACCCTCGCACCCTTCTTTAGATATACGTTGAAGAGATAACACTTTGTTTTAAGGCAGTCAGACATGTAGTCTGTGTTTAGTTTTTGGGTGTTTACGCCATGACTCGGAATTAGGGTTACAAGATAATAATGTAACAGTTAGTTTGTGTTCAGTGTAATCAATAATTATAAGTTAGTATTATTCATGTAAATATGTGTAAATAAAAGTTTAGTAGCTTAATATATTGTGCGTGCCATCCATTTAAGATGTGTTCATCATCTATCATCAAGTGGTTAGTGATAGTGTGAGTGTAAGAGCGTATTCCTCCTCAATAAAGCAGTAGTCGTTCGGTGAAGTGTCCACCAGTTAGATGAAGTCACCGTTCAAGAAAACAGGAGAAAATGTGTCATCGTTTCGGTAAGAGAACAAAGAGAAAACAGAATCTTCTGACCCCCCCCCCCCCCCTTTTACATAACATTGGTCGTCCATATTGACAGAAAAATACAACAAGAAATATATTTTTTGTTTGAAAAAATGCTTTGTTTACAGAAATAAATTATTACCTAGATACCGCATTCACAGGCTACTTTGTAAGTTGTATTAAAATTTTGTGATTTATTATTTTTGTTTGATAAATTCTAGTCAGACAAAATGTTTATTATGAATTTCTAGTAAGACATAAAACGTTGAAGGCACCACGGGTGTTAAACGACAATAATGTCCTTATAACAACCCTTGGTACCTTAATTACTACTGCGAAACCTTTGCTATATTTCTCGCAACAGTTTTTATATTAGGCTGCGCGAAAAAGATAGCAATACTGTAACGTCACTGTAACACTGAAAACAAATTCAAATATCTTGCAAATTATTTATTAAAAAAATGTTTTTTTTACCTTAATCAGTATTTATTCAGTAGTACTTCAAGTACAAAGTGTACATTTTACAATTTTTTGTTATGGTGGACCCCATTATCATTTACTAAAGAAAGATAATTAAACAACTTTTTACCTCTCGCTAAGAGAGGTATTGGATTCATGCTAAAATTCGCATATCCAGAATATCCCTAGAATACGATTTTTAAAATGATGTCTCTGTGTGTGTGTGTGTGTGTGTGTGTGTGTGGATGTGTGTATGTGTGTGTGTGTGTGTGTGTGTGTGTGTGTGTGTGTGTGTGTGTGTATGTATGTCTGGATGTTGTAGTCACGATTCCTCAAAAACTATAAGACTTAAAAAATATTTAACTGCAGTTTCCTCAATCTGACATTCCTGGGAAGAGCTGAAAAGGTTTTGGTAACAATTGAACAACCGGAAGTAGTAGTTTCTTAGAAAAAATCTTCTAAATATAATTTTTTGGGAGTTTTTTTTTATTAAATATTGAAGAACATAAAATTCTCCATCTAATACACTTAAAATTTTTATTATATCTTGTATAGATTTAGAGATAAAGACTCTATAATTTATAAAGTAAACTAATCGCAGAGGCCAAGGCACTAAGGAAACCAGTTGACAAATTCCAATGTTTATAACATGACACATGTCATTGTCAAATATCAACAGTTTTAGTGACATTCTGATAGCTTTTTCAGGGAAGTATATTTAACTTTTCTTATTGTTTTATTAATTAAATATTTAAAATTATAGGTAAAATTGTGGTAAAATGCATATATCCATCAGAAATACCGCCAATCTGGTTAATGAATTGGAACAATTTTTGACATTCAGAAACTTCCTCATACAATAAAAAATAGATATAATTAGAATTATATGTGTGCAGAAGACATGTTCAATATAATAAAAAATAAAATTTGGGTTCTGTAAGATTTTGTTATAAAACGACGGTTCGAAAGTGAAGTGCAATACAATACTTATATAGCATAATATGGAAATGGCGAGAGGTCTTGTGCTGGCCACAACAGATTTTTTATTTATAGTTTTCTGTAGTTCTCTTTTTGCATTTGTAATCAAGGCTTAGGGACATACAAATTATCAAATGAGACACCTTACGTTTTTGTATATTTGGAAACTACGTAAAATTACGAATTCAACTACTCGTATATGCTTGAAGTGAATTTTTAATGAAGAAATAAATTCCAAAAACATATTTTTTTTACAAAAATGGTCAATTGTTTTCAGAGCAAGGTTTATCATCTTAATTATTCATAAATGAAATATATAAAGAATTGCAAAATACCGCGGTATTAAATACAGGTATTCCGTTATCCGAAAACTTAAATATCTAAATACTTACTTAATCCTGCACCTTTCTACCCTTATCTAAATTCTAAATAATGGTTTTAAAATTTGCCCCGGTATTGCAAACCCTAATCATGGTGTCTTATAAGGAGATTTTCCTTGCGGATGTCTCTGTAGGGGTATGAGCAGTTTAAATTTTAAATCATGTTATATACGAGGTGTGGCTATTAAATAACGAGATTTATTTTTTGCCAGCTTCTCTATAAATTTGGTAATATTACAGTGTGTGTCATATTAATTTGTGCCTCCATTCACTTTTAAAATTTCAAGATAATTAGGCAAACCATTCGGCTATAGCCTTTGATTGAAGTTAACCGTTTTCTTGTAGTCCGCCGAAATTATGTTAGTGTTAATATGAAATTATGTGCCAAACTTGAAAAATCCGCTACAAAAATGTACGAATTATTGAAGAATGTTTATAGTGATGAGGGTCTATCTAGTACTCAAGTTTTCAAGCAGTTTAGAAGATTTAAAGGACGAAAAGTCATTGGAGACGGACGGGAAGAAAAAGGGCTGAAATGTGAAAAAACGGCTCATGAATTCTCCATGAAGACGACGCGCTGGAACACAACGCCGTCTATAGAGACATTTATGACGAGACACAAAATCACCGTGTTAATACATCACCCGTACTCACCTGACCTAGCGCCATTTGACTTGCTGTTATTCCCAATTTTAAATTTGCACCATATTCGGGGTCGCCATGCAGTTATAGAAAAAGTATCAGAGCTTATGAACAACCTAACAAAAAAGGCCTGCAGATATTGCTTCCAACAATGGAATATTCACATCGGGCGGTGTAGGGTTCGGGGAAGAGGGTACAGGTGTCTCATTTTCGATGTTTTTTAGTGTATCTCGGGATATATTACTGATAGAGCAAAATCGTTTGCACATTCCAGGGTCAACTTTTTGAGAAAAGTTTAATAGTCACCACGAGAATTTTCGACCTTCTTTTGTTTCTGAGCTACAGGCAAAAACTTGTTTTTCGCTAGTTTCGAAAATATCTCATAACTTGTTTATTATGGTAGTTAAAAAAAATTGTTTAAACAAATTTTGTACCGTTTTATAGGTAAAATAAAATGGCGTAATTAGATTTTTTGAAAACTTCTTAATTCTCGAGATATAACACGAACATATGATTTTTTAAATGGCAACCTATATTGAAAATAGTCTCATCTTTTTTCAATGATATATATAATAAGTCTACATTCTTTTGTTTTACACATGAAAAAAAGATGAATTATTAATTTTTTGGGGCGAAAAAATTGAAAATTATTAATAAAATAAATGAAATGAACTATAATAGTTCATCATTTGTTTATTTTGATTCCAAATCTGTTCATTATATTCTCAAAATTATTTTAAACCAATTATTTTCGCCGGATTAGTTAAATTATTATTTAAAGTCCAACAGTTGACTTTGACACAATTCGAAAAAAAAAAAATGTTTAATATGCTTTTAAAGTAAATAAATTTAAAAAGTGTGTAAAACTGAACACATAATATCAAAAATTGAAAATTGATGAACTATAATAGCTTTTATCATTTCTTTCTTAATAGTCCAGTCAATAGAGGTTTTTGCCCTACAAAAGGTGGGGAAAAAACGATTTTAACATATGTTGTTTGGGTCGAGACTGGGATGAAAAATTCAAATTTGTGACCTTGGGGAGGCTCGGCGTGAGCCGCCATTTTGGATCAAAGGTGCAAAAAATGAGTTTTTTGCTATTATCTCGAAAACAGTGGCCCCTATCAAAATTTTAGAAGAACACAAATTTAAAGCTGGTTACTTTTTATATAAAAATGGTTCTTGCATTTTTTACCTAGGATGAACTCTCAAAGAGTTATGTTCAAAAATAGGTAACCAGAACAACAATTTATGAAAGAAGGTTTAATCACTCAAAATATACACAATATTAATTTTTTAATACTTAGCCTAATAGATTTTGTTATTTGTAACAGTTTACATTCGTCGTGGCATCAAAAGAAGTAAATTATAGATGATTTTTAAATAATTTTTGTCAGCGCTTTTTCACAAATTCACCAACCACTCTGACCCGGTTAAAGATACGGTACCGCGGTTTAAAAATTTTAATTCAGTTTGAAATTCTCCTTAATATCCTGTTAAACGATTTTTGCTCCCATCAGCGGTTAACGAATTATTAACAATTAAAATTTATGTGAAATTTCACTAAAATTTTAAACATCTGCAAATCAGCTTAGTGCTCACTTTTTCTTCTGTATTTTGGACACGATTAAAGATAAGCTTTACTATGCATTTAATATGTGCTGAAATTTCAGAAGAAAAAATGAAAACTAAGCCGATTTGCAGATGTTTAAAATTTTAGTGAAATTTCATATAAGTTTAAATTGTTAATAATTCGTTAACCACTCATCGGAGCAAAAATCTTTTAACATGATATTAAGGAGAATTCGATACTGAATTAAAATTTTTAATCTGCGGTACCGTATCTTTAACCGGGTCAGAGTGGTTGATGAATTCGTGAAAAAGCGCTGACAAAAATTATTTAAAAATCATCGATAATTTACTTATTTTGATAAGACGACAAATGTAAACTGTTACAAATATCAAAATCTATTTTGAGTGATTAAATCTTCTTTCATAAATTGTTGTTCTGGTTACATATTTTTGAACATAACCTATAGAGTAAACAGTCCCACAACCATGCAACATGTTATACCGGGTGGTGGTGATTAGGGGTGAAGACAGGGATTTAACATGAGATTATTCATTTTGGAGTGCAAAGTTGTTCACAGAATTAAATGTTACATACAAAGCTGTGTTTACATTTCTTCTTTCATTTCTAGTTTCTGTACAATTGTAAACAGATATTCCAAAATTTCTACTAATTCAAAGCAATAAGCATGACATGACATTATAGAAAACAATATTATTTAGTTCAGAGTGATTTTTTTTTGTATAAAGTAAATTAAATGATGTATGTTTATTCGAATTAGGAACGTGTCTTTATAATAAAGACTTTATGGTTGAAATAGTTATCAAAGAATATGGAATTACTTCTTCATAAGTTAGATAGACCTTTGACGTTGACCTTGATTACTGCTACGATATGACATAAATTTTGTAATTTAATTTTACAATTACGAGAAACATAATATAAAATGCAAAAACAGTTTTGCACGTAACGTTTAATTCACAACAACCAGACTGCAGTTGCCGTAAAATTATCATGAGAGCAGTTAATTGCATAAAACTAATATCCCATGCTCATCCCTTCTCTAGTATCATCATGTCAAGCTGATCTATATTAGATCGATAGATCATCGTTGTTTTCACTTTTCACACAAAAATATCAAACTTTTAATGAACTGAGCAGGGTGATCTACTGTAAAAATATTCATGGTTATCTTTTGACTTGGTCCAAAATTGCGAGAAGAACAATTACATTAACATTAACATTAACATTAACATTAACATTAACATTAACATTAACATTAACATTAACATTAACATTAACATTAACATTAACATTAACATTAACATTAACATTAACATTAACATTAACATTAACATTAACATTAACATTAACATTAACAATTACATTAACATTAACATTAACAAAAATAATAATAATAATATTTAATAATAATAATTAATAATTAATAATAATAATTGATAAAAAATAAAATATAATAATAATTAATAATAATAATTAATAATAATAATTAATAATAATAATTAATAATAATAATTAATAATAATAATAATTAATAATAATAATTAATACTAATAATAATAATAATTAACTTAAAGATAACTTCTTTAAAGAACTACAAGAAATAGTAGACAGAAGTGAAAAGAGAGTAATAATAATGGGAGACCTTAACGGGAGGGTAGGAAATAAGAATGGTGGAATAGAGTGGTGCTTAGGAAGGAATGGAGAAAATGTGATGAATACAAACGGGGAAAGAATAGTAGACTTTTGCCTAGAGAATGAATTTAAAATCGGAAATACACACTTCAAGCACAAAGAAATACATTAAATAACTAGACAAGTTATAAGCAGAAATGAAAAATCGATTATAGATTATTTCCTAATTAACATAGACAGCTGGAATAGAGTAAAAGACATAAAAGTAAAAAGAGGACCAGAGATTGGAAGCGACCATTTCCTTCTAAATCAAGAAGTAATCACAAAAAACGAAACCAAAAGTAAGATAGTAAATAAGAAAATAAAATTCCATGAACTTAGAAGACAAGAGATAGAAGAAAATTTTCAAAAGAACGTCAACGAAGAGTTTAAGAAAAAAGCAAAAGAAAAAGAAAGAAACATAGAAAAGAAATGGAAGAACTTCAAAAAGATAATACTAGAGGCAGCAGAAAAAAGCTGCGACACGAGTAGAATAGTGAACAGAAACACAAATAAAACTAGATGGTGGTCGGAAAGGGTAAAAGTTGCAGTGAAAGAAAAAAAGAACAAGTGGAATAAATATCTACAAACGAAAGAACCTATAGAGTATAAAAAATATAAAGAACAAAGGAAAAATGTAAAAAGAGTAATAAAGGAAGAAAAAGAAAAAGCATGGAGAGAATTTGGTGAAAAAATGAAAAACGCATACAACGAAAACAAGAAATTATTTTTTGGAACACATAAAAATATAAGACAAAAGAAGACAGCAACAATTACGAACATTAAAGATAAGGAAGGAAAGACGATAGCAGAAGAAGACAGAATAATGGACAGATGGAGACAGTATTTCATAGACCTACTAGAGGGAAAGGATACTAAAGATCAAGAACAACAAGAAAGCCATCGCACAAGAACAAAGGAAACAGAAATAACACAGAAAGAAGAAATAAGCTTGAAGGAAATAATAGAAGCAATAAGAAAAACCAAAAGAGGAAAAGCTCCCGGACATTACAAAATAACAGCAGACATGCTGAAAGCACTACCCGAATCAGCACTACAGGAACTTCAAGACATAATGAATGAAGCGCTAAAAGGAATAACACCAACAGAATGGTAAATAGGTATTATAACACCAATATTTAAAAAAGGAGATAGCAGAGATTGCCAGAACTATAGAGGAATTACCCTAATAATCACAGTGGCCAAAATATATGCAAGAATCCTGGAGAGTAGATTAAGAACAGAGCTGGAAGAATCGTCAGAGGAAACTCAATTTGGTTTTAGACCAAATAGAGGAGTAAATGATGCGATAATCATACTAAGACAAATAGGGGAAAAGGCAATAAAAGAAGGGAGAAACGTACATGTGTGCTTCATTGATCTAGAGAAAGCGTTTGATAGAATCAATAGAGAAGACATATGGAAAACGCTAGGAAACAGGGGAATATCAAATACGTTAATAACAGGAATTCAGAGCCTATATTCAAAGACTAAGAGCTATATAAGTGTGAAACAAAAGACCTCCAATACATTTGAAACTACAGCCAGAGTAAGACAAGGGTGCATTTTGAGCCCGCTTCTGTTTACGCTAATTCTTGACGAAGGAATAAAAGACACAAAGAAAGAAGTAAAGAAATACTACATAGGACATTGGAAATTGAGAAGAGTGGAAATAGCAAAACTATGCTATGCAGTTGACATGGTCATCATAGCAGAAGACGAAAAAACGTTAACAAGGAATATAGAAATATATGATAAAGCGCTACAAAAATTAAATATGAAGATCAATAAAGAAAAAACGAAAACCATGATACTAGGAAGAAATGAACAACACCACACGATACAACTAAAAAATGAAAATCTACAGCAAGTCCAAAAATTTAAATATCTGGGGTCAATTATTTCAGAAGATGGAAGATTTGATGAAGAAATAAAAGAAAGAAGAACAACAGGAGGCAAAATATTCAATAGCATCAAATTCAGCTTCTTAGGAAAGAAAGAAATACCGAAAGAGACCAAAGTACAAATATTTAAGAAAGTAGTGACACCTATACTAATACATGGAGTTGAAACATGGACATTAACGCAAAGACAAAAAGAAAAAATTACGGCCATCGAAATGAGATTCTTGAGAAAACCAGAGGGACAGAATTGAAAACACAACCTATAGACAAAACTTAAAAGTAAAATCAATAGAAGATAAGACAGCAGAAGGACAACTGAGATGGTATGGTCATGTAGAAAGGATGGGAGAGGAGAGAATAGTTAAAAAGGTGTTTGAAGCAAAAATTGGAAGAAAGAAACCACGAGGACGACCAAGAAGAACGTGGCTGGAAGAAGTAAAGGATGCAGCGCAAAGAAGAGGTCTAACTTGGGAAGAAACGAAGACAGCAACACAAGATAGAGCAGAGTGGAAAGAAATATGGAGAAGACCAACGAACCAGAACTCAACCCCCTCTTCCGCAAGCCGGGGGAACGCCTTACATCCGTGAGGGTAGTAAGGTGCAGGATTAAGTACGAGGGGAGTTTTTTATGTTATCTACCTAGCTATGAAAACAACGAGTTAGAGAACAAATAAAATTTTATTTTTCAACGTAAGAACTGTTAATATTAACACACTTATTCCAACGTTTTTCTAATAAAGCTACGCCTGCAAAAAAAAATCTTTTGGTAATTCTGCAAAATACGACTCCACTGCGTTTTCCAAGTCATCATTCGATAAAAAGCGACTCTCTCTCAAATGTTTTTTGAGTTTTGGAGAGAAATAATAGTCGGACGTGGTCAGGGCTGTAAGGTGGATGTTATAATTCGTCAAAGCAGCATTCATTGACTACTGCTTGAACAATTCGTGCTTTATGCACCCTCCAGTTGTTGTGCAGAAGCAGCATTTTCCGAGCATAATTGTGGGGTCTTTTTTTCCGTATAGCCGGTTTCAAGTTCTTAATTGTGTCTTTGTAGACATGAAAATGTCACAGTAACTTGACATAAGAAAATTGTCACGATAGCATATTGTTTTCATAGCTAGGTAGATAACATAAAAAACTCCCCTCGTACATACGTACATACATACATACATACATACATAAATAAAATCACGCGTTTCCCACTTAGTGGGTTAGCAAAAACCCGAAAATAATAAGAAAAGGGATGAAAGTAAGAGCTCCACTGAATCACTTAACTTTTTAAGTAAGTAAATAATTAATAATAATAATATTTAATAATAATAATTAATAACAATAATTAATAATAATAATAATAATAATAATAATAGTAATAATTAATAATAATAATAATAAATTATTAATTATAATTAATAATAATAATGAATGATAATTAATAATAATAATAATAATAATTAATAATAATAATAATAATAATAATAAAAATAATAATAAAATAAAAATAATAATAAAAAATAATAAAAAAATAATAATCAAAAAATAATTACAAAAAAATAATAAATAATAAATAATAAATAATAAATAATAAATAATAAATAATAAATAATAAATAATAAATAATAAATAATAAATATAAATAATAAATAATAAATAATAAATAATAAATAATAAATAATAAATAATAAATAATAAATAATAAATAATAAATAATAAATAATAAATAATAAATAATAAATAATAAATAATAAATAATAAATAATAAATAATAAATAATAAATAATAAATAATAAATAATAAATAATAAATAATAAATAATAAATAATAAATAATAAATAATAAATAATAAATAATAAATAATAAATAATAAATAATAAATAATAAATAATAAATAATAAATAATAAATAATAAATAATAAATAATAAATAATAAATAATAAATAATAAATAATAAATAATAAATAATAAATAATAAATAATAAATAATAAATAATAAATAATAAATAATAAATAACAAATAATACGGGTAAAACTGAAATAACGATTAGCTACACGTGTAGGTACCAGTAATTTTTCACATTTACTTCGGAGACATGCGCTGCGTAGGGAGCCGGCAATCTGCCTCGCATCGTACATTTAACAGGCTCCACCCGATCCCCGCACCGCACCTAAAAGCGCCTTTACTAAACATGCCTCGGGTACTTTTACTTATGTATATATGATGCAAGCTATCTCTCCGACAAATATCGAAAATCTGCTAACGGTTAAAACTTTACTATAGATAAAAAAATAATCGAAATCATCCCCTATCGTACCCCCTTGATGGATGATTTTTTAAAAACGCTAAAACACTTTATTTCTTACCAAAAGCATAAATAAGAATTTTTATATTCCTAACTTGAGAAATGATGGGTTCTCCATACAAATTTTCATCCCCTATTTCACCCCCTTCAAGTTTTATTTTCGCGACAAAAGGTAGCCTATGTCCTTCCTTCTCCTAGGTCCAATCTATCTCTATACCAAAATTCATCAAAATTGGTTCAGCGGGAGAAATGATGGGTTCGAACATACAATTTTTCATTCTCTATTTCATCCCTTCAAGTTTTATTTTCGCTACAAAAGGTAGCCTATGTCCTCCTAGGTTCAATCTATCTCTATACCAAAATTCATCAAAATTGGTTCAACGGTTCAGGCGTGAAAACGTAACAGACAGACAGACATAGTTACTTTCGCATTTATTATATTAGTATGGGTTTAATATTAACAACTAAATAAAGAAAAAATCAAAATCACAATTTTTTTTTTTTTATTGCAATAATCAATAAAGTTAACAATGATGACAATTTGTGTGATAGTTATTTTTATTATTGCAATCAGATTTAATCTACTGTAGGTGAAATTTGTTGTAATCAAATAAAACTACATTGTTATTAACTGTAAAACTTTTCGTTGTTGTAATCAAATTTAGTCTTTTGTATTTATTTATTTATTTAAGAAAAATTTGAAAGTTTATTTGTTCTAATGAAATAAAACTACACTGTAATAAACTGCAAAAGTAATAGACGTGAGAAAGAATATATAATATATACCTGGAAATCAAAATTTTCAATTTTGTTCTTTCCCAGAGAATTTAATTTTGATACTGGATTATTTAAATTTCTTTTTGTTTTCAGCTAGAGTCCTATTTACTGTACTTTGTGAAATATTTATTTTAGAACCTTGCTTATGCTTTCGATTCATTTGATTATTAAATTTTGATAATTCAATTTTTTTCAAGTTTTATCTTGCGCTACACGCCAATGATAAAAATTTCATTGTCCAATTAACCAAAGAATTACTCATCATGCGTCAGTGACGTTCAATTCATTATTCACTTGTGCAATTGTACTAATAGAGCGGTACAAACTTTCATCCCTATTTTACCCCTTTAAGTTTATTTTCGCGATGTCCAATCTATCTCTATACCAAAATTCATCAAAATTGGTTCAGCGGTTTAGGCGTGAAAACGTAACAGACAGACAGACAGACAGACAGACAGTTACTTTCGCATTTATTATATTAGTATGGATGTATGCAAATATCAAATATAACGTTAAGTATCATGTATAAGATATATTTTCCGACGACCACTACGAAAAGTACATAAATTCACACCCTAAACTATTACTGAAAGTTGGTCATTGCACATCACTACCAAAGCTGTGTGAAATGAAAGCTCGTTAAGGCGATTGCCGGTGCTACGCAAACAGCACTTTAGTAGAAATCAAACTACACTAGTAAATATTAAGTTATAACTTCAAATTTGATACCATTGTATAGTAGATAGATCAATGCATGGGGTTGGCCAATTATTTTGCATAATTATTAATTTCTATTGCTTTTAAATTTAGTTCAAAAAACATCATAAAAATGGCTATTTTAAAATTTATTTTTAACAAGATAACTGTATTTTATACAAAAAATGTTTGGGTCACGCCCATAGCGCCCACCTTTAGTAGTAAGTCTGTGAAAAAAAATCTAAATTATATCTTTTAGTTTAGCTGTGATTTGATTTCTACTAAACCCCTTTTTGCCGCTTATTTCAGAAATTGGAACGATAGACTATGGAGGAGAAAATGTTAGGAGAATATGTTCCCCCTCTACTACACACATCTCCTCTCTCACTCCAACAATTCGCTTCACAACCACGGGCTGAGTTTTCCCCTTATGCTTTAAACAAGGACAAAGACATATAAAAGCAGATACAGAGAAATAAACTTAGCAATTTTAAAAGTAGTGGGGGAACGTAAGAAGTTTGTCTGCACTAGTGTCATACTAGCTACAAAAACTGATTTCGCTGAGCGACCGGCAATGCTCTTAACCAGATGCGTTCGCAACTGTGTGATACGATTTTATCACACACTGCGATAACTGAGCGAACTAACCTAAAAATTTGTATAGGCGTTTAAAGTTTAGATCTCAGCGCCACTACGGATAAAATTTGAAACCCTGCGAGAGACCTTCAGAGTTTATAACCTATGTTTACAATGAACGTATAACTGCAATTTTTCATTTTTCTAATTTTATTTTAAGTTCTAGTGCTGTTTTTTCGTAATTAAACAATCTTTTTAAACACTAATTTTCGTATGTTTATAGTTTCTTTTATCATATTATTTCTTATATACTTTTGCATCTATATTTCTTTTGCAATTTGTCTAATTCATATTGTTGTGTACCGATGTGCAATTCATGGAAAAAACGTATACCAAATTTCGACTTTTTTCGATTTCCAACCGATAATTCTAAAGTACAAATAAAAAAATATTTTGACAAATACGAATCGGTCAGTTGGAAAAAAGTGTGGATAGACGTATTGAAAATTGGAGAACGTGAGCCCTTTCATGAAAGTGTGCTCCTTACATTTTAACGAAGAAAGTTTTACTAAATCTAGAGGTAAGTGTGTACAAATATTGTGCAAACCAAAATATTTCATTATGTAGAGAGTGCAATCTTTTGAAATGCTAAACAAGATCCATTCACCGTAAATATCTAAAGAAAAACCCAATACCGACATTAAATTCACCAGTAACGTCAATAACAAATGAAGACGATCCTGGCCCATCTAATCGACTAAATGTGCGGAATCGAGCCAAAGAAACTGTTGACAGTCCTGTTATGAGCACTTTTTGTGAAGACAATCTTAGTGAAAATTTACTCAATTCGACATCGGTACACAACAATATGAATTAGACATATTGGAAAAGAAATATAGATGCAAAAGTATATAAGAAATAATATGATAAAAGAAACTATAAACACACGAAAATTAGTGTTTAAAAAGACTGAATGTTTCTAACAGGGTTTCTAAAATTCGCCACCAGAGTGCATATTGCTGGGCTGGAAATCCCTATGTAAAAATTTGACAGTTGCAAATAATTTGTTAAATTTATACGGATTAAGAAGGCTGGACCCTGATTTATCAGATTTTAACATAATTTTTGGTGAATTCTGATAACAATGATGTAAACATAATGACCGGTAGTATTTATTCTTAAACAGGGGTGATTAAGCGTTGACTAAAGTAACAAATTCAGTTGTTTCTTAATCACTCCAATGTAATTCTAAATGGTAGTCATGGTAATTAGTTAGTTAGGGTGACTAAAATTTTGAGTAAATACTACCGGTCAATCTGTTTTAATATTTTTATGAAAATTTTAAATTGTTTTTTTTTTTGTGGTTGTCTGAAAAATATCTTGTACACCACGTGCTGAAAGGGTATTTCACACTCACGTGATTAAACCACTAGCCTTCGGCTCGTGGCTCAAACTTCACGTTCGTGTGAAATATCCAACTTTCAGCACTAATTATACAATATACTATAATATTTACGTATATTACTATAAAGAATAAAAGTATTAAAAACAACAAAATTCTTATACAAAAATTGTAGGTCTATAATTTGTCATATATATTTACCGCACGCAAAAACTTCAAAACATTGCGAATCTTACCAGAATCTGTTAAAATCAAAAAGAGGTCTTGATCCAGTTAATATAGCCGTCTGACAACTGAATTCACCATCCCTGAATCAAATTTGATTCTCTGATCAACAAAATTTGACACTGTTGCATAGTTAAAACTGTTGATCTCCAAGGTAGATCAGAACATGATTTACAGATCAGTGTTGATCAGAGAATCAAGACTTGATTAACGGTTGGTGAATTTGGTGGTAAATGGATCATACTGTGCATACGCAAGAAGAATGTGTTGCACTGTCAGAGCAGTATCACATCTGTTGCACATAGGGGGATTATCCCGACTTAGACGGTACCCATGTGTCAGACTTGTATGCCCCATTCTCAGGCGATAGATCTTGACATGATCCCTTCTGGTAAGATCACTTGGCATGAAAAATGGTGCAACAGACGGCTTGATGGTTTTAAGATGGTTCTGTACCCCATCCCATGTGCGCTGCCAAATAGCCAATACCTCTTTTTTCAGATGAAGACCTATGTCTGAAGATTTGAACATTATCACATCAACAGAGTCACTATCAGCAGCAGAACGTGCTGCCTCGTCAGCTATCTCGTTACCCCTAATTCCAACATGACTTGGTACCCAAAGAAAAGGAATCTCCTTCCCTATGTCATGATGTTTCATGAGGGACAGGATATTCTGGATAATTGGGTCAACAGTAAAAGGATTTGAGATGGCTTGGAGGACGCTCAATGAATCGCTAACTACGAGTAACTTCCTAGAAGTTCGGACGAACTCGCAGTAGCGTAGAGCTTGCCAGATAGCATAGGACTCTGCTGTGTAGATAGAAGTTATAAGAGGCATTGACCATGAGTGCTGTGTGTTGTCGACAGCAATTGCGCAACCTGTACCATGGTAGGTTTTAGAACCAGCAGTGTAAATCACCATCGTGTTTTTGTATCCGTGCAGAACCTCTAGAAACTTTGACTAAAGCATTATCGGGGGACTGTTGGATTTATCGTACCTAGATAGTTCGTAGTTAGTCCTAGCTAATGGAGCTAACCACGGTGGTACTTCAGATTCCCCTACAGGAATCGATAATGGCAGGTCAAAGCTTATTTGTTCTAGAAGCTCTTTTGCACGGATACCTGCTGGTCGGGTTTGAATTTGTCGTTGACTGCACCAATTTTCACTCCGAAAAAATATACTGAAGTTCACGTATGTGAAGTTAGCGATGCGTCGCTCAGCGACGAAACTTTGTGGCCCTACCGTGCAATAAAGTTGTGCTTTATAGAATTAACGGAATAACACGTGTTATAGTATTAATAGAGCTGTTGAAAAGGGGGGTGAGGGGTGAAGGGTAGGGTATATGGCTTGTTTATATTAATACAAATACATGTACCTACTTATCATAACGAGATATATATATAAAAAAATAATTGTAGCTCAACTGGGGGGTGATTTAAATACATCCAGAGGTAAGCGAGCAAAATCACCGTGGCAGTGTTATAGCAGAGGGTAATTTAATTTCAAAACAAAGAAACAAAAACTAGACAATTTAAATCGACGCCAAATATTTCGAATTTTTAATGGGACAAAAGTAATCGCTGTGGTGCACTCTTCACGCCAGCAATGAGTGCCCGTGAGGTGACGCCTAGTAAGCGCCCGCACGGTACAAATGTGTAATCATCATTACCGATATCTGCGATAAAGCAGGTTGTCGCACACTCAGAAATGGGTAATATGCCGTGATGATATATTATTTTATTTTATTTATTTATAGTATAGAAAATTTAAAAAAATATTCTAACAGTCAGACAAGATGGGGGCGATTTACAGCCTACTTGAGGCTAACTGGGCAAAACCACTATGGTAGGGTTATAGTAGAGGGTAGTTTATTTACCTACAGAAAGAAATTCTGAGTAGACAATGTAAAACAAATTCTATAGAAAATTAAACAATTTTATTCTAAGAGTCGGACAACTTGGGGGTAATTTACAAGCTTCCTGAGAGTAAATGGGCAAAATGACTCTGGTAGGGTTATAGTAGTTAGTTTATTTAGATAAAGAAAGTAATTGTAAGTAAACAATGTAAAACAAATTCTACAGATATTTAAATAACGACAACATGGGAGTGATTTACAAGCTTCCTAAAGGTAAGTTAGCAAAACCACTATGGTAGGGTTATAGTAAAGGATAGTTTATTTACATAAAGAAAGAAATTGTGAGTAGACAATGTAAAACAAATTCTATAGATATTTAAATAATCTTCGGACAACATGGTGATTTACAAGCTTCCTAAGGGTAAGTGAGCAAAACCACTATGCTGGGCTTATTGTAGAGGGTATTTTATTTTCATAAAGAAACAAATTGTGAGTAGACAATCTAAAATAAATGCTATAGAAATTTAAACAATTTTATTCGAACAGTTGGACAACATGGGGGATATTTACAACCTTTCTGAGGATAAATGAGCTAAACCACTATGGTAAGGTTATAGCAGAGGGTTGTTTATTTACATAAAGAAAGAAATTGTGAGTAGACAATGCAAAACAAATTCTGCAGAAAATTAAACAACTTTATTCTATTAGTCGGACGAATTGGGGTTGATTTACAACCTTCCTGACGGTAAGTGAGCAAAACTTTTATGGTGGAGTTATAGGAGAGGGTTGTTTATTTACATAAAGAAAGAAATTGTGAGTAGACAATGCAAAACAAATTCTGCAGAAAATTAAACAATTTTATTCTAATAGTCAGACGACTTTGGGTTGATTTACAACCTTCCTGAGGGTAAGTGAGCAAAACTTTTATGGTGGAGTTATAGGAGAGGGTTGTTTATTTACATAAAGAAAGAAATTGTGAGTAGACAATGCAAAACAAATTCTGCAGAAAATTAAACAACTTCATTCTAATAATCGGAAAATTTGGGGGAGATTTACAACCTTCCTGAGGGTAAGTGAGCAAAACCACTATGGTGGAGTTATAGGAGAGGGTTGTTTATTTACATAAAGAATGAAATTGTGAGTAGACAATGCAAAACAAATTCTGCAGAAAATTAAATAACTTTATTCTAATAGTCGGCCGACTTAAGGTTGATTTACAACCTTCCTGATGGTAAGTGAGCTAAACCATTATGGTGGAGCTATAATAGAGGGCTGTTTATCCCCATAAAGAAAAAAATTGTTAGTAGACAATGTAAAACAAATTCTAAAGAAATTTAAACAATTTTATTCTAACAGTCGGACAACATGGGAATGATTTACAAGCTTCCTGAGGGTAAGTGAGCAAAACTACTGTGGTAGGGTTATAGTAGAGGGTAGATTATTTACCTAACGAAAGAAATTGTACGTAGACAATATAAAACATATTCTACAGAAATTTAAACAATTTTATTCTAACAATGGGGGTGATTTACAAGCTTCCCGAGGATAAGTGAGCAAAATCACTTTGGTAGTGTTATAGAAGAGTGTAGTTCATTTACAAAAAGAAAGAAATTATTAGTAGACAATGTAAAACAAATTCTACAGAAATTTAAACAATTTTATTCTAACAGTCGAACAACATGGGGGTGAATTACGACCTTCCTGAGGGTAAATGGGCTAAACCACTATGGAGAGGTTATGGTAGAGGGTAATTTATGTACATAAAGAAAAAAATTGTGAGTAGACAATCCAAAACAAATTCTACAGAAAAGTATAAAATTTTATTCTAATAGTGACATGTTGGGGGCTACTTACATATATCCTGAGTCTGAGGGTAAAGGAACAACATATAAATGGCAATCGAGTTGTCTCAATTTAAACACAAAACCTACATACAAGCCCTACCCCTACGTACCCCTACCCAATATATATATATATATTACAACTTTTAAATATTTATTTTTAAAAAAAAATTATTTTAGTTCTTGCAATTTTGAATCATAGTTTCTAAAGTCAGTATATTTAAGATTAAATGCCCAAGATCTTTTGATATTGGTTGTACGATTTAAGTGAAATAGCACGTAGTTGTTTTTACGGTGGACGAAAGTATGGAAATATGTTAATATGTGTTTCATCGTCTTACTTTCAGTTGAGTTTTGCCATTTATTTAGTGAGTTGATGTTAAGATGGGTAAAAATAAATATTTTTCGGACGACTTACGAGAAAAGGTAGTACAGCTGCATTAGGATTGTGTGAAACAGTAATATTTCAAAAATTTTAAAGACCAGTAAAAGTGACGTATGAAAGGTATTAAAAAAAATCTCAGTATGGAAATGTTGAAACTGTATATGTCGGTCGTCCAAGGAAACCAGTCCTAGAATTAATAAAATCATTCGGGGTTTATCCGTAAGTGATCTTACTTTATCATCCATTAATCTTTGTTCAAAAATTCGGGAACAATTTTATGTAGATTTGAGTGATCGCACTGTGATACGACGGCTGTGTGATATATGATTACTAGGAAAAGTAGCCGTTAAGAAACCTTTATTATAAAAGAAAAAACAGGAGGGCCCGAATTGCATTTACTGAGGAACACTCATCGTGGACGAATGAAAAATGGAATACTGTCCTTTGGAGCGATTAAAGCAAGTCCAAAATATGTTGTTCCGACAGGAGTCATTATGTTAGACATCCAGTCCGTAAGAGGTATGATTATAAATACCAAAAACCGTTAAAACTGTTAAACATGAAGGAGGTAATATCTTGTTGTGGGAATGTTTTTCTCGCTCTTGTACGGGACTGATTGTAAGAATCGTTCAAAAAAATGGGCCATTTTTTATATAGGGATATATTGGAGAAGGTAATTCTATTATTTGCTCATGAAGAAATGCCTTTGCGTTGGCGTTTTCAGCAGCACGATTCAAAACACTCTTCAAGTTTGTTAAGGAAGGGTTTTTAGAGAAAAAATTGATGTTTTAATATGACCTCCACAATCTCCGAACTTATATACTATAGAACATCTCTGGGAACACTTAGATCGACAAATTCGGAAAAAATATTACAAAAATTCAATGAATTGTGGGAGTCACTAAAAGATGAAGGGCAGAAGATTTCTGTAGACATATTCAAGAAATTAGTGGACTCGATGACCCGAAGATGTCAAGCTGTACGTACTGCAAACGGTTATATTAAAATTTCGCATTTTTTAAAGTGTTTTTTCTACTCCTATGCTTATATACTTATTAAGTAGGTGTCATTTGTATTTGAATGAATTTCGATATATATTATCACTTACAGATGAATTTTATTACCAATTTATATAATTTATTTTTTAAATTATTATGAATAGTCAAAGAAGAAAATTATTTAATTCTCTGTGGAATTTGTTTTAGATTGTCTACTCACAATTTCTTTCTTTATAAAAATAAACAACCCTCTACTATAACTCCACCATAGTGGTTTTGCTCCCTTATCCTCAGGAAGGTTGTAAATCACCCCCATGTTCTCCGACTGTTAGAATAAAAATGTTTTATTTTATGTAGTACTTGTTTTACATTGTCTACTCACATTTTCTTTCTTTACGTAAATAAACAACCCTCTCCTATAACTCCACCATAGTGGTTTTGTTCACTTACCCTCAGGAAGGTTGTAAATCACCCCCAAAATTTCCGATTATTAGTATAAAGTTGTTTAATTTTCTGCAGAATTTGTTTTGCATTGTCTACTCACAATTTCTTTCTTTATATAAATAAACAACCCTCTACTATAACTCCACCATAGTGGTTTTGCTCACTTACCCTCAGGAAGGTTGTAAATCAACCCCAAGTCGTCCGACTATTAGAATAAAGTTGTTTAATTTTCTGCAGAATTTGTTTTGCATTGTCTACTGACAATTTCTTTCTTTATGTAAATAAACAACCCTCTCCTATAACTTCACGATAATGGTTTTGCTCACTTACCCTCAGGAAAGTTGTAAATCAACCCAAAGTCGTCTGACTATTAGAATAAAATTGTTTAATTTTCTGCAGAATTTGTTTTGCATTGTCTACTCACAATTTCTTTCTTTATGTAAATAAACAACCCTCTCCTATAACTTCACGATAATGGTTTTGCTCACTTACCCTCAGGAAGGTTGTAAATCAACCCAAAGTCGTCTGACTATTAGAATAAAATTGTTTAATTTTCTGCAGATTTTGTTTTGCATTGTCTACTCACAATTTCTTTCTTTATGTAAATAAACAACCCTCTCCTATAACTCCACCATAGTGGTATTGCTCACTTACCCTCAGGAAGGTTGTAAATCACCCCCAAATTTTCCGATTATTAGAATGAAATTGTTTAATTTTCTGCAGAATTTGTTTTGCATTGTCTACTCACAATTTCTTTCTTTATGTAAATAAACAACCCTCTCCTATAACTCCACCATAAAAGTTTTGCTCACTTACCCTCAGGAAGGTTGTAAATCAACCCAAAGTCGTCTGACTATTAGAATAAAATTGTTTAATTTGCTGCAGAATTTGTTTTGCATTGTCTACTCACAATTTCTTTCTTTATGTAAATAAACAACCCTCTCCTATAACTCCACCATAAAAGTTTTGCTCACTTACCGTCAGGAAGGTTGTAAATCAACCCCAATTCGTCCGACTAATAGAATAAAGTTGTTTAATTTTCTGCAGAATTTGTTTTGCATTGTCTACTCACAATTTCTTTCTTTATGTAAATAAACAACCCTCTGCTATAACCTTACCATAGTGGTTTAGCTCATTTATCCTCAGAAAGGTTGTAAATATCCCCCATGTTGTCCAACTGTTCGAATAAAATTGTTTAAATTTCTATAGCATTTATTTTAGATTGCCTACTCACAATTTGTTTCTTTATGAAAATAAAATACCCTCTACAATAAGCCCAGCATAGTGGTTTTGCTCACTTACCCTTAGGAAGCTTGTAAATCACCATGTTGTCCGAAGATTATTTAAATATCTATAGAATTTGTTTTACATTGTCTACTCACAATTTCTTTCTTTATGTAAATAAACTATCCTTTACTATAACCCTACCATAGTGGTTTTGCTAACTTACCTTTAGGAAGCCTGTAAATCACTCCCATGTTGTCGTTATTTAAATATCTGTAGAATTTGTTTTACATTGTTTACTTACAATTACTTTCTTTATCTAAATAAACTAACTACTATAACCCTACCAGAGTCATTTTGCCCATTTACTCTCAGGAAGCTTGTAAATTACCCCCAAGTTGTCCGACTCTTAGAATAAAATTGTTTAATTTTCTATAGAATTTGTTTTACATTGTCTACTCAGAATTTCTTTCTGTAGGTAAATAAACTACCCTCTACTATAACCCTACCATAGTGGTTTTGCCCAGTTAGCCTCAAGTAGGCTGTAAATCGCCCCCATCTTGTCTGACTGTTAGAATATTTTTTTAAATTTTCTATACTATAAATAAATAAAATAAAATAATATATCATCACGGCATATTACCCATTTCTGAGTGTGCGACAACCTGCTTTATCGCAGATATCGGTAATGATGATTACACATTTGTACCGTGCGGGCGCTTACTAGGCGTCACCTCACGGGCACTCATTGCTGGCGTGAAGAGTGCACCACAGCGATTACTTTTGTCCCATTAAAAATTCGAAATATTTGGCGTCGATTTAAATTGTCTAGTTTTTGTTTCTTTGTTTTGAAATTAAATTACCCTCTGCTATAACACTGCCACGGTGATTTTGCTCGCTTACCTCTGGATATATTTAAATCACCCCCCCAGTTGAGCTACAATTATTTTTTTATATATATCTCGTTATGATAAGTAGGTACATGTATGTGTTTTATTATAAACAAGCTATATAACCTAAACCACCCCACCACCCCTTTTCAACAGCTGTATTAATTCTATAAAGCACAACTTTATTTCACGGTAAGACCACAATGTTTCGTCGCTGAGCGACGCGTCGCTAACTTCACGTACATTATGAGTTACGAGTTTCTCAACCTGTTTGGTTGTAAGTAATATTGTTTAATAAGGTACTTAATAATTCAAGTTCCCGATTTATATCAGATGACTGTGGTTCGTTATCTGATATGTGATTGATAAATTAAAAGAAACAATGAGGCTTACAGACTTATTATGAGTGCCTATATTGTTGACATCTCCTTTGTTGCGAGGGGGTTGACGTTCAGTTGACGGATATCTTTTCTGCGAACTGCTTGGCCTGGTGAATTCGATGTGTCGTATGAATAGACCTCTGGTGCAACCACTGTTTAGGTTGATCGCTGATCTCGATAGGTCGTATGAATAGACCTCTGATGCAACCACTGTTTAGGTTGATTGTTGATTAAAGCGAAGGCTTATTGGTATAGCTTTGCTTTTACGAAGGCTTCTTGCTTGTTAAGCTTCGAGTTTCTTCGCAGTAATAGTTATTTGGTTCGATCACACTAAGCAACAATTGAAATTGTTGAATAAAGAGTTGTACAGATTTACGGCGAATTTTTCGAGCACACTGACTTCTTTATTTGTGATCCTACAGAGCCTGCGCCAATTATATGATCGTGACCGATATATAATAAAAAAACAAATTTTTGATTTTAAGCCAGGCTTTATTAAGCAGTTTTAACTTTCAAATTACACAGTAAAAAGAATAACATTTTATTGTCTAACACGTATTTATAGCGTTTCTTATTATAAAGATTCTTGTTACAACGTGAGAGATTCCGTTAGGGATGCATCACATATTTATTATGTCATCATCTAACAGGGTTACATAATATGTATATAAAACCGCTTTAGGATGGTATTAGTGATCCTTGTACTTCTGATCTTAGTCTATTCTCTAAAACAATTTCATAGATTTTTAGTGCTACAGATAATAGAGATATTACACGGTAGTTCGTGCTCAATTTGTTATCCCCTTTTTTGAAAATTGGTAAAATAACAGCAACTTCCCAGTCATTCGGGATCTTTTGTTGTTTCCAAGAAAGATTGATTAGAATGTTTAGCAAGCTTGTTGCTGTCTCCCATGTATTTTATTTGTTCAGGTTTTAGATTGTCATGCCTGGGTGCTTTGTTTACTTTAATTTTTGTTAGTGCATTATTTACTTCTTCTCTCGTAATCTCTCCTTCCTGTGTTGATAGATTTATTATTTTGTGCTCTTTTTTGTTTCTTACTGTTGTCCACTTCTAATAAAGTTTCAAAATATTGTTTCCATCTTTTCATTATCTCGTGTTCGTCTGTTAAAATGTGTCCATTGGGGTCTTTTATTTGCTTTAGAGGTGCTTTCTTGTCTTGTAGTATTGTTTTCATTGTTCGAAAGAATAGTTTACGGTTTTTCTTGTAGTTGTTTTGTATCATTTGTCCAAATTCCACCCATGGTTGTTTCCTGTCTTTTTTAACCATTTTTTTAACTTAAATTCTTTATTCTTCGCATTTTTCATAGTGTTCCATATCTCCTACGGGTAAATATTGTTTCCACAGTCGTTTCTTGATTTTTATTTCGTTCTGTATTTTCTTGCTTCACCAATGGCTTTGTTACCTTCCGTCACCTTTAGGTAAGGAAAGTATTGTCTTTGGTCAAAAAATTCGGTGGTGAGTTTTTAATGAATAAGCACGTTTTTGGGTCCCTACAATACGAATTTACTATTTTTAAGATGATGTCTGTATGTATGTGTGTGTGTGTGTCAGTGTGTGTGTCAGTGTGTGTGTCAGTGTGTGTGTGTGTATGTGTGTCCGTGTGTGACAAATTTTTCTCCGACGATAACTCCAATTCTGTACATCCATATGAAGAGTTGATTATATTTTGGTTATAATTGATCCACCGGAAGTACCCTTATTTGAAGTTTTTAATAGTTTTTCTTAACACGTAAAGTGCCACAATAGAAATTTAAGTTTTAGCTCCCCTCGGGCCAAAAATTTTTATTTCATATTTTGGTTTTACTTTAATTTAAAATAGTTATATTTTAAAAAAAATGTACAAAACTAAAATTTTTCAGCATCATTTTGATTTTTTTTTATGACGACTAGCGTTAATCCCCTACGGCCACAATGCTAATACTCAGCATGAATAATTTTAAAAAATGTTTACACCGAAATCAAATTAACTTACATTTTGCTTGCTACCTATCAAATATATTTCCCTATAATCTACATTGAAATGTCGCACGAACGTGATGTGATCTGGCTGCAAATAATTTTCGGTTTGTCGGAGTACATGTATCCCCCATGGCCACAATGGACCGTAAGGTTTAAGGAAAATGGGGGACAGCGTTGATCCCCCATGGCACTTTACGTGTTAAAAAAACGCAGTTAAATATTATTTTTTGACATTTTGTTATTATATTTATTAAAGAAAATACTCTTCTCTATATGGTTTGATTATTCATTTTCCTTCATATTCAATAAATGTAGATTTAAAGCATTATAAAGAAATTAATTTTCAAAAATTAGTCAGCTTTGCTATTTATCATGGAAACAGCTGAAATAAATAAATAAATAAATAAATAAATATATCATCACGGCATATTACCCATTTCTGGGTGTGCCAGTATCTACAATACATGTAGACATCGGTAATGATGACGATATATTTTACCGTGTGGGCGCTTACCAGGCGTCACCTCACGGGCACTCATAGCTGTCGTGGAGAGTGCACCACAGGGGTCACTTTTGTGCCATTTAAAATGGAAACAGCTGATGCTGATATATTAAAAAAATTCTAATTGACAGATGTGTGTTGCAAGTGCAAAACCAAATATGGAAAGTATGGGATGAAAAATTAGTATTTCATAGTGGTCCTCTCAAGTGACATGCAGTGAAAGGCTAAAGAGAAGATGGAAGGACTGTATCGCAGAAGACTTGAGAAAGGAAGGACTGTATGAAGAAGATGCGTTGGAGAGAAATGAATAGAAGAGAAGAGGAAACAGCGACCCCCAATAAAATAGGGGAAAGCTGAAGCAGAAAGTAAAATGTGCCAAGTGCATTTTACTTAGTGTATGTTTATGTCATAATTTTATTGGATTTATAGAACCTTTTCAAATGAACTTTTGGTACGAAATTTGTAAAAAATAGTATGTGTTCGGATTCGATTTTACATGATATTATATAAAAACTGTTCCACGGTCCTTTTGGTATGGGATTTGTGCAAAATACATCGTATTGACGGAAGGTCTTGTGCTGGCCACAACAGATTTTTTTTTATTTACACTGATTTTTTTAGCTCCACATACGGCTCTTCGCGACTTGAAATAGTGTGCTTTTTAGTGTTTCCCATATTTCTTCTATATCATTTTTGTTTTTCATATCAGGGTTGTTTGGAGCATGCTCAATGTAGAATTAATTTTCTTGCTTTATATTTTCGTCTTTTAATCTGTATGTGTTTATTACTATTTTGTCTATTTCCTTGTTTGTTAGTCTACATCTTGTTTCCGATTCTTTTCCTTCTAGTCTTATTTTCGTAATAAACAAAAAATGGTCACTTCCGATTTCATATCTTCTGTATACTCTCGTGTCTTGAATATTTATGAAACATTTTGAAGATAAAATATTTAATGAACTTTCAGAATATTCAGGGAAGATCAAATTTTGGTACCGATATGTAGACGATATACTATGTTTTTGGATTGGCTAAATGGACGAACTAAAAAATTTTCATAAAAAATTTAATACGCTTCACAAGAACATTAAGTTCACCATAGAAATTGAACAAAACCATACAATAAATTTTCTATATCTTAATATAAGTAGATCAGACAATAAATTCATTTTTAGTATATTTAGAAAACCAACACAAACTATAGACTCTATTAATAACAACTCCAATCATTGCATTCAGCATAAACTAGCTGTCTTTAATAGTTCAATTCATAGAATGCTAACATACGGCTTAAACGACAATGAAATTGTTAAAGAAACTAAAATTTTAAAACAAATAGCAAATAACTTCAACCCTACAATTATTGATAAATTAATAAATAAAAAAGATATAAACTTAATTTACTAAGGGCACATAATATACAAAATAATACTAACAATGGTATATCAAAAAGAGTCAGCCTATAGTTTTTAGGGAATATTAATTATAAAATTAAGAATCTTTTGAAGAAATCAGAAATCGAGGTAGTAT
Source organism: Ophonus ardosiacus (assembly GCA_943142095.1). NCBI lineage: Eukaryota > Metazoa > Arthropoda > Insecta > Coleoptera > Carabidae > Ophonus > Ophonus ardosiacus. Next base: position 37,269,243 of record OW964824.1, on the reverse strand, counting down.
CTAAACCTATTTCAAGTTTTAAAAAGAGAAATTTGCAAAACCGTTGACAATCTTGAACTATAAGAAAAATCAGGGGTTTACAAACTGAAATGTGGTGATTGTGACTGTAATTATGTTGGAAAAACGGGTAGAAAATTCAAAATCAGATTTAAAGAACATTTGAGAGCATTTAAACTCCAGAATAGTCATTCCACTTTCGCAGAACATCTTTTAGACAAAGACCATAATTTTGATATTTCAGAAAATTATGAAATATTGCTGAAAATGGAAGAATTTTAGACTTTCTAGAAAATTTAGAAATTAAAAAATCTACCATCAAAGACAGAAAACATTGTTTGAACGACCAAGTCAGTTTGAAGAGTAGTCCGCTCCTGGAATTATTACTTTAAATTGATTGGTGAATTCTAGCAATGTTTTGCCATTTTTTGCAAGGCTATTCTCACGAGTTCATTACTACCAACACATTGATAGACAAGCTACTGAGCAGACAACTTTCAAAAGATATTTTGTTAATATATTTTTTTTTTAATGGTTTTTGTGGTTCATTGTATAGTTTCCCTCGTGCAGTGGTAGTGTTACACTTTTGTAGTTTTCAAGTGTAAGTATTAATTATGGTTTATTATTTTATATATTCTTATTTATTTATTTATACCTTCCGTCACCTTTAGGTAAGGAAGGTATTGTCTTTGGTCAAAAAATTCGGTGGTGAGTTTTTAATAAATAAGCACGTTTTAGGGTCCCTACAATACGAATTTACTATTTTTAGGATGATGTCTGTATGTATGTATGTATGTATGTATGTGTGTGTCCGTGTGTGTGTATGTATGTCCGTGTGTGACAAATTTTTCTCCGACGATAACTCCAATACTACAATTCTAAAAATTATAATTCTTTCGTATTCTTCTCCTGTACATCCATATGAAGAGTTGATTAGAATTTGGTTATAATTGATCCATCGGAAGTACCCTTAATTGAAGTTTTTAACAGTTTTTCTTAAAAAAAACGCAGTTAAATATTGTTTTTTGATATTTTGTTATTATACATATTAAAGAAAATATTTTTCTCTATACAGTTTGATTATACATTTTCCTTCATATTCAATAGATGTAGATTTAAAGCATTATAAAGAAATTAATTTTCAAAAATAGTCAGCTTTGCTATTTATCATGGAAACAGCTGATGCTGATATATTAAAAAAATTCTAATTGACAGATGTTAGTTGCAAGTGCAAAACCAAATATGGAAAGTGTAGGATCACAAAATTGGTATGTCATAGTGCTCTTTGCAAGTGACACGCAGAGAAAGGCCAAAGAGAAGATGGAAGGACTGTATCGCAGAAGACTGAAAGGAATGCCTGTGTCAAGAAGATGTGTTGGACAGGAATGAGTGGAAGAAAAGAGGAAACAGCTACCTCTAATAAAATAGGGGAAGCTGAAGAATAATAATAATAATAATAATAATAATAATAATGTTTATTGTTTCAAAGCATCGCTTCATACAATAGGGTGGTACATTCTAAAGAATATAGGTTTTGAAGAATACATAACGTTACATGGAATAATAAATGGAACCAACTGGTACATTCTTTAGAAACTTGATTTTAAATATTACATAACATTATATATGAAATAGTAAATAGTGAGCAAATTGTACATTCTAATGAAAAGTGATTTTGAACATAACATAATACTTAAAGGACCGGTTTTTCAGTTTCTGGTAAAAACTTCAACTAAGAGCCAAACAAACTAAACTGAAACGAAATGAACTGTCAAATGACAGATTTATCATAGCTGTCAACGAAGCGATGTTAAAACTCTAACCAGAGATTGAAAAACAGGCCCCAAATGGAATAGAAAATAGTAACCAACTGGTGCATACATAATAAACAGAATTAATTTTAAACATTATAAATAATAAATAATAGGGCTCAACGCCAACCAAATAATTCAACGCATCGAGCCCTACTGCCCAACAATTAATTATATGAAGTACAAAGTATAATAATTATTATAAAAGTACATTACATTAGATTATTTTAGGTACATACATTATCAGTTATATAGGGAGATTAAATACGAACTTGGGAGAATTATTCGTTCATACAAAAACTGCGGAGTTTCATAGCAGATATCGTGTAGTAAAATATATAATCTATTTTCTCTTTTGTTAAATTAGTGAATAAACGATAATAATTATTTTCATCAGTATCTTGAGCACTATACCTACCCAAAAAATGTTCTCTAATTTGTGCAAAAATAGGACAAACGAAGAAAAAGTGATAAATGTTTTCTGGGCTATGACAATTACAAATAGAACATAGAATATCAGAGTTTATTTCATATTTTATATTTTTATAGAAAATTTTTAGACCCATTTTAGAGGAGACTCGTATTTGGAATATTACTTGTTGCTTTACTATTGGAATATTTAAATTTATGTACTCTTCTGTATTATAAGTGGATTTTATGTTTTTATAAAATAAGCTATATGATGATTGTTGATTTTTGTAAAGATCTTTTATGGTAAGCTTATTTTCGAAATATTCTATTATTGAGTTAATTATCGTTGCGTTGATAGATTGATTGTTCCATATGTCATAGGCATTATTTTCATACAGAAATGTTTTGATTTGACTAGCCCAGTTATATTCTAGCTTGTTATTATCAAAGTTATTGTCTAGTTCCACTAAACGATTATATAATAATTTAGGGTATCTGTCGTTAGACATATTTAATATTTTTTTCCAAAAATTTAGAGCTCGCTTCCAGATGATGCTTTCAGTATGGGTTAACCCCGTTTCGAGCCTTACCATGTGATTTGGAGTATGCATAGGTAAACGGAAAACAGATTTGACATATCTTGTTTGGCATTTTTCTATTTCATTAGGATACCTGAGTCCCCATACTTCAGATCCATACAAAGCAGTAGCATTTACAATACTGTGTAGGAGTTTGTTTTTTTCGGACCAGTTATTTGATTTACCTTTTACTAATATTTGTCTAACTGTCTGGACCGCTATAGACGCCTTTTTTACACTATTTTTTGATTGTTCCAAAAATTTCCCAGAAGATGAGAACATTGTACCTAAATATTCAAAATTGCAAACTGATTCAATTTCTTTACCTTTGTATATAAATTTATGAGATATTCCTTTTCTGCCTTTATGAAATTGAATTATTTTTGTTTTATTTGTATTTACCTGTAGACAATTATCATCTGAATACAGTTATAGAATTTTTAGTTTTTTATTTACATCTATTGGAGAATATGCTAAAATAACGACGTCATCTGCGTATGCCAAACACAATATGTCACTTCTGCCGTCAACATTAAGACCCGTTGCTTTTTTGTCCATAAAGTATTTTTTAAAGTCATTTGTGAAAACTGAGAATAGGAGTGGGGATAGGATTTCGCCCTGCAGAATCCCTTCCGTTATATGAATCGAATTAGACAATTGATTATTTATTTTTATTTGCATCGAAGCATTTGAGTACATATTTTGCAGTAAATATATAATTTTAGCACTGAATCCAGAGTTGTATAGTTTGAACCACAGTTTATTGTGATTAACTGAGTCAAATGCTCGGGTGTAATCAATAAAAATACCATAAACTTTTTGTTTACTAAGTCTTAAGTGAAGATGAACAATGCTCATAAGGGAGAAAATGTTATCCATAGTGCCTCTATTTTTACGGAACCCCGATTGAAACTCTTCAATTATGTAATTTTCTTCCAAAAAAGACTCTAAACGATAATATATAATTTGAGTAAAGATTTTGCAGATTGATACAATGAGAGCGATTCCTCTGTAATTAATGGGGTTGCATTTATCCCCTTTTTTAAAAATCATTTGCATTTGCACTGATGACCAAGATTTAGGTATATTACCGGATTGAAAAACTAAATTGTATAAGTTAAGTAAATAATGTTCCCATGCGGGGGTTAATGATTTGAAAAATTCATAAGAGATTTCATCAATTCCGGGTGCTTTATTTAGTTTACTTCGAGCAACACTCATTTGCAATTCTTCGAGAGTTATGGGTGAGTCTAGGAAAGGGTGACCTGGATCATAGAATCTGATAACATTTCCGTTAGTGGTATTATTATATAAATTTGAATAAAAATTTTCCCATTCATAGAGAGCAACACCATTATTTTTGGGCGTATTTATTCTTAATTTTTTTACTATTTTCCAGAACGCAGAGCTACTTCTAGTATCCGTAAGTAAATTTCTTATTTCTTGGTAGTATTCCTTCATTTTATTTTGAATAAAAATTCTATATTTTCTTTTTCCTTTTATATAATTATCTAGATCATAATCTGATCTGCTTTTATGATATAAATTTAACAATTTTTTCAATTCTTTCTTAGCATTTTTACATTCAGAGGTAAACCATGGTTTAGAGAGGGATTTAACATTACTAGGGGGAGTTACTTGCAACATACCAGAGCAGCTAGCCGCATCTTTAATAGCCTGTATTAGGTTATCATTTAATATATTCACATTTTCACTACACGTGTACAAATTATTTGAGTTATCTAAATGAATTTGATAAGTATTAGATTTCAAAGCATCAAATCGGAATTTCACAGAGTGTTGTCTATTTGCAATTTGCATTGGATCCCGGTAATCATATACTGATTCATTCTTTATGTGTAATAAACAAATCCTATGATCAAAGCAATCAATCGTATCAATTATTTCAAATTTTTTAATTTTTGAAAAAAAATTTGTACTTACCCATGCATAATCTATGATACTTTTACCATTAGCCGCAACATAAGTGTAATTACCAGGTATGTCTCCGAGTGTCCTACCGTTAAGTGTAAAAAGATCAAATTTTTCAAGCAAATCTACTAATTTTCTTCCTCTGACATCAATGTAATCTTGTAAGGATACCCTATTTTCCCAGATAGTATCAGATAAAAATGAGTTTGCAGGAGCTTGATTAAGTTGTCCTATTTTTGAGTTTAGGTCACCAATCAAAAGTAGTTTATAATCTGGATAAAGTTCTGAAAAAGTAATTAAAGAGTCATGTAACAAATTTAGGCAGGTATCATGGTCAAGATCAGGTTTGAGATATGTAACACAAATTAAAATTTTATCTGTTTGGGTTACAACTTTCAGAAAAATCCATAAATTCGTATTTTCTAGAGTTTGAAATTCTCCAATGAAGTCATTTTTTGATATTATTAATAAACCCCCACTACTTCTTCCTTTACTTTTTTCTTTAGTGGCTAAGCTTTGTGCAATAATTTTATAACTACTTAGAAATGAGGGCAAAAAGGTGATATAATTATTATTCCAAGTTTCACAAAGACAAATTAAATCACTGTGTGCCATTATGGATTTTGTATCTTCGTCTAGATTAAATATGGTGTTCAAGCCATGTACATTCCAAAATAGCACACAGAGATTCTTATTGAATGTACTGAAATCATTAACAGAGCATGGTCTAAATATGTTTGAAAGATAGGTACAATTATAATTACGTGCGTCATCTATACTTGGATTGGGTGTGGATATTGTGTGGTTTGCTAGTCAACTCGTTCCTGATGTATTTTCCTCCTCTTGGGCTGATCTATTGGAGTATATGGAGTTGAGAGTGGTAGTATTAGGTTTTTTCGGCACTGGTTTAGTGGGTGTATCTTCTGAGGACTGGCTGCCCCTTTCTCGCTTTGCTGAATTTTGAGTGGAGATATCTACTTGGACACCGTTCACAAACAATTTTAGGCCCTTGATTTTAACTTGTTTACCTTCTTCAATGAGTTGTTTGCGAAGTTTCAGTAATTCCTTCTTGATTTCTTGTTCTTGTGAGGTTAAATCATCGCACATGTAAACTTTAGACCCCTTCAAACATGTGATTTTTGAGAATATTAAGCTTTTTGTATCTTGAGACACAAAAGAAACAAGGAGTGGTCCTTTTTGGTTGTAATTCTTTCCAATTCTTCTAACACTATTCAAATCTTGCACGGTTAAATTAATTTGGAAAGTTTTATTTATGAAATCTAATACGTTGTGTTTCAATTGATTATTTTTATTCTCTTCTTTGAAACCATAAAATATAATATTATTCTTTTTTAATTTCTTTTCTAAATTATTAATTAATTTTTGTTGAGTCGTAGTAATTTCTTCTAATTGCGATAGTTTGTTTTTAATCATGTGAACTTCACTGCTAAAATTAGATATTTCTTCAAAGTTTTTTTGCACAGTATTTTCAATATTGTCCAATTTGTCTAGTTTCTTTAAAATCAGATCAAGTCTATCGGTATTATCATTTGACATGTTGCTGGTCATTATCTTAGTTTTGTTTATGTTTAACTGAGGTTAGTGGAAGGGAAATTTTATTATAAAAATGTCACTAGCGCCAAAACTCCTGAAAGTTTATTGTTCATTGCTAACTTTCACCAATATTTTAACCTTGAAGTAAATATACGATAAATTGGACTTTATGCTGTCATAAATATAGGAAGAAGATATCTAACGTTCGTTGTTTAATATAGATTATCACTTTAAACCAACGGTCAAATGTGTTATACTTGTTTACTAGAAATTTCAGGTTATTAGAAGGGAAGTTTTTAATTTATTTATAAGAATGTCACTAGCACCAAAACTTCCGAAAGTAACTAGATTGTTCGTTGCTAACTTTCACCAATATTTTTAACCTTGAAGTATGCGAAAGATTTTAAAGATACGAATTTATTCTTTATGCACTCAAAAGTTTTAAGAAGGAAATATCGATGTTCGATGTTCACTTTATCACTTTAAACCCGAACGTATATAAATTAACTTAGGTTAGTTTTTCACACTTCCTTAACATTGAGGGTTGAGGAATTTTAGACTTAATTTTTTTTTTACGTTGAATAGTTTCCCTTGTGCAAACTAATATTTAATAATGAAGATATCACTATAACACTCACTTTTACTGATATATATTTTAAAAATTCGAGTATTTTTCCATAAAAAGCGATTTTTTTTTAATAGAAAGATCAAAACCACATGTTGCTCGTTTCAATACAGCAGTACCAACGCTGAAGAATAAGAAAAAGTGTCAAGTGCATTTTACTTAGTGTATGTTTATGTAATAATTTTATTGAATTTATAAAATAGAAATAATATGTGTTCGTGTTTGATTTTACATGATATTATATAGAATCTGGTCCAAGGCCCTTTTGGTATGGGATTTGTACAAAATACATCGAATTGACGGAAGGGTTTGTGCTGGCCACAACAGATTTTTTACCTTCCGTCACCTTTAGGTAAGGAAGGTATTGTCTTTGGTCAAAAAATTCGGTGGTGAGTTTTTAATGAATAAGCACGTTTTAGGGTCCCTACAATACGAATTTACTATTTTTAAGATGATGTCTGTATGTATGTATGTGTGTGTGTGTGTGTCCGTGTGTGTGTGTGTGTGTGTGTGTGTATGTGTGTCCGTGTGTGACAAATTTTTCTCCGACGATAACTCCAATACTATAATTCTAAAAATTATAATTCTTTCGTATTCCTCTTCTGTACATCCATATGAAGAGTTGATTAGATTTTGGTTATAACTGATCCACCGGAAGTACCCTTATTTGAAGTTTTTAACAGTTTTTCTTAAAAAAACGCAGTTAAATATTATTTTTTGACATTTTGTTTTTATATTTATTAAAGAAAATATTCTTCTCTATATGGTTTGATTATTCATTTTCCTTCATATTCAATAGATGTAGAGTTAAAGCATTATAAAGAAATTAATTTTCAAAAATTAGTCAGCTTTGTTATTTATCATGGAAACAGCTGACATAATTATTCAAAAAAATTTAATTGACAGATGTCAGTTGCAAGTGCAAAACCAAATATGGAAAAAAGTATAGGATCTAAAATTGGTATGTCATAGTGTTGCTCGCAAGTGACACGCAGAGAAAGGCCAAAGAGAAGATGGAAGGACATTACTTAGTGTAGCTTATGTTATAATTTTATTGGATTTATAGAACCTTTTCAAATGAACTTTTGGTATGGAATTTGTAAAAAATAGTATGTGTTCCTGTTCGATTTTACATGATATTATATAGAATTTGTTCCAAGGACCTTTTGGTATGGGATTTGTACAAAATACATGGAATTGACGGAAGGTCTTGTGCTGGCCACAACAGATTTTTTATAAATACATTTAATGTTTTTGAATTTTATACTTTGCAATTTGTACTATTAGAATGTTACACTTTTTTATAACTCAACAATTTAATTTAATAATGAATTAAGGCAACTCTTTTTTTTTGATATGTTTGTTTTTGAATATTTTTTTATTTGTAAATTGTGTCGTGTGGCTATAATATTGCTTTGATTTAATTGTAGTCAAAAACCGGTGATGAGGATGGTTACTAAGTAACCGAAACCGGTCCACGTTTTAATTAAAGAACAGTTTGAACAAGACTTCGGGGTTTTTCTTTTTTAAAACCTTCCTTCATCCTTAATAATTCAACTTCACATCTATCTTCATTCATTATGTTCTTTTTTTGTCAGTTGACTATCGATATAAATTGCCGGTTCCCTTTTTTGTAATTTGTGTTTGTTCTTTAGAATCTTTAGTGTGTCTTCCCACGTATTCCAGAGGGCTATTATTCGTCCTGAGTTCTTCATTTTGTAGCAATCGTTAAGCACTACCTTTATTTCAAGTTAATTTTCCATGAATTTTGTTATTTCTTCTTTTATAATGTCGTAATTTTTTGGAATGAAGCCCGTGATCATTGTATTATTTCTGATGCTGTGTTTTTCTATTGCTTCGATTTTTGTTTTAAGGTTGTCTATTTCATCTAGCAGAATGTACGTTTCTTTTTCCCATTTAGTTTCTTTCACTTTAAATTCTTCTTTGGTGTTTTTTAGATCTTCTTTGAGTTCTTTAATTTCATTTTTGTTGTCCCTTATTTCGTCTGTCATTACTCTCAGTTGGTTTAATATTGAATCCAGCACTGCTTTTTCCATTACGTTTTCCGGTTTCCCTTTTTTACTGTCCGGTGTTGATGCTTCCTCTTTGTTTATCATCTGATGTCCTTCTACTCGTGGTTCCCTTCTCCTTTTGCGAAGTTCTTGGTGATCAGCTGTGTGTTCTGGGTTCATGTATTCACTGTTTATTTATCATCTTCAGTGATTCTCCATATATATTGTTTATTTTATATTAGCACTTTGCTTGTTCACTCGCATAATCCCGTACTTGTCAATCAAGATGTTTAATTTGTGTGTTATGACCTTGGATGATACTGCACTATAATTATTCACATTTTATTAAGAACTGCCTCGATATTAATTAAATTATCTTAGTTCAAAATTTGAACGGCACTGAATTTAGTCTAGTAATAGCAATCACGTTTCCGAAAATACGATAAACTCTTTAGTAAAAGAATATTGTATCGGTGAATCAAAACGCGTGTGTCTCATGTCACAGCTCGGCACAAACTCCATGTATTTAAATTAATAAAAATTAAATAGCGAGTTTTGTGTTGGCCACATCAGACTTTGTTTGTGTATGTTTACCACCTTAGATCAGGAATAGAGGGGTGACAGGGTATGCTATCTATTTTCGACCTAATTGAAATGTCCGCAACATTTTCACTACTGCAGCAGAGATTTCTGCGCATTTTCTGGAGGACGGCCAACGACTACTACGATGGTAAACACGCTGCCTTGCATCTTGTACTGTACAAATTTCATTAAATTTCTCTAATAACCTAGCGATAGCTGTTTAGGATGGGGTATTGTTTCTTCCCAATTCCCCAGAGCATTTTTCAATTGCTTCGGCTACACTCTCCCTATATTTGTAATACGTTTTTATTATAAACACACGACGTTGCACCGTGCGTAATGCTTTGACTGTGCTTTTACTACTCATATATCAACAGACACGACATATTCAAAAAGCAACCACAAATTAGAACACATTTATATACACAGACTGTTAATTAGAAAACGGGCCATGGGTGTTTAACATAGCAAATCAGTTTTGTGCAAACTGTTGCCCCCCTTTTAACTTAGACCGATGGTTGTGTTATCAGGTATCAATAGAAAGATAAAAAAAATTACACCAGAAACGTGTAAATTATGTAATATTTGGTCCCATAAAATAATTTTTGAACAAAAAGTTAATAAAGTATTTGACATTTTATCAATCAGAATTTGTTAGCTCAGATTTTTAGCGTTATTTTTTTTATTGTTTTATAACAGATTAGAAAATTACAATAGAAAAATGATAACAATAGAATTTGCATAAGTTTTAGTTTATAACAAAATTTGGCACATAAAACGACAAATATCTATCTTTTTGTTCAAATTGCTATTAATGCAAAATTGCATAAATTTAATAATTAGCTTATAGGACCAAACTATACATATTAAATTTCCGCCGAGAAATCTCGGACGGGACGAGACTCCATTAAACGAGACGAGAAAAATTTCGAGACGAGACATAATTTCATGAATTTGAAACGAGACGAGACAATGAATTTCTCGTCTCGTCTCGTCTCGACTGAATCACTACGCCCAATCGAAATTATCTTCAAGCAAATTGTATTTCTCAGCCTGTCTCGAAAATTTAACACAAGAATAAAATTTGCTCTTGTTTCGGTCACTATCGTTAGTATGTACTCTCGTCTGGACGTCGAGAATTCTCCATTCTTGAATTTTTAACTCTCGCTAAGAGAGGTATTGGATTCATGCTAAAATTCGAATATCGATTTTAGTGAATAAGCACAATTTAAGGTTCCTAGAATCCGATTATAATTTTTTTTTAAATTATGACTGCGTGTGTGTATGTATGGATGTTGGAGGAACGATTCTTCAAAACTATAAGACTTAAGAACTGTTTAACTATGGATTCCTCAATCTGACATTCCTGGGAAGAGCTGAAAAGGTTTTGGTAACAATTGAACAACCGGAAGTAGTAGTTTCTTAGAAACCTTCTTCTAAATATAATTTTTTGGAAATTTTTGTTATTAAATATTCAAGAACATAAAATTCTCCATCTATTACACTTAAAACATTTATTATATCTTGCATAGATTTAAAGGTAAAGACACTATAATATATAGAGTAATCTAATCGCAGAGGCCAAGGCATTAAGGAAACCAGTTGACAAATTCCAATGTTTATAACATAGTTTGTAAATGACACATGTCAGTGTCAAGAATCAACAGTTTTAGTGACATTCTGATAGCTTTTTCTGGGAAGTACATTTAATCTTTCTTATTGTTTTATTAAATAAATATTTGAAATTTTAGGTAAAATGCAAATATCCATTAGAAATACCGCCAATCTAGTTAATGAATTGGAAGAATCTCTCACATTTAGGAATATTTGGGTAAAGTTCTTTAATTTTTTGTTATAAAACGACGGTTCGAAATCGAAGTGCAATACAATATTTATATAGCCTAATATGGAAATGGCGAGAGGTCTTGTGCTGGCCACAACAGATTTTTAAATTTGCTGCAAAAATTAAGTACGATTTTACGTCACTAGATAATTGTGTTTTGACTTATATTGCAAATCGGAACAATTTCTCGACAATATAAACATAACAAAATTGTCAAATTTTTAAAATAGTCTGTCTCATATCCCAGGTAAATTCAAACAGTTTTGTTGATATAAGGACAAACGAATTTCTACGAAACTGTACAAATATACCCGATATTGGCTTTTTAAGGCGATGTTAATCACCCTAGGGTAGAAATTTTACTTGGAAAGTTAGTTCAAAATTTTTCAGCTAGCTGCAGTGGTAACTGATTTAGCACCATATGTTTATAATTCTGACAGAACAGCAAAACGAAATAACAGATCGCAACAAAATTCTTATGCGCCGGATCTATTAATACGACTACCGTTACGAAAATTTGCAATATTATTTTCTATGATGCGTTCTCATTTCACAGTTTCCCTTTTATTCCGTCTTAATAACATTTAGGAAAATCAAGCCTACAATCTCATACTTTTGTAAAACAAGTCTGTTGATCCTTTCACGTACAAATTCCCGTAGCTATTTACTAATGTATCTCGTTGGAGAATCAAGTTTCTGAGCTAATGATTTCATTTACCAGTTTAAGTCCATGCGGTTGAATTCCATCCATCCATTTCTGTTACAAATTGACAGGCCTGAGTTGATTACAAGACATTTGCGTTTTATCTGTTCGAGAGAATGCTCATTTACGCGGCCGGTGATAGGCGGCTGAGGTTCTATCTGCGATGCCGGACAGTGTACTCCGTTTATTGGTTCAACGTTCATCTACATTCGAGATCGAGGCTGTTTAGAGATACAGGATTCAATGCATATATATATATATATATATATATATATATATATATATATATATATATATATATATATATATATGAGCGAAAGGTAAAAATTACAACAAAACCAGGTTAAACGTCATTTAATTCTTTATACCTATGTATTTTAAGTTGATAACGTTTTAAAAATTGAAAGAAACTTCCAGAACTCATAATATATAAATAAAACAATATTTGAGATTAGTTCTGTTATTTTTTTACCTCGGTATTGGAATAATGCTAAAAATCGCATAGCCGAATTTTAGTAGATAATCACGTTTTAAGGTTCCTAGGATCCCATTATAACATTTTTACGATGATGTCCGTATGTGTGTGTGTGTGTGTGTGTGTGTGTGTGTGTGTGTGTGTGTGTGTGTGTGTGTGTGTGTGTGTGTGTGTGTGTGTGTGCGTGTGTGTGAATGTTTGAGCCACGGTTTCTCAAATACTATAAAATTATATTAAAAAATATATTACTACAGTTTCCTCAATCTGACATTCCTGGGAAGAGCTGATTAGATTTTGGTAGCAATTGTACAACCGGAAGTAATAGTTTCTGGAAATTTTTGTTATTACAAATATTGAAGAACATAAAATTCTCCATTACATCTTATATAGATTTAGAGATAAAGACACTATAATATATAGAATAATCAGATGTAATGCATCGCAGAGGCTAAACTACACTAAGGAAACCAGTTGACAAATTCAAATGTTTGTAACATAGTTTGTAAATGACAGATGTCAGTGTCAAAAATCAACAGTTTTTGTGACATTCTGAATCCTTTTCCGGGAAATACATTTAATCTTTCTTATTGTTTTATTAATTAAATATTTAAAATTATAGGTAAAATGGATATTATCTATAAGAAATACCGCCAATCTTGTTGATGAATTGGTAGAAACTCTGACATTTAGGAACTTCCTTATACAATGAAAACTGGATGTAATTAAAATTGTATGTGTGCAGAAGACATGTTAAATACAATAAATGAACAGTATTTGGGTAAAGCTGCAATTTTTTGTTATAAAACGATGGTTTCATAGCGAAATGCAATACAATACTTATATAACATAAAATGGAAATGGCGAGAGGTATTGTGCTGGCCGCAACAGATTTTTTAATAAGACAGAGTAAAATATCTACAATAATATTTACTTTTTTTGAAAAACAAAACGAATTTACTGAAAATAACGCTTTTTATGCGACTGCATATTTCTTTTCTAGCTTATTTACGAGATTACATAATAATCGAGGTGGCTGCACTAAAGGCATAAGACAACAATTTTTGTTTATTAACAATAACTTGTGAAATTTATTTCAAAATAGTTTTTTTCGTAAAAATGAATAGAGGAAATGTTAATGATAAAAAAATAGATTATTTATTAATTTATCAAAAATGGGAGAATCTAATTCCGAAATAGGCAATTTATTAGATTTATCAAGGTACAGTGTTCGAAATATTGTGCGATAACACAAAGAAAACGGTCCAATTGCCTCTAAGGCTCGTTATGTGAAAAAAACCAAAAAAACCAAACTAATAGATAATTATAAACTGACATTGAAAAGAACAATAATGGAAAACAGACGTGCTAACTATGGACAAATGAGTGTACTGTGGAGTGATGCTGTGAGGAGACCTGTTTCGATATCTGCGTGTCATTGGAAAGCAAAAAAATCTGTTGTGGCCAGCAAAATACCTCTCGCCATTTCCATTTTATGTTATATAAGTACTGTATTACAATTTGCTATCGAACCGTAGTTTTATAACAATAACATTATAGAACTTTACCCAATTGTTTTTATTGTACTTAACATGTCTTCTGCACACATACAATTCTAATTATATCTCTTTTCATTGTATGAGGAAATTCTTAAATGTAAGAGATTCTTCCAATTCATAAGCAAGTTTGGCGGTATTTCTTATGGATGTATGCATTTTACCTACAATTTTAAATAATTAATTAATAAAACAATAAGAAGGATTAAATGTACTTCCCAGAAAAAGCTTTCAGAATGTCACTAAAACTGTTGATTTTTGACACTGACATCTATCATTTGAATTTGTCAACTGGTTTTCTTAGTGCCTTGGCCTCTGCGATTAGATTACTCTATATATTCCTTTATCTCTAAAACTATACAAGATATAATAAAAATTTTAAATGTATCAGATGTAGAATTTTATGTTCTTCAATAATAATAGTACCTAACAGAAATTTTCAAAAAATAATACTTAGAAGATTTTTTTAAAGAAACTATTACTTCCGGTTGTCCAATTGTTACCAAAATCTAACCAGCCTTTCCCAGGATTATCAGGATTGAGGAAACTGTAGTTAAATATTTTTTAAGTTTTATAGTATTTGAGAAACCGTGGTTCCAACATCCACACATCCAGACACACATACACACATACACGGACATCATCGTAAAAATGTTATAATCGGATTATATTTATAAGGACCTTAAAACGTGCTTATCCACCAAAATCTGGATATGCGAATTTTAGCATGATTCCAATACCTCTCTTAGCGAGAGGTAAAAATTAGGATTTGGATATAAGGTAACATTTTTGAAAAAAGTCTATGTATGTTTTTAAAAAAATCGACATAATTTGTTTAGGCTACGGAAAAACCATTGTTAATATTGAAGCAATAAAAAACAGACTAAAATGGGCGAAAGAACATAAAAATTGGAATTCTGAACAATGGAACAGCATACATTGGAGCGATGAGTCACGGTTTGAAGTTTGCGTGACAGCAGGAGCAGTTATTTGTCGAAAAAACGAAGCATTCCATCCAGATTGTTTAAAAAGAAAAGCGAAATTGCCAGCTTCTGTTATGGTGTGGGCTTCAATGTCTTCAAGAGGTGTAGGAAAACTGCATTTCATTGAAGGCATTATTAATACAGAAAAATATTTAAATGTCTTAGAAGAATCTCTGCTCCCAACGATGCAAGAATCTTTAGCATATGGAGAGAATTTTACCTTTCAACAAGACGGAGCAAGCTGCCGTACGTCAAAAAAAGCTTTAAAATGGTTTTCTGATAATTCTATTCCACTCTTAGATTGCATTTCCAATAGCCCCGATTTATCTCCAATAGAGACACTTTGGCATAATATGAAGAAGCAGTTACGTGTAACTCCCGCAAGATCAGTTCCAGAATTGAAACAAAAACTGCAAGAAATATGGTACAAATTCACAGTAGAAGACTGCAAGGATATAGTAGATACCTCGGTAGATACTATACCTGAAAGCTGAAAGAATTATGGCCGTAATTGAAAATAAGGGCGATGTTACCCAATGGTAACTTTTGAAATGCGTCTGATCTGATTATTCTATATATTATAGTGTCTTTATCTCTAAATCTATATAAGATGTAATGGAGAATTTTATGTTCTTCAACATTTGTAATAATAAAAATTTCCAGAAACTATTACTTCCAGTTGTCCAATTGCTACCAAAATCTAATCAGCTCTTCCCAGGAATGTCATATTGAGGAAACTGTAGTTATATATTCTTTAAAGTCTTATAGTATTTGAGAAACCGTGGCTCAAACATTCACACACACACACACGCACACACGCACTCAATCACACACGCACACACTCACGCGCACACACACAGACTCACGCACACACACACACACACACACACACACACACACACATACATACGGACATCATCGTGAAAATGTTATAATGGGATCCTAGGGACCTTAAAACGTGATTATCTACTAAAATCCGGCTATGCGATTTTTAGCATTATTCCAACACCGAGGTAAAAAAATGACAGAACTAATCTCAAATATTGTTTTATTTATATATTATGAGTTCTGGAAGTTTCTTTCAATTTTTAAAACATTATCAACTTAAAATACATAGGTATAAAGAATTAAATGACGTTTAACCTGGTTTTGTTGTAATTTTTACCTTTCGCTAAGAGAGATATTGGAATAATGCTAAAAGTCGCATATCCAGATTTTAGTAGATAAGCACGTTTTAAGGTCCCTATAATCCGATTATAACATTTTTACGATGATGTCCGTGTATGTGTGTGTGTGCGTGCGTGAGTGTGTGTGCGTGTGTGTGTGCGTGTGTGCGTGTGTGTGAATGTTTGAGCCACGGTTTCTCAAATACTATAAGACTTAAAAAATATATTACTACAGTTTCCTCAATCTGATATTCCTGGGAAGAGCTGATTAGATTTTGGTAACAATTGGACAACCGGAAGTAATAGTTTTTTTTAATCTTCTAAATATTAGTTTTTGAAAATTTATAACAAAATATTAAAAAATATCAAATTCTCTATCCAATACATCAAACATTTTCATTATATATTCTATAGATTTAGAGATAGACTGATTATAAATACAGATGTCCCAAATTGATTAGGCTACTATTGGGATCTCGGAAACTATAAGAGCTACGAGGTCGGATAAATGGGCAATGTTGTGTACTTTTGAGGGTTGATTCAGATTCCATTAAGAAATATTTAAAATTCCGAACAGTCTGAAAATTATTCAAAAAAAAAAACTGAAAATCGCTATTTTTAAAAATGTCAAATAACTCCGTAATTATAAGATATATAAAAAAGTTTCGTATAAAAGTTACACTATTTAATAAGGCAAACTTAAAAATGTTTTCAGTATAAAATTCAAGATGGCTGTTTTCAAAATATTAATAGCAACTTTCTTATTTTAAATGGGCGCCATATTGGATTTTTACATGATTAAATAGAACTTTTTTTTCTCTTATCAACGATGTATAACAAAGTATGTTTACATTAAAAATTAATAAAGATATTAATTATTTCAATTTGATAACTAATCAAATAGGCTTAAAAACAAATGTAAGTGAATAAGAAACAAAACAAAATTTATTATAACAGTAAACTATCATATATAAATTTGTATGTATTCGTTTATTCAATTTAATTAGTGATTTTATTTATTACATATTTAAAATGCCTACTTTTTCAACATTAGAACGATATGTTTTGTACATACAGCAAATGTAATAAAAACACCCGTCTTGCGGCACAAACTTATTTCGGTAACTATCCGGAGAGAAGACAACCCAATGATAAGGTGTTTAGAAGATTGTATATAAATATAATAATAAGTTTCGTCCCTTTAAATTACACGTTGCCCAGATTTGACGACCAAATAATCATGTCCGCAGATCAGTATTTTGCAGATGGTTTACTAACCAAATAAGACAAAATAATGATTTTATTAATCACATTTTATGGACTGACGAATCTCGCTTTTCTAACTGTGGCTTATTTAATCGTCATAACGAGCATTATTGAGCACAAGAAAAACCACGCATAGTGATACCACGGCGAAATCAAGATGTTTTTTTGTGACATATTGGGAAATAATTTAGTTGGCCCTATAATTTTTGATGGAAACCTAACTGCACAACGATATTTGGAAATTCTTCAGACATCCCTGGAAGATTTACTGGATGATTTACCTTTGGCACAAAATTACCGAATTTGGTATCAGCAAGATGGTGCTCCTGCTCATAATGCTAGAAATGTTATTAATTATTTAAACAATCGCTTTAATAATTGAATCATAGCGACTAACACACCCATTTAATGGCCAGCTAGATCACCAGACTTAACGACTCTCGATTTTTATTTATGGGGCACTTTAAAAGATAAAGTGTATGGCAGTAACATTGTTTACAATAATGTAGAGGAATTACGTGAAGCAGTAGTGAACTCTTTTAATAGTATTAATCGCAATATATTGCAGAGAGTAACTGCCAGTGTTGCAAAACGTGCTCATATATGTTTACTTAACAATGGCCAGAATCTTGAGCATTTGTTATAAATTATTGTTAAATAAATAAAATAATTATATCATCACGGCATATTACCCATTTCTGGGTGTGCCAGTATCTACAACACATGTAATGATGACGATATATTTTACCGTGTGGGCGCTTACCAGGCGTCACCTCGCGGGCACTCATTATTATTGTACTAGTAATAAGTTGTTTTGTTTTTGATTTATTTAAAAAAAAATGTACTTCCATTTGTTTTTAAGCTTATTTGATTAGTTACCAAATTGAAATAATTAATATCTTAAATTTTAATGTAAACATACTTTGAAAAGAGAAAAAAAGTTCTATTTAATCATGTAAAAATCCAATATGGCGCCCATTTAAAATAAGAAAGTTGCTATTAATATCTTGAAAATCGCCATCTTGAATTTTATACTGAAAATATTCTTAAGTTTGTCTTATTAAATGATCTAAATATTTTTTTATATCTCTTATAATTACGGAGTTATTTGAAATTTTTAGAAATCGCGATTTTCAGTTTTTTTGGAATAATTTTCCGACTTTTCGGAATTTTGAATGTTTCTTAACGAAATTTGAAACAACCCTCAAAAGTACACAACATTGCTCATTTCCGGGAACAACGTTCCCGAATTAACAACCTGGAAATTGTCGGCGTCCCACAGAAAAGGAATGAAAACCTAATCCAAATTATGGAGAATATAGGTAAAGCCATAAATTGCCCTATAGATGAACAAGACATCGACGCCATTCACCGTGTTGCATCATACCTGTCAGAAAATACAACGGATAATGTGTAAAGAACTTGTGCTTTATTAACTAATCGCATATACAAAACGATGTCAAAACTAATATTCTATATTTTTCATGTCAACTTGTCACCAATATTATTTCATTGCTATGGTAACATTCGCATTTCCATGACATCCTCCCACCTAAGTCTGAAACTTATAAATAGGCTATTCCACAGTAATAAAAAATAGTAAACGTTTATTGAAAATATGAACGATAATAGTTAAAGGATAAGGAAAACCATATTTCTTTTATTATAAATTATTCCTTCTAGAAGACACGGGGAGTTTTGCTTTTGATGATGTAGGACATGTGCACGAGTATTTGAGCAAATAGGATCCAAGTATGACCTCCGATTTTGAGAGGCCCCGCCCTAACTAAGAATATAGTTCTTCGGGTGTGTCGGATCTGTTCGGTTGCTGTTCGGGTGACGTTCTAATTTCTTTGTTTTTATAAAATGAGAAAAAAGAAGTGAAATAAATTAGGTATAATAATATATTTTATGTCTCTAATAATGAATTATAATTTTACAATTTAAATATACATTATTTTGTAATTTGTTTAACATTTTTTCGTGGCTTGTGAACCACTGTTTGTTTACTTCTGGTATATCCACATTACCTACGTCACAAAGCTAATATAAAATTCGGACCTTAATATCTCGCTTATTTGGAGGAATTTTTAACTCGGACTTTCACATGTGGTCTTACATTTTTATGTACTCCAAGAAAAATTTTTTTAAAAAAATATCGTGGAATAGCCTATTTGAGGACTTACAAATCTGCAATATTTTTTATTGTTCTCCCACTTCTGGTACACATGTTATCTTGTTGTTCTTTTGTTACTTGTTTAGCTGGAATTTCTTCTACCTCACTTATTTCTAGCGGATATATTCTATGTAAAGGTCGTATAAATTTTCCTGATGAATTTTGTAGCCGAAATACTCTAGCTATTCCGTCGCGACCAGTAATGGCTTCTTCAATCACAGCTAGTGGCCAGTCTAATCGTTTTCTATTGTCGCTACCGATTAAAACGACGTCACCAACTTTTATGGATTTTTTAGTATCCTTCTGGTGTTTCCTGGTAAGTAGGCCTAAATATTCAAAACGGAATCTTTTCCTCAGTTGTTTACTCAATGACTGTCGATATTTTATTCTTCTTGTTAAATCTTTTGGGCTAGTAATTTCACAATCTGGAATTCCGTTCTCGCGAATACCTTGTAGAAACATAGATGGTGTCAAAGGTTCAAGTTCACGCGGATCTTCTGATATATATGTTAATCGGCGTGCATTTAAAACTCCTTCGCAATCGCATAGTGTATTATTAAGTTCTTCATAATTTAGAGATGCTCGTCCAAGAATTTTCCGAAGCAGTCGCTTGAGCAATCCAATAATTCGCTCCCACCATCCACCCCACCATGCCGCTGTGGGCGGATTAAATATCCATTGTATTTGCTGCACAGTACTATAGTTTTCAATTTCATTCCAATTTATTTCTTTGAATATGTTATCTACTCCAACAAAGTTTCGACCATTATCACTATAAATCACTTTTGCTGCTCTATAAATAGCACAGGTAAATATGCAGACCCATGCTTTTGTTTTCCATTTGAGAAATAATGGACCAGTCAAATCTAATCCTATTATTTCAAAAGGTGTCGCGTCTCGCACTCTATTTATTGGTAGTGGTGGTGCATGTACTTGCAAATTTCTCATTTCAAATCTCTCGCATTTCACGCATTTTGAAATTATTGACCTTACCAAACGCCGTTCACGAAGTGTACGGAGAAGACCTTGAATGCCAATATGACACATTTCACAATGTTTTTCCATTATTAGTCTCTTTGTAACTTCATGATGTCCAGATAGTAATACTGGATACCGAAAATTCTTATCATCCTCTGTTGAGTTAGCCATTGCAGATTTTATTCGAATTAGACCATTTTCATCTGTAAAAGGGTATAATTTCTCTATAAATTTGTATTCTATGTTTTTGAGAGAGTTCTTTTGTATTAACAGTAATACAATTTTTTCTGCAGCATTGAATTCAGTGACTGTGAGAACACCTAAATTTCTATTTTCTTTTTCTCGGCAATTTCTAATAAATCTTTTGATCCATGCTATCATACACACTATTTTTCAAAATTTAGAAAAATAAACATAATACCAATTATTTGTTTCAACCGCTGACTCGTTTAATAACGTTGATATTATTGTTTTCCTTTTCTCAATGGCAATTTCTTCCTCATTGTAATTTGGTGTGATATTGGGCCAAGCTGAAGATGAATCAAGTACAGCTCACCCAACGAGTTGTGGCAGGTAAGCAGTGGTCCTGCGCAGAGGGAGAAAGTATTCGGGTTGAAAAGAGAAAGGTAGTACGCTCGAAAAGTACACTTGGAATTATATTTGATCCAAAATTGAAATTTGATCAGCATGTAACATACATTTGTAAAACTTCATATAGAAATCTGGGATTTGTTAAACGGTGTTCTCAATCATTTACTAATGTAAATACAATTATGAGTTTATATTACTGCTATGTAAGATCTAAGTTAGAATATTGCATACAAATTTGGAATCCATTTTATAATAAATACGTCATTGAAATTGAAAATATTCAAAAGAAGTTTCTAAGATATTGCTGGTTTAAAAAATTTAAAACCTACTCATATGAAATTAGTTATAACATAATGTTAAATGAATTTAGACAAAGCAGCCTTCAGTCAAGAAGAAATATTTTGTCTGTTTTATATCTATATAAACTAATTAATAATAAAATAGATGATATTTAAATAATTATTATCCTGTTGAGTGGAAATAAATAAATAAATAAATAAATAAATAAATGTCTGATGAAATAAAAAATAAATATTTTTATGTAAATAATATTTTTTACATATAGTCATATACAAGAATATACACACAAATTAAGAACAGAATCTTTTTATTTGCAGTAAAAAATATTTATTGAAATGCATTGAAACAAATTATTCATGTATATACACAGAAATATTTATTTACATATATTAAAATTCGTGTACAAGAATATACAATAGTCAACATTTCATATTATCATTTATTGATTTTGTGTAAAATTTAAAACTAGTCAGAATAGTCAGATTCATCGGTACTTTCATCACTGTCGTCATTTACATTAATAATTACTTCATTAATAATTGCGTCAATATTTCCTTCCCTAGCTAAAAATCCTTCTTCGCTTTTTTTTGCGTGCTCACACCGTGATCTCCATTCTTCGACAGAAAAAGAAGTAAAAAATTCTTCCAAAAGGGTTTTTACGTTATCTAAATTGAACTGCACATTTCTTTTTGCCACGTACTGTTTCATGGAGGCCCAGACTAACTCAATCGGATTCAAATCCGGATGGTACGGTGGTAATCTTAAAACGTCATGACCATGTTCTCTAATTTTTTTATCTAGTGCAAATTGTTTAAATCTTGGTTTATGTAGCAAAACAAGACGGTATAAATCCGACTTGAGCATACTCATATCACAATTAACATTTCTAGCTCGTAACCAATCGATCATGCTTTGCTTATTGTCATTAAATCCAGGAGCTTTATCTACCTGAACATTGTGGTAAGGCGCATTATCTATAACGAGAACAGATTTTTCTGGCAAATTAGGGATCAATTTTTCCTCTAACCATTTAAAAAATTTTCATAATTCATTTCGTGATGATAATCTCCTGTTTTACAGTTATACTTGAAAATTAAGAGTGCATTAGTCACAAATCCGTCTTCACCACCCGCATGTACAATAATTAGTCTTCGTCCTTTGGAAACCGGCTGTAATAATCCCGCGTTGGAATCAACATTCTATGACTTTGAAACCGTATGTGTCGAATGCATATATGTTTCATCGATATAAACTATTTTGCGCCCTTCGCGACGAAAATTCATTATTGCTCTCAAATAATCGACGCGCATTTTTTGAATATCGAATCTTTCCATTAATATTTTTCTATTTGTTTTAGTTTTCCTCCATCGAAAACCAATTTCGTGCAAAATAGACCGCAAACTTTCGCGTTGCCCCTGGAAGCCTGTATCCGCTTTGAATTTTTGTAAAATTTGGGAGACATTTGGAACAGTTTTCTCGGTTCCGCAGAAATTTAAAGTAATATTTTTTAGAACACCCTTGTCGAAATCTCCGACATCTGTAACACTCTTTCGCCGTTCAATTTTCTTCCGGGGCGATGAGAATTTGCTGCTTAAACCTGTAAAGTAATTTTTATTAATTATTGTTCAAATCAGGTGATTATTTTTAATCATGATATGAGGTCTTGTGTAAGGAAGATTTATATAATATAATATAGATAGCCTTGCCAATTTTTTTTTTGTCAAAAATAGTTATTTGTTTAATTATTACTTTAGACTCTTTTGAAATATAGGGTTCTATTTATATTCTACATTGACATTTTAATACATTAATAACTTTTTATGTACCTTCTTCAATGCTCTTCTTTTCTTCACAAATTCGAAAAATTGTTCTCTCGGATACACCACTTGCAGCTGCCAGTCGTTTTGCAATATTATTTAAAGAAATAATTGGAACACCATTTTCACTCTCTTCCTTCATAAAAGAATAAATGTTAGCGATAATCTCCAGACTTTGGCTATTGAGAGCGCGCCCGTTCAATTTACTTTTAAACTCCATTTTCGCACAGAATGTACTTTACGCAATATACTCTTTAATATGAAACAGGGAATTTATATTTCACCCCCCACTCTCGGACCCTTACCACTGCGCATCTTAGCTCAACTGCCACGACTCGTTGGTTGAGCTGTAACCAGGATGGACCCTCCCACCATCTTGTCTCTACTAATTTTTTTTTTATCCTCTAGAAGGGAAATCTGCTGGATTTTCTTCGCCTGGTATGTTTCCACTCTCGTTTCAATGTTGTCTCTTATTTCCTTGACGCGGTTACTTAAAAATACATCCCAATTATTTTCTCTGCTTAACCACGCTATAACCGTAGATAAATCACTCCAAAGATATGTTTCAATGTGTTCCATGTTTAAATGATTAACAATATTATTATATAACCGACCTCCTATTGTGGCAGCAAGTAACTCCAAACGTGGTATCGACATTATTTTGGTGGGTTTGTTTGGTGCAACTCTAGCTTTAGCTTGTATTAAAGATACTTTTATTCCTTCGTCGGTTTTTACTCTCAAAAATACTGCTGTTGCGAATCACAGTTGACTAGCGTCGCAAAAAACATGAATACTGCATTTATCTTGATTATTTTCTCTGGTACCTAGCCATCTTGGTATTTTCACCACTGCCAAATAATCTAAATTTTTAATCCAATTTACAAAAGTCTTTTCTATTTCCGGATTGACTTCTTGATCCCATCCAATTTGTAGTCTGCAAGTCTCTTGTAGAAGGAGTTTCGGCAAAAGTGTCACACAACATGTAAATTCAATCGGGTCAAAAACTCTGTGAGCAACAGACAAAATTGTTCTTTTTGTTACCTTATCGCATTTTATTTTATCCAATTCCTCTATATTTACAGAGAATGTACAATTTTTCCTATTCCATACCAATCCCAGTACATTATTTTCAGCATCTACTTCTTCGCGGTTATCACCTGTCCAATACCATCCACGTAAATCAAATTTTCGCTCAGCCATTACCGCTTTAGATTGACTTACAAAATTTTCTATATCTTCTTTGTTTTCTAAGCTAACTACACAGTTATCAACGTAGAAACTTCTTGATAATTTTTCAATTACTTCCATATTGTATCCTGAAGAACAGGAAGATTTCTCTTCACATTTTTGTAATACATTTTCCAGATGCAGTTTAATCGTTGCTCCTAATAAAAATGGACTGCATGCTACTCCAAATACGACACGACAATGTCTATATATTTTTATATTTCCAGTTGATTGATCTATCCAAAGAAATCTTAAAAAATCTCTTTCACTTGGCAACAATGGAATCTGCAAAAATGCTTTTTTTTATATTAGCGATGATGCCTATTCTTCCCAATCTAAATCGAAATAAGACGGAAGGAATGAGTTCTATAAGATTTACTCCCTTTGTTACACAATAATTTAGGCTAGGATTTTTTCCTTCTTTAGCAGAAGCATTAAACACTGGTTTTACTTTAGTTGTGCTATTTTCCTTTATCACATGATGATGTGGCAAGTAATGTCCTGAAGTGTCTGTTTCTGATTCTGGCAATTGTTCAATTATTCCCTCTTTTTCCCATTCTTTAAACACCTGGTCATATTCTCCATAATATCCATCTCTTCTTGCATTGCTTCCTTTGCTTTCTTTTCCAACGAATCCATAATACCCAATACATCTAACGACCATAAATTCGATATAGAAGCTTCCTTGATGAGAAGTGTAGTCACCAGCATCCCAGTTGATACCCTTGTAAATGAACTTCCAGGAACACGTCCCATTATTGTCCATCCTAACTTCGTTTCTAAAGCTATTAATCCAGAATCAAGTTTCTTGATATTTCCAGTGAAAAGTTTTCCTGCTACATCTGCACCGATTAAAATCTCAATCGGATCTTCATTTTTGTCAAACAATTGAATTTTCTCAGATTTCAATTCTTTTATCCATGGTCCTGTTTTTACAGGTGATATTTTGCCACATATTTTGTTGTTCAAGAGCGCTGAAATTACAAGTATAGCTTCCCTCCAAATTAGACAATACAATCTTGTACACATTGCACATATTTATATCTGTCTTCATACCTCCGAATAAGGAATGCTGTATACTTTCAACCTTTTCAACTTTATATTTCATATCTTCAGCAAGACTTAACGCAATATAACTTCTCTATGATGCGGTGTCTACTATTGCTCTCACTCTTCGCTCAACTCCATTGTTATGAATTTTAACACGAAGTGTTTGTAGCAAAACGCAGGAAGAACTGAAACTGGCTAACGACTCAGTAGTAGTTTTCTCCGCAGATTTTCCAATTTTTGTATTTGAAGACTGTTCGTGTTCCTTATTTGTCACATTATTGCAAAGGAGTACATGATGCTTCCTACCGCAGAGTCTACATTTTCTGCGATCTCTGCATTTAGCAACTAAGTGACCTGGTTTTAAACATAAGTAACATACATGTTTTTGTTGAACTATGGCACGTCTCTCTACAATCTGCATTTTGTGAACATTTCTACAATCTACATTTTTATGATTGCCACTACAAAATATACACATAATATCAGACCTGCTTTCCGTTAACAAACTTGATGCTGTAGGAATATTTTCTTGTTTTATCTGTCTTTTGACTGGATATCTAGTTTGATTTCCAGTAGCCGATATTCCAAAACCAGACATTGCTAAATTTTACTTTATTTCACCTTCTACTTCACCTTTAACAAATTCTAATAGACTAGTTAATCTTGTTTTAGACTTGTCTTCGGGATCAATTTTCAAAACTTCATTGGCGCTTCTTTGCCAAACCTTCAAAATTCCAACTGGTAAAGCTGACTCGATTAGCGGTAATAGCATTGCAGCATAACTAGTTTTAGTAATGCCTAAGGATTCCAAAGACCTCAACTGACATTCCAACTGATCGTATAAAGACGCTAAAGATTCTATTTTATTGTTGACATTTTGAAGAATTAATATAAGCAGTTCTCTTATATACACTTCAACGAGCAGCTCTCTATCTCCATACCTTGACTTTAACGTCGATACTGCATTCGCATAATTTTTAGCTGTGGCCGGAAAGCTTTCTACAATTTCTCTTGGTTTTGTATCTTGAACCATGCATTGAATGAGATATTGAAATTTGTCACTATCATCCAGATTCTCATCGCTGTCAATTTTTTGGAATTGTGACCAAAACGGCAACCAGTTTTTTAATTCGCCATTGAATTTTTTTAATTCTAATACAGGTAGCTTAATAGTTTTCTTCACTATTTTACTGTTCACTGGTTACTTAAATTTGAATTTGCTTGAGAAGCTGGTGCAACTGATTGATTTTCTTCTTCTAGCATTTGTACTTGTAACCGTAAACTATTATATTTTAGTGTATATTCATCTACTGTTGCTGTTTTATTTTCAAAATCTTTTGCTTCTTCAGTTTCTTCTAATAATAAATCAAAAATGTTCGCATCTAATTCAATTAACTCGCCGTACCTTTTTTCTAATAATTCGTTCATTAATAGTTATAACATCCTTTTCATCTTTCTCCAACAATTCTTTCAGTTGATTCATAATTTTTGTAAATGCGCCTCGTATCGCAGTTCTAGCCTTCCGTTTCCATTGTAAATTTCTGCTGTTCCAATTCACGAATCTTAGTGTCCTGTCACGGTCGCTAAAATGTCAGAAAATACAACGGGTAATGTGTAAAGAACTTGTGCTTTATTAATTAATTCGCATATACAAAATGATGTCAAAATTGATATTCTATATTTTTCATGTCAACTTGTCACCAATATTAATTTATTGCTATGGTAACCTTCGCATTTCCATGACAATACCGTTACGATGAAAATAAACCTAAAAATATTATTGTACGGTTCACATCTAGAATTAAGAAAGATAATATTATCTCAAATGCACGTAAAATAAAAACTTGAGTGCAAATCAAATTAATTTCAAAGATAATAAATTAATTTACATAAATGATCATTTAAGTCTGAACAATAAAATATTATTACGCGAAGCAAAAAATAAAGCTCGCGAAAACCGCTACAAATTTGTTTGGGATAAATCTACCAAAATATATGTGCGCAAAAATGAAACATCTCCCATCATTATAATAAATACTAATAATGATATTGCAAAAATTAATTAATTTTTTCCTCTTTGACATTGTTAAATAAAGACAATACATCTCTGTTCCAATGAACCAAAAAATTTATTATCCAAATGTTGGAGGAATTAAATCCAAACTCTTATCTATTTCCAATGAATTAGCAGCTCACGACTACGATTTCGTGTTATTCACGGAAACGTGGTTAAATCCTAGTGTGTTAAATTTGTAATCCTGACAAATACTACATTAATCGTCGTGATTGAAGTGATCCTAATAAAAAAGAAGGTGGTGGTGTTCTAATTTTAGTGTCCCATGAAATAAAATCAAAAATGCAACTATCTTGGCTTTCAACTGCTGAAGATATGTGGGTAACAATTTCATACTCGTACTTTAAGCTGCACGTCTGCTGCGTTTACATCGCATCATCATCAAGGACGGAGATATATGAAGACCATTTTAGTAAAGTAACTGACATCAGTTTAAGGTACTGTAATGATCATTTATTAATAGTTGGTGACTAAAATCTCCCTCATATAAATTGGTCCCGTAATCTTAACTACTAGACTACTTCTACTACGAACCGTTTATTACGCATAGAAAAGATATATATACCTGAAATTTCAGATCACTTTAAGCATATGTGATTTACATCAATATAATGGTGTTCTGAATACCAATAACAGAATTCTAGATCTAGTTCTATGTTCAACTACATGTGAAGTTAATCTGAATAATTCGCTCTTAAGTAATGAAGTTTTACATCACCCAGTACTCGACATTTGTCTTCCCTTAAAAAATTACAAACAACTTCCTTCCAACAACACAAATAGATTCATTTATAGTAAATGTAATTATGAAGGACTAATTTACAAACTATCAGCTATAAATTGGAAATCAAGACTTGACAAATGTAACGTGAACGACAATTTAACAATATTTTACAATATTCTGTACTCATTACTATAGGAATTTGTTCCAATAAATCAAATAAAAAAAATCTGTTGTGGCCAGCACAAGACCTCTCGCCATTTCCATATTAGGCTATATAAGTATTGTAGGTATTGCACTTCGCTTTCGAACCGTCGTTTTATAACAAAATATTACAGAACTTTACCCAAATATTGTTTTTTATTTAATATGTCTTCTGCACACATATAATTCTAATTATATCTATTTTTTCATTGTATGAGGAAGTTTCTAAGTGTTAGAGATTCTTCCAATTCATTAACCAGATTGACGGTATTTCTGATGGATATATGCATTTTACCACAATTTTACCTATAATTTCAAATATTTAATTAATAAAACAATTAGAAAGATTAAATATACTTCCCAGAAAAAGCTATCAGAATGTCACTAAAACTGTTAATTTTTGATACTGACATGTGTCCTTTACAAACTATGTTATAAACAATGAAATTTGTCAACTGGTTTCCTTAGTGCCTTAGCCTCTGCGATTAGATTACTCTATAAATTATAGAGCCTTTATCTCTAAATCTATACAAGATATAATAAAAATTTTAAGTGTACTATATGGAGAATTTTATGTTCTTCAATATTTAATAAAAGGAACTCCCAAAAAATTATATTTAGAAGAATTTTTCTAAGAAGCTGCTACTTCCGGTTGTTCAATTGTTAACAAAACCTTTTCAGATCTTGCCAGGAATGACAGATTGAGGAAATTGTAGTTAAATATTTTTTAAGTTTTATAGTTTTTGAAGAATCGTCCCTCCAACATCCATACATACACACACACATACACACATACACACATACACACACACAGACATCATTTTAAAAATGTTATAATCGGATTCTAGGGACCTTAAATCGTGCTTATTCAATAAAATCTGGATATGCGAATTTTAGCATGAATCCAATACCTCTCTTAGCGAGAGGTAAAAAATAACTACCCTATTTGGTTCTCCAAAACATTAATTAAAATGATAGAAAAAAATAAACAACACAGAAAATGGAAAACTTAAGAAAGAATTTCATATTATACCACATTCTCTTTACTACGTGAAAGAGTAAAAAATAAAATTAAACTAGATTTAAAAAAAAAAACAAATATTGAACAAAATATAAAATACAATCCAAAATCTTTCTGGATTTATTCGAAAACATTAAAAAAGAGTATAGTCCAGTCATTAGGTAGATTTACCTTGCAAAAGGTCGGGTATTTTTGATTTTTGGATATATTATATATACAGGGGTCCTAGTAAAAAATGCAAGTTTTTCCCCTCGGGGGTCTTCGGGAAGCACCGCCAACTTGGGAATAAAGGCGCAAAAAAGCAGTTTTTTCTAAATATCTTTTCACCTATTTGTATTAGGGCAAAAATAGTTATTTTTCAATTTATTGACACTATTTTCTACAACCTTCATCTAATAAATTTTTTTCTATAACCAATAGATAGCGAGCTACAGAGTTTCAAACAGAGCTAATTTTTGAAAATTACTCTAATGCTTCATTTAGATCATAATTTATTATATTTAATTTTTTTTTTCAAATTACTTATTATTATTCACTAATTATTAGTATTTAACTACTATACATACATATTAGTTATTGTTTATTGTTTTATTTTCATTGTAAAGACGTTCTAGAGTCCAGGAAATTTATGATTTTACCTCAAAGTAAGTACAAGAAAAGATTTTAAACGGAATCCTATCCAGAAAATGCGCTGAATAACAAATAAAAAAATTCCGGAAATCGGAGCACGGGAACCTCCCGCCAATTGCGAAAAATGGGGACATATTTATGTTTTTGGCCATTTGTTCAACACAATTATGAAAGATATTAAAGTTACTTAAAAAACAAAAAATATTACATATTTAATACATAGTCTAATAGATTTCACTATTTATAACAGTTTACATTCGTAGTGGCATCGAAAGAAGTAAATTATTGATGCCTTTTTTATAATAATTGTCAATGTTTTCATGCAATTTTGCATTTTTTCATCCACCACTCTGATCTTGTTAAAGATACGATAACGCGGTTTGAAAATTTGAATTCAGCATGAAATTCACTCTCATATCATATGTTACACAATTTTTTCGGATGAGCAATTTGCGAGTTACTAAAAAATTAAACTCACATGAAATTCCCTTAAAATTTTAAACATCTGAAAATCGGCTCATTTCGCAAATTCTCATTCAAAATTTCAATACAATTAAAGATAAACAATATTAAGTATTAAATATGTGTCAAAGCGTTGATAAGAAATTGAGAAATGAGCCGATTTTCAGATGTTTACAATTTTAGAGGAATTTCATTTGAGTTTTAATTGTTAGTACCTCGCAAATTGCTCATCGGAAGAAAATGCGTAATACTTTATGTTAAAGAGAATATCATGCTGAATTCAAATTTTCAAACCGCGTTATTGTATCTTTAACAAGATCAGAGTGGTGGATGAAAGAATAAAAAAATGCATGAAAACATTGACAATTATTATAAAAAAGGAATCAATAATTTACTTGTTTCGATGCTACTACGAATGTAAACTGTTATAAATAGTGAAATCTATTAGTCAACGAGCTATAAGTAAATATAGAGTGGCGGATGAGCGCTGCTGACCGTACACACTTGGACGCCATGTCTACTATAACCTGCCAGGTAGGTTGCAGCCTACCAGTAATATTTCTGAATTATTTTTAACTAAATAATTTACCTTTTATGTTAGAATTATAAATATAAATAATGCAATTTATGGCGAAAAGTTTTATTCTGACATATATCATATTTCGAAATAAATAAATAAATTAATACATATTTAGTTTCACAGATATGTAATATGGATGATGTGAAACTATTGATAAATTAATATAATTTAAGAATTTTTACTGTGAATCCTTATTTTGTTATAATATTTTACGATAATAAATAACAATTAATATGAAAAATGTAACTGCATTAATACAATATATTGAAAAAGTAGCAAGGTAGGTAGATATATAGTTACATAAAAACGAAAATAGTGAAAATTAAATTATATATTTTATTATGACAATAATAACGTATATAAAAAATATAACATATAAAATACAATAACAAAAACATATTCTTTAAATAAAATAAACAAAATTGTGAAAATAATCACTACATATATGAAATAGAAAATAATGTTTTTATTGACCTTTAAATATGATTGTTTTGGTCAAAAATTGTCGAATGTTAGTTCCTTGAACATCTGTAGAAACAGTCCTACTAGTTACACAAAAAACTGATTACCTATAATAATTATTCTTGTATTTATTTTAATTACAACAGAAATTTTTTTTTCAATAAAGAAAATTTGATTGTAATAATAAATATCAGTAATTACATAAAAATAAATTGATTATATTCGTTGTTGGATTTAGGTGAGAAACTATTATCAGACTACAGGCGGTAAAATCGTAAATCCATCGCTAATTAAAACTTTGAGTTAAAATTTTTGAATATAAAATTTACCTGTGAAACAACTTGCAACTATTTTTAATTTGTCTGTTTCCACACTGAGGAACAGCACACTTTGCGGGCATTTTTAATAAATAGTGCAATAAGCGCTGAGAAAAACAACGTATAGCGTCTGAGCTGAGCGCTCAGTTACAGTAATGGCCGCCGACCTAAGCATTCAACAGTGTACGGGTAAAGTATGCGTTCAGCATGCGATGCGCCACTCTATATTTACTTATAGCTCATTGCTATTAGTCCATATATTAAATACGTAATATTGTTTGTTTTTTTAAGTAATTTTAATATCTTTCATAATTGTTTTGAGCAAATGGCCAAAAACATAAATATGCTGCCAATGTCCCAATTGGCGAGAGGTACCTGTTTTCCGATTTCCGGAAATTTTTTATATGTTATTCAGCGCATTTTCTGGATAGGATTCCGTTTAAAAACTTTTCTTGTAATTACTTTGAGGTAAATCATAAATTTCCTGGACTATAAAACGTCTTTAGAATGAAAATAAAACAATAAACAATGACTAATATGTATGTATAGTAGTTAAATATTAATAATTAATGAATAATAATAAGTAATTTGAAAAAAATATTTAAAAAAATATAATAAAATATGATCTAAATGTAGCATTATGGCAATTTTCAAAAATTAGCTCTGTTTGAAGCTCTGTAGCTCGCTATCTATTGGTTATAGAAAAAAAATTATTGGATAAAAGATGTAGGAAATTTTAGTGTCAACAAATTGAA
The DNA here is from genome assembly GCA_943142095.1 of Ophonus ardosiacus. Lineage (NCBI taxonomy): Eukaryota > Metazoa > Arthropoda > Insecta > Coleoptera > Carabidae > Ophonus > Ophonus ardosiacus. The sequence goes on along the minus strand of OW964824.1, from coordinate 37,236,387 downwards.
AAATAACTATTTTTGCCCTAATGCAAATAGGTGAAGAGATATTTAGAAAACATCGTTTTTTTGCGCCTTTTTTCCCAAGTTGGCGGTGCTTCCCGGAGGCCCCCGAGGGGGAAAACTTGCAATTTTTATTAGGACCCCTAAATATATAATATATCCAGAAATCAAAAATACCCGACCTTTTGTGGAATAAACCCTTATTTTTCTACAAAATGACTGGACTATAATAGAATTCCCAATGTTTTAACGTTTCAAGAACGAGAAGCACATAATGGCGTAGATATATGTAATCTTTTTGCAGAACATTTCGAATCCGTTTTCTTAATATAAATGATCCGCAAAATGAACAAAACTTTAATAATCTCCATACGGATAATAGTGTCCAAATAAACTTAAGTTCACTTCATTTAACGTCTGAGGAAATTCACAACTATCTAATGTCTTTAGATATTAACAAGAGTAGTGGTCCAGATCAAATTTCGGCAAAATTTATCCGAAACTGTTCACATTATTTAACTGAACCTCTTCTTATATTATTTAATCAATCTCTTAAGTCAGGCATTTTCCCAGACGCATGGAAATTATCACATATTACTCCAGTTTATAAATCAGAGGCAACATAAACGATGTAACTAATTACAAGCCAATATCCATTTTATCAACATTTGGAAAAAATTTTGAAGCTCTTGTTACAAAACAACTAAAATATAGCTTAGATAACATAATTATTCCACAGCAAAATGGATTCTGTTCAGGAAAATCTACGACTATTAATATTATCCCTTTCATTGAATTTTTAAGTGCAAATATGTACAAAAAGATACAAGTTGACGTAATCTATACCGATTTAAGTAAAGTCTTCGACCAAGTTCATCATCCCACACTCGTAAGAAAGCTAGAAACATTAGGAATTCATGGTATTTTACTATGGTGGATTCAGTCTTATATTACAAATAGATCGCAGCTAATTTCTTGCAAACGGATTTAAATCACGATTAATTCCTGTTACATCTGGGGTCCCACAGGGCTCTCATCTGGGTCCTTTGCTTTTTAATATATTTATTAACGATATATCATCATGTTTCACCAATTCCGATTTTTTACTATACGCTGATGACTTAAAGTTTTTCAAACCTGTGAAAACAGAGCAAAACAGTTTAGAGCGTCAGCGTGATTTAAATAAATTGCAAGAATATTGTAAATCCAATTACTTCACCTCATTTTACAAGAAATCAGGATATCTTATATTACAATTACAACATGGCTAACATAAGACTAGAGAATAAGAAAACCGTTAATGACTTGGGTATAACTTTTGACTCTAAATTATTGTTAAACTCACACATAGAACTAACTGTAAAAAAAAGCAAGTAGAACTCTAGGTTTCGTACTGAGAACCTGTAAACACTTTAAAGAACCACTTGCTTTAATTACATTATATACTACACTGGTCCGACCAAAATTGGAATACGCATCAACAATTTGGAACCCAGTATATAATAAAAACATAAAGTCAATTGAAAGCATTAATATTTTGTGTTATAGATTTAAGGTTCAAACTTATGAATATTCTAAGAGTAAAATACTTTAACGTATCATCGCTGGAAAATAGAAGGACTATCATTGATATGATATTTCTTTACAAAATATTTAATAACATGGTATATGGTAATAACATAATTCACTTATTCAATATACAAGTCTGTAACAAAATAACAAGATCAAACACTCTATTTTACCCTCCATCAAATAGAACAAATAATAATAAAAATTCCCCAATAAACAGAATTATGTCTCCTTATAACTTCAAATTTGATACGTTAGATCTTTTTTATCTCTCGCTATCACAATTCAAAAATGCTGCTAAATGTTTGATTAATATAACATAGTTTATATTTTTTTAAATATTCTCTGTATATTCTCAATTCTTTATATCTTTCATAATGTATCTCTATTTCTATTGTATTTGTAAGAAGTGAAAACCTTTAATTGGTCTTTGCTGACTGTTGGTTTTCCGTAATAAATAAATAAATAAATAAATCAATAAATAAATAAAAATTTAACAGTCCTCGTAGCTCTTATAGTTTCCGAGATCCCAATGGTAGCCTAATCAATTTGGGATACCCTGTATATAAAATAATACATTCTAGATATAATGAATCAATTAGCCTATGGAAACCCGTTAAAAAATTAAACAGCCCGATTCACAAAAAGGTTTAAGCTAATCCTCATTTTTGGATTAGCGAATTCTACTCTAATTTTGACAATTTATATCTTAAAATATAGTCTAATTTATTCCTAGTATCTACCTTTATTGATAATATCATAAAAATTATATTTTAAATACCGGAATATAATAGAATTCACTAATCCAAAAATGAGGATTAGCTTAAACTTTTTTGTGAATCGGGCTGAAAATGTTTATAATTGACATAAATGTCAAATGTCAAAAATCCAGACATTACTGAAGACTATTTCTGGGAGGTACTTTTAATATTTCTTATTTTATCATTAATTAAATATTTAAAATTATAGGTAGATATAGAATTCGTACATGGACAAGTGGAAATGTAATAGAAATATAATATGCTGTTGTTATAACGAGAAAAACATCTAAAATTGGTATAAAAAGAAAGGGGATTCATTTATAAGCCAAAGTATGGGCTATCAGTGTCAACTAAATACGCGCGTACAATACATATAATTCATCATATACCCTTCAGAAATACCACCAATCTCGACAATGAATTGGAAGAATCTCAAACATTTAGAAGAGAAGGAGGAAACTTGTTCATAGAATGAATTGAAAAATAAAGAATAAATGTAATTAGATTTTTTTGTGTGTAACAGAAATGTTAAATACAATACTTCTATAGCCTAATATGAAAATGGCGAGAGGTATTGTGCTGGCGACAACCAATTTTTAATATTCAGGTTTTACATAATTATACAAATTTTAAAAAACTTAATTTAGAAGAATTTTTTTAAGAAACTACTACTTCCGGTTGTCCAATCGTTACCAAAAGCTTTTTAGCTCTTCCCAGGAATGTCAGATTGAGAAATTCATAGGTAAACAGGTCTTATGTTTTAAAGTTTTTGAGGAATCGTCCTTCCAACATCCACACGTACACACATACACACACACACGCACAGACAGACATCATCTTAAAAATGTTATAATCGAATTCTATGGACTTTAAATCGTGCTTATTCACTAAAATCTGTATAAGCGATTTTTAGCATGAATCCAATAAAAAAGATTTTAATATTAATATTCAATTAATTGAATGGATGAAGCTGTTGGCACTCGGTGAAACATATTGAAAAATATCAAATAAAACACTCGGTTTCGTTTAATGACCAATTTCGCCAGTTACATCATCTTCAGAAGTACTGCAACCATGCGACAAACAAATAAATTTATACATTAACAGGTAGCGGATTACAGGAAAATTATGAACTGGAGGAAAAGCCAGAAATCACACAATCCAAGAACGGATGGTCAACAAGATCTAACTGTTCATTCTTAGGGGTAAGCGCTTGTAAATGTGTTTATTAATTTCAAAGGATTCTAGGAACGTTAGTCTTCGCCTTTCCTGTCTTTATGTAGAACGCTTAAATTATTTTGTTGACAAATATGTTGGTTTCCTATTAAATGTTTTGCCAAATTTGAGTTGTATTTGTTGTTGTTGAAAGATAACATATGTTCCTTAAACCTAATGTTGAAATTTCAACCTGTTTGCTTTATATACGAAAAATTACAATTAGAACATTCTATTCTGTATACCCCCGAATTGTAAAATGGATTTTTATTAACTAATTTGTTGTTGGCAAAAGAGTATGTTGGTTCTAACATTTTAGCTGGGTTTTACAACCAACATACTCTTAGAAACATACTTGTCAACAACAAATTTGTTAATAAAGATCCATTTTGCAATTCGGGGGTATACAAAATAGAATGTTCTAATTGCAATATTGCTATCACCGATGTATTTAACTGTTACTATTAAATGCCTTCAATTTTAGGTTTTCTCCAATTTTTTTGCCTTCTGCCTAATCTGTATGTATTATACTTACTTACTTACGTACATTACCAGTAAACCTAATAAAGAATTAAAACTTTTAATTTATAAGTAGAAAATCTAAAACATTTAAATCTAAGTTAAATACGGCGGTGACAGCATTATGTTTAGGGGCTTTATTTATTCAGCGGGAGTACGATAATGATTAATTATTGCAACAATGGATAGTAAAGGTTACCTCATTATTTTAAAAGCAAATTTAAAACAAAGTGCCGAGAAATAGGGCCTTAACAGACAATTTTAATTTCATGCATCAGAAAAATCTGAGAAATAATTCGCGTCTATAAGAGAAATGCGTACTGTATAATATTAAAAATATGCTTAATCATCTATCACAGTCTCCGGACTTGAACTAAACCAGATTGAGAAAGTGCGGAAAATTCTTAAAATAAATAAGAATATGAAGCAAAAAAGGTAGAATATAATGCCATCGGCGACCAAAAATTTGGTAGATTCAATGACTCATCGCTCAGTTACGGGTGGAAAAACCAAACGAAACCTCTCCAAATATTATATTTCTTTATGAAACATAAATAAATGGTTTATTATTTAAATATTTTGATTATCGTACGGACACTTTTCGTCATGAAATATATATATGAATACTTTCAATATTTACCCCATAATATAAATAAATTAAGTAAATTATTTGTATATTTTATATTTATAATAAAGTAATATACTGCATTTCATTTTTTATTAAAAGGAAATTAAATATATTATTGGGTTTTAGACTGCTATTTTTCCTAAAATACATTAAAACTACTGTCGTACGGAATTTTTTTGTATGACTGTATATATATATATATATATATATATATATATATATATATATATATATATATATATATATATATATAGGGTGTATCAGGACTAATATAAAAAATATTTATATATTATATATATATCAGGTTTTGTTAAACAACTTCCTAATAATAAGTTTTCTGATAACTTAAAATTTTCACATATTCCCTATATATATATAGGGTGTATCAGGACTAATATAAAAAATATTTATAGCATTTTGAGTAAAAAATGTCATATGAAAGTTGTTGTAAACCGGATTGAACTATATACTCTAATGGAAATAGGAATGAACTATATATTCCAAGTCTTTGTATGGAGAGTGCGATCCTTGCACTCTGTAATCAAACAATGTAGTGGGAGAGATGCAAAAGGGTTTTTCTGCTCCGTTACCGGACAGTGAGTTGAAGTTAGTCAGTAGAGAGTAGTAAGAAGTTACTTGAAAATAGTCAAGTTAATAAGTAGGCAGCAATAGTCAATATTCAATAAGCAATAGTCAATATTCAATAAGCAATAGTCAATATTCAATAAGCAATATTCGATATTCAATATATTAATCCATAATTGTATTATTTCAACATTAATAAACTAATAGGTAATACAAGATACACTTAATAATTTAACAACCCTTAAAACACAACCCGACGTGAGAACCCTAACACGTTACAACATTAAATTGGTGGCAGCGAGTGGATTCTATAAAATTGGAATTATAATAATTCGTGAAGTAAATTTTGCATCTCAAATCTGGGGCGACAAGTGCTTCACTAATAATATAACAATTAAAAAAGTGTTTAATAAAAAGGGTGTGTATCATAACAACAGAGCTGAGTTCGTATACCTGCAGTTTGTAGTTCGTTTGTTCGTATTCGTGAATCGTCTGCAGTTCTGTTCCAGTTTATTCGTCGAATATTATCGGCAGTCCAGTTTCTTCGTGAGTTCCTGCTGTTCGAGTTCCTGTCCAGTTTCGTGAGTTTCCTGCAGTTCGAGTTCTACAAGTTCCAGTCCAGAGTGTCTGCAGTTCGTTCGTTTCCTGTCCGTTCATCTCAGTTCCTGTCCGTTGCTGTCTACAATTCGTCAGTGGTGTGAAGTGGACACCATAGTAAAAAGTAAGTCCCATTCGTTAATTTAAAAGTAGTGTAAAAAAAAATCTGTGAAAATGGTGGATGTAGGGAGTGCTTTCACATCTGATACAAATGTTGGCAATTCATTCATTAGCTTAGATACCGCCGCAAGGTTAATTAAAGAATTTGATGGTACAAAACGAGAATTAGTAACAGAATTTATTGATAATTGTAAATTAGCTATGTCCTCAGTAAAAGAAGTAGATAAAGGTATATTATTCAAAATTATTCAGACAAAATTAACAGGCAAAGCACGTAATATGATATATAGAAATTTTGCAACATTTGAAAATTTTAGCGATCATTTAGAAGAAGTATATTCAGAAAAAAGATCTGTAGCACATTGGCAGTTAGAATTAAATAGTACTCGCCAAAACAAAAATGAGGATGTTGGATTGTACGCAAACAAAATAGAAAAATACTTATCAAATCTGATTGATGCTTCTACAGTAGGTAAAACTGAAGAGGAGTCCCAAATTATTATTCAGGTATTAAGTGATCAGGCATTAAATATATTTAAACAAAATTTACAAGAACCATTACGCACACAAGTAAAAGCTAGAAATCCACAAAATTAAGACATTGCTATCGATGAAGCTAGAAATGAAGAGAGAGAATTGTTAAGTAATTCGCAAGCTATGAAATACTTCGGCTATAAGGTTTCAATACCTCCTGAAGAAAGAAAGAAAATTTGTTATAAATGTGGTAAACCGGGACATTTAGCTAGGGAATGTTTTTCTCAGAAATATCGAGATCATAACGCCAGTACGTCTAGTTCGAATTCGTTTAGTTCATTTAAAAATAATAATTATAGAGCAATGCCATTCGTAAAATCGAATATGAATTCAAAAAATAGTTCAGATAATCGTGACATAGAATGTTTTTATTGTAAGAAAAAGGGACATAGAATCGCTGATTGTTATAAGCGACAAGCGAATGAAAATAAGAAAAATAATGTTGTGAAAGAAAATCAAAATTCGAATTCAAAAAACGCGAATGCGTCTCTGGTCAAATAAGTACCGGGGACTGCCGCTATCAAACTCGGATGAAAAATTCAGATAATAATATAGAAGAACAGAGTCGTACAGAGGAATATTCGTTGAAAACTAATTGTGCTGAAGTGCAAAATATTAACAGTTATGTAAAATTGGAATTAGGAATTACAAATAAGAAAGTTAGATTACTTGTTGACACTGGAGCACAGGTAAATTTATTAAAAATTAGTGCCGTTCGTGAAAATGTAAACTTAGAAAATAAAGTGATAAAAATTCGAGGAATAACGGAACATCCAGTACAAACTTTAAGTATAGTAAACGAAAATTTTGAAAATGAAAATATAATAATTCCATTTCACGTAGTTAGAGATACTTTTCCGATAGATTGTGACGGAATATTAGGAAATTCGTTTATGCGTGAATTAGCAATTACAATCGACCACAAAAATCAGAAACTTCGTTGTGACAGATTCGAATGGAATCTAATAGATAACATAGATAAGAAAACAATAATAATTCCAGCACGTAGTGAAAAAATAGTATTGGTTAAAACAGATGACAAACATGAGGGAATATGTGAAAATTTTAAGTTATCAGAAAACTTATTATTAGGAAGTTGTTTAACAAAACCTGATAAAGGTAAGTGTCCAGTAACAATTATTAATATTTCTGAAAATAATATAGAAGTAGAAATTCCGACAGTTAAACTAGAACCAATAGAAATAATTCAAAATTCAGTTCATAAAATACAATTTGATGCAGATAGAATAAAAACCTTGAAAGAAAATATCGCGACAGAACATTTAAATGAAGAAGAACGCAATTCATTGTTAGACATTTGCGCGTCATTCAGTGATGTCTTTTTTTTGCCCTCTGATAAATTAGGATGTACGTCAGCAGTAAGCCACTCTATTCCTTTGAAGAAAGACACAGGCCCTATTAACATTCGTCCTTATCGTCTGCCAGTAAGTCAAAAGTCTAAGATAAATAAACAGATAGAAGAAATGCTAAATCAAGACATTATTCAGCCAAGTAAATCCCCTTATAACTTTCCATTGTTAGTTGTTCCCAAGTAATCAGTTGACGGTGAAAAAAAATATCGTGTTGTTGTTGACTTTCGTCAACTTAATGATAAAACAATCGGTGATGCATTTCCGTTGCCGAATATCTCTGATATATTGGATCAGTTGGGTCAAAGTAAATACTTTACAACTTTAGATTTGCAAAGTGGTTATCATCAGATACCCATGAATTCGGAAGACATGGAAAAAACTGCTTTTTCATCGGATTATGGACACTTCGAAATAAAAAAATTAGCTTTTGGTTTAAAAGGAGCACCAGCGACCTTTCAGCGCTTAATGAACACTGTATTAAGTGGCTTGCAAGGGTTAAAATGTTTTGTATATCTCGATGATATTGTAATTTATGCCAAAAATTAGAAGAACACGCTTCAAAATTAAGTGATGTACTTGAAAGATTAATAATAATAATAATAATAATAATAATAATAATAATAATAATAATACGTTTATTTGTTTAGAGTATAACTCTGTACAAATCGATTGGTAACAAAAGAATAATAATTATATAAACATACATGAAGGTGTAAATTATAATAATTCATACATTTAGCGCAAATGCCCTAATTTTTAGGGCGCTTATGACAAAATGGAATATGTCGAAAATCTACTCCTTGGTCGGTTTAGCGAATAAATCTCTATTGGCAATCTCTGGGCTCGAGTTGCTGCAAGAAATGTGTTTCTTTATATAATTGTTTCGGAGAGGATTATAAATGGGACAGTTTAAAAGGAAATGGTTAAGAGTGTTTTCCTCGTACAGGTTGCATATGTTGCAGATATCTTCTTCTTTGAATATGTGGCAGAAACCTTCTTGATACATATAAAAGTTTTTAATGTTCGCTGTTCTCATTTGCCCATACAGTTTTAGAATTTTGAAGGGAATGTTGAAGGAAAGGTAATTTTGACTTGTTAAGTAGCTGCTATAGTAGGGATTGTAAGAGGAATTAAGGATTCTTCTACTGTCTTCTTCGTATAATAATTCATTAAATGATTTTACTATGTTCTCCATTTCTGTTTTCAATGTTACACAGCTCTGTTTCTGCCATACCCAGTTAAAATTGCTATATTTGAGTATTAATTCGAGTTTTCTAGTCCAATTAAATTTGTTTTGATTTTCGAGTGAGATATGAGATGTTTTGTTATTTATATTCAATAGTTCATTGTAACAAATTTTGACATATCTTTTTTCTGGCATAAGTAGTATTTTATGCCAGAAACGAAGTGTTCTTTCGACGATAGTAGTTTCAAGATTTCTGATTCCCGTTTCCCGTCTTATTTTGGGGTAGATTTTTGCCAGTTGAAAATGGACTTAAAATAATTAAATTGAGCTTTCTCAATATTTTCGCATTGGAGTAATCCCCATACTTCTGACCCATACAGTAAAGCGGGTAAGAAAACTGCTGTATAGTTTCATATTCGTCTGCCAGCAGTATGTTTGTGCTTTCAGCATAGTGTTTTTTATTGCTCCGGCGGTTCTTGAACTTGATATTAATTTTTCTTGAGTGTTTTCTGAAAATGAGCCTGATGCTGAAAATGTAACGCCTAAGTACGTATATTTATTTGAAAACTTGATTTCATTGTTTTGACAAATGTGCTTCATATGCCTTTTAGGAGGTCTTCCTTTGTGAAAGTGGACGATATTTGTTTTTTCTGCATTTACAGTAAGCTGATGTGCATTGCAGTAATCATTTAGCGCGGCAAGTTTTCTTTGAATGTCTGGCTGAGAATTCGCAAAAATGACAATGTCATCCCCATATTGCAAAGAAAGGATGTCTGTTGTGTTATTTATGAAATACCCTTGCAGGCTTCTCTCCCTCATAAAGTTCTCCAAATCAGAAATGTAGAGAGCAAATAGTAATGGGCTCGTACACTCCCCCTGTAGAACTCCTTTCGTTATTTGAATATCTTGCGATTGTTCATTGTTTACACTGACTCGTAGCACAGCACCATGATATATGTTTTTTAGTAATCTTGTGGTTTTGCCACTTATTCCAAGTTGATATATTTTGAACCAAAGAGTCTCATGTGGTACGCAGTCAAAAGCTTTTTTAAAATCAATAAAAATGGCATAAACTCCGTGCTTACTTTTTAGAAACGAGGATTGAATTATTGAATTTAAGGTAAATATGTTTTCCATACAAGATCGTCTCTTTCTGAACCCAGCTTGTGCTTCTGGCAAGAGATCTTTACTTTCCACCCATGTTTGCATTCTTTCGTTCAAGATATAGGTGAACAGTTTTGTTATGGCATTTATAAGAGCGATAGCTCTATAATTGTTTGGGTCCATACAATTTCCTTTGTTATGTAACAGCGTTAATTTTATTGTCTTTAATTCTTGCGGTAAATTTTCTTCTGCGTGAAAATCATTTAATAATTTTTTTAAATAATCAAGCCACATGCTGGGTAAGTTTTGTAGTTGCTCATATATAATCCCGTCCGTTCCAGGGGACTTATTACATTTAAGTTTTCTGAGAGCCGAGGTGATCTCGTAAATTGTTATTTCGTCGTCTAAGTATGGGTGGTGAACATCGAAAAATGTATGATTGTTGACTATTTTATTACAACTATACCATGTTTGGAAGAAATTGGTCCAATCGTTTAATTTTATTGGGTTAGTTGCGTATGTAGTTTTCTGCAGAGAGTTTATAGTTCGCCAAAATTCCTTTTGGTCTGCTACGTTCGCTAATTTGTGCATTATTTCGAGCCTGTATTTCTTTTTTTTCTTTAGTAATTGTGTTGGTATATTGTTTTTTTAATTGTAGATATGTATCAAGTTTTTCTTTTGTGAAATTATGATTTTTGCAGTCTCTTAAACTCTTTCTTGTTGCTCTCTTGAGTGACTTACATGAATCATTGAACCATGGTTTCTTCTTGGGTTTATTAACATTACTTTCATATATTTTATATTTATTTACAATTCCGATATTGTTAGATACAGCTTTTATTTCATTCTTGATAATATTGTATAGTTCTAGGGAATGTAAATTTGAAGTATTATTTGATTTATTGTCAAATTTTTGTTTGTAGAGTTGTGCCTTTTCAGACTCCCATTTTGTCTTAATAATTTCTTTTCCGATGCCAATTTGTATTTTGTTCACATCATCCATTACATTTATCATTTTTACAGAGCACATATTGTGATCAGATACTATGACTTCTTCAAGGACTGCAAAGTCAGTTATTAATTGGAGCGCATTTATGTCAATCCATACTAGGTCTATTGTACTTTTTCCCGAAAATCCGAAATACGTGAATTTTGCAGGGGTGTCGCTGGGTGATCTGCCGTTTAGTACTATAAAATTTTCTTGCTCGAAAATTTGTAATAAGTCTTTTCCTTTTTTTGTCATTTGTTGTTCTAATAGCGTTCCAGTAGTTGTTAATGGGAAATCCATCTCTGATTTGGTTCATTTCTCCAATTTTAGCGTTATAATCGCCACCTAGTATAAATGAGTGATTTGGATATTGGTTTATAGTGCTGTTTAGAGTCTCCGAGAACAATTCTAATAGGGTAGAATAATCAAATGAGTGTGAAAAGTATGTTACACCCAAGATAAAATTCTGTATTTTATTTTGGAAGTTCAGAAATACCCAGTGTAACTTTTGTTCTATGACTGAAACATTTTCAGAAGGAAAGAGTGAAAAAATTAAAATGCCTCCAATCGCTCTGCCAGTGCTGGCCACCTTCGTTGCTTTTTGTTCAAATCTTTTATAATGTCCGAGGAAAGAAGGATTTTCTTTTAATTCATAATTTAACCAGGTTTCAGTGAGGCATATAATATCATGTTGTAATATGAGATTTTCTTCCTGGGTATTTAGGTTGTATATGTTCTTAAAGCCTTTAATATTCCAAAATAATATACTATTGTTTTTTTGTTGTACTATAGTTACTTCGTTTCTAAGTTTTTTGAAGAAGAATTAGATCTCAGTCTTGTTTGTATATGCTTATCTAGAGGGCCAGATTTAGCTTGCGGGTCTTTGTTTGTTTTTTTTTGTCAGAGTTTTCGGAGTTGCTTTCGTTTTAAGTTCTTTAGGTTCCTGAGTTAGATTGATTGTTTGATTATTGTTTGCCAAACTGAATACTTCTTCCATAGTCTCTAATGACTGAAGCGAAATAGAGAGTCTTTTAGGTTGTACAACCTCGAGTTCAGTATTGTCGTCATTATCTACTTTTTATTATCTTCCACGAGAAAATCTTCTACAGTATATTTTTCTCCATTTATATATAGAATATTTTGAAAAAGAGATACTTTATGACCCTCGATTCTTGCTTTAATAAAATGAGTTTTTAAAATTCTTCGTTCTTGTAAGGTTTTGGGGGAAAAATCTTCTTCTACAAATATTTTCGAGTTTTTCAGAAGTTTGCTTTGTTTAAGAATATTTATTTTAGTTTTTTTCGAGTTGAGTTCAACACGTACCGGTCTTGTTTTATTTGTAGATGGTTTTCCAATCCTTCTTATTTCTTCAAAAGCATTAGTAGAGATGTTTGGTATTTTTAAGATATTGTTTAATAATTCCGATATTATTTCTTCTAAATTTTTCCCTTTATTTTCTTCAATACCAAAAAATATTAATTTTTTTCCCGAATTTTCCTTTTTAGGTATTCAATTTGCTTATCTTTTACTTTTAATTCTTCTTCAAATTTATGAAATTTAATTTTATTGTCCTCTGTAATGTTATGCACCTTATTATTTAATTTATCTATCGAATTTTGTAGTAAGTCTATTTTATAATTAAGTGGATCTAATAAACTTTTAATTTCAGCCAATGTTGCCATAGTTTAATTATTACGTTATGTTTATAGTTTGTTTTATTCACTGAGATTATTTTTGTTTTTAATACAGTTGGAAACACTGTTTTTTGCTACTTAACTTGATAGCGCGCGTTTGGCAAAGCAAGAGTCTTAACTTTGAAATATGGCCTTGGCTAAATGAAAGAATTTAAAACTCACGTTTTATATTATAAATATGTCCACCACGTTAAAAAAATTATTGTTATATAAAAATCGATATTATATTATTTACTTGAAGTAATCTTACACTATTTTTAAGCCCGTTTATTTAACAAAAATTGAAATTTAATGCAACACTATTTTTTCACAGAACTTGTTTGCATGAACACAGTGTTACCAATCTCCGTACTTGAAAGATTACGACACTATAATTTGAAACTAAATCCGAACAAATGTCAATTTTTACGCAAAGAAGTAAATTATTTAGGTCATGTAATTACGGACCAGGGTATTAAGGCAGATCCTAGTAAAATTGATGCTGTACAAAATTTTCCTCGGCCAACTAACGTTACGGAAATTAAATCATTTTTAGGATTAGTAGGGTATTATCGTCGTTTTATTCCAAAATTTGCAGATATATCCAAACCATTAACTTTATTATTGAGGAAAGACATAAAATTTCAATGGTCAGATTTGTGTGAAGAATTTTTTAATAAATTGAAAACAGTAGTAATTAGTTCGTCAATCTTGCATTATCTTGATCTTGAAAAGCCCTTTGTCCTGACAACAGACGCAAGTAATATAGCTTTAGGGGCTGTACTTTCGCAGGGTGTTATTGGAAGTGATTTACCAATAGCATACGCTAGGAGAACCTTAAATAAAGCAGAACAGAATTATAGTACCACCGAGAAAGAGTTATTAGCCATATGTTGGGCTACGAAAAATTTTCGACACTATTTGTATGGTCGTGAATTCACTATAGTTACGGATCACCGACCATTAGTTTGGCTTTTTAATGTAAAAGACCCAGGTAGTAGATTAATGAGGTTTAGATTAAAATTGGAAGAATATAATTACAAAATTGTACATAAAGCGGGGAAAAATAATTGTAACGCCGACGCTTTAAGTCGTATACGCATTGCGGAAGAAAAAAGCAACGAGAATAAATCAAATATTAGTTTTGCTGAATTTAAAGAAATTAGTCAAAAACAATTAATACATAATTCGAATGTTATAGAGATAGAAGGAAATTTATTAAATACAAGTCCAGAATACGCTATTGTACATTATGTTTCTCGTGATCTAAAATTAGGAAAAGGTATAGCGAAACTTTTAAAAGAAACATGCAAAATTACATTTGACATTGATAAAAATTATAATTTATGTGAAGTCGTTCCATTTCAGACAGAAGATAATAGACTAATATTAAATTTGATAACTAAAGATAGGTATTTCGATAATCAAACCTATGAAAATCTATGGCAAAGTTTAATTAACTTAAGGACATATTGTGTAGAAAATAATTTGAATAAATTAAGTATGCCGATTCTATCATGTGGAATAAATAAATTAGATTGGACAATAGTTCGAATGATGATTAGATACATTTTTAAAGGTACGCAAATTGATATTTCAATATATCACAATAATAATAAATATGATGCTGAGCAAAAGAAACAAATATTATCTGAATATCATGATAAGCCAGCCGGAGGACATGAAGGTGTCAATAGAACTTATAAACGAATAAAAATAAAGCATTGGTGGAAACATATGAAACGTGACATCAAAGAATATATCAAAAATTGTCCTAGTTGTCAAAAAAATAAATTAGCAAAGTTAAAAAAGGCTCATTAGAAATTACCACTACGTCACGAAATTGTTTTGAAAAGATATTTATAGACATTGTCGGACCTTTACCATATTTTATCTATTAACATTTTTTCAACTTTACCTATAAAATATGACATACAATACAAAAATACACAAAAAAGTACTCTCGATAAAATTTGATAAACGCAGCAGTTTTAAAAATATTTTAATTTTTAGAAAAAATCAATTATGCAAAAAAATTAGGTAACAATTAAGAAACAATGAAATTCACACAAATTCATTCTTTGATGTCCACGTCGATATTCTCTGGACTACGACAACCATTACTTTTACAATATCTGTAAATAAACACCATATCTACATATTCACCAACACTAACATTTTACACTAGATTAACTGTTAACTACAGGGACGGACAGGGCTACCGGGAAATCGGGAAATTCCCGAGAGGCCGCGACTTGCGGGAGGCCGGTGGGCTTAATGCCAAACAGCTTACAGCCACATTAACGCACAAAATCGCATTGGGAAAACTCAAATCGGGCTTTATGTTATTGTTATTACATTTAGAGAAATTTACAAGTTAAGTAGGTACAGTATTCGTTGTTTTACAAAACGCCTAGATGCCTAGACGACTAGCCGGATTGTAAAAGATCTCTAAGTCAACGAATTTTTAAAATATGGTCAGAACACACTTAAAATCGGCTAACACAGTATAATTTAGAAAAAAAATTAATTAGCGTAGAAGAAAATACCATTAAAAAATTGTGCTGTATGTTTGTTAAATTATTAAATGTGTTTTTATGTTAAGTTTCTTCTAGACGTCTGTGTCGAAAAGTTCAAAATTATTTTATATACGGCGTCTTTAAAATACGTAGACATAGCTTAACCATAGAGCGTAGGGGTCTTTATAAACAAAAATAATAAACTTAAGTACTGTAACTAAATTTAAAATTTATTCCAGATGTAATTTTATTTGAAAAGTGTCATAAACATAGGTCTTATATCTTTTAGTTCCCAAAATACAAAAGTTTTATTATTATTTTCGTGTAACCAAATTTAACACATTTATTTTGAATTATTTCTTCCTTTCAAAGTTTTGTAAATATCAGTTAATTTTCCCTTCTCGTATTTTGGTAAATAAGAGGAATATGGCCTATATGCTTATATGACATTTTTTACTCAGAATCATATGTGAAATAAATTGTTAAATTTTGTTAGTTCTGCAATAAAAAAATTGTTAATAAATGACCGAAAAAACTGCAATTTGTTATTTCGAGAACGATGTATTTTATCGAATGTTAATCCAATCAGATCTTTCTTATTTAGAATTTCAAAAAGCGTCAAAAACAAATAATTAAACTCCGAATTAAAAGAAAATATATACATACATGTAGAGTCATTTTCAAGAGGTAGGTAGGTAGGTACATTACCGAGAGGCGAAACCTCGAGTTGCGATAAAGCGCGAAGCTGTGATGAGACTCCAACCGAGGTTATGTATACTGTTTTATACACAATAATTGTCAAATTGTTTCATATTATATGCACACGTGTTTAATTTTGCAGATGTATTATTCAATTTTCTTAAAAATATGCAAGAATGCACTTAGTATGCACTTTACATATATTCCGACCTACATTCAAGACTCAATCTGTTCGGGTTCCATAACCGAGAACCGATGAATTTCGGTTCCAGAAGCGAGAACCGATGAGTTTCGGTTCCAGGACCGAGAACCGATGAGATTCGATTCCAGAACCGAGAACCGATGAGTTTCGGTTCCAGGACCGAGAACCGATGAGATTTAATTTCAGAATCGAGAACCGATGAGTTTCGGTTCCAGAACCGAGAATCGGATAGTTTCGGTTCCAGAACCGAGAACCGGGTAGTTTCGGTTCCAGAACCGAGAACCGGGTAGTTTCGGTTCCAGAACCGGGTAATTTCGGTTCCAGAACCGAGAACCGGGTAGTCTTGGAACCGAGAACCGGGTAGTTACACATTCAAATGACCGGGTACCCGGGTAATTTTGGAACCGGAACCGAACCGAACCGGAACCGAACCGAACCGGAACCGGTTCCCACCACTACTTATGAATTTTTAACTGGCAACCTATGCTGAAAATAGTCTCATCTTTTTGCATACGTTGTAACCTTTTCAATAATATATAACAAGTCTACATTCTTTTATTTACACATAAATAAAAGATGATTTATTAATTTTTTGTGGTGAAAAAATTGAATATTATTGATACAAATGAAAAAAAAATATTATAGTTCGTCATTTGTTTATTTCTAATATTATTTGCTTCAGTTTTACACATATTTTTAATTTATTTACTTTAAAAGCATTTTTTACCAAAATGGCGTCAGGGGAAAGTAGTGGTTCTATGAAAGCTCATGATAGTGTTAAAAAAATCTGTAAAATATGCAAGCGCAGTGCATTAAATAATACTGTGAAATGTTCAATATGTGACGGCGTGTTCCACCAAAACTGCTGTCTAAAGGAAAACTATGTATTAAGTGACAATTTGACAAACTGTTGTGCTGTGCAAGACAATTCTGTTGATGCTAATGACTCAGTTGACGTTACTTCCAAAGCGGTAAATGTTCTTCGAATAGAAATTTTATATTTAAAACAAATAATTATTGAAAAAAATAATATTATTAAAGACAAGTGTAATATTGTGAACGATAAAGAATCTATAATAATTTTATTAAAAGAACAATTAAAATTATTATCTCAAAAAACTTATACAGTAATGCCATCTAACGATTCACATAAAAAAGTGATTTACAAATAAATTTAGAAACAATAGATAATGCGACATCTAACGATAATTTGACAATTAAAAACAAGTCAAAAACGTCCTTCAGAAGGTTAGAAATGTCAAAAGATAAAAACGTAAATAATAACTAAAACAATTTAACAAATACCGGTACTAAATGTATTTTAAATGACAATAACACGAAGGAAAATACTTCTAATACAAAAGACAGTTCATGGTTGGAGGTAATTCGCAAAAAAACTAAAACAAAAAAATCGAAAAGATTCAGGTGTGGTAGAAAATGCTCCAAATTTTACTGCAATTAAAACTGCTCCGAAAAAATCTTTTTTGTACATATCCCGTTTAAATCCCGATACTAGTACTGCTGATTTAACCAGTTTTTTAATTAAAGACTTTCCTGAAGTACTAGTGGAAGCACACCAGTCAAAATATCCATAGTATTTATTTATTTATTTATTTAGTTAAGGAGAACCAACAGCCTAGGCCAAACAGGTTCCCGCGAATTTACAAAAGTGTATACACCATTGCATATGCATAAAAACAATTATTTACAAATTCGAAATTTACAATAATATAATAAGAATAAACACAGATGTATAAAGGACAGAGTAGTTATCTCAAATAATGAAATTTACAACAATATAGTAAAGTTAAACGTGAGATTCGGTTATGTAAATATTTAACATTTTTTTTATACAGTGAGAAGCAAACATTAAATATGTCATTTGATGCACAAAGATTATTGTGTGCAACAGTAATCCGTTGAAGTGGCGAGTTTATATAACTATTTGTGGCACAATTTTCGACTTGAAACATGATTTGAGATCTAGTACACCTAGGTGGTACAAATAATTTCATATATTGTATTAACTCGCTGACAAAAAATTTATTGTGTATATTTTGTATAAAAATATTTACTAAAGATGTCATATTAAGAACTTTTAATCTGCATGTGTATGATTCATATGGAATCTGCAGTCTATAATATAATATTCTTGTAAATTTTTTTTTAATGTTTTCTATTGTATTTATATTAAAATTATAAAAAGGGTTCCAAATGATTGAATTATATTCTAAGTGTGGTCTAACTAATGTATTGTATAACAGATTGTACGATTTGATTTGAGTGAATGACTTTGTTGTTCTTATTATAAATCCCAGCATTTTTGAAGATTTTTTGATTATAAAGTTAACATGTTCATTGAAGAGTAATTTATGATCAAATATTATTCCAAGATCTCGTACAGATGTTTTCGATTCTAATGATTCATTGTCAACAGAGTAATTGAAAATAATTTTACCATAATTTCTAGTGAAGCTTACAGAGTGACATTTTTTAACATTTAAGGAGAGGTCATTTTCTTTACAATAGTTATAAAGGTTATTCAGATCTGCTTGTAATTTTCGGCAGTCCTCAAGATTGTCTATAGGCCATCTGCGAAAAGAAGACATTTGCTATTTTGAAAACAATTTGATATGGAGTTAATATATAGATTAAAGAGTAAAGGGCCTAGATGATTGCCTTGCGGCACCCCCGAAGAAACATCAATTTCTCTAGAACAATGACCTCCCAATACAACAATTTGTGACCTATTTCTTAAATAAGAATCTATCCAACGTAGTAAACATCCATGGATACCATATTTGCCCAATTTGTCAATTAATTTATCATGATTCACTCGATCAAACGCTTTGGTAAAGTCAGTGTATAGAACATCCACTTGTTTCCGTTTATCCATATTTTCAGCTAAAGTAAATACTGAGTAAAAGGAACCAAGTTTGTAGTTACTGACTTACCAGAGCAAAAACGATGTTGTTCAGGTATAATAATTGTCTCAATATCTAATTTAATATTTTTCACAATTAGTAATTCAAAAATTTTTGCAAATACCGATTGTTTAGATATAGGTCGATAATTTGTTACGTCATTTTTATCACCCGATTTGTAAATAGGAGTGACATACACTAATTTCCATTGATGTGGAAATATACCTGATGATAAGGATTTATTAAATATAATATAGAGTGGTCTAGCTAAATAATTCGCACATGTTTTAACAAATTTGGGATGTATGTTATCAGGGCCAATTCCTTTTGTTATATCGATATTAGAAAGATGGTCTAAGATCGTTTCTTCACTCAGATACAAGCGTCCGAGATTCAAAGTTGAATTTAATTGTGAGTTATCGGTATGAACTGAATTTTGAACTGAATTTGTTGATGAGGGAAATATAAATACAGATTTGAAAAATTCGGCAAATAGGTTGCATATATCAGGACCATTTTGACTTTCACAATCATTATAATTTACTACATTAGGCACACCATTATTTAGTTTCGTAGTTCTTACATGCTTCCAAAATGTTTTGATATTAGTATGCATATTACATTCTATATTATTAATATACTTATTGTAATCAGATTTGATCATTTGTTTAGATCTTTCCCTTAGTTCTACAAATGAATTGTGGTCAGATGTATTTTTATATTGCTTCCATTTTTTGAAAAACATTTTTTTTCTTTAATGATTTTAATTAAAGGTTTTGAAAACCAGTGAGGAAATTTATTTTGTTTTACATTTTTAAGAGGTACAAAACTGCAAAATGAATCGAGAATATTATAAAATATTTCTACATCAGTATTAATATCACTGTTTATTAGTATTTTATCCCAATTTATACATGATAATTTATATACTAATTCTTCGTAATCACATGTATTAAAATCAAATTTTTGTGATGATTTGAATTGCAAGGTATGTTTTTCAATTTGAATTGGAAGTGGTATTTCTAGAGGTGGATGATGCTTGTCAATTGGTTTATCAAGGCCATCACACAATTCAACTTCAATATTAGTAGTACTAAGGATTAGATCCAAAATTCTATTATTTATGTTATACCTATTGTAGTATTGCTCAAGGTTATTCAAATTTAAAGTATTAATTAAATTTAGGTTTGTAACAGATATTTTTAGAAGAATAGGTTCACAATGTGTTGAGTTGTTTCGAGTCCAGTTTATGAGAGGTAAATTATAGTCACCTGATATTAAATATAGTCTGTCGGACTTAAGGACATTATTTCACTTATTTTTTCAAAGTGATTTTCATAGATGGTATCACTTGATTGAGGGGGGATGTAGGCACAGCACAAATGAATTTTTACATTGTTTTTAAACACTGTGACCCAGATATCTTCTGCTAGAGAACACTACTGCATTTGCTGTTTAGATTTGAGTGTTTTAGACACAACAATTAGGACTCCACCACCATCACTTTTCATTCCAAGAGTTCTGTCACGCCTATATACTACATATCTATTTAAATCACATAGTTCTGAATCCATGATAGAGTCATTTAACCAAGTTTCAGTTAACAGGATAATGTCATAGTTGGTTGCAGCTACCTCATTTTGTAAATTTAATAAATTTGTTTTTACCCCGCGAACATTTTGATAGAAAATATTTAACATTTTGGTTAATTAATTAATTAAGTTTGTTATTTATTAGAGTCTGAAACTGATTATTTTATTTTTTTAATATCAAATTCGGAATTTATTATTATCACTGGAGATGTTTCGTTTTTACGGACAAATATTTTAGAATTTTTTACCCACACAAATTTATTAGCCATGTCTTTACTTTTATCTTTAGCTTGTTTAAGTAAAATTTTATTTGCAGGACTCAAGTGGTCATTAACGTATATGTTTTTATTTTCAGTAAAATTTATGTTGTTAGTGTTTAGGTTATTAAATTTGCGGGCAGAGGCGACAAAATTGTTTTTCTTTATTCTAGAAACAAATTGTACAACAATATTCTTCGGTTCTCGATTAGCAGTAGCTTTTTGATTAAAGCGAGAAACTCTGTGATATGCATCTAGATCATTTTCCGATAGTTTACACCCAGTTACATTCCCAATCGACTCTATTATTGTACCTATATTTTCATTTGGTTTTTCCGGGATTCCAACAATTTCAACATTATTAATTCTTGATCTGTTTTCAAGTTCTCTAATTTGGTTCTTTAGGATTTTGCATTCTTCTTGGGCTCAATGAGATTAATTTTTTCAGAATGTGATTTCAGAGTAGCTTCGAAATCATCGATTTTGTTAGAGCAAAAATCTACTGACCTTTGTAGCCCTTCTGTTGTCTTCTGCAGTACGTCTAGTTTAGCCATTACATCAAGAAGCGTTATCTTCTTCTTTGGATTGGATAAACTGCTTAATTCCTCTTCCTCTTCCCCAGAGGAATTCCCACCACAATCATCACATACCCATTTAAAATTATTTGATGATGCTACTACTTGCTCCACTAATGCCGAATTTTTTAAACAAGTAAAATGAAAAAAAAAATTTACATGCACTGGTACAACGAACGCCAGGTTTAAGTCTTGTTTGTTTACTACTGCAAACTTTGCAGCTGCTACTCATCTTTGCAGACAATAGAGGTGCGTGAAGTTGGCGTATTCATAGTAAAAAAAATATATTTTCTTATAGCTATAATTTTGTGCTATTTATTGCTGTATTGTTCTAATTTTGTGCTCATCTCCTTCAATTGTTATAAGCAAAATAAAAAGTATACGCATGGTGAAAAATTTAATTTCTTTTGTAGCTTTAATTTTGTGCTTATTTTGTGCTATTTATTGTTGTGAAGTTCTAATTTTGTGCTCAACTCCTTCAATTGTTATAAACAAAATAAATTGAATACGCCTACTTCACACTCGCGTAGGTACCTATTAATAGTGAATAATTTAAAATTATTTATAGCTGTAATTTGTGCTATTTGTTATATTTTCCTGTAATTGTTATAAACAAAATAAAATGTAAACGCTACCTTCGTATTTGCGTATTTATACTGCAAAATATAAAAATTTGAGAGCTAAAAATATTTGCTCATTTTGCAATTTACTGTTATGTGGTTCTAATTTTGTGTTCTTCTCTTTTAATAGTTATAAACAATGAGTAAAATGTGTACGCTAACTTTAAGTTTGCGTTTACCCAGTAGAAAATATACCTACTTATAATTATTTAGAACTATTATTTTTAGCCTAATTTCATTTTTGCATTTCGATTGCTCTAAATTTTTGCTTATGATTAAACAAAACAATGCGAATTTTCATAATCTTCCAAAATTAAAATTTATTTTTAGTTACAAATTTTTTGCTTTTCATTTATTATGTTTTGGTTATGCTATAATTGACAATCTTAATTTAGTTATCTGTTTACTATAAACATAAAATGTTGACATTAGGCAACTTTTTATAGTTGCTGTATGTATACATGTTTATAACTAAAATGAACAGTTATTTTTTTTTTACCTTCCGTCACCTTTAGTTTTCTTTTTAGTTTTTAATGAATAAACACGTTTCAGAGTCCCTACAATACGATTTTACTGGTTTTACGATGATGTCCGTATTGTTTGAGTGTGTGTGTGTGGCTTTGTATTCGTGGGTCTGTGTATGTGTTTGACAAATAATTCTAATTGACAAATGTCAGTGTCAAGTGCACTTTATATAGTGTATGTTCGTGTTATAATTTTATTGGATATACAAGGTGCATCGAACCTCGTGTAACAAAAAAGAATAGCTTATTCCTGAGTTCATTTTGACCAAAAAATGTTATATGAGAGTATGTTTGGAAACTTTTCGTTACAGAGTTACAGGCCTTTAAAATTGCACCTCATTAAATCATTTTTATTAATAACTCTGATACTAGTTGCACTAAAATTGTCTTTGGTCAAAAAATTCGGTGGTGAGTTTTTAATGAATAAGCACGTTTTAGGGTCCCTACAATACGAATTTACTATTTTTAGGATGATGTCTGTATGTGTGTGTGTGTGTGTGTGTGTGTGTGTGTGTGTGTGTGTGTGTGTGTCCGTGTGTGTGTGTGTGTGTGTCCGTGTGTGTGTGTGTGTGTCCGTGTGTGTGTGTGTCCGTGTGTGTGTATGTATGTCTGTGTGTGACAAATTTTTCTCCGACGATAACTCCAATACTACAATTCTAAAAATTATAATTCTTTCGTATTCCTCTTCTGTACATCCATATGAAGAGTTGATTAGATTTTGGTTATAATGGATCCACCGGAAGTACCCTTTTTTGAAGTTTTTAACAGCTTTTCTTAAAAAAAACGCAGTTAAATATTACTTTTTGACATTTTGTTATTATATATATTAAAGAAAATACTCTTCTCTATACGGTTTAATTGTACATTTTCCTTCATATTCAATAGATGTAAATTTAAAGCATTATAAAGAATTTAATTTTCAAAAATTAGTCTGCTTTGCAATTTATTATGGAAACAGCTGACATAATTATTCAAAAAAAATTAAATGACAGATGTCAGTTGCAAGTGCAAAACCAAATATGAAAAGTATAGGATCTAAAATTGGTATGTCATATTGTTACTCGCAAGTGACATGCAGAGAAAGGCTAAAGAGAAGATGGAAGGACATTACTTAGTGTAGTTTATGTTATAATTTTATTGGATTTAAAGAACCTTTTCAAATGAACTTTTAGTATGGAATTCGTAAAAAACAGTAGGTGTTCGTGTTCAGTTTTACATGATATTATATAGAATCTGTTCCAAGGACCTTTCGGTATGGGTTTTGTACAAAATACATGGAATTGACGGAAGGTCTTGTGCTGGCCACAACAGATTTTTTTTCTAAAAATAAAAATATCTCAAAAACTACTGCGTATATCAAGTTTTATGAAGAATACCTATTTTGTATATTTTTTGCTTTGCTCAGAAATACGATATTATTTTTTGTTACACGAGCTCTGATACACCTTGTATAGAATCTTTTCCGATGAACTTTCGCTATGGAATTTGTAAAAAAATAGTATATGTTCGTGTTACAACTTTACTGCATGTATAGAATCTTTTTGAAGGAACTTCTGGTATCGGATTTGTACAAAATATATCGAAATGACGGAAGGTCTTGTGTTGGCCACAACATATTTTTTTATTAGTACCATATGATATGTCATAAGTCATAATCATAGTTTGACAACAATATTATTACGTATTTTATGGGTCAACATCGGAAGAATGACATGTACTCTAATAAAGATAAAATTATAATTTAAAATGGGGTAGCGTAGCTGCTTGTGTCAAGTGGCCGGTTGTGATTTAGACTACTCGGGTTCGAATTTAATTCTAATTTTCAATTAGTACAAAAACGAAATAAATTATTTAAATACAAGTAGTATTTCTAAATAGAAATAGAATAGAAATAGGATGTGTGTATGTCTGGTTGTTGTAGACACGATTCCTCAAAAACTATAAGACTTAAAAAATATTTAACTGCATGTTTCTCAGTCTGACGTTCCTGGAAAGAGCTGAAAAGGTTTTGGTAACAATTGAACAACCGGAAGTAGTAGTTTCTTAGAAAAATTCTTCTAAATATAATTTTTTGGGAGTTTTTTTTAAATATTGAAGAACATAAAATTTTCAATCTAATACATTTAAAATTTTTATTATATCTTGTATAGATTTAGAGATAAAGGCACTATAAATTTATAGAGTAATTTAATCGCAAAGGCTAAGGCACTAAGGAAACCAGTTGACAAATTCCAATGTTTATAACATGACACATGTCATTGTCAAATATCAACAGTTTTAGTGACATTCTGATAGCTTTTTCTGGGAAGTATATTTAATCTTTCTTATTGTTTCATTAATTAAATATTTGAAATTATAGGTAAAATTGTGGTAAAATACATATATCCATCAGAAATACCGCCAATCTGGTTAATGAATTGGAAGAATCTCTGGCATTTAGAAACTTGATATAATTAGAATTATTTGTGTGCAGAAGACATGTTAAATACAATAAATAACAATATTTGGGTAAAGTTCTGTAATATTTTGTTATAAAACGACGGTTCGAAAGCGAAGTGCAATAGAATACTTATACAGTATGTCCCAGTTAGAAGTGCCACCATTGGGATCTCGAGAACTATAAGAGATACGATGTCGGTTAAATGGAACTTTTTGTGCGCCTTTATGATGCTATCTCAGATGTGCTTTTGTTTTTCCAAAAATGTTCATGGGGCACTAGATAATGACGAAAAACTGATTATTGTTGATTTTTTCTTTTTCAAATAACTTCTAAACTATTGGTAAATGAGAAAAACGTTTCAAATATAAAAGATAGATATTTTTATTATCTAACCAGTGGCGTACGAAACAAATTTTTATATCCGTAAATTTTCGAGATATAACACAAACTTATATTTTTTTAAATTGAACCCATATCTGATTTTAGTCTCAAAAAAAATAAATATTTTTTTCTCTTTTTAATGTTGTAAGGGTTATTATGTTTCATATTTGTTTTGCCTTCAAAATTATTATTTTTTCCTTATTTTGTATTAAATTTACAATTATTTTGAAAATATTAGTAGATTTCTATTTAGAAATACTACATGTATTTAAATAATTTATTTCGTTTTTGTACTAATTGAAAATTAGAAATAAATTCGAACACGAGTAGTCTAAATCACAACCGGCCACTTGACACAAGCAGCTACGCTACCCCATTTTAAATTATAATTTTATCTTTATTAGAGTACATGTCATTCTTCCGATGTTGACCCATAAAATACGTAAAAATATTGCTGTCAAACTATGATTATGACTTATGACATTTCATATGGTACTAATAAAAAAATATGTTGTGACCAACACAAGACCTTCCGTCATTTCGATGTATCAGAGCTCGTGTAACTAAAAATAATAGCGTATTCCTGAGCTCATTTTGAGCAAAAAATACACAAAATAGATATTCTTGATAAAACTTAATATACGCAGTAGTTTTTGAGATATTTTTATTTTTAGAAAAAAAATAGTTATTCCAAAATATTTAGTTAAGAGTTAAAAATCAATAAACTTACTACATAAAACAGAGCAAAATATAAAAACGAAACAAAACTGTTTATAACTATTGTTAATTACGTTATTTTTAATATATATTTTTTTAATTAAAAAAATTGAAAATGTTAGTGCTGGTGAATATGCAAATATGGTGTTTATTTATGGATATTGTAACGGTAATGGTTGTCATACCTCCAAAGAAAATCGCCGTCGTAACCAAGAATGAATTTATATAAATTTCATTGTTTCGTAATTGTTACTTATTTTTTTCTAAAATTTAAAATATCTCAAAAACTACTGCGTTTATCAAGGTATAACGAGAGTACTTTTTTGTGTATTTTTGTATTGTATGTAATATTTTATAGGTAAAAATAATAAAATGTTAATAGGACAAAAAATTACGATAAAAAATCTTCATGACACCCCCATATGAGACGCCTCTGGTTGAGATACAGAAAGAAAAGCAAGTAAAATTATGCATCTAAATAAGTAGTATTCTCAAACCAAGTTTCAAAATTTTAGTGCAACTAGTATCAGAGTTATTAATAAAAATGATTTAATGAGGTGCAATTTTAAAGGCCTGTAACTCTGTAACGAAAAGTTTCCAAACATACTCTCATATAACATTTTTTGGTCAAAATGAACTCAGGAATAAGCTATTCTTTTTTGTTACACGAGGTTCGATGCACCTTATATATCCAATAAAATTATAACACGAACATACACTATATAAAGTGCACTTGACACTGACATTTGTCAATTAGAATTATTTGTCAAACACATACACAGACCCACGAATACAAAGCCACACACACACACTCACACAAACAATACGGACATCATCGTAAAACCAGTAAAATCGTATTGTAGGGACTCTGAAACGTGTTTATTCATTAAAAACTAAAA
Source organism: Ophonus ardosiacus (assembly GCA_943142095.1). NCBI lineage: Eukaryota > Metazoa > Arthropoda > Insecta > Coleoptera > Carabidae > Ophonus > Ophonus ardosiacus. The sequence continues at coordinate 37,209,192 of OW964824.1, read as the reverse complement.
AGAAAACTAAAGGTGACGGAAGGTAAAAAAAATAACTGTTCATTTTAGTTATAAACATGTATACATACAGCAACTATAAAAATTTGCCTAATGTCAACATTTTATGTTTATAGTAAACAGATAACTAAATTAAGATTGTCAATTATAGCATAACCAAAACATAATAAATGAAAAGCAAAAAATTTGTAACTAAAAATAAATTTTAATTTTGCAAGATTATGAAAATTCGCATTGTTTTGTTTAATCATAAGCAAAAATTTAGAGCAATCGAAATGCAAAAATGAAATTAGGCTAAAAATAATAGTTCTAAATAATTATAAGTAGGTATATTTTCTACTGGGTAAACGCAAACTTAAAGTTAGCGTACACATTTTACTCATTGTTTATAACTATTAAAAGAGAACACAAAATTAGAACCACATAACAGTAAATTGCAAAATGAGCAAATATTTTTAGCTCTCAAATTTTTATATTTTGCAGTATAAATACGCAAATACGAAGGTAGCGTTTACATTTTATTTTGTTTATAACAATTACAGGAAAATATAACAAATAGCACAAATTACAGCTATAAATAATTTTAAATTATTCACTATTAATAGGTACCTACGCGAGTGTGAAGTAGGCGTATTCAATTTATTTTGTTTATAACAATTGAAGGAGTTGAGCACAAAATTAGAACTTCACAACAATAAATAGCACAAAATAAGCACAAAATTAAAGCTACAAAAGAAATTAAATTTTTCACCATGCGTATACTTTTTATTTTGCTTATAACAATTGAAGGAGATGAGCACAAAATTAGAACAATACAGCAATAAATAGCACAAAATGAGCACAAAATTATAGCTATAATAAAAATTTAAATTTATATCATGGATACGCAAGCGTGAAGTTGGCGTATACTTTTTAATTTGTTTATAACAATTGAAGGAGATGAGCACAAAATTAGAACTTTACAGCAATAAATAGCACAAAATGAGCACAAAATTATGGGTATAATAAAAATTTAAATTTTCATCATGGATACGCAAGCGTGCAGTTGGCGTATACTTTTTATTTTGCTTATAACAATTGAAGGAGATGAGCACAAAATTAGAACAATACAGCAATAAATAGCACAAAATGAGCACAAAATTATAGCTATAAGAAAATATATTTTTTTACTATGAATACGCCAACTTCACGCACCTAGACAATAGTTAACGTGTTTAATTAATATTTGAACAAATTTTGTTAAGAATATGTTTGAAGTGATATATTTGATACGATTTATTTTAAATAACTTCGCACATATATCAACACCGATATTCACAAACTGAAAAATAAAACTGCTTGTATTTACGCACAATATGCACTAAATTTTATTGTAACACAGCATACACTTCTACGAAAATATTGCAAAATTCAGATAGCTCAAATACACGTGTGTATCACAAAAAATAAACATATATTGAATTAAGTTAAGTAAGAACATTATTCGTCATTTAAAGTAGCAGTTAATCTTAGCAACTTTCAGCAAGTTATGAACCCATGCATATGGCCAACTGGTGCATATATTATCAGGTTTTTTCAGAGAAGGCAGTAAACCAAAATATCAGTTTAACATAACTCAACATATACAATCTGTTTCAGTCAATGCTGCAGCTAACGCAGGTTTTTCATTTTTACGTAGTTTTCACCAAAACATACAATGTATGAGGAATAAAATTGAAGAATTAGACATTCTCACAAATACACAACCATGTGACATCTTATGCCTGTCCGAACACTGGCTATCGGAAGAAGAACAATCGTCCTATACTAAAAAAAAGCAAGTGGTTTTTATAGAAAACAAAATATACATGGAGGTGCAAACATTTTTAGTAGTAGTAGAATAAACTACCAAGAAATTGATGTTGTTAAAGATTTAAATATTGAAATTACATTTGAATGTTGTGGAATAAAATTTAAATTTGAGAATGAAATGCAGTATGTGTTAGTTATGTATAGATCACCAAAGTCTAGGGTGAACGATTATTTAAAACAATTACATATGTGTTTAACTGTTAAACTGTTTTCCATTAACCAAAACATATATCTAGTTGTTTTAGGTGATTCCAACATTGATATGTTAATTGAAAGTACAGATAAAAAATCTTTCTTAGATGTAATGAAAACATAACTTGCATCATACAATAAACGAACCTACTCGTATTTTTTAAAAAAGTAGAACTTGTGTTGACAATATATTTACAAATCTAAATAGTGCTAAATACAATGTAAAAGTTAATAATAATATTTCAGATCACTCAGCTCAATACATATGTGTACAAAATTGTAATCAAACTCTAATAACAAATACTAAAGTTATACGTAGGCAGTTTACTAAAAATAATTTGAATAACTTTAAATATAAATTATCTTGTGAAAAATAGCACTCAGTTTTCAATGAAACTAATGTAAGCAATTGTTTCAACAATTTCATGGAAACATTCAACTATCATTTTGTAGTTACACATCCGACAACTAAATGTACTAAAAATTCTAATTCAAAATCCTGGGGTACAAATAAAGTAAAATTGCAAGCCAGAAAAATAAAAGAAATGGATGACTTATATAAAATGGGACATATCACTAAAGAACAGTATATTAAGTCTAAATGCGAGTATCGTAAACAAATAAGGCAAACAAAAAGAAATTTTAATTACAAACAAATTAAAAATTTTAACAATAACACACGTAAAATGTGGTCTTTAATAAATCATAGTCTAAACGTCGAAAATTCCACTAGACAGAAAAAAATTAGTAATTTAAAACATAATAATGACAGTGCAAATGAACCCTTATGTATTGCCAATATGTTTAATGATTATTTCATTAATATATCACAAAATATTCAGAGTTCAATATCAGTTCCTAGTTATAACTCTTATCCTACACCTATTAAAAATCCTAAATCAATATTTTTGCAACCTGCCACAGAAGTTGAAATAGCCTCACTAATATAATCTTTAAAAAATTCATTTTCATCTGGAATTGATGCAATATCCAATAATTTACTTAAAGATTGTTATGAAATGATCATCAGCACATTTAACGTATTGCATCAATTTATCGCTCTCAAAAGGCATATTCCCGGACCTTCTGAAGCAAGTGAAAGTTATTTCTCTTTATAAAAACGGAGAAAAAAAAAATAGTCTCGAACTATCGACCAATTACTTTAGTCTCATCTTTCATAAAATTTTTGAAAAAGTAATTTTGAATAGGAGTCAATCATTCCTTGAAAAGAATAAGATTCTAATTAGTGAGCAACATGGGTTCAGAAAAGGACTTAGTACAATTTCAGCTATTGCAAAATTTTTGGATCCCATTTACAATGTCATAGATAAAGGTAAAAATATATACGGAATATTCATTGATCTGTCAAAAGCGTTTGATTGTGTAAATCACTCAACTCTTATGAAAATCTTAGATTATTATGGTTTAAGAGGCATTTGTGCAGATTGGCTTTGGTCATATCTTCAAAACAGACAGCAAGTTGTGGTTTATGATAACAATAAATCTAATGAACATACCATTAACTATGGAGTACCACAGGGCTCGATTCTTGGCCCTACTTTATTCCTATTATACATAAATGACATTAAAAGTAAGCAAATAAGATTGTAACCATTTTATCTTCTTGGTTTGCATTTTTAGGCCTGTCTTTAAATGTTAAAAAAACCGTGTTAATTAATTTTTCAAACAGGCAGATATATCAATTCATTGCAATAATCAACAACTACCTCAAGTTAGCAATAGTAAAGTTCTAGGAATTCATATTCAGCAAAATTTAAAAAAACCAGCTAACTTCTTCATGTTACTTAATAAAAAGGTTAAAATTAATGTCTGTTGTAAATACAGATAAAACCTTTTATTATTATAAATTTTATCTCATCTTAAGTTATGGTATTGTTTTCTGGGGATACTCACCTGCATTTTGTAGTTTTTAAGCTTCAGAAAACTGCAGTTAGAAATATTTTTTCTCTGCCTCCTAGAGCCTCTTGCAAAGACGTTCTTATAAAAGAGAATATCTTAAATTTAACTTGTCTCTATATTTACAATGTATTATTATATATTAGAGCAAATGAACATAATTTTGTAATACAAAAAGATATTCACAAATACGATACTCGCGGAAAAACGAATTTTAATCTCCCGATTATTAAACTTAATAAATGCGAGAATAACCTTAACTATATAGGATTAAAGTTATACAATAAATTTCCGCATTATTCAAAAGAAATTAAATCTGAAAATTGTTTTAAAACTTCATTATAAAAATTTCTTCTTCAAAAAAATTATTATCATTATAATGACTTTCTTTGTGATAAGTCCTAACTTTATTGCAAGCTGTAATTATTAAATTAATGATTATTTACTATTTTATTCTATTTTTATGTATACGTTTGACGCTTCTTATATCAATATTGTATTGATCAAAAAGAATTTAATAAATATTATTGTTATTATTATTACACCAATTTTTTTAGAATTGTGTCAAAGCTAGCTGTGACGTCGATAAATAATAATAATAATAATAATTTAACTAATCCGAAAATAATTGGTTTAGAATAATTTTGAGAACATAATTAATAGATATGGAATCAAAATAAACAAATGATGAAATATTATAGTTTTTTTCATTTGTTTCTTAATAATTTTCAAATTTTTCACCCCAAAAAATTAATAATTCATCTTTTATTCATATGTAAAACAAAAGAATGTAGACTTATTATACATCATTGAAAAGCGTATAAAATAAGCAAAAAGATGAGACTATTTTTAACATAGGTTGCCATTTAAAAAATCATAGGTTTGTGTTAAATCTCGAGAATTGTGAAGTTTTCAAAAATTCTAATTACGTCGTTTTATTTTTCCTAGAAAACGGTATAAAATTTGTTAGAATTTTTTTTCTCTAACTACCATAATAAATAAGTTATGAGATATTTTCGAAATGAGCGAAAAACAAGTTTTTGTCTGTAGCTCAGAAACAAAAAAAGATCGAAAATTCCTGTGGTGACTATTAAACTTTTCACAAAAAGTTGACCCTGGAATGTGCAAACGATTTTGCTCTATTGGTAATATTTCTCGAGATACCCTAAAAAAAACATCGAAAATGAGACACCAGCACATTTAATCTTTCTTATTGTTTTATTAATTAAACATTTGAAATTATAGGTAAAATGCATATATCCAACAGAAATACCGCCAATCTGGTTAATGAATTGGAAGAATCTTTGAACTTTAGGAACTTCCTTATACAATGAAAAATAGATATAATTAGAATTATATGTGTGCGGAAGACATGCTAAATACAATAATAAAAAAAAAATTCACCCCTATTCTATAACTCCGTCGATAATACTTATCGATCGATAATAATTCTTGACAAATAGAAACAAATGTATCATCTGTCAGTTTTAGTTTTTATTCAGTGTCTGCTGTAATTATTGGCTAAAATTTCTAATCGATCGATAAAAGTTATCGATTGTGTTACAGAACATGGGTGAATATTTGGGTAAAGTTCTGCAATTTTTTGTTATAAAACGACGGTTCGAAAGCGAAGTGCAATACAATACTTATATAACATGTAATGGAAATGGCGAGAGATCTTATGCTAGCCACAACAGATTTTTTATGAAGTAATTTTACCGTGGTTGGTTTAAAGGGTGTTTCCTTTTAAACAGCGAGGTTTTTTTTCTGGCGAACTAAAATTTTAAGGAAAATGTCATATACAAATAATGATCAGGAATAAGACAACAAACCCAAAATGCAACCAGTAGTTCTCAAAAGATATAACAAAATCGTATTTTTTAAATAGTAGCCTCTACCGTGAGTACTTTTTAACGTTAAACATTGGGTTTGTCATATCCATGGTTACGACTTGACATTTGATTGAAAATGAAACATAGGGAACGAATTGACATTTGATAAAACGTCAATAGAGGTTAATTTTGTTTAAATAATTATACCTGCATTCTAAATTAAAATTGTAGAAAAAATATAGTGAGCACCTTGTGCCCGAGTGGTTTTCTGACTCGGCTAAATTTCTTACAATATTTAAATATAATACTTCTGTCAAATTCATTCCTCATGTGTCATTTTAAATGAGACAGACAAATACATTGCTGTCAATCAAATGTCAAATCATAACTTATAGACCATTCCAGAATGACGTCACCTGCCCCCTACGGCAGTGATTTTAACCTCACTTTTGAATATTTTTAAAAACTATTTAATTACATATCTCATGATATATATCGAGAAATTTTGATTTTGATACAATTCATTCATAAAATTAAACCATAAATTTTTCCATGGCTCCATCATTGAGTAAATTATGTATGAAATTTATTTCTGACAGCTGCCTATTTGTTTTGGATTGATCTATAGGAAAATTCAACGGTTATCTGTCATATTAACAAGATGTCATTAGAGGTTAATTTTGTTTAAATAATTATACCTGTTTTCTAAAAATTAAATTTAGATGTAGAAAAAATACTGTGTGCACCTTGTGCCCGAAATATGTTTAGTTCTCTCGAGTGGTTTTCTGACTCCGCTAAATTCCTTACAATATTTAAATATAATACTTCTGTCAGATTCGTTCCCTATGTTTCATTTTAAATGGAACGGGCAAATACATTGCTGTCAATCAAATATTAAGTTGTAACCATGGATATGACAAACCCTGTTTCATGTTAAAAAATACTCACGGTATAATTTTTTATTCGATTAGATAGTGATTTCGAGAAAATGGTTTTAAAAATTAGAAATACCAATGTCAAAATATTGAAGTAGGCTTATGAACTTCACAACTATCGATACGATTGTTGCTTATGTTACGCTAGTAAGTTAATCTAATAGCGTTTTCGATTCACTGCACTAGTATTATTTTTGAAGATGTAGTTTTGAAGCACAAGGAAAATTAAATTATAAACACGCACATTACATTATATACTTAAAATTTACAGTTTAAAAAAAATAGTTAATAGCAAATTAAAATTAAAATTGTTTGAAAATTCTTCAAAGTATAAATAGAAAATATTGGTGGAAAGGAACAAATTTCTGCGACGATACAAATTCTAACTTTTTAAAAGAAAAATTTCAAAAGCAAAAATTTACTGGTTCGCTGAAAATACACTGTAGTACATAACACGTTTTTTGTTTATCGTTTTATCCTGTTCTGTTGATAAAATACTTTGGTCTAAATTTAGAAATTGCTAGCGTTTCGTCTAAAAACTTTTATTTATGTAAACCTAACCTTTAACCTACACAATACTGTTCTGTCGGAAAATTCATACGGTTTGTACTGCCAGGAGCAAATATATTTAATTTTAAAGAATATTCTAATCATTGCGAATGGTATTTTTGTTTATTAAACTTCTCACTTTTAAAATAACGGCAAAAAGTTTGATGTATTACCTGCACCAATATGCACTTAGTATGTTCGATTCACAGTGCACTAAATTCGCACTGAGACAGCGAAGCAGTTGAAATCGAATACGGTACAAAATAGCAAATATCTGTCAGCTGTATTATTGGTTTGTGTTTGTTTATTGCATAGGCAGCTTCAATATTGTAACATTATTTCTAAATTTAATATCATTTTTCTCGAAATAATTGTTTTGCAGCCCTATACAATATTTATGTCGGTAAAACCGGAAAAAATCTTTGTCTAATGGACTGAAAATTATATAGGTTATCATTTAAAAAATAAAATTTTGTTTTACCATTTGAGAACCACTGATTGAATATCCTGTTTGTTACTAATGGTATATTTCAACCTTATTTATGATCATTATTTGTTTATAACATTTCTCTCAAAAGTCATTAGTTCGCCCAAAAAGCACTGGTTATTGCAAAGGAAACAGGCTGTATAAATATTTAAGAATTCGTCACCAATTTTATTTCACTTTAATAAATAACAACATTGCTGGAAAAAAGATGATGTAATAAAAATTTTGTAGTATTAAATAAAACATTACTCCTTTTTCCCGAATAGTAGTCCTTAAAACTTACCTTATATTTATTTATTTCATTTTTTTTTCGGGTCAGAATAGATTATTACTAACACGTAATTTACCGAACAAATTGAACTTCCATTTCCTCTCCTTTCGGGGTAGATTAAATATACTTACCGCTCGAAGGAAAGAACCCATACACGTATACAATAAGTTTTTTAATGATTTGACACTTAAATATTAAACTTCCTAATATTTATTGCAATAAATACATCTTTTTCATTCTTTGTATTTCAATTGATCCTAATTTAATGTTATATTCATCTTTCGGCTGTTAAGGTGGCTATGTTTTGACCTTTTTTGATGTTTTGGAGTCTTCATTTCTTGAATTGTTGTTTTCAAAAGAGTATTTATGATGTATGGCAGTATGGCGAAATTTTCTTCTTTAAATTATGTGCTTTATAATTTCAGTAATTTTGTTTTATAATTTCAGTAAAGATATTGCAAGTGCCAAGAATTGCCGATTTCTGTAAATTGCTGTAAATATTCTTCGACGTATTTATTATTATAAGGTAAGTATGTAATTTTCTTGGAATTTTCCTTATGGCTTCTACAATAATTGGTAAGGCAAACATTTTTTATGCAATAATTTCAAGATTTCTGCTGTTAGTAATATTTCTGCATTTTTTCATCACGTTTTTTCCCTACAATAATTTATATAATATTAACGGCTACTATAAAGCCTCATGTTTTAATAGAACTCAATCAATTCATGGAGGAGTAATTATTTTTGTCAGAGAAAGAATTAATTCTTTTGAAATACCAGGTATTAAATCTTTGTCTGTCGAATCCGACTGTGAAATTGTTTCTGTCTTTTTATGTCAATTCAAATGTATTGTGGTATCACTATATAGAGCTCCTAAAGGAGATTTCAATAATTTCATAAATATATTAAATCAAGCGTTAGAAACGTTAAGTAGGTATAATGTAAAAATTGTTATAGTAGGTGATTTTAATGTAGAGTTTTTGACTATTAACAACAATAAAAATGTACTAATCAATTTAATGACTAGCTATGGCTTGAATCTCACAGTCAAACAATACACACGTATCACTGATCACAGTAAAACTTGCATAGATAATTTATTCACTAATCTGACATCTGATTTTACAACTTCAGTACAAAAATTTGGAGTTTCAGACCACTCTGCCATTCTTTTTTCTAGTAATTTTGGAACTGTTGAAACTATTTCAACGCCAATCAAAAAACATCGAGACTACAACAACAAACATAATATTAATTTATTCTCTTATCTTCTACAAAGTGAATCTTGGTATGATTTGTATGCTGAAACCAATCCCCAGGAAAAGTGTAATATATTTATTAATACTCTTTCATATTACAGAGATATTGCTTTTCCAATTTTAACCAGGAGGAAAAATAACGAAAGTAATAAGTGGGTTACGCCTGAGCTAAAATCTATGCATGATCACTTAACACTTCTTTGGGAGATGATTTCATCTGGGTATCACGACTTAAAAGCAAGATACAAAGAACTTAAAAAAGCGTATTTGAGGCAGGTAAGCGAAACTCGCAAGTTATTCAATCTCAGCAAACTTTCTCACTCGACAAATAAAATTAAAACTGTATGGTCTTTAATAAACCATGAATCGGGGAGAAATATTAAAAATAATAAATGTTCAATTAGCGCAGATAACTTTAATGATTACTTTGTCTCAATTGCGGACAGTATTACTAATCAACTCTCTCCCTCTGAGCTTGATCATCATTATTTTCTAAGCAAGACAAAAAATTGTAATAATTCTATTTATTTTGCTCCAACAAGTACGACCGAAATCTATAATATTGTCCGTGACATGAAGAACAAAGTATCCACTGATATCTACGACATTAACATTATTTTACTAAAAACAGTCATTGAGTACTTTACAGAACCTTTATGTAACTTAATTAATGCTTGTTTAGAGCAGGGAATTTTCCCGGAAAAGTTAAAAGTAGCTAAAATAATTCCAATACATAAAAATGGAGAATGCGATGTAGCTTCAAACTATAGACCTATTGCGATTTTACCAGTAATATCAAAAATATTTGAAAAAGTTATCTATGTACGTATTCATAAATTTCTTGTTTCGAATGAATATTTCACTGGTGAACAATATGGGTTCCGCGAGGGAAAATCAACTATAGATGCATTAATGTCATTAATTCAAGTTATAGTAGATTCATGGGAAAATAAAGAAACATGCAGGGCCATTTTCATTGATCTGAGCAAGGCTTTTGACACTCTATCACATGAAATTTTATTATCTAAACTTGAATACTCTGGAATCAGGGGTATTCCTTTGCAGTTATTAAAATCTTACTTATATAACAGACAACAAGCCGTATCAGTCAATGAAACAATAAGTACTATCAAAAATATAAATAAAGGCGTTCCTCAAGGAAGTATCCTTGGGCCCCTATTATTTATAATATATGTGAATGATCTACCTCAAAATGTAAAATCAAAGATAATACAGTTTGCAGACGATACGACTCTAATTAATCACAGCCTCTCAAAGGAAACACTTGAGCAAATTAGCAATGAAAGTCAAATTCAAGCCATTGAATGGTTTACAGCAAATCTTTTAATCCTAAATAAAGATAAAACAAATATAATAGATTTTGTTAATTCAAATAAATCTGATGAACTCTCCCAAAAATATCTAGGTCTCCTTTTACAGAAAAACCTAAAATGGAAAAGTAATATCGATGTATTGTGTAGGAAGTTGGCTACATGTTTGTTCGCCTTGCGCAAAATATATAGTACAGTAGGCCCACCAGCAACCAAAATAGCCTATTCTGCATTGTTTCACTCTGTCATGTGTTATGGTTTATTAATATGGGGTCAATCTCCTGATACGAACAGAGTGTTTATAATGCAGAAGAAGGCTGTTAGAATACTTGCTGGTGTAGGTCCAACACACTCCTGTAAAGATCTTTTTAAGAAATTTGGTGTTCTTACACTCTACTCCCAATACATATTAAATAGCTTAATATACACCAGAAAAAATATATCAGATTTCACAACTCATTCCGAGATTCATAAATATAACACGAGAAATAACGATAATTTAACAACAGTAAAATTTACTCGGACAAATACGAAACTCAACAGTGTTAACATAAAGCTTTATAACAAATTACCTCAAACTATAAGAAAATTAGAACTCCAAAAATTTAAATCTACTTTACTTAAAAAACTATTAAATAAAAGCTATTATAGTGTAGAAGAATATTTAAATGATGAAAATTTCATAAATGCGTAGGTATTGAAAGCAAGATTGTGAATTTCAGGCCCAAATATTATAAATTTAAAAATGTATGTACATTCTTTGTATTTAATTGTACCGGACGTGCTGTGCATGTAAATGCTTTTCAGTCAATAAAAATTATTATTATTATTATTACAATGGTACAGATATAACCCTATGTATAAAAATTCAGTGAGAGCGATAGAATCCATTCAAAGAAAATTTGTCACGTATTGTTGGCTTAAATTTTCTAATAACCGCAATATTAACAATAACAGCTATCATTACAACATTGCTCTCACTGAATTTGCTATGATAACACTTGAAGATCGTCGAAATTACTTATCGTGTATTTATTTATATAAAATTATAAACAATAATATCGATCATTCGAGTCTATTATCATCCGTTAATTTCCACGTACCTAGAACCTGTAACTCTAGACAGAAACAAGTATTTAGTATTCCTACTACAGCGAAAACTAACTACGAGCTTCTAAATCCTATTACCCATATTTGTTCCCTGTACAATAAAATATATTCCAGTATAAATAGTATTGATACTAGCAAAAACTCGGCTTCGCCGAGTATTCCCTAGGCCTCCGCCGATAGTGTTTTATAATAGTTTTAATTACGATAAATCCGTCTGGGAACAATTCAAACGCAAAGTGCTAACGCTAAGAGTCTTTCAAAATATTTTTTTACCGCCCACCCAAACAGCCCACGCAACCTGCCCACCCAAACTGCTCACGCAACTTGCCCACCCAAAATGCCTACGCAACCTTCCCCACCCAATCTGTATGGCAGCCCTCGATGTTACCTCTCATTTGATACCAAACACCACATGGTTCTGACAACTTTAAGCAAAAAATAAAAGCCGATCGAGCTGTCAAATTTTTGACACTTCTGCATGACAGCCCTTGACGTTACCTTTCATTTAATACCAAACACGATATGGTTCTGACAACTTTAAGCAAAAAACAAAAACCCATGTAGCTTTCAAATTTCTGACATTTCTGTATGACAGCCCTTGACGTTACCTCTCATTTGATACCAAACACCACATGGTTCTGACAACTTTAAGCAAAAAATAAAAGCCGATCGAGCTGTCAAAATTTTCACATTTCTGCATGACAACCCTTGACGTTACCTTTCATTTCATACCAAACACGATATGGTTCTGACAACTTTAAGCAAAAAACAAAAGCCGATCGAGCTGTCAAATTTTTGACATTTCTGCATGTCAGCCCTTGACGTTATCTTTCATTTAATACCAAACACGATATGGTTCTGACAACTTTAAGCAAAAAACAAAAACCCATGTAGCTTTCAAATTTCTGACATTTCTGTATGACAGCCCTTGACGTTACCTTTCATTTGATACCAAACACGACACGGTTCTGACAACTTTAAGCAAAAAACAAAAGCCGATCAAGCTGTCAAAATTTTGACATTTCTGCATAGCAGCCCTCGACGATACCTCTCATTTGATACTAAACACGACATGATTCTGACAACTTTAAGCAAAAAACAAAGGCCGATCGAGCTGTCGACATTGGGATATTTGTTTTTTACTTAGTTACTTATGGAAAGTTTGGCAACACTTTCGAAATGCATATAAATCACGAACATGAACCTTTAAAAATTAATATTTTAAATATAATCTTTTAGAACTTTTTAACCAGTGTGTAATAACCGCCCATTGCCATAATGTATGTTTATTAATTTAACTTCTTTCAAACTGTCCTCTTTTCGTGAATAATTCCATTTAAATATTCTGATTGACATGTCAAAGAAACGTTCTTCGTCTTAAATTTTTCAAAGAAGACTAAATTTTTGATTTCAAATTTGATTCAAAAAGCCAAAATACGACCTTTAAAATTTTTTTACACAAAAACTATGCACCGTATAGAAAATTGACCTATTACAACCTGCAACAATTTTCATTAAAATCGCTTGTACCGTTCAGGCTGTATATGTGAGCAAAATTTCCGCGATCGTTATTCCCTAGGGCTCCGCCGATAGTGTTTTATAATAGTTTTACGTATGTCCAATCCGTCTAGGAACAATTTAAATGCAAAGTGCTACCGCTAAGATTCTTTCTAAATATTTTTTCCCCGCCCACCCAAACAGCCCACGCAACCTGCCCACTCAAACTACTCACGCAACCTGCCACGCAATATGCCCACCCAAACGACCCACGCAATCTGCCCACCCTAAATGCCAACACGCAATCTGCCCACGTAACCTGCCCACCCAAACTGCCCACGCAACCTGCCCACCCAAAATGCCCACGCAACCTGCCCACTCAAACTGCCTACGCAACTTGCCCACCCAAAAGCTGATCGAGCTGTCAAATTTTTGACCTTTCCGCATGGCAGCCCTTGACGTTACCTTTCATTTGATACCAAACACGACATGGTTCTGACAACTTTAAGCAAAAAACAAAAGCCGATCGAGCTGTTCAATTTTTGACATTTCTGCCTTACAGCCCTTGTCGATACCTCTCATTTGATACCAAACACGACATCGTTCTAACAACTTTAAACAAAAAACAAAAGCCGATCGAGCTTTCAAATTTTTGATACTTCTGCATGGCAGCCCTTGACGTTACTTTTCATTTGATACCAAACAAGACATGGTTCCGACAACTTTAACCAAAAAACAAAAGCCGATCGAGCTTTCAAAATTTTGACATTTCTGCATGGCAGCCCTTGACGAACCCTCTCATTTGATACCAAACACGACATGGTTCTAACAACTTTAAGCAAAAAACAAAAGCCGATCGAGCTGTCAAATTTTTAACATTTCTGCATGTCAGTCCTTGACGAACCCTCTCATTTGATACCAAATACGACATGGTTCTGACAACTTTAAGCAAAAAACAAAAGCCGATCGAGCTGTCAAAATTTTGACATTTCTGCACGGCAGCCCTTGTGGATACCTCTCATTTGATACCAAACACGACATGTTTCTGACAACTTTACGCAAAAAACAAAAGCCGACCAAGCTGTCAAATTCTTGACATTGGAATATTTGTTTTTTACTTAGTTTCTTATGGCAATACTTTGGAAATGTACATGAATCACGGACATGAACCTTCAAAAATTTTAATTTTTAAATATAATGTTTTAGGCTTTTTAAACTACTATGGAATAACCGTCCATTGCCATAATGTATGTTTATGAATTTAACTTTTTTCAAAATGTCCTTATTTTATAAATAATTCCATTTAAATGTTCTGATTGACATGTCAAAGAAACGTTTTTCGTCTTAAATTTTTCAAAGAAAACTAAATTTTTTATTTCAAATTGTTTCAAAAAGCCAAAATACGACCTTTAAAAATTTTTTACACAAAAACTATGCACCGTACAGAAAAATGACCTATTACCAGGAAATCAAGTTGAGTCATTCTCTACATCTTGGAAAAATTTTCATTAAAATCACTCGCACCGTTTAATCTGTACAGGCGAATAAAATTTCCCCGATCGTCGTGATGAATTCAAATATAGAAATATAGATAGTGAATTTACCTGTTTAGTATAAAAGACTAGCGAAAACTCGGCTACGCAGAGTATTCCCTAGGGCTCCGCCGATAGTGTTTTATAATAGTTTTACGTATGTCCAATCCGTCTAGGAACAATTTAAATGCAAAGTGCTACCGCTAAGAGTCTTTCAAAATATTTTTTTCCCGCCCACCCAAACAGCACACGCAACCTGCCTACTCAAACTACTCACGCAACCTGCCCTCGCAATATGCCCACCCAAAATGCCCACGCAACATGCCCACGCAACCTGCCCACCCAAAATGCCCACGCTACCTGCCCATTCAAACTGCCTACGTAACTTGCCCACCCAAAAGCCGATCGAGCTGTCAATTTTTTGACACTTCTGCATGACAGCCTTTGACGTTACTTTTCATTTGATACCAAACACGACATGGTTCTGAGAACTTTAAGCAAAAAACAAAAGCCGATCGAGCTTTCAAAATTTTGACATTTCTGCATGGCAGCCCTTGACGAACCCTCTCATTTGATACCAAACACGACATGGTTCTGACAACTTTATGCAAAAAACAAAAGCCGATCGACCTGTCAAATTTTTGACACTTCTGCATGACAGCCCTTGACGTTACCTTTCATTTAATACCAAACACGATATGGTTCTGACAACTTTAAGCAAAAAACAAAAACCCATGTAGCTTTCAAATTTCTGACATTTCTGTATGACAGCCCTTGACGTTACCTCTCATTTGATACCAAACACCACATGGTTCTGACAACTTTAAGCAAAAAATAAAAGCCGATCGAGCTGTCAAAATTTTCACATTTCTGCATGACAACCCTTGACGTTACCTTTCATTTCATACCAAACACGATATGGTTCTGACAACTTTAAGCAAAAAACAAAAGCCGATCGAGCTGTCAAATTTTTGACATTTCTGCATGTCAGCCCTTGACGTTATCTTTCATTTAATACCAAACACGATATGGTTCTGACAACTTTAAGCAAAAAACAAAAACCCATGTAGCTTTCAAATTTCTGACATTTCTGTATGACAGCCCTTGACGTTACCTTTCATTTGATACCAAACACGACACGGTTCTGACAACTTTAAGCAAAAAACAAAAGCCGATCAAGCTGTCAAAATTTTGACATTTCTGCATAGCAGCCCTCGACGATACCTCTCATTTGATACTAAACACGACATGATTCTGACAACTTTAAGCAAAAAACAAAGGCCGATCGAGCTGTCGACATTGGGATATTTGTTTTTTACTTAGTTACTTATGGAAAGTTTGGCAACACTTTCGAAATGCATATAAATCACGAACATGAACCTTTAAAAATTAATATTTTAAATATAATCTTTTAGAACTTTTTAACCAGTGTGTAATAACCGCCCATTGCCATAATGTATGTTTATTAATTTAACTTCTTTCAAACTGTCCTCTTTTCGTGAATAATTCCATTTAAATATTCTGATTGACATGTCAAAGAAACGTTCTTCGTCTTAAATTTTTCAAAGAAGACTAAATTTTTGATTTCAAATTTGATTCAAAAAGCCAAAATACGACCTTTAAAATTTTTTTACACAAAAACTATGCACCGTATAGAAAATTGACCTATTACAACCTGCAACAATTTTCATTAAAATCGCTTGTACCGTTCAGGCTGTATATGTGAGCAAAATTTCCGCGATCGTTATTCCCTAGGGCTCCGCCGATAGTGTTTTATAATAGTTTTACGTATGTCCAATCCGTCTAGGAACAATTTAAATGCAAAGTGCTACCGCTAAGATTCTTTCTAAATATTTTTTCCCCGCCCACCCAAACAGCCCACGCAACCTGCCCACTCAAACTACTCACGCAACCTGCCACGCAATATGCCCACCCAAACGACCCACGCAATCTGCCCACCCTAAATGCCAACACGCAATCTGCCCACGTAACCTGCCCACCCAAACTGCCCACGCAACCTGCCCACCCAAAATGCCCACGCAACCTGCCCACTCAAACTGCCTACGCAACTTGCCCACCCAAAAGCTGATCGAGCTGTCAAATTTTTGACCTTTCCGCATGGCAGCCCTTGACGTTACCTTTCATTTGATACCAAACACGACATGGTTCTGACAACTTTAAGCAAAAAACAAAAGCCGATCGAGCTGTTCAATTTTTGACATTTCTGCCTTACAGCCCTTGTCGATACCTCTCATTTGATACCAAACACGACATCGTTCTAACAACTTTAAACAAAAAACAAAAGCCGATCGAGCTTTCAAATTTTTGATACTTCTGCATGGCAGCCCTTGACGTTACTTTTCATTTGATACCAAACAAGACATGGTTCCGACAACTTTAACCAAAAAACAAAAGCCGATCGAGCTTTCAAAATTTTGACATTTCTGCATGGCAGCCCTTGACGAACCCTCTCATTTGATACCAAACACGACATGGTTCTAACAACTTTAAGCAAAAAACAAAAGCCGATCGAGCTGTCAAATTTTTAACATTTCTGCATGTCAGTCCTTGACGAACCCTCTCATTTGATACCAAATACGACATGGTTCTGACAACTTTAAGCAAAAAACAAAAGCCGATCGAGCTGTCAAAATTTTGACATTTCTGCACGGCAGCCCTTGTGGATACCTCTCATTTGATACCAAACACGACATGTTTCTGACAACTTTACGCAAAAAACAAAAGCCGACCAAGCTGTCAAATTCTTGACATTGGAATATTTGTTTTTTACTTAGTTTCTTATGGCAATACTTTGGAAATGTACATGAATCACGGACATGAACCTTCAAAAATTTTAATTTTTAAATATAATGTTTTAGGCTTTTTAAACTACTATGGAATAACCGTCCATTGCCATAATGTATGTTTATGAATTTAACTTTTTTCAAAATGTCCTTATTTTATAAATAATTCCATTTAAATGTTCTGATTGACATGTCAAAGAAACGTTTTTCGTCTTAAATTTTTCAAAGAAAACTAAATTTTTTATTTCAAATTGTTTCAAAAAGCCAAAATACGACCTTTAAAAATTTTTTACACAAAAACTATGCACCGTACAGAAAAATGACCTATTACCAGGAAATCAAGTTGAGTCATTCTCTACATCTTGGAAAAATTTTCATTAAAATCACTCGCACCGTTTAATCTGTACAGGCGAATAAAATTTCCCCGATCGTCGTGATGAATTCAAATATAGAAATATAGATAGTGAATTTACCTGTTTAGTATAAAAGACTAGCGAAAACTCGGCTACGCAGAGTATTCCCTAGGGCTCCGCCGATAGTGTTTTATAATAGTTTTACGTATGTCCAATCCGTCTAGGAACAATTTAAATGCAAAGTGCTACCGCTAAGAGTCTTTCAAAATATTTTTTTCCCGCCCACCCAAACAGCACACGCAACCTGCCTACTCAAACTACTCACGCAACCTGCCCTCGCAATATGCCCACCCAAAATGCCCACGCAACATGCCCACGCAACCTGCCCACCCAAAATGCCCACGCTACCTGCCCATTCAAACTGCCTACGTAACTTGCCCACCCAAAAGCCGATCGAGCTGTCAATTTTTTGACACTTCTGCATGACAGCCTTTGACGTTACTTTTCATTTGATACCAAACACGACATGGTTCTGAGAACTTTAAGCAAAAAACAAAAGCCGATCGAGCTTTCAAAATTTTGACATTTCTGCATGGCAGCCCTTGACGAACCCTCTCATTTGATACCAAACACGACATGGTTCTAACAACTTTAAGCAAAAAGCAAAAGCCGATCGATCTGTCAAATTTTTGACACTTCTGCATGACAGCCTTTGACGTTACTTTTCATTTGATACTGTGACGATGGTCACTAGATTTGAATTTATTCTTCATGTTTAACGTAATAGCCTTGTGGTTAGCATGTCAGTTTTTTGCTAAAGTTTGATTATTTAAATCAAAGTTCAAATCCCACAAGTAAAAATATTGTTTTTGCACTTTTCATTGGTTTGTATTGTTTTGATTTACGCATACAATATAATTGTGTGGTTATATTGTATGTCGTTTGTTGTAAAATGTATTGTTGTATTTTGGTTACAGCTGCTAATGTTTATAAAATTGTTATTTATCCGTCAGCTATTGTGTGGTCGAGTGGCTAGTGCGCTTGACCAGCACTCTAGAGATCGTCGGTTCGATCCTACTTAAAACTGTATTTTTTATATTTTTATTCAAACTTTGCGAGAATTTGCAGGATGACTAAAAACGTGTTTGAACCTTTTTTGATATTTTTAACGGTTTTTCAGGGTATAAATAGAAGCTCGAGCATTAGCTACGAGCAGAGAGAGTGTGTGCTCTCTCAAGGGAGCGTTAGCTCTCCAACGAGCCTAAGATGGTGTGTGCCGTCTTCTGCGAACCTGGTGAGGGCCAGGTGAGCGGGTTGTGGATGACCTTGGCTGCCTCTGACTCAGTGCTGTTGGTGTGTGCCGGCAGCTCGTGAGAGAGTGCAGCAGGTGGACCGTACCTGTGTAGCCGGTTGTTTTGAGGAGTGGTGTTGGCCGCTGTTCACCGTAATCGCGATTGTCATTGAGTGTTGGTGTGTGTCAACACTGTCTTAGTTTGAAATCGCGATTGTTGATGAGTGTTGTCAAAGTGACAACACTGTAATCGTACCATGTTCCCGTAACTTTGGTGTGTGCCATTGTTACTCGTTCATAGCGTGTTCTCGCAACCTTGGTGTGTGCCATTGTTGCCCGTTCATTGTTGATCGTGCGTAGTAGAGAGAATATCCTGCAAGTATCGCTGATTCATTGTTACTTTGCTTTGATATAATTTTTACTTTCTCATTTTAATTTATTTTAATAAAATATTAAAAATGATTACAATTGATTTCATTGTCAAAAGCCCAACTCTGTCTCCACTAAGCTACCCGAGCACTTTTTGGCGTTCCAGCCATCCTTTTCAGCGACGCTATGAGAGCGTCCTTTACAGGATCGACCATCTCTCCTTATGCTATGTTTCCGAATTATTGGCGCCCGAGCAAACCCTTTGACAGCATGAAGAACGAGCAGGGACGTCATTACAAAATGGCGACCGAATAGGGACAACAGCGTCCTTCATTCTTTTCGCCGTTACAATACCAAACACGACATGGTTCTGACAACTTTAAGCCAAAAATAAAAGCCGATCGAGCTGTCAAATTTTTAACATTTCTGCATGGCAACGCTTGACGTTACCTTTCATTTGATACCAAACACGATATGGTTTTGACAACTTTAAACAAAAAACAAAAGCCGATCGAGCTGTCAAATTTTTGACATTTCTGCAGGACAGCCCTTGACGAACCCTCTCATTTGATACCAAACACGACATGGTTCTAACAACTTTAAGCAAAAAACAAAAATCGATCGAGCTGTCAAATTCTTGACATTGGAATATTTGTTTTTTATTTAGTTACTTATGGGATGTTTGGCAACACTTTTGAAATACACATGAATCACGGACATGAACCTTCAAAAATTGTAATTTTTAAATTTGGTTCAGGCCTTTTCAGCTATTGTGGAATTATTGCCCATTGTCATATTTTATCTTTATGAACTTAACTTCTTTCAAATTGCCCTTATTTCATGAATAATTCCATTTAAATGTTCTGATTGACATGTCAAACGAACGTTCTTTGTCTTAAAATTTTCAACACGGACATGAACCATCAAAAATTATAAATTTAAATATGTTTTAGGCCATTTTTACTATTGTGAAATAATTGCCCATTCTCATCATTCTTGTTTACGAATTTAACTTCTTCCAAATTGTTCTCATTTCAAAAATACTTCCATTTAAAAATTCTGATTGACATGTCAAACAATCTTTCTCCTAGGGCTCCGCCGATAGTGTATTATAATATTTTTACGTACGTCCATTCCGTCTAGGCACCATTTTTATCAATTTCATATCCACATTAGATTCCATTTAAATGTATGCATCTTTCTTTGTCCAATGTATATTTTGTCTATGGAAACATACGTACATATCTGTTATTATACGTTCATTAATTGTATATCAATGAATTATCACCTACTTAAACTTGTCTGTCAAAAAAAGCAAACAGTTTACCTAAGGCAGAACATATGTTAAAATTTAACTTCCAGGTTATATAAGGATTATTAATTACCATTTAAGTAGAGAAAATAATTATAAAATACCTTTAATTATACTACTATAATCGTTCCATGAAAAATATTTATCCACTTTTACTGATAATTACCCATTTCTTATAATGGTTTATCACTAACATTGACATGTCAAATGTGACAGATGACATCGTTTTTCTTATAAATTTTGTACATGTAGACTTCGATCGATTGTTTCAAAAAGCCAAAATCGCACCTTTAAAAATATTTTATACAAAAACTGTGCACCGTACAGAAAAATGACCTATTACCAGGAAATCAAGTTGAGTTATTCTCTACATCCTAAAAAAATTGTCATTAAAATCGCTCTTACCGTTTAGTCTGTACAGGCGAACAAAATTTTCGCGATCGTCTTGATGAATTCAAATATATGTAGAAATATAGATAGTGAATTAAATTATTTAGTATAAAAGACTAGCGAAAACACGGCTATGCCGAGCTATGTCTAGGGGGATAGTGTTTTATGATAGTCTATACGTCTTTCCAATCCGTCCAGGCACACTTGAAACTCAAAGTGCTAACGTTAACTGTCTTTTCGGATACACAAACTACTTATCTTTATGCATAAAACAAAAAACCGATCAAGCTGTCATAATTTTGACATTTCTGCATGGTAGCCCTTGACGCTGCCTCTCATTTGATACCAAACACGACATGGTTCTGACAACTTTATGCAAAAAACAAAAGCCGATCGACCTGTCAAATTTTTGACACTTCTGCATGGCAGCCCTTAACGATACCTCTCATTTGATACCAAACTCGACATGGCTCTGACAACTTTTTGCAAAAAACAAAAGCCGATCGACCTGTCAAATTTTTGACACTTCTGCATGGCAGCCCTTAACGATACCTCTCATTTGATACCAAACTCGACATGGTTCTGAAAACTTTATGCAAAAAACAAAAGTCGAACGACCTGTCAAATTTTGTCACTTCTGCATGGCAGCCCTCAACGATACCTCTCATTTGATACCAAACTCGACATGGCTCTGACAACTTTTTGCAAAAAACAAAAGCCGATAGACCTGTCAAATTATTGACACTTCTGCATGGCAGCCCTTAACGATACCTCTCATTTGATACCAAACTCGACATGGTTCTGACAACTTTATGCAAAATACAAAAGCCGACCGAGCTGTCCAAATTTTGTCACTTCTGCATGGTAGCCCTTAACTATACTTCTCATTTAATACCAAACTCGACATGGTTCTGACAACTTTATGCAAAAAACAAAAGCCGAATGAGCTGTCAAAATTTTGACATTTTTGCATGGTAGCCCTTGACGATCCCTCTCATTTGATACCAAACTCGACATGGTTCTAACAACTTTATGCAAAAAACAAAACCCGATCGACCTGTCAAATTTTTGACACTTCTGCATGGCAGCCCTTAACGATACCTCTCATTTGATGCCAAACTCGACATGGCTCTGACAACTTTTTGCAAAAAACAAAAGCCGATCGACCTGTCAAATTTTTGACACTTCTGCATGGCAGCCCTTAACGATACCTCTCATTTGATTCCAAACTCGACATGGTTCTGAAAACTTTATGCAAAAAACAAAAGTCGAACGACCTGTCAAATTTTGTCACTTCTGCATGGCAGCCCTTAACGATACCTCTCATTTGATACCAAACTCAACATGGCTCTGACAACTTTTTGCAAAAAACAAAAGCCGATAGACCTGTCAAATTATTGACACTTCTGCATGGCAGCCCTTAACGATACCTCTCATTTGATACCAAACTCGACATGGTTCTGACAACTTTATGCAAAATACAAAAGCCGACCGAGCTGTCCAAATTTTGTCACTTCTGCATGGTAGCCCTTAACTATACTTCTCATTTAATACCAAACTCGACATGGTTCTGACAACTTTATGCAAAAAACAAAAGCCGAATGAGCTGTCAAAATTTTGACATTTTTGCATGGTAGCCCTTGACGATCCCTCTCATTTGATACCAAACTCGACATGGTTCTGACAACTTTATGCAAAAAAACAAAAGTCGATCGACCTGTCAAATTTTTGTCACTTCTGCATAGCAGCCCTTAACGATATCTCTCATTTGATACCAAACTCGACATGGTTCTGACAACTTTATGCAAAAAACAAAAGTCGAACGACCTGTCAAATTTTTGACACTTCTGCATGGCAGCCCTTAACGATACCTCTCATTTGATACCAAACTCGACATGGCTCTGACAACTTTTTGCAAAAAACAATAGCCGATCGTGCTGCCAAATTTTGACATTTCTAAATGTTAGCCCTTTACGATCCCTCTCATTTGATACCAAACACGACATGGTTCTGACAACTTTATGTAAAAAATAAAAGCCGATCAACCTGTCAAATTTTTGACACTTCTGCATGGTAGCCCTTGACGATCCCTCTCATTTGATACCAAACACGACATGGTTCTGACAACTTTATGCAAAAAACAAAAGCTGATCGACCTGTCAAATTTTTGTCACTTCTGCATAGCAGCCCTTAACGATATCTCTCATTTGATACCAAACTCGACATGGTTCTGACAACTTTATGCAAAAAACAAAAGTCGAACGACCTGTCAAATTTTTGACACTTCTGCATGGCAGCCCTTAAAGATACCTCTCATTTGATACCAACCTCGACATGGCTCTGGCAACTTTTTGCAAAAAACAAAAGCCGATCGATCTGTCAAATTTTTGACACTTTTGCATGGCAGCCCATAACGATACCTCCCATTTGATACCAAACTCGACATGGTTCTGACAACTTTATGCGAAAAACAAAAGCCCATCGAGCTGTCAACATTTTAACATTTCTGCATGTTAGCCCTTGACGATCCCTCTCATTTGATACCAAACACGACAGGGTTCTGACAACTTTATGCAAAAAACAAAAGCCGATCGACCTGTCAAATTTTTGACACTTCTGCATGGCAGCCCTTAACGATACCACTCATTTGATACCAAACTCAACATGGTTCTGTCAACTTTATGTGAAAAACAAAAGCCGATCGAGCTGTCAAAATTTTGACATTTCTGCATGGTAGCCTTTGACGATACATCTCATTTGATATCAAACACGACATGGTTCTGACAACTTTATAAAAAAAACAAAATCGATCTTCTTAGGAATGTTACTTATGGTAAGTTTGGCAACACTTAGTCGTCTAGTTATATTTAAAATTTACTATATTTTTATTGGTAGCATGAAAATTATTAATGGACTAACTTCACAGTAATACAGTTAGGAATATTTGTTTGTCACTTAATTACTTATGTTATGTCAAGTTTACCATATCCAAACTACACATTTTGAAATGTCAAAGAATTACAATTTCTAAAAATTGGTTTAAAGCCATTACTCATAAATGATATATTTGTTTCTTTGTACCTTTAACCAATCTGTATTTAATTTTTCGGAATGTATCTCCTGCTTTTAAAGATAAAACCATTTGAAGTTCATCTTCAACTTGTCAAATGTGACACATGTCACCAATGACTTATCAAGTGTGACAGATAACATCGGTTTTCGTCTTAAAATTTTTAACGAAGATTTCGATGCATTGCGGGATGATTGTTTCCACTTTTAATAATTTTTGACATCGAAAACTAATATTGGAGCACTTCTTTCTGTTGCCATTTGATCAAAATATATAGGTTGAACAGATATCTATCGTTATGGCCTTCTCAGCAGATCTACTGTTAGCGATTCAAGCTTGATTTATGGGGGGTAAAGGACAGGTACATATTAAATGGTTTCCTATGTCTCTTTACTTTATTTTCTAATAATGAAACACATTTTTAGAAAATAAAATAAACATATCTATTCCTATTGCTTCTTGCGACGAATATATCCGTTGCCATAGGTAGTGCTATATCCAACTGGGCCCGGTTTACCACAGGCTTAGTAAGGCAAAGCTATAACGGTAGAGAATTCTGTTCAAACTATAACAAAATTCAAGCAGCAGTTCCAGTGCACATGTTAACTTTTGTGATTGAAGTTAAAATTTTGTAGGGCATAAGACATGTTATATTTTTCTCGAAACCGATCATGCCATTCTATTTGGACTACAAGAATTAAGGCGGAAACATGTATAACTTATTTTTCACAAAAAAATGGACATTTTTATTATTGTCTTTTAAGATAGGCTGTGTATTTAATTTTGCTAATATTATCCCCAAGTTGTTACTAACAATAGGATAATAATTTATTTAGGGCCGCTTCGTACTTGTGAGCTTGTTGTGCTCAGCACAAAAGCGCCGACCATAACTAACGCTATTTCAAGACAATTAAAAGTAAATTTAAACAAATCTCTTATTTGAAAAGGAAAAGTTAATATACACCTTAGATAGTAAGGTAATAGTAATAGTAATGAACAATATTTTTTTTTTTAATTTGTTTGCATTAGATGTCTTGTTAAAAGTTATAAGTAAAATAATTATGCCACCAAACGGATATTTTTCTAGCATCATTTTATATTGAAATAATAACTGGAAAATTGTTGATTGCAACAAAGAATATTTATTATAGCTCAAGAATATTGATTACTAAAGAATCTTGCAATGAATTTTGCGAGGACTTAATTGCTTGATTTATAATTCTGAAATCTTAGTGAGAAAACCGTATTTTTCGTTTCTGCCGATATTGAATTTCCCTAATTTACTATTAAAATTTAGTAGAAGAAAGTAAAAGAAATATCCTCTCAAACGACTACTTTTCTGGCATTGTTCTTTTACTTACAATAACTGCAAAATTGTTGATTAAAACAAAGATACTATTGATTGTTGTAATCAATGGAAATTTAAATTCCACAAGATTCAAATGTTAAGCTTATTAAACCCTTACCTTTGTTAAAATGTAGCAACTTCTTTAGGTGATACATTAAGCGATATCTATAGAAATAATACTTATTAGCATTTTAATTAGCTTAAAATACAACAACTATTTCCTATTTAAACCATTTGAAACTCGCAGAACCATTTAAATGTTACCAAACTAACCTCACCTTACACAGAAAGATAAAATTTGGCGATCTTTGGGTTTTTAACACGTTGCGGCACAGTACGTCGTCAAGTAATAAGGCTGTGTAAATTATCACATATGTTTCTAATTTATTCTTTACGTTATGTTGCAGCACGGTAAATTACGTTACGGCTTATGACAAAAAATCTAAAAAGTGTAAATGTAAAATTTCAAAAATACATTTTGACTTTTTGCGGTAATATATATTCAATAACTCCATAACGATTAGAAATATTTTCAATACATGCTCAAAATCGAATTTCTTGGCTATTAGAATATAAATACACTGATCTTCATCACTCAAAACTAATAATATAACAGGTTAACTCGATTTCCTGAAACTAAAAAAATATTTCATTCCATATAAATTGATTTTGAATACTTACAACGTAGCTAATTTATTTCTTCATGCCTGCGGTCCATTTAAATGTAATTTAATCCATTTCTTATATTTTTATTTCAAAATTATTTGCATTCAAAGGTTAATATTTTGACACATGTCAAATATGATGTCTCACAAACTACGGACATAAACCATCAAAAATTATATTTTTTAAATATAATGATTTAGGCCCTTTTAGCTATTGTGGAATAATTGCCCATTGTTATAGTTTATATGTATAAATTTATCTTATTACAGATTGACCTATTTTTATAAATATTTTAATTTAAAAGTTCTGTTTGACATGTCAAAAAAACGTTCTTCGTCTTAAAATTTTCAATGAAGACTAAGATTTTTGGCGTCACATTGTTTCAAAGTACCAAATATCCACTTTAAATCTTTTTTTACTCGAAAACTATACATTCTACAGAAAAATTACACATGACAAAGGACCTGAAGAAAAGAATTTCCTACAATTTGAAGCAAGTTTCATCAAAATCACTCGCACCGTTCAAGCTGTAGAGGTGAGCAAAAATTGGGCGATCGTCTGATTAAAGAAAATATAGATAGATCCTCAAGCCTTTTAGTATAAGGACTAGCGAAATCTCGGCTACGCCGAGCTCTCCCTAAGGGGATACTGTGAGGCCTAAGTGCGCGTGCAGTATCTTTCTTCACCCTCCACCTCAAATCCAGAATCCAGAATCCGGGGGATACTCTTTTATGATAGTCTATACGTCTTTCCAATCCGTCTAGGCACACTTGAAACTCAAAGTGCTAACGCTAACTGTCTTTTCGGATACATAAACCACTTATCTTTATGCATAAAACAAAAACCGATCGAGCTGTCACAATTTTGACATTTCTGCATGGCAGCCCTTAACGATACCTTGTCATTCGATAACAAACACGACATGGTTCTAACAAGTTCATGCAAAAAACAAAAGCCGATCGACATGTCAAATGTTTGATACTTTTGCATGACAGCCCTTAACGATATTTCTCATTTGATACCAAACTCGACATGGTTCTGACAACTTTATGCAAAAAACAAAAGCCGACCCAGCTGCCAAAATTTTGTCACTTCTGCATGGTAGCCCTTGACGATCCCTCTTATTTGATACCAAACTCGACATGGTTCTGACAACTTTATGCAAAAAGCAAAAGCCGATCGACCTGTCAAATTTTTGACACTTCTGCATGGCAGCCCTTAACGATACCTCTCATTTGATACCAAACTCGACATGGTTCTGACAACTTTATGCAAAAAACAAAAGCCGACCGAGCTGTCAAAATTTTGACATTTTTGCATGGTAGCCTTTGGCGATCCCTCTCATTTGATACCAAACACGACATGGTTTTGACAACTTTATGCAAAAGACAAAAGCCGATCGATCTGTCAAATTTTTGACACTTCTGCATGGCAGCCCATAACGATACCTCCCATTTGATACCAAACTCGACATGGTTCTGACAACTTTATGCGAAAAAAAGCCCATCGAGCTGTCAAAATTTTAATATTTCTGCATGTTAGCCCTTGACTATACCTCTCATTTGATACCAAACTCGACATGGTTCTGACAACTTTATGCAAAAAACAAAATCCGATATTGTTATTTTTTTTAAGTATTATTGGTTGGCAACCTGTCTTATTTTACTTTATAAAGATTGGCAATATTGACATTATTGTACGAACTTCATATTAATGCAGTTAGGAATATTGATTTTTTTACTTATGACAAGTTTGGCAGCACTTTCTCGTCTAGTTATATTCCATATTTACTATATTTTTATTGGCAATACGGTAGTTGAAGTTCGAAAATCAGATTAATGCATTTAGGAATATTTGTTATTTACTTTGTTACTTATGGCAAGTTTGGTAACACTTACTCGTCTAGTTATATTTAAAATTTACTATATTTTTATTGGTAGTATGGAAATTATTAATGGACTAACTTCACAGTAATACAGTTAGGAATATTTGTTTGTCACTTAGTTACTTATGTCATGTTTGGTAACACTTGTGTACCGACTTCACATTGATCTTGTTAGGAATGTTACTTTTGGCAAGTTTGGCAACACTTACTTCTCTAGTTATATTTAAAATTTACTATATTTTTATTGGTAGTATGGAAATTATTAATGCACTAACTTCACAGTAATACAGTTAGGAATATTAGATTGTCACTTACTTATGTCATGTTTGGTAACACTTGTGTACCGAGTTCACATTGATCTTGTTAGGAATGTTACTTATGGCAAGTTTGGCAACACTTACTCGTCTGGTTATATTTAAAATTTACTATATTTTTATTGGTAGTAAGGAAATTATTAATGCACTAACGTCACAGTAATAGAGTTAGTTGGTAACACTTGTGTACCGACTTCACATTGATCTTGTTAGGAATGTTACTTATGCCATGTATGGCAACACTTGACTCATGATGACATTTGATATTTACCTAACCAAAGAACCTATTTTGAAATGTCAAAAAATTGCAATTTCTAAAACATTGGTTTAAAGCCATAACTCATAAATGATATATTTGTTTAACCTTACCTTTAACCAATCGGTATTTAATTTTTCGAAATCTATCTCCTGCTTTTGAAGATAATACCATTTGAAGTTCGTCTTCAACTTGCCAAATTTGACACATGTCACCAATGACTTGTCAAATATGACAGATGGCATCGTTTTTCGTCTTAAAATTTTCAACGTGGACTTCGATGCATTGCGGGATGATTGTTTCAAAGTACCAAAAATCGACCTTTAATAATGATTTACTCGAAAACTATCCATCCTACAGAAAAAAATGCTCATGACTAGGGCCCTGAAGAGAACAATTTCCTACAACATGAAACAATTTTCACGAAAATCCATCAACCCGTATAAGCTGTAGAGGTGAGCAAAAATTGGGCGATCGTCTGATTAAAGAAAATATATATAGATAGTGAATGAACCTGTTTAGTATAAGGACTAGCGAAATCTCGGCTACGCCGAGCTCTCCCTAGGGGGATAGTGTTTTATGATAGTCTATACGTCTTTCCAATCCGTCTAGGCACACTTGAAACTCAAAGTGCTAACGCTAACTGTCTTTTCGGATACACAAACTACTTATCTTTATGCATAAAACAAAAACCGATCGAGCTGTCACAAGTTTGACATTTCTGCATGGCAGCCCTTAACGATACCTTGTCATTTGATACCAAACTCAACATGGTTCTGGCAAGTTCATGCAGAAAACAAAAGCCTACCGAGCTGTCAAAATTTTGACACTTCTGCATGGTAGCCCTTGACGATCCCTCTCATTTGATACCAAATTCGACATGGTTCTGACAACTTTATGCAAAAAACAAAAGCCGACCCAGCTGCCAAAATTTTGTCACTTCTGCATGGTAGCCCTTGACGATCCCTCTTATTTGATACCAAACTCGACATGGTTCTGACAACTTTATGCAAAAAGCAAAAGCCGATCGACCTGTCAAATTTTTGACACTTCTGCATGGCAGCCCTTAACGATACCTCTCATTTGATACCAAACTCGACATGGTTCTGACAACTTTATGCAAAAAACAAAAGCCGACCGAGCTGTCAAAATTTTGACATTTTTTCATGGTAGCCTTTGGCGATCCCTCTCGTTTGATACCAAACTCGACAAGGTTCTGACAACTTTATGCAGAAAAACAAAAGTAGATCGACCTGTCAAATTCTTGACACTTCTGCGTGGCAGCCCTTAACGATACCTCTCATTTGATACCAAACTCGACGAGGTTCTGACAACTTTTTGCAAAAAACAATAGCCGATCGAGCTGTCAAAATTTCAACATTTCTGAATGTTTGCCCTTGACGATCCATCTCATTTGATACCAAACACGACATGGTTCTGACAACTTTATGCAAAAAACAAAAGCCGATCGACCTGTCAAATTTTTGACACTTCTGCAAGGCAGCCCTTAACGATACCACTCATTTGATACCAAACTCGACATTGTTCTGACAACTTTATGCGAAATAAAAGCCGATCGAGCTGTCAAAATTTTGACATTTCTGCATGATAGCCCTTGACGATACCTCTCATTTGATACCAAACACGACATGGTTCTGACACTTTATGCAAAAAACAAAATCCGCGATTGTCATTTTTTTAAGTATTATTTGTTGACATGTCTTATTTTACTTTATAAATATTGGCAATATTGATATTATTGTACGAACTTCACATTAATGCAGTTAGGAATATTTTTATTTACTTTGTTACTTATGGCAAGTTTGGCAGCACTTACTCGTCTAGTTATATTTAAAATTTACTATATTTTTATTGGTAGTATGGAAATTATTAATGGAGTAACTTCACAGTAATACAGTTAGGAATATTTGTTTGTCACTTAGTTACTTATGTCATATTTGGTAACACTTGTTTACCGACTTCACATTGATCTTGTTAGGAATGTTACTTATGGCAAGTTTGGCAACACTTACTCGTCTAGTTATATTTAAAATTTACTATATTTTTATTGGTAGTATGGAAATTATTAATGCACTAACTTGACAGTAATACAGTTAGGAATATTTGTTTGTCACTTAGGTACTTATGTCATGTTTGGTAACACTTGTGTACCGACTTCACATTGATCTTGTTAGGAATGTTACTTATTGCAAGTATGGCAACACTTACTCGTCTAGTTATATTCAAAATTTACTATATTTTTATTGGTAGTATGGAAATTATTAATGCACTAACTTCACAGTAATACAGTTAGGAATATTTGTCTGTCACTTAGTTACTTATGTCATGTTTGGTAACACTTGTGTATCGACTTCACATTGATCTTGTTAGGAATATTTATTTTTTACTTACCTATACCATATTTGGCAACACTTTGGAAATGCAAACAAAGCACGGATATGAACCTTCAAAAATTATAATTTTTAAATATAATATTTTATGCCCTTTTAGCTATTGAGGAATAATTGTCCATTGTCATAATATATGTTTATGAATTTAACTTCTTTTAAATTGTCCTCATTTCATAAATATTTCCATTTAAAGGATCTGATTGACATGTCAAACATTCAAAGGTTAATATTTTGACACATGTCAAATATGACGTCCCACAGTGTTCAAACCACGGACATGAACCATCCAAAATTATAATTTTTAAATATAATGCCCTTTTAGCTATTGTGGAATAATTGCCCATTGTTATAGTGTATATTTATAAATGTAACTTGTTACAGATTGACCTATTTTTATAAATATTTCGATTTAAAAGTTCTGTTTGACATGTCAAAAAAAACGTTCTTCGTCTTAAAATTTTCAATGAAGACTAAGATTTTTGGTGTCAAATTGTTTCAAAGTACCAAATATCCAGTTTTAATATTTTTTTACTCGAAAACTATCCATCCTACAGAAAAATTGCTTATAACTAGGGCCCTGAGGGGAACAATTTCCTACAACTTGAAACAATTTTCACGAAAATCCCTTGCACCGTTTAGGATGTAGCCTTACTTAAAAATTAGGCGATGCTCTTTGATTAAAGAATATATAGATAGTGATTCAAGCCTTTTAGTATAAGGACTAGCGAAATCTCGGCTACGCCGAGCTCTCCCTAGGGGGATAGTGTTTTATAATAGACTATATGTCCTTCCAATCCGTCTATACTAGGCACACTTGAAACTCAAAGTGCTAACGATAACTGTCATTTCGGATACACAAACGACTTATTTTTATGCATAAAATAAAAACCGATCGAGCTGTCAAAATTTTGACCTTTCTGCATGGTAGCCCTTGACGTTCCCTCTCATTTGATGCCAAACTCGACATGGTTTTGACAACTTTATGCAAAAAACAAAAGCCGATCTACCTGTCAAATTTTTTACAATTCTGCATGGCAGCCCTTAACGATATCTCCCATTTGATACCAAACTCGACATGGTTCTGACAACTTTACTCAAAAAACAAAAGCCGACCGAGCTGTCAAAATTTTGATATTTCTGCATGGTAGCCCGTGACAATCCTTCTCATTTGATTCCAAACTCGATATGATTCTGACAACTTTATGCAAAAAAAGCCGATCTAGCTGTCAAAATTTTGAAATTTCTGCATATTAGCCCTTGACTATATCTCTCATTTGATACCAAACACGACATGGTTCTGTCAGCTTTATGCAAAAATCAAAATCCAATATTGTCATTTTTTAAGTATTATTGGTTGGCAACATGTCTTATTTTACTTTATAAATATTGGTAATATTGATATCATTGTACGAACATTACATTAATGCAGTTAGGAATATTGATTTTTTTACTTAGTTACTTATGACAAGTTTGGCAGCACTTTCTCGTTTAGTTATATTCCATATTTACTATATTTTCATTGACAATACAGTAGTTAAAGTACAAAATTCAGATTAATGCATTTAGGAATGTCACTTATGGCAAGTTTGGCAACACTTACTCGTCTAGTTATATTTAAAATTTACTATATTTTTATTGGTAGTATGAAAATTATTAATGGACTAATTTCACAGTAATACAGTTATGAATATTTTTTTGTCACTTAGTTACTTATGTCATGTTTGGTAACACTTGTGTACCGACTTCACATTGATCTTGTTAGGAATGTTACTTATGGCAAGTTTGGCAACACTTTCTCGTCTAGTTATATTTAAAATTTACTATATTTTTATTGGTAGTATGGAAATTAGTTACTTATGTCATGTTTGACGTAACACATTTTTAACGCATGACATTTAATAATTACCTAACCAAACTACATATTTTGAAATGTCAAAAAATTACAATTTCTATAGCATTAGTTTAAAGCCATTACTCATAAATGATATATTTGTTTATTCGTACCATTCATCAATCGTATTTCATTTTTCGATATCTATGTCCTGCTTTTAAAGATACCATTTGTAATTCATCTTCAACTTGTCAAATTTGATACATGTCACCAATGACTTATCAAGTGTCACAGATGACATCGGTTTTCGTCTTAAAATTTGTAACAAGGACTTCGATGCATTCCGGGATAATTGTTTCCACTTTTAATAATTTTTGAATCAAAAACTACCATTGGAGCCCTTCTTTCTCTTGCCATTTAATCAAAATGTATAGTTTGTACAGATATCTATCGTTATGGCCCTCTCAGCAGATCTACTGTTAACGATTCAAGCTTGATTTATGGGTGTAAAGGACAGGTACATATTAAATGGTTTCCTATTTTATTTTACTTTATTTTGTAATAACGAAACACATTTTTTTAAATAAATAAACATTTCTATTCCTGTCCAGCAAAACTACATCCAACTGGGCCCGGTGCCCGGTCTACCACGGGCTTAGTAAGGCAAAGCTATATCGGTAGAGAATTCTGTACAAACTATACAAAATTCAAACAGCAATTCCAGTGTATATGTTAACTTTTGATTGAAGTTAAAATTTTTGTAGGACATAGGACAGGTTATCTTTTCTCGAAACCGATCATGCCATTCTATTTGGACTACAAGAATTAAGGCGAAAACATGTATAACTTATTTTTCACAAAAAATGGACCTTTTTATTATTGTCTTTTAAGATAGGCTGTGTATTAATTTTGCTAATATTGTCCCTATGTTGTTACTAACAATAGGATAATAATTTGTTTAGGATCGCTTCGTACATGTGGGCTGGTTGTGCCCAGCACAAAAGCGCCGATCATAACTGACGCTATTTCAAGACAATTAAAAGTAAATTTAAACAAATCTCTTATTCGAAAAGAAAAAGTTAATATACGCCTTACACAGTAAGGTAATAGTAATGAACAATATATATATTTTTTAATTTGTTTGCATTAGATGTCTCGTTATAAGTTATAAGTAAAATATTTA
This sequence comes from Ophonus ardosiacus, assembly GCA_943142095.1. Lineage (NCBI taxonomy): Eukaryota > Metazoa > Arthropoda > Insecta > Coleoptera > Carabidae > Ophonus > Ophonus ardosiacus. The sequence continues at coordinate 37,174,949 of OW964824.1, read as the reverse complement.
TGCCACTAAGCGGATATTTTTCTAGCAATTTATATTGAAATAATAACTGGAAAAATGTTCATTGCAACAAAGAATATTTATTATAGCTCAAGAATATTGATTGCTAAAGAATCTTGCAATGAATTTTGCGAAGAATTAATTGCTTGATTTATAATTCTGATATCTTAGTGAGAAAACTTCATTTTTCGTTTCTGCCGATATTGAATTTCCCTGATTTACTATTAAAATTTAGTAGAAGAAAGTAAAAGAAATATCCTCTCAAACGCATAGTTTTCTGGCATTGGTCTTTTGCTTACAATAATTGCAAAATTGTTGATTACAACAAAGATACTATTGATTGTTGTAATCAATGGAAATTTAAATTCCACAGGATTCAAATGTAAAATATATTAAACCCTTACCTTTGTTAAAATGTAGCAACTTTTTTAGGTGATACATTATGCGATGTCTATAGAAATAATACATATTAGCATTTTAATGCAGCAATTAAATATAAAATACATCAAAATATTTTATAATTAGCTTAAAATACAACAACTATTTTCTATTTAAACCATTTGAAACTCGCAGAACCATTTAAATGTTACCAAACTAACCTCACCTTACTCAGAAAGATAAAAATTGGCGATCTTTGGGTTTTTAACATGTTGCGGCACAGTACGTCACGTCAAGTTATAAGACTGTGTAAATTATCACATATGTTTGTAAATTTTTATTCTTTACGTTGCGGCTTATGACAAAAAACCTGAAAAGTGTAAATGTAAAATTTCAAAAACACATTTTGACATTTTGCGGTAATATATTGTCAATAACTTCCTAACGAATAGAAATATTTTCAATACATGCTCAAAATCGAATTTCTTGGCTAATAAAATATAAATACACTGATCTTCATCACTCAAAACTAATAATATAATAGGATAACTCGATTTCCTGAACCTAAAAAAATATTTCATGCCATATAAATTGATTTTGAATACTTACAACGTTGCTAATTTATTTCTTCATGCCTGCAGCCCATTTAAATGTAATTTTATGTTTATAAATTTTACTTCTTTCAAATTGTCATCTTTTCATAAATATTTCGATTTAAAGGTTCTGAATGACATGTCAAACATTCAAAGGTTAATATTTTGACACATGTCAAATATGACGTCTCCCACGGACATGAACCATCAAAAATTATAATTTTTAAATATAATGATTTAGGCCCTTTTAGCTATTGTGGAATAATTGCGCATTGTTATAGTTTATATGTATAAATTTAACTTGTTACAGATTAACCTATTTTTATAAATATTACAATTTAAAAGTTGTGTTTGACATGTCAAAAATACGTTCTTCGTCTTAAATTTTTCAATGAAGACTAAGATTTTTGGTGTCAAATTGTTTCAAAGTACCAAATATCTACCTTAAATATTTTTTTATTCGAAAACTATCCATCCTACAGAAAAATTTCTCATAACTATGGCACTGAAGAGAAAAATTTCCTACAACTTGAAACAATTTTCACGAAAATCCCTCGCACCGTTTAGGCTGTAGCCTCACTTAAATTTTAGTCGATTCTCATGATGAATTCAAATATAGATAGATCCTCAAGCCGTTTAGTATATTAGACTAGCGAAATCTCGGCTACGCCGAGCTCTCCCTAGGGGGATAGTGTTTTATGATAGTCTATACGTCTTTCCAATCCGTCTAGGCACACTTGAAACTCAAAGTGCTAACGCTAACTGTCTTTTCGGATACACAAACGACTTATTTTTATGCATAAAACAAAAACCGATCGAGCTGTCAAATTTTTGACAATTCTGCATGGCAGCCCTTGAAGATACCTGTCATTTGATACCAAACTCGGCATGGTTTTGACAACTTTATGCAAAAAACAAAAGCCGATATACCTGTCAAATTTCTGACACTTCTTCATGACAGCCCTTGACAATACCTCTCATTTGATACCAAACACGACATGGTTCTGACAACTTTATGCAAAAAACAAAAGCTTACCGAGCTGTCAAAATTTTGACCTTTCTGCATGGTATCCCTTGACGTTCCCTCTCATTTGATACCAAACTCGACATGGTTCTGACAACTTTATGCAAAAAACAAAAGCCGATCGACCTGTCAAATTTTTGACACTTCTGCATGGCAGCCCTTAACGATATCTCCCATTTGATACCAAAGACGACATGATTCTGACAACTTTACTCAAAAAACAAAAGCTGACCGAGCTGTCAAAATTTTGACGTTTCTGCATGGTAGCTCTTGACGTTCCCTCTCATTTGATACCAAACTCGACATGGTTCTGACAACTTTATGCAAATAACAAAAGCCGATCGACCTGTCAAATTTTTGACACTTCTGCATGGCAGCCCTTAACGATACCTCTCATTTGATACCAAACTCGACATGGTTCTGACAACTTTACTCAAAAAACAAAAGCCGACCGAGCTGACAAAATTTTGATATTTCTGCATGGTAGCCCATGACAATCCCTTTCATTTGATACCAAACTCGACATGGTTCTGACAACTTTATGCAAAAAACAAAAGCCGATCGACCTGTTAAATTTATGACACTTCTGCATGGCAGCCCTTACTGATACATCTCATTTGATACCAAACTTGATATGTTTCTGACAACTTTATGCAAAAAAAAGCCGATCTAGCTGTCAAAATTATAACATTTCTGCATAGTAGCCCTTGACTATACCTCTCATTTGATACCAAACGCGACATGGTTCTGTCAGCTTTATGCAAAAAACAAAATCCGATATTGTCATTTTTTAAGTATTATTGGTTGTCAACATATCTTATTTTACTTTATAAATATTGGCAATATTGATATTATTGTACGAACTTTACATTAATGCAGTTAGGAATATTGATTTTTTTACTTAGTTACTTATGACAAGTTTGGCAGCACTTTCTCGTCTAGTTATATTCCATATTTACTATATTTTCATTGGCAATACGGTAGTTAAAGTACAAAATTCAGATTAATGCATTTAGGAATATTTGTTATTTACTTTGTTACTTATGGCAAATTTGGCAACACTTACTCGTCTAGTTATATTTAAAATTTACTATATTTTTATTGGTAGTATGGAAATTATTAATTGACTAACTTCCCAGTAATACAGTTAGGAATATTTGTTTGTCACTTAAATACTTATGTCATGTTTGGTAACACTTGTGTACCGATTTCACATTGATCTTGTTAGGAATGTTAGTCATGGCTAGTTTGGCAACACTTTCTCGTCTAGTTATATTTAAAATTTACTATATTTTTATGGTAGTATGGAAATTATTAATGGACTATCTTCCCAGTAATACAGTTAGGAATATTTGTTTGTCACTTAATTACTTATGTCATGTTTGGTAACACTTGTGTACCGACTTTACATTGATCTTGTTAGGAATGTTAGTCATGGCTAGTTTGGCAACACTTTCTCGTCTAGTTATATTTAAAATTTACTATATTTTTATTGGTAGTATGGAAATTATTAATGGACTAACTTCCCAGTAATACAGTTAGGAATATTTGTTTGTCACTTAATTACTTATGTCATGTTTGGTAACACTTGTGTACCGACTTCACATTGATCTTGTTAGGAATGTTACTTATGGCAAGTTTGGCAACACTTTCTCGTCTAGTTATATTTAAAATTTACTATATTTTTATTGGTAGTATGGAATCATTAATGTCATGTTTGACGTAACACATTTTTGACACATGACATCTAAGAATTACCTAACCAAACTACATATTTTGAAATGTCAAAAAATTACAATTTCTAAAACATTAGTTTAAAGCCATTACTCATAAATGATATATTTGTTTATTCGTACCTTTAATCAATCGTATTTAATTTTTGGATATCTATCTCCTGCTTTTAAAGATACCATTTGTAATTCATCTTCAACTTGTCAAATTTGATACATGTCATCAATGACTTATCAAGTGTCACAGATGACATCGGTTTTCGTCTTAAAATTTATAACGAGGACTTCGATGCATTGCGGGATAATTGTTTCCACTTTTACTAATTTTTGAATCAAAAACTACCATTGGAGCCCTTCTTTCTCTTGCCATTTGATCAAAATGTATAGTTTGAACAGATATCTATCATTATGGCCCTCTCAGCAGATCTACTGTAAACGATTCAAGCTTGATTTATGGGTGTAAAGGACAGGTACATATTAAATGGTTTCCTGTTTTATTGTACTTTATTGTGTAATAATGAAACACATTTATTAAAAATAAATAAACATTTCTATTCCTGTCCAGCAAAAATGTCCGTTGCCATAGGTAGTGCTACATCCAACTGGGCCCGGTGCCCGGTCTACCACAGGCTTAGTAAGGCAAAGTTATAACGGTAGAGAATTCTGTACAAACTATACAAAATTCAAGCTGCAGTTCCAGTGTATATGTTAACTTTTGATTGAAGTTAAAATTTTTGTGGGACATAGGACATGTTATATTTTCTCGAAACCGATCATGCCATTCTATTTGGACTACAAGAATTAAGGCGAAAACATGTATAACTTATTTTTCACAAAAAATGGACTTTTTTATTATTGTCTTTTAAGATAGGCTGTGTATTAATTTTGCTAATATTGTCCCTATGTTGTTCCTAACAATAGGATAATAATTTGTTTAGGGCCGCTTCGTACATGTGGGCTGGTAGTGCCCAGCACAAAAGCGCCGACCATAACTGACGCTATTTCAAGACAATTAAAAGTAAATTTAAACAAATCTCTTATTCGAAAAGAAAAAGTTAATATACACCTTACACAGTAAGGTAATAGTAATAAACAATATATATATTTTTTAATTTGTTTGCATTAGATGTCTCGTTATAAGTTATAAGTAAAATATTTATGCCACTAAGCGGATATGTTTCTAGCATTTTATATTGAAATAATAACTGGAAAAGTGTTCATTGCAAATTGCAACAAAGAACATTTTGATTATAGCACAAGAATATTGATTACTAAAGAATCTAGCAATGAATTTTGAGAAGAATTAATTGGTTGATTTATAATTCTGTAATCTTAGTGAGAAAACTTCATTTATCGTTTCTGCCGATATTGAATTTCCCTGATTTACTATTAAAATTTAGTAGAAGAAAGTAAAAGAAATATCCTCTCAAACGCATAGTTTTCTGGAATTGTTCTTTTGCTTACAATAATTGCAAAATTGTTGATTACAAGAAAGATACTATTGATTGTTGTAATCAATGGAAATTAAAATTCCACAGGATTCAAATGTAAAGTATATTAAATCCTTACCTTTGTTAAAATGTAGCAACTTTTTTAGGTGATACATTATGCGATGTCTATAGAAATAATACTTATTAGCATTTTAATGGAGCAATTAAATATAAAATACATCAAAATATTTTATAATTAGCTTAAAATACAACAACTATTTTCTATTTAAACCATTTGAAACTCGCAGAACCATTTAAATGTTACCAAACTAACCTCACCTTACTCAGAAAGATAAAAATTGGCGATCTTTGGGTTTTTAACACATTGCGGCACAGTACGTCACGTCAAGTTATAAGACTGTGAAAATTATCACATATGTTTGTAAATTTTTATTCTTTACGTTACGGCTTATGACAAAAAACCTGAAAAGTGTAAATGTAAAATTCCAAAAACACATTTAGACATTTTGCGGTGATATATTTTCAATACATGCTCAAAATCGAATTTCTTGGATAATAAAATATAAATACACTGATCTTCAGATCTTCATCACTCAAAACTAATAATATAATAGGTTAACTCAATTTCCTGAACCTAAAAAAATATTTCATTCCATATAAATTGATTTTGAATACTTACAACGTAGCTAATTTATTTCTTCATGCCTGCAGTCCATTTAAATGTAATTTTATGTTTATAAATTTTACTTTTTTCAAATTGTCATCTTTTCATAAATATTTCGATTTAAAGGTTCTGAATGACATGTCAAACATTCAAAGGTTAATATTTTGACACATGCCAAATATGACGTCTCCCACGGACATGAACCATCAAAAATTATAATTTTTAAATATAATGATTTAGGCCCTTTTAGCTATTGTGGAATAATTGCGCATTGTTATAGTTTATATGTATAAATTTATCTTATTACAGATTGACCTATTTTTATAAATATTTCAATTTAAAAGTTGTGTTTGACATGTAAAAAAAACGTTCTTCGTTTTAAATTTTTCAATGAAGACTACGATTTTTGGTGTCAAATTGTTTCAAAGTACCAAATATCCACTTTAAATATTTTTTTACTCGAAAACTATCCATCCTACAGAAAAATGCTCATAACTAGGGCCCTGGAGGGAACAATTTCCTACAACTTGAAATAATTTTCATGAAAATCCCTTGCATCGTTTAGGCTGTAGCCTTACTTAAAATTTAGGCGATGCTCTTTGATTAAAGAAAATATAGATAGTGATTTAAGCTGTTTAGTATAAGGACTAGCGAAATCTCGGCTACGCCGAGCTCTCCCTAGGGGGATAGTGTTTTATGATAGTCTATACGTCTTTCCAATCCGTCAAGGCAAACTTGAAACTCAAAGTGCTAACGCTGTCTTTTTGGTTATACAAACGACTTATCTTTATGCATAAAACAAAAGCCGATCGAGCTGTCAAATTTTTGACAATTCTGCATAGCAGGCCTTGACGATACCTGTCATTTGACACCAAACTCGACATGGTTCTGACAACTTTATGCAAAAAACAAAAGCCGACAGAGCTGTTAAAATTTTGACATTTCTGCATGTTAGCGCTTGACGATCTCTCTCACTTGATACCAAACACGACATGGTTCTGACAACTTTATTCAAAAGACAAAAGATGATCGATCTGTCAAATTTTTGACACTTCTGCATCGCAGCTCTTAATGATACCAAACTCGACATGGTTCAGAAAACTTTATGCAAAAACCAAAAGCCGACCGAGCTGTCAAAAGTTTGACATTTCTGCATGATAGCCCTTGACGATTCCTCTCATTTGATACCAAACTCGACATGGTTCTGACAACTTTTTGCAAAAAACAAAAGCCGACCGAGCTGTCAAAATTTTAACATTTCTGCATGGTAGCCCTTGATGATACCTCTCATTTGATACCAAACACGGCATGGTTCTGACAACTTTATGCAAAAAACAAAATCCGATATTGTCATTTTTTTAAGTATTATTGGTTGGCAACATGTCTTTTTTTACTTTATAAATATTGGCAATATTGATATTATTGTACGAACTTCACATTAATGCAGTTAGGTATATTGATTTTTTTACTTAGTTACTTATGACAAGTTTGGCAGTACTCATAAATGATATATTTGTTTATTCGTACCTTTAACCAATCTGTATTTAATTTTTCGAAATCTATCTCTTGCTTTTAAAGATACCATTTGCAGTTCATCTTCAACTTGTCAAATTTGATACATGTCACCAAAGACTTATCAAGAGTCACAGATGACTTCGGTTTTCGTCTTAAAATTTTTAACGAGGACTGCGATGCATTGCGGGATGCGGCAAGATTGTTTCAAAAAGCCAGATTTCCACTTTTAATGAACAATATATAATTTTTTTAATTTGTTTGCATTAGATGTCTTGTTATAAGTTATAAGTAAAATAATTATGCCACCAAACGGATATTTTTCTAGCATTTTATATTGAAATAATAACCAGAAAAGTGTTGATTGCAACAAAGAATATTTTGATTATAGCTCAAGAATATTGATTACTAAGGAATCTTGTAATGAATTTTGCGAAGACTTAATGCTTCATTTATAATTCTGAAATTTTAGTGAGACAACTTTAATTTTTCTTTCTGTCGATTTTGAATTTCCCTGATTTACTATTAAAATTTAGTAGAAGAAAGTAAAAGATATATCTTCTCCAACGTATAATTTTCTGGCATTCTTTTGCTTAGAATAATTGCAAAATTGTTGATTACAACAAAGATAATATTGATTATTCTAATCAATGGAAATTTAAATTCCTCAAAATTCAAATGTAAAGTATATTGATTTTAAACCAAAATTTAAATATTCGTACATTTCAATTATAAACTATTTAACACCTACCTTTTTTAAAATGTAGCAACATTTTTAGGTGCTTCATTATCTATAGTAATAGTACTAATTACCATTTCAATGGAACAATTTATTATAAAATACAACAATTATTTTCTATGTAAACCATTTGAAACTCGCAAAACCATTTAAATGATTTATTACAAAACTAACCTCGCTTTACGTTACCTTTGTTAAATTTTATTTATAAAGTAGGGTTTATAATTTCGTAATTTAACACATTATTGTCACTCATACATTCAAATATGAACAAAATTGGATATCTGGGCTTTTAAAACATAAATACACTCATATCCGTTACTCAGAATTAATTAATGTAAGAGGTTAAATCGATTTCCTGAACCTAAAAAATATTTCATTTTATATAAATTGATTTTGAATACTTACAACGTAACTTATTTATTTTTTCATGCCTATAGGTCTTTAAAATGATATAAAATATATTTTATTTCTTTTCATTTCAAAAATATTTACATTCATAGGTTAATATGTTGACAAGTGTCAAATATGACGTATCCAAGTGTCTGAAATCCACATGAACTACGGACATGAACCATCAAAAATTAAAATTATTAAATAAAATATTTTAGGCCCTTTTAGCTATTACGGAATAATTGCCCATTGTCATGGTTTATGTGTATGAATTTAACTTCTTTCAAATTGTCCTCATTTCATGAATAATTCCATTTAAATAGTCTGATTGACATGTCAAACAAACGTTCTTCGTCTTAAAATTTTCATGGAGGACTCAGATATTTTGTTCCAAAAAGCCAAAATTGCACCTTTAATAATCTTTTACTCAAAATCTATGCATCCTACAGAAAATTAGTCCATTACTAGGATAATGAAGACAAAAATTTCCTACAAATTGAAACAAATATCATGAAAATTCATCGAACCGTTTAGGCTGTAGCCTCACTTAAATTTTTACTGATGCTATATATATAGAGAGATCCTCAAGCCTTTTAGTATATAGACTAGCGAAATCTCGGCTACGCCGAGCTCTCCCTAGGGGGATAGTGTTTTATGATAGTCTATACGTCTTTCCAATCCGTCTAGGCAAAATTGAAACTCAAAGTGCTAACGCTGTCTATTTGGATATACAAACGACTTATCTTTATGCATAAAACAAAAACCGATCGAACTGTCAAATTTTTGACAATTCTGCATGGCAGTCCTTGACGACACCTGTCATTTGAGTCCAAACTCGACGTGGTTCTGACAACTTTATGCAAAAAACAAAAGCCGACAAAGCTGTTAAAATTTTGATATTTCTGCATGTTAGCGCTTGGCGATTCCTCTCACTTGATACCAAACACGACATGGTTCTGACAACTTTCTTCAACTTCAAAAAACAAAAGCCGACCGAGCTGTCAAAAGTTTGACATTTCTGCATGGTAGCTCTTAATGATACCTCTCATTTGATACCAAACTCGACATGGTTCTGACAACTTTATGCAAAAACCAAAAGCCGACCGAGCTGTCAAAATTTTGACATTTCTGCATGGTAGCCATTGACGATTCCTCTCATTTGATACCAAACTCGACATGGTTCTGACAACTTTTTGCAAAAAACAAAAGCCGATCGAGCTGTCAAAATTTTAACATTTCTGCATGGTAGCCCTTGACGATACCTCTCATTTGATACCAAACACGGCATGGTTCTGACAACTTTATGCAAAAAACAAAATCCGATATTGTCATTTTTTTTAAGTATTATTGGTTGGCAACATGTCTTATTTTGCTTTATAAATATTGGCAATATTGATATTATTGTTCGAACTTCACATTAATGCAGTTAGGAATATTGATTTTTTTACTTAGTTACTTATGACAAGTTTGGCAGTACTTTTTTGTATAGTTATATTCCATATTTACTATATATTCATTGGCAATACGGTAGTTAAAGTACGAAATTCAGATTAAAACATTTAGGAATACTTGTTATTTACTTAAGGCAAGTTTTTCAACACTTAACTCGTCTAGTTATATTTAAAATTTACTATATTTTTATTGGTAGTATGGAAATTATTAATGGACTAACTTCACAGTAATACAGTTGGGAATATTTGTTTGTCACTTAATTACTTATGTTTGGTAACACTTGTGTACCGACTTCACATTGATCTTGTTAGGAATGTTACTTATGGCAAATTTGGCAACACTTACTCGTCTAGTTATATATAAAATTTACTATATTTTTATTGGTACTATGGAAATTATTAATGGACTAACTTCACAGTAATACAATTATTTGTTTGTCACTTAGTTACTTATGTTATGTACGATAACACTTGTGTACCGACTTCACATTGATCTTGTTAGGAATATTTATTTTTTACTTACTTATACCATGTTTGGCAACACTTTGGAAATGCACAGGAACCTTCAAAAATTATAATTTTTAAATATGTTTTAGGCCTATATTATCGTGTCAAGTTCATGATTGACGTAACACATTTTTGACACATGACATCTAATATGTACCTAACCAAACTACATATTTTTAAATGTCAAATAATTACATTTTCTAAAACATTAGTTTAAAGCCATTATTCATAAATGATATATTTGTTTATTCGTACCTTTAACCAATCTGTATTTAATTTTTCGAATTTTTGTCACTTAATTACTTATGTTTGGTAACACTTGTGTACCGACTTCACATTGATCTTGTTAGGAATGTTACTTATGGCAAATTTGGCAACACTTACTCGTCTAGTTATATATAAAATTTACTATATTTTTATTGGTACTATGGAAATTATTAATGGACTAACTTCACAGTAATACAATTATTTGTTTGTCACTTAGTTACTTATGTTATGTACGATAACACTTGTGTACCGACTTCACATTGATCTTGTTAGGAATATTTATTTTTTACTTACTTATACCATGTTTGGCAACACTTTGGAAATGCACAGGAACCTTCAAAAATTATAATTTTTAAATATGTTTTAGGCCTATATTATCGTGTCAAGTTCATGATTGACGTAACACATTTTTGACACATGACATCTAATATGTACCTAACCAAACTACATATTTTTAAATGTCAAATAATTACATTTTCTAAAACATTAGTTTAAAGCCATTATTCATAAATGATATATTTGTTTATTCGTACCTTTAACCAATCTGTATTTAATTTTTCGAAATCTATCTCTTGCTTTTAAAGATACCATTTGCAGTTCATCTTCAACTTGTCAAATTTGATACATGTCACCAAAGACTTATCAAGAGTCACAGATGACATCGGTTTTCGTCTTAAAATTTTTAACGAGGACTTCGATGCATTGCGGGATGCGGGAAGATTTCCACTTTTAATGAACAATATATAATTTTTTTAATTTGTTTGCATTAGATGTCTTGTTATAAGTAAAATAATTATGCCACCAAACGGATATTTTTCTAGCATTTTATATTGAAATAATAACTAGAAAAGTGTTTATTGCAACAAAGAATATTTTGATTATAGCTCAAGAATATTGATTACTATGGAATCTTGTAATGAATTTTGCGAAGACTTAAATGCTTGATTTATAATTATGAAATCTTAGTGAGACAACTTTAATTTTCATTTCTGTCGATTTTGAATTTCCCTGATTTACCATTAAAATTTAGTAGAAGAAAGTAAAAGATATATCTTCTCAAACGCATAATTTTCTGGCATTGTTCTTTTGCTTACAATAATTGCAAAATTGTTGATTACAACAAAGATCATATTGATTATTGTAATCAATGGAAATTTAAATTCCTCAGAATTCAAATGTAAAGTATATTGATTTTAAACCAAAGTTTAAATATTCGTACATTTCAATTATAAACTATTTAACACCTACCTTTGTTAAAATGTAGCAACATTTTTAGTGTGCTTCATTAAGAGATATCTATAGTAATAGTACTAATTACCATTTCAATGGAACAATTAATTATAAAATACAACAATTATTTTCTATGTAAACCATTTGAAACTCGCAAAACCATTTAAATGATTTATTACAAAACTAACCTCACTTTACGTTACCTTTGTTAAATTTTATTCATAAAATAGGGTTTATAATTTCGCAATTTAACACATTATTGTCACTCATACATTCAAATATGAACAAAATTGGATATCTGGGCTTTTAAAATATAAATACACTCATCTCCGTTACTCAAAATTAATTAATGTAAGAGGTTAAATCGATTTCCTGAACCTAAAAAATATTTCATTTTATATAAATTGATTTTGAATACTTACAACGTAACTTATTTATTTTATCATGCCTGTAGGTCTTTAAAATGATATGAATTTCAAAAATATTTACATTCATAGGTTAATATGTTGACAAGTGTCAAATATGACGTTTCCAAGTGTCTGAAATCCACATAAATTACGGACATGAACCATCAAAAATTATAATTTTTAAATAAAATGTTTTAGGCCCTTTTAGCTATTGCGGAATAATTGTCCATTGTCATAGTTTATGTGTATGAATTTAACTTCTTTCAAATTGTCCTCATTTCATGAATAATTCCATTTAAATAGTCTGATTGACATGTCAAACAAACGTTCTTCGTCTTAAAATTTTCATGGAGGACTCAGATATTTTGTTCCAAAAAGCCAAAATTGCACCTTTAATAATCTTTTACTCAAAATCTATGCATCCTACAGAAAATTAGTCCATTACTAGGATAATGAAGACAAAAATTTCCTACAAATTGAAACAAATATCATGAAAATTCATCGAACCGTTTAGGCTGTAGCCTCACTTAAATTTTGACTGATGCTCATGATGAATTCAAATATATATATAGAGAGATCCTCAAGCCTTTTAGTATATAGACTAGCGAAATCTCGGCTACGCCGAGCTCCCCCTAGGGGGATAGTGTTTTATGATAGTCTTTACGTCCATCCAATCCATCTAGGCACACTTGAAATGCAAAGTGCTAACGCTATATGTTTCAATAGTATTTACTCTCCGGCCCACCCAAACTGCCAATGCAATCTGTCCAAGCAACATACCAACACAACCTGTCCACAAAACTGCCTGTCTTCCGCGCTGTCCTCGTTCTTGACATGCTCCCTGTATAACTCGTCTATAATGTTTTTCCTCTATCTCTCGTCCTGTTCGTCGTTTTTATAACTTCAAACATTTTGTAATAGTTATTTTTGCAACAAGTGTAAAAAGTGTAGTATTATTTCACAAATAGGAAAGTTTGACAAATCCTATGACTGAAATAAGACACTTTTTATTCGAGTTGCGTACTATCTTTTTAACATTGCATTATTTTACTCCGTAGCGTTAAAAAAGTCATATTTTATAAATCCATTTTAATGAAAAAAGTGTACTTTTTTAACAGACGTAAACAAAAATCTATTTACAAAACTCGTGTATGATTGAAAACAATATATTAGATTTTGAATACCTATACAGTATGTAAAATAAAAAGAGTAATTTTTTTAAAGATAGTACTGACCGAAATGAGTTAAGAAAATCTACTGTGACTAACACAAGACCTTTCGTCAATTCGATGTATTTTGTACATATCCCATACCAAAAGTTTTTTGGAAAAGTTTCTATATATCCAATAAAATTATAACACAAACAGATACTATTTTTTACAAATTCCATACCAAAAGTTCCTGGAAAAGATTCTATAAATTCAATAAAATTATAACATGTAAATAGCACATGACATTTCTTTCTTCTTCATTTTTTCCCTATTTTATTAAGGGTGGCTGTTTCTTACTCTTCTCTTCCACTTATTTCTGTCGAACGCATTTTCTTTACACAGTTCTTTCTCTCTCAAGTCTTCTGTGATACAATCCTTCCATTTTCTCTTTGGCCTTCCTCTGCATATCACTTCCTAGGAACACTATGATCTATACTGCTGTCTGACCCTATACTTTCCATCTTTGGTTTTGCACTTGACACTGACATCTGTCAATTAGAATTTTTTAAACATATAGCAAAGCAGACTGATTTTTGATAGATAGTCTCTTTATAAATCTTTAACCCTATATCTGTTCAATATGAAGGCAAATGTATAGTCAAACCGTATAGAAAAGAATATTTTCTTTAATATTTATAATAACATAAAATATTAAAAAATTATATGTGTGTTTTTAAGAAAAACTGTTGAAAACTTCAAATAAGGGTGCTTCCGGTGAATCAATTATAACCCAAATCTAATCAGCTCTTCATATGAATGTAAAGAAGAGGAATACAAAAGAATTATAAATTTTAGAATTGTAGGTATTAGAGTTATTGTCGGAGAAAAATTTGTCGTGCTTGTTCATTAAAAACTGATCACCGAATTTTTTAACCAGACAATATCTTCCTTACCTAAAGATGACGGTAGCTAAAACTTAATTACAATAAAGAAAACTTGATTACAATAATCAAAATGACTAATAACATAGATAAAAATATATTTAAGTTTGCGATTTTTATGCCCTTCTTAATTTGCCGCCCCTAGGAAATGTCTGAGCTATCTAATGTCTTGGCGGTCATTCAATTTCAAAACCTATGTTAACATGAAATGAAAATGGCGAGAGGTATCGTGCTAGACACAATAGATATTTTTACCTCCCGCTTCCCTTGGTAAGGGAGGTATAGGGATCGTGCTAAAAATCTAATATCGAGATTTTAGTTTTAAGGTCCCTAGAATCCATTTTTAACATTTTCACGATGATGTCTGTATGTGTGTGTGTGTGTGTGTGTGTGTGTGTGTGTGTGTGTGTGTGTATGTGTTTATGTGTGTATGTGTACGAATTTTGTTTGCACTCTAACTCAAATACTATCATTCAGAAAACTCTGAAACCTTGTATTTTTACCCTATTCTAATAGGATTAAATTTTGGTGTAAATCGGATAAACGGAAATGGTACTTTACTTGAAGCTCGTACTGGTTTTTCTTCAAAAAATACCATTAAATGCCATTTTTTCGAATTTTATGTCTTATGAAAATTAAAGATTATTGAATTTTCTACAGGAATACATTAATACTTTTTCTATATATTTTACAGATAAATTTAGAAATAATTTTTTTTATTAATCGCGAAGACTAAGATAAAACCTATCCCTTTGTTATACAGTTCATTTTTCAAATGAATGTAACTGACAGTCAATGTCACTGTCAGAAAACTTATCACTTCAAATTAATAATAGTGTCATTTTAAAAAGAAAATAGTAAATAAAGCAATAGTTTCCTGCAATGGAACAGTTTGCAGCGTTAGTAAATACGTAGGTAGGTACAGTGGCGTATCCAGACATGACCCTTGGGGGGGGATATGACATGACCCTTGGGGGGATATAATTTTTTTTTGTATAATAATCAAAAAGTTTATCGTAGATAAAAATATAACAACGCCTTGGTTTTTAGGCGACTTGTTCTATAATAACATATTACATGATATTGCAAAAAAATCGTAAAACAGTTTGCAAACGTCTTGATTTTTACACTTTTCCGATATATCCCCCATATCCCCCCCGTAAATACGCCACTGGGTAGGTATGTATTTAAATTAATAAAAATTAAATAGCGAGAGGTTTTGTGTTGGCCACATCAGATTTTTTTATATGAGAATCAAAAAGCTGCCAATGTGAAGAGACAGGTGCTTACGTTCTGGGGAACTATATAGAAAAGTAACACCAGTTTATATTTTATTGCATTTATTACATTTTTATTATTTTCAAAGACCCCGCTGTAAAATCATGCACATGGCCCTACAAAAGATCAAGCTGGTCCTGAATTCAATAAGCAATCCAAATGAATTAACATTCTTACATTCAATACATTCACAAACTTACAGACCGACCAGATCATATGAAATATTCTTTCGTGCATACTGTTAGATAAATCTAATTAGAATGATCGCGTTCAGCACCTCTCATCGCTGGCATCGCTGACCTCCGAAATTTGACGAACACAATAAATGGACGAATGTAATTAGTCCAGCAATTGCATTCGGCAATGATCGGCACGCAGCGGTGCCGGGGTTCTGAACGCGCCCAAATCTGTTTTCTGTCATACAATTCCAAATTAAATATATCCAAAATTTATTTATCACGCTATTGTCAATGTTTCTCCTACATTGATTTATATAAAAGTTACCTGAGACTATTGCAATGCAAGTTGATTTGCATTATATCATATGTTGTATGATAAACCAACGTACCTATTATTGGTAACAACATTTATGTGCTAATGTTTCTATTAATGTTTTATAAGTTAATATTAAATAAATGTTTAATACCAATCATCTAAAAATAAATTTCAAATGACATTAATATATTTCTTCTACTAGGTTCTGACGGATGGTTAGTTAGCGTTCCGTTAAATCAGCCATTTTACATAAAAATGAATCAGAACAAATTGTTAAACACTTATTTTATTATTATTATTATATATTATAATAGATTCCGAGGTAGTTCAGATAATAAACAAAAGAATATTTGTGAACATTTATATCACTGCTGACAGACGACAACGCCATCTGAGAATAGTTTAAAATATATGGAGAAATTAATAACTATTACACATTAGAGAAACACTAAATAATCATATTCTCAGCATATTGTATTTTATAAGATTCTTGTGTTGTATCAGATTATCCGTTTCTTTCTGAAATTTGGGACGGTAAAATAGTTCCGAGAACAAACAACGGTGGCGCCAAGATGATCATATCAATCTTGGTACACGAACTGTACATTCTAGTGAAACGTGTTCTTGACAAGTAATATTTGGGGTTATACGTTATAGTGAAATAAATGAAAATAAATTTAAATAAATTGAAGTAAATTGTAAAAACACATATTTTAGTTCTATTATTATGTATTTTAATTAGTGAAATACAAATAGAATTTTAAATTATTATTTTTAAGATCTGGTGACATTTCCGGAATTTGTTATTTTTTGACGAAAGGCGTTTTAAGAGGAAATTTGTATAAGTTAAGTTATAATACAAATTTGTACATTATGTATGAATATATCATAATTTATTACTTTGTTTTAAGAAAGTTTGAAAGTTGTATTTCATGAAGTGAGCATAGTTAGTGTGACACTTTGTTCTATTGAATTACCTATGTAAGAGATGATATGACGTATGTTTTGCAGTTTTTATGGATTGCTTATAACATTATGAATAGTTTGAAATGTATTAAGAGTTTTCTAGCGCTGACTGGGAAAATTAGTTTACATTTCTGAAGTGCAGCTTGAAGTGACGTGAGTTACAGTTATTTCTTCTCGACTTATTTTTTTTTTTTTTTAATTTGACCCAAAATTGTCTGATTTTCTAGACTTGAATAGAATAGAAAGCAATCCATGGTTTTGTTTTCCTCAAGGAATTTTGAACATTAAATATTTTTTTATTCAAAATCTATGCATCCTACGGAAAAATCACCTATCACGAGGATGATGAAGACAACAATTTCCAACAAATTAAAATAAATTTCACGAAAATTCCTCGCACCGTTTAGGCTGTAGCCTTACTTAAATTCTGGCCGATGCTCGAGATGAATATATAGAGAGATCCTCAAGGCTTTTAGTATAAGGACTAGCGTAAACTCGGCTACGCCGAGTATACCCTAGGGCTCCGCCGATAGTGTTTTATAATAGTTTTACGTACGTCCAATCCGTCTAGGAACAATTTAAACGTAAAGTGCTAACGCTATGAGTCTTTCAAAATATTTTTTTCACGCCCACCCAAACAGCCCACGCAACCTGCCCACCCAAACTGCTCACGCAACCTGCCCACCCAAACGGCCCACGCAACCTGCCCATCCAAACTGCCCACGCAACCTGCCCACCCAAAATGCCCACGCAACCTGCCCACCCAAACTGCCCACGTAACCTGCCCACCCAAACTGCTCACGTAACCTGCCCACGCAATATGCCCAACCAAACACGACATGATTCTAACAACTTTATGCAAAAAACAAAAGCCGACCAAGTTGTCAAATTTTTGACATTTCTGCATGGCAGTTCTTGACGTTACCTATCATTTAATACCAAACACGACATGGTTCTGACAACTTTAAGCAAAAAACAAAAGCCGACCGAGCTGTCAAATTTTTGACATTTCTGCTTAGCAGCCCTTGACAATACCTACCATTTCATACCAAACACGACATGGTTCTGACAACTTTAAGCAAAAAACAAAAGCCGACCGAGCTGTCATATTTTTGACATTTCTGCTTAGCAGCCCTTGACAATACCTTTCTTTTCATACCAAACACGACATGGTTCTGACAACTTTAAGCAAAAAACAAAAGCCGATCGAGCTGTCATATTTTTGTCATTTCTGCTTAGCAGCCCTTGACAATACCTTTCATTTCATACCAAACACGACATGGTTCTGACAACTTTAAGCAAAAAACAAAAGTCGATCGGGCTGTCAAATTTTTGACATTTCTGCATGGCAGCCCTTGACGTTTCCTTTCATTTGATACCAAACACGACATGGCTCTGACAACTTTAAGCAAAAAACAAAAGCCGATCAAGCTGTCAAATTTTTGACATTTCTTCTTAGCAGCCCTTGACAATACCTTTCTTTTCATACCAAACACGACATGGTTCCGACAACTTTAAGCAAAAAGCAAAACGAACCCTCTCATTTGATACCAAACACGACATGGTTCTGACAACTTTTAGCAAAAAACAAAAGCCGATCAAGCTGTCAAAGTTTTGACATTTCTGCATGGCAGCCCTTGACGAACCCTCTCATTTGATACCAAACACGACACGGTTCTGACAACTTTAAGCAAAAAACAAAAGCCGATCGAGCTGTCAAATTTTTAACATTTCTGCATGGCAGCCCTTGACAATACCTCTCATTTGATACCAAACACAACATGATTCTGACAACTTTAAGCAAAAAACAAAAGCCGATCGAGCTGTCAAATTTTTGACATTTCTGCATGACAGCCCTCGACGTTACCTTTCATTTGATACCAAACACGACATGGTTCTGACAACTTTAAGCAAAAAACAAAAGCCGATCGAGCTGTCAAATTTTTGACATGTCTGCATGACAGCCCTTGACGTCACCTTTCATTTGATACCAAACGCGACATGGTTCTGACAACTTTAAGCAAAAAACAAAAGCCAATCGAGCTGTCAAATTCTTGACATTGGAATATTTGTATTTTACTTAGTTATTTATGGGATGTGTGGCAACACTTTGGAAATGCACTTGTATCACTGACATGAACCTTCAAAAATTATAATTTTTAAATATAATATTTTAGGCCTTTTAAACTAGTATGGAATAACCGCCCATTGCCATAATGTATGTTTATGAATTTAACTTTTTTCAAAATGTCCTTATTTTATAAATAATTCCATTTAAATGTTCTGATTGACATGTCAAAGAAACGTTCTTCGTCTTAAATTTTTCAAAGAAGACTAAATTTTTTATTTCAAATTGTTTCAAAAAGCCAAAATACGACCTTTATTTATATTTTACATAAAAACTATGCACCGTACAGAAAAATGACCTATTACCAGGAAATCAAGTTGAATTATTTTCTACATCCCAGAAAATTTTTAATTAAAATCACTCGCACCGTTCAGGCTGTAGAGGCGAACAAAATTTCCCCGATCGTCTTGATGAATTCAATATAGAAATATATATAGATAGTGAATGTACCCGTTTAGAATAAAAGATTTTTTGTGATTCATTGCAAGAATTTCAACGTAAGTTTTCTCGATCTCATTAAATATTCTTTTCTTTTCGTCATTAAATAAGATAAGCTGAATTATTAATTATTACTAATATTTGTAAATGTATAGTAATATCATTATTCTGTGTCTGCTAGTATATTGTATGTATTGTGCTGTTTCTCACTCTGTAATTGGGAGTTTGTCCTGTTGAGTGAGTGATTTAAATAAATAAATAAATAAATAAATATAGTATAGTTATATCAAGTAAACCATCTTCTTCAGTTTAAATAACAAAATTTGGTCTATTGCTGCTATTATAGGTAAATTAATAATTTAAACCTTTTTCTATAAGTGATATTATTGCACTTTATTATTTACATATAATAAATAATAAAATATTTCATTATAATCTAAATATTTTAGTTTTGTTGGTTGTCCTCATTTTATGGCATGCTAATAAAAACCAATAAACATGCAATACAGATTTGCAACTTGCAAGTAGATACAAATAATAACATGCAGATAAGATACTGCTATAGTTGCGATTTATTTCGGCCTTGCAGTAACGTGCAGATTCCAATCAGGTTAAATATTGCATTTACCATTACCATTCAATTTACAAATCTGATATGTTCTTCACAGCGGTATTTAATTTTTTTTCTCTTTCAACTAGAAATCCTTGACTTTGGTATCTAAATAAATCAGCGCTCATCCATTTTAATACAACAACCCTGGCTACTATTACTCTTTAAAGGGCCTTTGTGTGAAAGTTTGTAAAAATCTAAAACCTGTAGAACATTATCTACCATCTTGGGTCACGATTCGAAAACAAAAACAAGAGCAATATGTTATTTTTTCGGTACATCGAAACCATAAAATCTATTCTTGGCTTTTGTAGACTGCCGCAGCTGATCATAAGTATGGTTCCGTGCTGGGTACTTCAGAATGAAATTTCCAATTACGAAGATTCTTCAGAAATTAATTGCAGGATATTTCATGGAGCAAATTTCAAACTATAGGTTAATTATGAAGATATATTCCGCTGTCTAATTAATAAATGGATAGTAAGAAATTAGAGGCAGTTGATGACGCCAGATAATGAGAATTCATATACTAAGATTTATGCGATGAATCTCCTTTGGTAGTTTAAATTTTCTAATATAAACAAATGAGAATGATTTACTATAAAATACCTACCTACTAATTAAGATTCCATAAATAAACTTATTTTTTACTTATATAAAATCTATTATGAACATATTGGCGTTAAACGTTTTTCGTCATGTATTATTTATATATTCTAGTTAAATTCAATACCTATCAGATAATGAATTATTAATTATGCTATTAAAATTATTATTATTATTATTATTTAAAAAAATAATAATTTAGGTATTGTTTTTGAATTATTAATATTACCTACAGTGACAGATATTAAAGAAAGACTAAAATAGAAAAATACATATTTAATTCTTATAGGAACAGATGTAATATTTTTTTCTACTGGAGGACGTTAAAAGTGTGAGTTTATTGACAATTACTTGGCAACTAAGTTTTACTATCTCAGCAGTAAAATAACATTAGAATAATTACAAAATTAGTATTAAATTTTACAATCGACATACCGAGCCGGGAGCCGGAAATGATCCATTACAGTCGAGCTCTGAGTTAAATGACCGAGACGTACCAAGGTCAGATATGAGAGTGATCCTTGTACTAAGCATTCCCGCGAGATACTAATATTTTAATCACAATTAATTTCTTAATACAATTTGTCAGTTTTCTAATTTGTTTAATCAGCTTAACGTCTCGGGATAGGCATGTTGTTTTGTTTCTAATCCGACTAATGGCACCACAAGAAAATTTGTGCATGGCCAATTTCATTGATTTACGCTTATTATGGCCGTTTCAAATGTCACTAAAATTACAGCACGGTAATCTTGTTAAATGCAAGACTGTAGTAAAATTGCTATTCTGGTACATTATTAAATTCTGTGTAGTTGCTACAGTACTGTACGAAATTGATGTAATTTTATAGCAAAAAATCGCCATAACTTCCAACAGTTTCATGTACGCGTGTTAATTCTGTTGTCAGTATCATATTGTGACGCATTGTTATAATATAAATAACTTGGATAGTAATATAATACCATTATTTATTTATTTAATATTGGAAGAACATGAAAGGTAATTTTAAGAAACTATTTTTCATGATTTTATTGTTATACGTAGAAATAATAATGCGCCTTTATCGACGAATATTAAGAGACGGATAATCCATTATTTGAAATGACATATATTGATTTTTCTAAATGTTTCCGCCTAATCAAAAACTTTGTTCTCGACTTAATGGATAATATCGAAGTTTATGCCTAGAACTAGACTAACAGGAATTCCAATTCATTTAAGGATGATAAAGATTAATTTTACCCTAACTGATAAAATTAGACTCATAATTTCCAATGTTAGTAACTCTATCTTTATTCAGTAACCAATTGAAGATTTACTATATTTTTTGAACGTAATTTCTTGTCCAATATTGCAACTAGAACTTTATGAAAAAGTTTTATTATAATATAAATTGGATTTAACTTTATTATTTTGAATTAATTTTATGTATTTTTTGTATATATTATTATTATAGATTTACCCATCAGTATTTTTGCTGGAGAATGTATATTACATTTTGGTGTTTTTCTATAGTTTAATAGAGCTAAGAAAGGATCTTCATTACTATCAAAACATTTTTTAAACATTTTCTTAACAATTTTTACAGCCGATTCTGCTGAACCGTTTGATTTGGGGTATTGCGGACTGGACATTATATGTTTAAATCCCCATTTACTTGAGAAATCTTTAAACAATTCAGAACTATAACATGTTCCACCATCTGTGAATAATTTGAGGTATACCATATCTCGCAAAATTAGATTTAATTTTATTCATTACGGTTGTACTTTTCAAATTCTTCAAAGAAGATACTTCAATGAAATTTGAAAGTGAATCAATTAAAATTATATAATATTTGTTATTTAGTTCAAAAATATCCGAAGCTACTTCTTGCCACGGTAAAACAGGAATGGTTTTACTAATTAATTCATTTGTTACCTTATTACCTTGATATTTTAAACAGGTTTTACATGACTGTACAAATTTCTGTATGTCCTGATTTATCCCGAACCAAAATAAACACTGTTTAGCTCTGTCAATCATTCTACATATTCCTGGATGCCCCGAATGTAATTTTATTAACATTTCTTTTTTTAAAGTATCAGGTACTAAAATTTTATTTTCTATAAAGATTAAGTCTTTCATAATGCATAAATCCTCTTTAAATTGAAAATAACATTTCAAATTATCATCGACATCTTTATAAAATTTTGGCCATCCTACAGTAATATATTGTTTCAGTTTTTGAATATTATTGCTTTTATTATAATGATCTCGGAATAAATCATAATTTTGTTCAGTCACTGGTAAATTATCTTTTAATAATTTAACTTTTAATTCTATGTCACTGTCAAATTCACGTTCACTGTTACAACCGTCTGAACTAAATTCTCTGGATAAAGTGTCAGCTATAAATAAATATTTTCCAGGTCTATGCGTTAATATTAAATTAAATGGTTGTAATTTCAGTAACATTCTCTGTAATCTGACAGTAACTTTATTAAGAGGTTTATTATATAAACCTAACAATGGTTTGTGATCGGTTTCTACAATTACATTTCTACCGTCCATAAATTGTTTAAAACGTTCACAACCGAATACAGTACCTAACAACTCTTTTTCTATTTGTGCATATTTGCACTGAACTTCTGTGAGCGCTCTAGAGGCATAGGCTATCGGTTTATTCGATTACATTAAACAAGCTCCTAAACCTTTTGAACTTGCATCTACTGATAAAGTTAGATCTTTATTTTTGTCATAAAATCATAATACTGGCGCTTTGGTTAATTTTCTTTGTAAATCATTAAAATATTTATCATGATTAGAAGTCCACGAAAATATAATATCTTTCTTTAATAATTGTCTTAGAGGCTCGGAAAGTTCAGCGTAATTTGGTACAAATTTTGATACATAATTAAACATCCCTAATATTGTTGGGGTTTTTAAATCTAGTATAGCTTTCACTTTATCATTATCTACTTCAATTCCTTTTTCGCTAAATATATGTCCAAGAAACTTTATTTTATTAACAAAAAATTCGCATTTTGTTTTGTTAAATTTAATACACTTTTGTTGAGCTGTTTTTAATACTTCTATCAAAATTTCTTCTAATTCGTTTTTATTTTTCGCCCAACAAATCAAGTCATCTTGATAAGTTATTACATTTTTTATTTTTTCAAAACTTTGTCGTATAACTCTATGAAATATTTCACCTGAATTTTTTAAACCAAATGGTAATCTAAGGTAACGATACCTTCCCCAAGGGGTTTGAAAACAACATAGTTTTGAACTTTCTTTAGTTAATCCAGTAGCCTGATTGAGCGTCCAATTTACAAAACCATTTAGCTCCGTTCATTTGTGAATAAATTTCGTCAATACTAGGATATGGAAAATGAGCCCTTTTGATTGCTACATTAAGTGGTCAAGGATCAAGTACAATTCTTA
Source organism: Ophonus ardosiacus (assembly GCA_943142095.1). NCBI lineage: Eukaryota > Metazoa > Arthropoda > Insecta > Coleoptera > Carabidae > Ophonus > Ophonus ardosiacus. The sequence goes on along the minus strand of OW964824.1, from coordinate 37,150,569 downwards.
ATGTTTTATTTGGTTTTTGTACAACAATCATTTGGCTCACCCAATCAGATGGTTCGACTACTGGTTCTATTATTCCTTTTTCTACCATTTTTTCTAATTCAATTTTAACATTATTTATTAAACTGAAAGGTATTTTTCTACAAGGTAATATTACTGGTTTAACATTATCGTCAATTTCAATATGAACTGGTTCATCAATGTAACCTATTTCCCCATCAAATAAATATGAGTACTTTCCTAATTGCATGAAATTATTGTTTTTTAAAATGGAGTCAACTCTTTTAATTAAATTTAATTTTTCTGATGATTTTAATCCATTAATATTGATACAATTCATATTGGTAACTAAAAATTTTAAATTTACAGTTTTATTTTTGTACTTACAGTCTATATTACATTTTCCTATTATTGGTATTTCGTTGTTTGTGAAGGACGTTACTCGGGCTTCACTCTTCTTTAAAATTGATTTGTTCAGTTGAAGGTCTTCAGCTTAAGATGTTGCACTGCGCTCCGCTATCCACTATGAAGGTACATTTTCTACTGCCGATGAGAAGATCTGCTGTGTACCAGTTTTCTTTGCTTCTCTTTGTTACCATGTTAATTTCAAACGGACATTCTTGATCAGAGTCCTTTCTTCATTGTTTACTTCGTTTACTTGTTTAGCAGCACACATTTTTGCAAAATGGTATTTTCGTTGACATTTTACACACGTTTTTCCAAAAGCAAAGCATTTCTTGCAAAGCTTCTCTTCAAAATTTTTATTACCGTCTTGTGAAATACTAGCAGTATCATATTTTTGAAAACGTTCATAATTTTGATTTTTTGACTTGCAATGATGTAATACATCAATATTTACTTCTTGTTTTATTTCTTTTACTTGTGTTACTAATGATTTCGTTCTGCATATCTCATTTGCTTTTTGTAGTGTTACGTCTTTAATTCTTAATAAAGTTTCTTGTAGGGCTTTATCTTTTATACCACTGATGAAAATATCTCGAACTAAGCTTTCTTGCAAAGTAGAAAACTCACAATTCATACTTAAATTTTTCAAGTATCCTAAATATTGTTCATATGTCTCTCCTTCTTGTTGTTTCCGATTAAAAAATATATTGCATTTGTGTCTGGAATATAATGTTCATTAAATTTTTTCAGGACGACATCTAATTTCTTTTCTTCGTTAGATTTTAATTGAAAAGATTCAAATATATCGTGTTCTTCATCTCCCATTGCATGAAGTAACATTGCGACCTTTCTAGGTTCGTCAACATCCGCGTAGTATGCTACTATATAAGGTTCAAAATTTCTTTTAAATTTTTTCCAATTTGTGGTTATATTTCCTTCTAAACACAATTTAAGTGGAGTTCCAGGCATTATATTTGCCATTTTTATTTTTCTTTTACGATTTATCGGATTTTCTTTACTGTTTTACCGCTGTCACCATGTTGTATTTTACATATATTGAATGAAACAAATTAGACGGTTTTGTATATATTTATTTATATTTTGATCTGATAGTATTGTTTTTACTTATTTATCTTTCTTCTGAAAAACAACTGACTGTCCATACTCTACTCTGATGTTAATAATATAATTCTGTACATATAACATATATGACGTCCTTAATGAGGAAGACTGGTCACCTGTTTTACTAAGTAACAATGTAAATGAAGCATTAGAAATTTTTTACATTATTCTTTATAACATACTTGATCCAGCTATACCTAAAGCTACTCGCCGTAGAAATTCTTTCAAATACCGTGGTTTAATTTTAACATTATAGCTTTAATAAAGGAAAAGGAACACTACGGAAATTTGTACAAAAAAAAAATAAGTTGGTGTATTATTTAAACAAATTCAAAGAACTTCGAGGTACAGTTAAAAACATTTCCATAAAATTATACATTACTTACATAAATAACATTGAAAATAATATAGTTAATCAACCAAATAATTTTTGGAATTACATTAGAAGTACGAAGAATAGTCACGACATCCCTGCACCTCTATTTCACAACAATAACGTATACAATAATGAATCAAGTATTGCCGATGCTTTTGCTAATTATTTCAGTAGTGTGTATAAACCAAAAAACTTGCCTCACAACAACAATTGTAGTACTTCTGTTGTTGCGGTACAGATCCCCGGGGATATGTATGCATGATTAACTTTAGTTACGTCTGGAATTTATAAAAAACTATTTTTAAAACTTTTGATAACAGAAATCTTTTAATAATACTACAAACTTATTTACATCTTTACCGTTTTCACTTCACGTGATTATTACATAGGAAATTACAGGATACATCAGAAAAACGTAAAAATTGATATTGGGAAAAAAATGTATTAATTCACATATAACCATGTTACGTACTACTAAATAAAATATTATGCTTTACATTATTGTATAATACCTACAATTTTAGGTATGTTTTCCATTAAAACACGGCAAGCAATAGCCGGGTTGACTATCACAATCAGCACAATAACTTGCTATTCTTCTTATTTTTTATCGGCTTCCCGGCTTGATAAAGTTTTTCGTAATTTTTCATAGCAACCTTTACATGTTCTTCTCCTCTTTCTCCCTGGTCCTTCTGGTTTCACAAAAGTATGATTCTACTTCTGAAGAATCTACGTATGTTTTATCATTTAATGAATCGTCAGAGCTAAAAGGATCTGACAGTTCACCTTCTTCCAAGATATTTACTGAAGGTTCAATTACTACTTCATTTTCGTCAATTGGCACATCTTTATTATCATTTGCTTTAATTTTCTTTAAACTTTCAATAGCAAGTTGAACTATTTGTTTACTACGTTCCGACATTATAATAAAAATATGCAGAGCAAAATATAAACTAGAATCATCACACATTCACAGTTCAAGTTCAAATGAAACTAAAAGGTTGCAGCTAATATAACGAATACGATATAACTTGTAAATATAACTCATCTAATACCTTTCGATGTCATTTTCTGTACAGTACCCCGGGGTTATGTACCGCATAGGAGTAATCATACATTACTCCAGTGCGGTACAGCACCCCGGGGATATGTACCAAAAAATCGGCACATAAACAAAGTTTAGCTAAAGACATTAATAACGCTATTTGTTACACCTAAAAATTCTAAAAATTACAGGATTTACATGATTTGTAAAATAGGAAAATTTCATGAAAAATGCCGCCGTCTGTATGGAATAATTGATACAGAACCCCGGGGATATGTAACGCAGTCAACGTGTTAAGGGTTGCTCAGATTTATTTCTCCTACCACTATACCACTTCTTCAACTTGTCATTGAAAACCACCATATTTCATCACAAGTGGAAGGAAGCTAAAGTTTGTCCAGTATTCAAATCTGGAAAAAGAAATTAAATTTGTAATTACAGGCCAATATCTTGTCTAAACATTTTGCTAAAGTTTTCGAAAATGTAGTTTTTTAAAAAAAATCAGAGTCTAACACTTAATACTATAAATTTGGAACAACATGGTTTTACTTCAAAACGATCAACAACTACGAACTTAATCATCCTTGAAAGAAAACAGCAGGACGATGTTTTTTATATAGACTTCGCTAAAGCGTTTGACTCTGTATCACATTACATCTTAATAACTAAAATGGAGCGAATGAGATTTTGTGACAATTTATTAAATTTTATATTCTCCAATATACATAATAGAAGTTAGTATGTTTGTATCAAAGACCATTGTTCAAGGTCATTCACTCTCACTTCAGGTGTACCTCAAGTTTCTGTACTTGGACCATTGTTATTTATATTATTTATCAATTGTTGATGTTGTTCGTAATTCTAAATGTTTACTGTTTGCTGATGACCTCAAAATATTTCATACAATTACAAATATCACTGACTGTCTCCAGTTACAATCTGATCTCAACAATATCAGTCAATGGGCATTGAATACTGATTTGTTATTTAATATCGACAAATGTTGTGTGATTACCATTAGTAGGAATATGTTTATTATAGAATTCAACTATACCATGAATAATCAAACATTGATTAGAAAAACTTTAGTGAAAGATTTGGGTATAAAGTTCAACAATAAGCTCCAATTTACACATCACTTAGAGTTGCTAATATCTGAAACATATAAAACCTTGGGCTTTGTGCTCCGCTCATCACGCAACTTCAAAAATGTAAACATCATATTAAGCCTATATTTTTCATTTGTCAGATCAAAACTGGAGTATGGATGTATAGTCTGGAATCCATTCTAAGCAACTCATATAAACAAAATTGAAAGTGTCCAAAAAAGATTCTGCAATTTGCTTTATTACCATTTGTACTACGCATGGCCGAATATGAAATATGAAGACCTGGTAACCATATTTGATCTCGAACCATTATTAATTCGGCGCAACAAATGTCAATTACTATTTTAATATGAATTAGTCAACAATTTAATTAGTAGTCCTTCACTTTTATCTGAACTCAATTTTCACGCACGGCCATGTAACAGCCGTTCAACTATACTGTTTCTGTGTGATCTCTCAAGAACAAATTGTCACTACTCCAGTCCAATAAACTCTTTGTGCCGATTATTCAATAAATTTAGCATTGAACTTGACTTAAGTAATTCTTTCTCTGAATTCAGTGGCAAAGTTGATAAATGCTTGAGAAATCATTCGGCCAATTAGTTGAATTACAGATCTATTTCATGTTCTTATACAGAGTGTCTCTTAAATAGGGGGACATGGCTTAACCACAGATTCCTGAGGCTAAAATAAGTCGATTTAACTAAACTTGCTTCTACCGGAAAGTGTACCATTTAGCCAGAATTCTGCTTCAAAGTTCTTCGAAAAAAAATAAATTTTGCTTATAATAACCGGACGCTTTATTCGATTTGGACGAAATTTGGTATGACAGTTTATATGGTTATAAGTCATCTTTTAAGGTGATACTTGTTATTATTAGTAAACCACTAGTGTATGAAACTTAGGTCTCCCAACATTAATTAGACCGTAACTTTTTAATGGCAATGTCGAAAACGTGAAATTATTTTTCTTCAGAAAGATACATTCAATAGTAAACTTTTGTCTCTCTGTGTAATTTGTGATATCTGTTACGGTTCACACAGAAAATAAATAAAATCTGAGTGTCTGCACTGTTAAATTTTTAAAATAAATTTAATCTAGCAGTCTATCTAAAAGTCAAACAAGTAATTTTTAATGACAGTAACGAGTTGTCAATCTTTACAACTTGTTTAGGAGTAAGCTAAGATATGTAATCGTCTTATTTATAATAATGGTAGTAAAATACTATTAGGCCGAACACACGGATGTTGCTAATTTTAGAATATTGCGAAGAAAATTTTTGACAACCCGTAAAGCAATTGTTACTGTCATTAAAAATTACTTGTTTGACATTTGGATAGACTGCTAGATTAAATTTATTTTAAAAATTTAGCAATGCAGACACTCAGATTTTATTTTTTTCTGTGTGAACCGTAACAGATATCACAAATTACACAGAGAGAGAAAAGTTTACTATTGAATGTATCTTTCTGAAGAAAAATAATTTCACGTTTTCGGCATTGCCATTAAAAAGTTACGGTCTAATTAATGTTGGGAGACCTAAGTTTCATACACTAGTGGTTCACTAATAATAACAAGTATCAACTTAAAAGATGACCTATAACCATATAAACTGTCATACCAAATTTCATCCAAATCGAATAAAGCGTCCGATTATTATAAGCAAAATTAATTTTTTTTCGAAGAACTTTGAAGCAGATTTCTGGCTAAATGGTACACTTTCCGGTAGAAGCAAGTTTGGTTAAATCGTCTTATTTTAGCCTCAGGAATCTGTGGTTAAGCCATGTCCCCCTATTTAAGAGACACCCTGTATATATATATATATGTATGTGTGTGTGTTTGTGTGTGTGTGTGTGTGTGTGTGTGTGTGTATGTCTGGATGTTGGGGACACGATTCCTCAAAAACTATAAGACTTAAAAAATATTTAACTGCAGTTTCCTCAATCTGACATTCATGGGAAGAGCTGAAAAGGTTTTGGTAACGATTGGACAACCGGAAGTAGTAGTTTCTTAGAAAAATTCTTCTAAATTAAGTTTTTTAAAATTTGTATAATTATGTAAGACCTGAATATTAATAATTGGTTGTGGCCAGCACAATACCTCTCGCCATTTTCATATTAGGCTATAGAAGTATTGTATTTAACAATTCTGTTACACACAAAAAAATCTAATTACATTTATTCTTTATTTTTCAATTCATTCTCTGAACAAGTTTCCTCCTTCTCTTCTAAATGTTTGAGATTCTTCCAATTCATTGCCGAGATTGGTGGTATTTCTGAAGGGTATATGATGAATTATATATATTGTAAGCGCGTATTTAGTTGACACTGATAGCCCATACTTTGGCTTATAAATGAATCCCCTTTCTTTTTATACCAATTTTAGATGTTTTTCTCATTATAACAACAGCATATTATATTTCTATTACATTTCCACTTGTCCATGTACGAATTCTATATCTACCTATAATATTAAATATTTAATTAATGATAAAATAAGAAATATTAAAAGTACTTCCCAGAAATAGTCTTCAGTAATGTCTGGATTTTTGACATTTGACATTTATGTCAATTATAAACATTTTCAGCCCGATTCACAAAAAAGTTTAAGCTAATCCTCATTTTTGGATAAGTGAATTCTATTCTATTCCGGTATATAAAATTTAATGTTTATGATATTATCAATAAAGGTAGATACTAGGAATAGATTAGACTATATTTTAAGATATAAATTGTCAAAATTAGAGTAGAATTCGCTAATCCAAAAATGAGGATTAGCTTAAACCTTTTTGTGAATCGGGCTGTTCAATTTTTCAACGGGTTTCCATAGGCTAATTGATTCATTATATCTAGAATGTATTATTTTATATACAGGTGTCCCAAATTGATTAGGCTACCATTGGGATCTCGGAAACTATAAGAGCTACAAGGTCTGTTAAATTTTTATTTATTTATTTATTACGGAAAACCAACAGTCAGCAAAGACCAATTAAAGGTTTTCACTTCTTACAAAAACAATAGAAATAGAGATACATTATGAAAGATATGTAATGTCCCGGCATCTAGCCGCTATATCTTTATTGTTACTCTTTAATATAAATACTTGGCGCTGGTCGTCAAGAAAATGTTTTGTAAATAGAATATTAATGATTTTTGTTATGTCAATATAGTAATAAATTTCTTCCGTCTTTATCATATTTTATAGTTTTACAATTTAAGTTTAGTATATTTTTACATTGGTGTCCCCGAGCTAACTACTCGTGCCTTACTTTTTTTAACAAATGCCTTTATCGGAAGTCAGGACTTCGACGGAGGGCAGTGCAGTTGAAGTATCCGCCCTTTCATCTTCATTTAAAATACCTGAATTCTGGCCCGCTGATCCCGAATTATGGTTCTCACAGCTGGAAGCCATATTCGTTTCTCAAAGGATAACTAGTGAGTTCTCGAAGTTTCACAAGCTCATTGGTGCCTTAAGTCCACAATATGCTAAGGAAGTTAGGGATATCATAGTTGCACCTCCAGACGATACTCCGTACACAACCATCAAGAATGCCTTACTTCAGCGAATCGGCTCGTCTGAGAACGAAAAATTACAGCAATTATTAAATCTAACTTTTGATGGAGACATGAAACCTACACAAATTCTACGTTTCATGAAGCAGCTAATCGGCACTAAATCTCTGGATAACACAATTCTTGAAGAACTTTTCCTCCAAAAGTTGCCAACCCATACAAAGGTTATTCTTTCTTCGTTAGTCAACTCTTCTTTAGAAGAAAAGGCAGAAGTTGCTGATAAGATTGCAAGCATTAACCAACCTTCGGTTTCTTCAATCAATCAAGACTTGGTTACTCTACAAAAGTTATCACAGGAATTAAAAGAACTTAAACATCAAGTTACTGCTCTAGCACCTAAATCGTCTTCACTCTGTTGGTACCATCTCAACTTCGGAGCCAAGGCGAAGAAATGTGTTCCCCTTGTCAAGGAAAATTTATCGATAATTCAAAAGTGATTCGCAATCAATATTGTAATAATTCGTTTTTAAAAAAAAACTATCATTACCATCAATTTCTCGCAATAATTTCGTTACTTCATCTTCACGTCTTCTTTATTTGACGGACAAGATCTCGGGACATCGCTTCCTAGTGGATTCCGGAGCAGAAGTAAGTGTTCTCAGGGTTTCATTATGTGAAAGACGATCAAAACAAAAGTTAACTTTACAAGCTGATAATAATTCTTTAATCAAAACCTATGGGACAAAAAAATTGACTTTAGATTTTGGTTTGAAAATAAATTTAGTTGGAAATTTATTGTAGCAAATGTCAAACATTCAATTATCGGTGCTGATTTTCTTAAACATTACAAATTACTAATTGACTTAAGTTCCAATCGTGTTATTCAAAATTCCCAAATTAACACCATTATTTCTGAATCAACACAAAATAATTCTGTTCCAGTTAACTCAAATAAAACTTATACGACAGATGATATTTCACTACTTTTATCGAAATATCCTACTTTGACAAATCATTTCAATCCGCAACGCAGAATTTCTCATAATGTTAAACATTTTATTATTACTAATAGTTCTCCTGTATTTACACGTCCAGTAACTGGGACTCACCTTTACATTTAGTTAAAAAGAAAGAGACCGGGGAATGACGACCTTGCGGTGATTATCGCGCCTTGAACGCTATTACTATCCCAGATAGGTACCCAATTCCCCAGATTCAGGATTTTACAGCCAATTTACATGGTAAAACCATATTCTCCAAATTAGACTTAGTTAAAGCCTATAATCAGTTGCCTATGGGCGAAGAATCAATTTCTAAAACTGCAATCATTACCCCTTTTGATTTATTTGAATATCTAGTCATGCCTTTTGGTTTGCGTAATAGTGCACAGACCTTTCAACGTTTTATCAATGAAGTAACAAAAGGTGTAGATTTCTGTTTCGCTTATATTGACGACATTCTCATAGCCAGTGAATCCCGTGAAATACATTTACAACACCTGAATAAAATTTTTGACAGACTTAAACAATATGTCATTTTAATCAATAAAAACAAATGTCAATTTTGTGTCAAAGAAATCGAATTTCTTGGACATAAAATTTCTTCAAAGGGTATAGAACCCCTAAAAGACAAAATTGATGCTATTTTAAATTTTCCTTTACCCAATTCTCAACGGAAATTATGGGAATTTTTAGGTTTAATTAATTTTTACCATCGTTTCATTTCAAACTGTGCAAATATTCTACAACCGATAAACAACCTTTTAACTAATAAGCCCAATAGTTCTATAGAAATTTCTTGGTCTCGAGAAGCCAAAACTGATTTCCACCAAATTAAGCACAAACTGGCAAATAATATGACACTTTCTTTTCCGAAACATAACGCCAAAACATCCATAATGGTAGACGCCTCTGACACTGGTATTGGGGCTACTTTACAACAATTTATAAACAATAACTGGGTACCTATAGCATTCCACTCTAGAGCTTTATCTTCAGCTGAAAAGAAATACAGCACGTTTGGCCGAGAGCTATTAGCAATTTACTCAGCTGTCAAAAAATTTCGTTATTTTATTGAAGGTAGAAATTTTACAATTTTTACAGATCACAAACCTTTAACTTACATTTGAAAGAAAGTATCTGACACTTATTCACCTCGAGAAATTAGACACCTCAATTTCATACTTCAATTCACGAATGACATAAACACATCTCCGGCAAGGACAACGCAGTAGCTGACGCACTATCTAGAATACATGCTTTACATTTAAATACTAGCATTAATTATTCTAACATAGCTTCAGCACAACAACAAGACAGTCAACTGAAAATGTTAATACAGTCAAGGAAAACCAATTTACAATTTCAAAATGTCAAAATTCCAGATTCCAACCTTACCTTGTCATGTGACATTTCGAGAGGAACTTCCAGACCATATATTCCAAAATAATTCCGTCAACAAATATTCAATCTTTTACATTCACTTTCTCATCCTGGAATTAAAGCATCCATTAAGTTAATTAGCTCTAAATTTGTTTGGCTTGACATGAATAAAGATATTCGAAATTGGGTAAAAAGTTGTCTAACTTGTCAATCATCAAAAGTAACTAAACATACCAAGTCTGTAATTACCCCTTGTTCTCAACCAAATTTCCGTTTTGAAAAGGTTCATATCGATTTAGTACATCTCCCTCTTTCAAATGGTTATTCTAGTGTTCTAACATGTATTGATCATTTTCCCGTTGGCCCGAAGTCGTGCCTGTCAAAGATTGCACCGCAGAAACAGTGTCTAAGGCTTTTGTTACTACATGGGTGTCTAGATTCCGCTGCCCATCTGTCATTACTACGGATAGGGGTAAACAGTTTGAATCCGCTCTATTTAGAAATTTATTGTCACTATTGGGAACTGAACACATAAAAACAACGGCTTATCACCCTCAAGCGAACGGATTGATCGAAAGATTCCATCGGCAACTAAAAACTTCCTTAAAAACTTACAACAATCCCTCAGAATGGTATAATTATCTACCTCTTGTTTTATTGGGCTTACGCACAGCATACAAAGGGCCTATTAAATGTTCTTCGGCCGAACTGGTTTACGTAACTTCCCTACGCGTGCCAGGAGAAGTTCCAAAGCAAACAAAAATATTACCAGATTCAGAAATACCTTTTTATTTGCAACAACTCAAAGATTACATCAACAAATTTTCTTTCAGCTTTCCGAAAATTAGTTCTCAAAAGTATTACGTCAACCCAGACCTATTTCGTACTTCGCATGTTTTCGTAAAACACAGTGCAATAGGTCCTCCTTTACAACAACCTTACGACGGTCCGTTCAAGGTCGTGAAACGTTACAATAAATTTTTTAAAATTATTCTAAATGGTAAATTAGAAACAATTTCCATCGATCGCCTAAAACCAGCTTACTTTAATAGCTCGATTAGTTCTTTCACATTAAACCCTTTTATTTCTAATCCTTTTTCTAGGGGAGGAATAATGTAATGTCCCGGCATCTAGGCGCTATATCTTTATTGTTACTCTTTAATATAAATACTTGACGCTGGTCGTCAAGAAAATGTTTTGTAAATAGAATATTAATGATTTTTGTTATGTCAATATAGTAATAAATTTCTTCTGTCTTTATCATATTTTATAGTTTTACAATTTAAGTTTAGTATATTTTTACAGATATAAAGTATTAAGAATATACATTTTTTGGGAGTTTTTTTTATTAAATATTGAAGAACATAAAATTCTCCATCTAATACACTCAAATTTTTTATTATATCTTGCATAGGTTTAGAGATAAAGACACTATAATTTATAGAGTAAACTAATCGCAGAGGCTAAGGCACTGAGGAAACCAGTTGACAAATTCCAATGTTTATAACATAGTTTGTAAATGACACATGTCATTGTCAAATATCAACAATTTTAGTGACATTCTGATAGATTTTTCTGGGAAGTATATTTAATTTTTCTTATTGTTTTATTAATTAAATATTTGAAATTATAGGTGAATTTGTGGTAAATTGCATATATCCATCAGAAATACCGCCAATCTGGTTAATGAATCGGAACAATCTCTAAAATTTAGAAACTTCCTCATACAATGAAAAATAGATATAATTAGAATTATATGTGTGCAGAAGACATGTTAAATATAATCAAAAACAATATTTGGGTAAAGTTCTGTAATATTTTTTTATAAAACGACAGTTCGAAAGCTAAGTGCAATACAATTTTTATATAGCCTAATATGGAAATGGCGAGAGGTCTTGTGCTGGCCACAACAGTTTTTTTTTGTATATTTTTGTATGTCATTAACTTGCTATTATTATTTGTATAATTATGTACTAACACTTATGTTTCTGTATATTCTAATTTAATTTTACTCTGTAATTGGAAATTATTTCCTGTTGGGTGATAAATAAATAAATAAATAAATAAATAAATAAAAAATAAAATTATCCACAAGTTAAATGTATATATTTTTCATAAACATTGATAATACAAAATTATACTTACATTTGCGATAAACTCTGCATTATGTTTGTTTTTTAAGGCAAAATGAACTCAAAAAGTCAAATTTAACAAATAAATGTGAAATAGCTGCACTGTAAATACAAATTACATAGTTAAACATTACAGAATCAAGTACAGAATAGTAGCTGTTACTGTAGGTATATAAGAGGACGATTTACAGAACTCTGTAGCTTACAGAGCTTGTAAAGGTACAGTGTTACAGAGCATTTGTTCAGAATAGAGGCATTAAATTTAAACGATCAAACTATAAGAATGTATCTGGTGAATAATTTGGTATCGTTTACGCACGATCCATAAACCACGTATAAATTCTTGGGCAGAGGACTTCTCACTCGTAAACCAAACACAAATTTATAGGTAACATTTACCAGTATAACACAAATAAACTCTGCTCACCCGTACCCACATGACCATATACTCATGAGCGGAGAGCTTCTTGTCACACGTAATCAAACATGTATTAAACGCATTTACTTATTCTGTCCCCTGTAGCGTCCGCATATCATGTAATTGTTAATTTATCTTTTTGTTTTGCAGTTATTTATTTGTCTCTTTGTTTCTATAATTAATTGATATGTTTTTTTTGTATGATTTGATATTTGTTTAATGCGTTGGTTCACATACATCGGTCCGCGGCGAGAAATGTTGAGAGCCACTGCTACCGTTTGTTGTTTACTGGTTTAGATTGCTGCAGGGTTGAACATCTGTGACTAGCGAGCGAGAGCGAACAATAAGTTAAAGTCGTAAAACGGTGGTCATAGGCGTAATATCGGGAAACTATAGGATGTTTGTTACTCCCATTTTAGTGAGTTTGCCGACGCTCTTGGAACTCGTAAGTTATTTTTCTCAACACTATACGTTTTGGTATTTTTCCACTGCTGGGACCATGGTGGGGGATTGTGGACATAAACAAGGCCAGCGTGCGGCTCGGGATAGTGAATTTTTAGTCTTCGTCGACTCCAGAAGTTTGCGAGAATCCACCTGCACCTAGACATCTTCTCTTCATTTATCTTACACCTTCATCTAAGAGCTAGTCTCATTCCTCACAGCGAGATCTGCCTCTAAGAGCTGGTTTGGCCTCTGGCTGCGTTCAGTAGTTGGGTAACCCCTCCAGCTTCCTTGGTCGTGAGACCTATTCTCACTCATAATACCATCTTCACAACTGACCCTACCTGTTGCACCTAGTGCAGTCCCATCTCTCCGTCAGAGTCGGCTAGTTTCGACAGGCAATCTTCACAACCGACACTACCTGTTGCACCTAGTGCAGTCCTGTCTCTCCGTCAGAGTCGGCTAGATTCGACAGACAACCTCCATAACAATATTTCCTCCACGTCCAGTTGGACGACCCAAGGTCTCGCTTCCCATCTAACTACTGTATCTACCATTTTATACAATTGTTCATTACGTAAACCTCTTCCTTGAACTCTGTGTACCTCCTTATTATTACCAATTCCTTGGTATACCGTCATGGGGTTCGGACGGAGCCAGCTTCCTTTTTACCTCATTATTATTACCAATTCCTTGGTGTACCGTCGTAGGGTCCGGACGGAGCCAGCTTCCTTTTTACCTCATTATTATTACCAATTCCTTGGTGTACCGTCGTGGGGTCCGGACGGAGCCAGCTTCCTTTTTACCATCCGCCTCGTAATTTACTCTTTATCCACCACGAAACCCTGAACTCATCATTCAGAAACCTTTTTGCACCACGTCCTTACTTAATTATCATTTATTTTATTTCAGCGTTTTGCTACTCTGTAGTGGAATGATGGTTGTTGTTCTAGCATCGTCTAGTGGTTGGACATCTGAGTCTGTTACACTCAGGAGAACCGGGTTCAATTCCCGGTACTAGAGATGACACTTACCATTCCATTGCTTGGAATGGAATGTGTTTGTTGATATTGCACGTTTATATTAAACTCTTTTCCCTAAATGTGGGATAAGCCCAGACACGGACAATAACCGTTGGCTCTATGGTGCTGGTAGCTTTGCTCTGTGCACGAGTTGCTGTTTCGACAGCTTACTTATGTTGCAATATCACGACGCGTAGCGCCGTTCAGGTGTAAACCTGGTAGACTATGAAGACGATGTCCAGGTCTCTTCTAACACTCTTTCTGTTGTAGTTGCTGGACCACCAGGTGTAAGTCTTGAAGACGACGTCCAGGTGTAAGTTATGGTTTTAATACCTCGTAGCCATGTCTCGGAGAATCTCACCTCTCCATAAAGCAACCTTAATATAAATATTTCCATTATAGGACAATGTAATTAATGCGTTGCAGCCTTATAAAGACTTTCATGTCTGATTAATCATTTTACTGATGAAATCACTTTTTTTTCAGCTCTGTTGTTATTCGAGTTGACTACTATTTGTTTATTTTACTGTGATTGTTCTGCTTGTATTTATTTACAGCCTTGTTGTCTAATGGGTCTTTATGCTTTAAGCTAAATAGAACAGCGTTAGATTAAATTTAAATCATACCTGTTTTTAACTTGTTCATACAGCTATCAGGTCTGTTTTTTATCTAGTTGTGAACTGGTTATCTGCTACTGGATCTGTTTTACCTGTTTTTACAAATAACAGCTTTGTTAATTTAAAAACCTGTTTTGAAGCTGGTGTGATTTTAAACCTGTTTTACTTATCGGTTCAAATAATATTCCTGATAGCTATTTAAAGCTGGTTTATTAGTTTTGGCATTATTGTACCGAAATTAAAAATGAATGAAAAATTAACGAAGGATATAATTAATACCCGAAATATTATTAAACAGAAGCTTAAAAACCTTAGGCTCGGTGCATTACATAGAAAAATTGAGTTGGAATCACAGTATAAACCAATAATCAAATCTTTAAAAGATATTGCAGTTCATTTACCAATGACCAATATAAAACAAGAAGTTAAAAGTGAACCGAAAGAAGAAGTAAAGGAGGAGGAAATATCTGACAAAAATGAAACTTTATTGGGCCCTAAATTTTTAGAAACAAATGTAGTAGCAGAATCTATGGATGAGGGTAGAGATGACGATGATGTATTTATTGAAAATCAATCATCCATAATTGAAGGTCGTCCATCGTTAACTAGAGAGGATATTTTGAATTTAACTCAGGAGCCCTCATTTAGGGAATATTTAGACCAGTACTATCCATTACCTCGACAATATGTTGAAGAGATGGTAACAGATGACAAAGATTCATTTGATTTCAAATATGGAGTGCGACATAATGTATATACAGATAAATTTACTATAGGTGATTCTGAGTTAAAAATTGTGGGTAAAGATATAGTTATACAAGAACTAAAGTATACCGGAACACCTGGTTTATATGAGCTCTTATTCAAAAAACAGCCTATAGGGTATACGGAGATTGACCGTAAAAATTATATTGATATTGTAAAGAGAACGAACGCTGCCCGTCGAAATTATAATGACAACGAGCAAGTTGCGGGGAATAGATCTCAGAAGTATACTTCCATTATTGCCCCAATGTTAGAGCCTCGAAAAAAAGTTGTTCCAGCTTCTAAAAAAATAAGTTCAATTTCTAAAAGACCAAGTTCTACATCAGGTGGAAGTCCAACTTTAAGATATATAAGTTCAATTTCTAAAAAACCAAGTTCCACGTCAGGTGGAAATTATTTAAAAAAATTAACTAAAAAACGAGTGGAGTATGTATACTGGGATAACGTAAATGAATTGGTTGATAGACTGCGTCTTTTAATTGCGTCACGTGATGCTGGTCATACAGGTCATAATAATGAAATTATATCCATAATTGAGGAATTAAAAGAAGCAGGTATCATAAAATAACAACATTTCAATAATGACTCTTGACAAGTTCGGAAATCATATTGAGCATCATAAAACTAAAAAATATCTTAAAAATTTATTACCTCTTGTTTCAAGACAAATTAAGGAATTAGAATTAGGTTGTATAGACAAAATAAATAAAATAAATAGTAATTTCCAAGTTGAATTGTCTAAAGTGAAAAATAATTTAAAATCCACCATTGTAATTAATTTAAAATTAAAACTACAAGGTGATACCTATAACATAATAAATAGCCGTATTTCAATAATAGTTGATAAACATGTTTTAAAAGGGGATAAATTGACATTATATCCCAGCCCTGTTGGCTTAAAAACTAGTGAATTATATATGGAAATTATATTGGAAACACCTGTTAATTATGTCCAAAATTAAACGCGAAATTGTGGAAGAATTACATAGACCAGCGAGAGTGCATTTTCCCAGAAGGCGTGTTATTACAAAAGGAATAGATGACTTATTTCAAGCGGATTTGGTTGAAATGATTCCTTATGCTAAAATAAATAAAGGCTATCGCTACATTTTAGTTGTAATTGATGTATTTTCCAAATTTTTGTGGACTAAGCCTGTAAAAAACAAAACAGGTTCTGAAATTTCAACTGCTATGAAAAGTATTTTGCTTGGTAGTAATCGAATTCCTCAAAATCTACAAACTGATCTCGGAAAAGAATTTTACAATCAAAATTTTCAAAATTTAATGAGTAAATATAATATTAATCATTATTCAAGCTGGCATTTGTTGTTGAGCGAGTTAATCGTACCATAAAATCAATGATGTGGAAATATTTTTGTTTACAAGGTACATATAAGTGGTTGAGTTTATTACCTGAACTTACAAAATATAAAATAAATAAATATATCATCACGGCATATTACCCATTTCTGGGTGTGCCAGTATCTACAACACATGTAGACATCGGTAATGATGACGATATATTTTACCGTGAACTTTTTTGAACTTACAAAAAAGTATAATAATACAAAACACAGAACTATTAAGATGAAACCGATTTATGTTAGCAAAAAAAAATGAAAAATTACTTCTTAGCAGTGTATACAGTAATATTAAAATAGTTGTAAAAGCTAAATTTAAAGTGGGTGATTTTGTGCGTATAAGCAAATATAGAGGGGTTTTTGTAAAAGGTTACACTCCTAATTGGTCTAATGAAATTTTTAATATATATTCGATTCAATTAACAAATCCTATTACTTATATTCTTAAAGATCAGCCGGGACAAATTATAAAAGGAGGATTTTATGAATATGAATTACAAAAGGTAAAGTATCCTAATGTATATCTTGTTGAAAAAATTCTAAAAAGAAAGGGTGATATGGTACTTGTTAAATGGCTTGGATTTGACAATAAACACAATAGCTGGATAAGTAAAACAAATGTTGAATGATAATTCAAAACAGATAATAGCCACTGTATGTTTTTTTTGTTTCCTGATATTCCTATAAATATCAATTCAGTATTTCTATATACTTTACTTTTTCCATAATAATTACTATAAATATAATAAATATTTAGGGACGACTGCTTAGAAAGCCTATAAGGTGACACTTGATAAGCAATTAAGTGCACAACGCAAATAAGTAAGGCGACGCTTGATAGGCAAATTGTGATGTGTGTTTCGTATTTATATAAATTTTTTATATTATATTATCAGTGTTTTACAATTATATTTATATAAAAATTATTTATTTCGCTTTACATTCAATTTAGCTAGCCTAATACACGAAGCAGAAGAAAAATTGCACTAACATAATATTGGCACAGTTTTAAATTAACTCGCGTTTGCATCAATCACAAGCCAGGAAATGGTGTCTCTATACCATGCTACAATGCGTTCTTATATCAGACAAAGAAGGGTTCTCAAGTATATGTAAAATGGTTGGGTTTTGTAAAGAAATATAATTCTTTAATTATTAAATTTCATGTAATTTTAAAATAAAAATTAGGTACAAATAAACGACTAAAATAACAAAAATTTTTTTTACATACCTAACAAACACCCTATTCCATCCCCTGTTGCTCTGGAACAGGTGTTTCAATTAACAAATGTATTATTTCTAGACACAAGTAAAAACTGATTCATAACCACATGGAAACCGGACCTAATAGCATTAGATACTTAAATTCAGTCTGATGCTGATTACTTTACGACGACTAGCTCAAGTTCAGTTGTTTTACTATGAACGACCATGTGAGCCTATATTCACACCTCATGAATTTATTAATACAGCACCGCTGGTAGTCATAGATTATTCGCATCAGAGTGAGACATTGAAATCGGGTAATGTTGATATAAGATTGGAATTTGACACAAATGAATACGTACCTGAAAATACAGCTGCTTATTGTTTAATTATACATGATAAAATAATTAACTATAATCCATTAACAAATATTGTTAGTAATACGTAAATATATTTTGTTTTTTGAATGTAAAATAAATGTTTTACATTAATTCGCATTTTGAATGAATAACTTCCAAACCGTTCATTTCCCATTCAAGGTACCCATATACGTTGAATTCTGACATTTCGAAAACATTAAATAGGGGGACTTGGCTTAACTACAAATTCCTGAGGCTAAAATAAGACGATTTAACTAAACTTGTTTCTACCGGAAAGTGTACCATTTAGCCAGTATTCTGCTTCGAAGTTCTTCGAGAAAAAGTTAATTTTGCTTATAATAACCGGACGCTTTATTCTATTTGGATGAAATTTGGTACGACAGTTTATATGGTTATGTCATCTTTTAAGATGATACTTGTGATTATTACTGAACCACTAGTGTATGAAACTTAGGTGTCCCAACATTGATTAGACCGTAACTTTTTAATGGCCACGCCGATGACGTGAAATTATTTCTTTTTTTCAAAAAGATACATTCAAAAGTAAACTTTTCTCTCTCTCTGTGTAATTTGTGATATCTGTTACGGTTCACACAGAAAACAATAAAATCTGAGCGTCTGTATCGCTAAATTTTTAAAATAAATTTTATCTAGCAGTCTGTCCAAATGCCAAACATCTAATTTTTAATGACAGCATATTTGGTAATGGGTGGGCCTCCGATTCGGATGGGGCCATTAAATTCGGGGTGGGCCTCCGATTCGGATGGGGCCATTGAATTCGGGGTAGGCCATTAAATTCAGCTTAAACCGTCTAATTAAATTTTAAAAAAAATCCAGGTAAAAATTACAGGTGAGCCACCTGAATTTCAGGATAACCGGAAAGTGAGGTCCAAATTTATAAAGGTAAAAAAAAAACATGTGGGGCTCTCTCCACAACAGCTTAGAACGCCTATAAAATAACGCTTGTTTTTACAACTAAGGTTACTAACCTTTCAAGGCCAACTGTACACCTATAATTAACACCTGTCAATCAAAAATACTTGTGTAAATACTTGTCAGTCACAGGTCTTTAATAAACAACAAATTCCCAACAAAAAATCATATTTCCCGCCAATACAAAAATCAAATTTTCCGCCAAAAAAGAGGGCGTGGTCATTTCGGTTAGTTCAAATTTCCCGCCAATATAAAAATTAAATTTCCCACCAAAAAAAAAATCAAATTTCCCGCCAAAAAAAGGAAGCGTGGCCATTTCGGTTAGTTCAAATTTTTGACACCGACACTAGCGCCAAAAATTTTCCCACGCCCAACCGCCCCCATTCCGAACCACATTCCAAACCCCACATTCCGAACTCACATTCTACCAAAATATAATTCTCTAGCCACAATTCTATTTCACAGCTAATACAAGTTTCTACATGCATACCACACACAGTAATTATACAACAACTGCGGTTAGCTAGTTACAACTCATTTATCAGTGCGGTTTCCTTTGTTTGTTTCATATAACCTTGATTTTGTTTACATAATTTTAATTAACCACAAACTTCAAAATATTTTCTAATTATATAGCGACTGCGGTTAGCAAGTTAGAACTCGTCGTCAAGCACGGACTTTCCTTTGTTTCATATAAGCTTGCAATTTTTTTTTCTGTTTACTTAATTCTAATTACAAACTTCAAAATATTTTCTAATTATATATCCTAATTACACCTCATCTCATCCCCAACCCCCAATCCCCCATTCAGGGTATGAGTGAGTACCCCATTCTGTTCGGTGGTAGGCCACCGTAGCTAACAAAAAAATGCAAAGGGGCGCAAAAGAGGGGCGTTATTTTTTAGGGGCACATGTACAAGAACTCAAAATGTTCAATCAGAGGCTGCTGAAAAATCTAGGTCGTGAAGAGAACTCGATGGCATGTGTCATCGAGAGTGAAAAGACCGGAAGTGTGAGGCGAAACCCTCACTGCTATACTACTATATTGTCCAAACATGTCAGGTTAATGATATCATCATCGTCTTCTATTGTTGCTGGTACGGTAGTACACATCCCCGAAACAGATAAATAATTGTCATCGTTGTCGACGAATACGATCTCAACGTTTGGTGCAGTCATACTGAATACAGGTGCACAATGAATGAAGAGAAACTGTATACTGAAGGAAAAATTTTTAGGGAACTATTTATAGCCGGTCACAAAACAAATAAACATTAGAAAATACGTAAAAACAACAATTTGTCACGGTAAGAAAAAATGTTTAAAAAATCAAAACTGAGAAAGTATTAAGATTTACGTAAGTCAACATTTTCGTCCGCACTATACACTACACAGTCCTATATTAATGAAGGTCACGCACAAAGCTAAATTAACAGCAAAAAATTTCATATATTTTAAACATCGAAAACACTTGAGGATGATTTCCGCCCAGAAATATTTAATACACAATAAGAAACAATGTTTTCTAACAGAGATAATTAATTATTTCATTACTTAGATTAAATTCTTAAATTCAAAACGATTTCCAGAAAATGCACCTGTATGATCGAAATTCAAGCGCCAGTCCAGAAGTCCACGCACCTGATGTCGCTTGCTTTGAATACTAATTAGGGTCCATGCAACAGATGACACCTGCCTTGGATACTAATTAGGGTCGACGGCGTTCAAATACCGGCGGAAGCTACTCAATGGATATAGAGTTAAATAATTAGAAAAAAATATAATTTGATAAATCAGCGAGCTATGCTATAACAATGGAAAAGGCTACTATGTTAAGATAATTCTAATTGACAGATGTCAGTGTCTCATGAAATTTACATGGTATGTTAGTGCAATAAATTTACTGGAAATATACAATCTTTTGCAAGGATTTTTTTGTGTGAAATTTGTACAAAATTACAAATTAAATTAAAAATTCGATAGTGAATTTTCAGTGAATAAGCACGAATTAGAGTCCCCACAAAACATTTTCATTATTTTTACAAGGTGTGTGTGTATGAGTGGTGCGCGCACGTGTGCGTGAATATGTGTGACGATTTTTGCGAACTAAGCGATTTACCTGTAATTATAAAACATATTGATAAAGAATTCATTCTAAGAGGAATAATAAATGTTATTCCAAGTGCAGATAAAACTGCATTAGGTCACTATACTGCATATTGCAGAAAAATTGATGCAGTTTGGCAATTGTTCGACGATATATGAAAACATGAGGAGACTGTATCATCATCCCAACAAGTTCACCCGCATTTGTTGTTATATACAATTTAAAAAAAAAATATTATTATTTACATATATATATATATAAATATATATATATATATATATATATATATATATATATATATATATATATATATATATGTACTTGTATGTATGTGCGTTTTTTTTAACAGAATAAAACAATATTATGTAATAATAAACTGTTTATTTTTATTTCCATTGCATTATATAGGAATTGTTCTTATACAAATATATTTAACTGAATTCAAAATCTAGTAATATGATTTTGAAATGATTTTGCAGCTCAATCGAATTAAGGGAAATTAGTAAAAAATAATGAGAGTATATACTTAATAATGAATATTAATAAGGAAGTAAAATCATATAATTGAAATTTGGGAAATCAGAGGTTTTTGTTGTAGCTGCACGACACTTCAATGAATCCTATATATAATATTCTGATTGGCAACGGGACGACCGCCCATACATGCACAACAAATAGATTGTTAGGAGGCGGGTCTTACTACCAATGGAGGATAATAATTTCCAATTTTAGAGGTGGGGCCAACAGTCACGCACTGGAATTTCCAAACAGTTTTTATTTCAACATAAATTTATTCCAATAAACTTAATAATTTTAATACAATTATAAAGTACTAGCTGACCCGTCCCGGCTTCGCACGGGTAAAGCTAGAATAACGATTAGCTACACGTGTACCAGTAATTTTTCACATTTACTTCGGAGACATGCGCTGCGTAGGGAGCCGGCAATCTGCCTCGCATCGTACATGTAACAGCCTCCGCCCACTGCCCACCCGATCCCCGCACCGCATCTGCAGCAACTTTTTCTAAACATGTCTCGGGTACTTTTACTTATATGCATATGATGCAAGCTATCTCTACGACAAATATCGAAAATCTGCTAACGGTTAAAACATAACTATAGATACAAAGATAAAAAAAAATCAGATGTGGCCAGCACATGACCTCCCGCCAATTCCATGTTTAAAATAGCAGTGAGCTTTAAGTAAAGTATCACTCCCGGTTGATCGTTTGTAAATAAAATCTAATTTGTTTTCCAATAAATAGATAAGTCTGTAATTCGAAATTTTGCATTGTTTTATTGTTTTTCCTCAAAAATTTGTTAAAGCTCCAAATTGAGTATTACATCCAATTTATCATATATGGTTTAAATCTAATATGTTGTTTCAAAATATATATGAGTATCAAATACCAAATTTGAGAAATTTTGGATTATATTTTAATAGACTTTAAGGAAAAATCGTCACACACCCATTCTTATAAAAATCAGCATTAACTTCTAGGTGCTGTAAAATGCAATCTTTGTAAATTCTTCGCCGTATTTATTTCATAAATGTGTAGTTGTAAATTTATATTAATTTATAGTGCTACAAAAATAGAAAAAAATTAAATCAGATCATCATGTACATCTAACATTTATATATGATGGACAATACCTATATTATTTTTAGAAACCTTAATTTCATTATAATTAAATACTTTACCACTATATTCTTCTTAACACGGTTTCATTATTAATTTTAATGTAATTGCTTCCTGTCAGTGACATTTGTTAAAATATGTCAAAATTGTTATTAAAATTTTGTTTTTGTTTGACGCATAGGCAAGACGATATATTAAAATAAAGTATATTATATTCATATTTAAAGATATTTTTAATTTTAATTAGTAAAAGTTGGTAAAAAGTTATATTCAATGAATTTTTTACAAGAAAAACTGTTATAAGATTGTATAAATCATACTTCCGGTTATCCGATATTCACTAAAAACTTAAACGCTCTTCCCACATTAGTATAGTATAGGTATATAAAATTTAAAATTTTTCTGATTGATAGTATTTGAGTAACAAGATCCACACACACATACATACCTACAGACATCATTGTAAAAATGTTAAAATCGGATTCTGGGGACATCAAAACGTGTTTATTCACTAAAATATCTAAACTTTCAGCACGATCCCTATACCTCCCTTACCTAGGATAGCAAGAGGTAAAAATAATTGAAATCATCCCATATTTTACCGCCTTGAGGGATGATTTTTCGAAAACGCTAAACACTTTTTATTTCTTACCAAAAGCAAAAATAAGAATTTTTATATCCCTAACTTGGGAAATGATACGTTCTCCATACAAACTTTCATCCTCTATTTTACCCCCTTCAAGTTCTATTTTTGCGACAAAAGGTAGCCTATGTGCTTGTCGAGGGTCCATTCTATATCTATACCAAAATTCATCGAAATTGGTTCAGCGGAAGAAATGATGGATTCTCCATACAAACTTTCCCCTATTTCACCCCTTCAAGTTTTATTTTCGCGACAAAATGTAGTCTATGTCCCTCTCCAGGGTCCAATCTATCTCTATACCAAAATTCATCACAATTGGTTCAGCGATTTAGGCGTGAAAACGTAACAAACAGCCAGCCAGACAGACAGAGTTACGCATTAATTATGTTAGTATAGATGTGGACTACAGTGTATATTCATTTTTCTTTTTGTAAATATAATTTAAAAAATCATATTTTTAAGAATATTTAGGTCGACGAAAAAATAAACAGTTCGATATAAAAACTTATGTGACGTTCAAATGAAATTTAGAATCATAACGAGGTATTTAATAATACTATTGATTTATATATATATATATATATGTAGGAATGAAAATTAAGACACCGAGGGTGGCTGCGACGACGATCGACTGTCGACATTGTTTTTTATATAGTGAAGTGAGACTGTCATAATACGATAAAGACGATCCTCATTTAATATATTCTGTATGATTGTTCTCAAATAAATGTCCTAATTTACAAGTGACGAGTTTTACAAATGAAATCCTACAATTTTGGGGGCTCAACGAGGGATCAGATCGAGCTGGACAGTACTTTGTGTAAGTGTAGTATAGAACAATGATGAATTAGGTTGTGAAATATAAAATTAGTTAAAGATGAAAAAGAAACAAGAGTAAACGAGGTAAATAAATTGCAGAAAGAAGATTATCGACACAATAGTTATTACGAAGAAAATATCATGAAAAGGAAGAAGAAAGAGTCAGCCGCATTTTCTCTTTCATTTCGGGACATTGAAGATTCAATTATTAAATTCTCTGGAAAAGACGGATATCCAGTAGAGAAGTGGATAGAAGATTTTGAGGAGGTAGCTGAAATAACAGGATGGAATGAATTACAAAAGCTAATCTTTGCAAAGAAATTATTAACTGGACTACCAAAGCTATTAGTACAAGCAGAAAGAGGTATTACGTCATGGGGGAAATTAAAAGTATTACTTACGCGGGAGTTTGAAGAAAAAACGAGCAGCGCTGATGTACACAGGACCCTTATGATGCGAATAAAGAAAAAATATGAAACTGTACAAGAATACGTACTAGTCATGCGTGAGATCGCTAGTCGAGCTCACATTACACCAGAAGTTGTCATTCAGTATGTTATCGACGGTATTCCTGATGATCCTGGAAATAAAATAATTTTATATGGTGCGAAAACATTTGAAGAATTTAAGGAGAAGACTAAATTATACGACATGATCACGAAGAGAATTGCTACCGAATCCAAGGGGAAAGAGAAGTTCCATTCAATGAAAGAAAAGCAAAAGGATACTACTGATACAAGTAAGCATACAAATGAGAAAAACGAAAGATCGCATGTTCGTTGTTTTGCACGCGGAACAAAAGGACACCTGTCCAAAGACTGCCCATCCAAAGACAAAGGTGCTAAGTGTTTCAATTGCAACCAATTCGGACACAAATCGGCGGCATGTCCAAATAAAATGAAAGACAAGCAATCAATGACTGTCATGCTGATTGAACATCAGAAGAACAATGCCATTAAGAATGTAATTGTTGGAGGCAAAATAATTCCAGCACTATTTGACACAGGAAGTGATGTCAATTTAATTAGACATGAAAATTTCTTATCTTTGGGACCGACGACTTTGCAAGCTGATATCATGACATTAACTGGTATTGGAGGTAAAAAAATCAATACTTTAGGTAGCTTCGAAACAAATGTCCAGGCTGATGATGTTATCGTAAGCGCAAAGATTCATGTAGTTGCTGATCATACCTTGAAAATTCCTGTCGTTCTTGGTCAAGAATATTTGAAAAACGCCGTAATTAAGATAGATACAAGTAGAATTAAAGTAATGGAAAAACAACATGATGACAGCCCTGACGAAGAAACGCTGATTTTAAATATTGAATGTGATACTTCTGAACTCGAATTAAATCACATTACCAATAATGAGCTGAAAGATAAAATACAGCAGTTGTATGAAAATTATGACCCGAATAAGAAGATAAAAGAAACACCATTGAAGATGAAAATCATCCTTAGAAATGAAACACCCATTGCACATAGACCAAGAAGATTAGCGCATTTCGAAAAACTCGAGGTAGACAAGCAGATGAAGGAATGGCTCCAGGAAGGCGTGATTAGACCCAGTCAATCTGAATTCACAAGTCCAATTGCCTTAGTGAAGAAAAAAGGAGGTGCAACCAGAATCTGCATAGATTACAGGAAGATTAACCAAGAAATCGTGAAAGACAGGTACCCTCTGCCATTAATCGAGGATCAACTGGACCGCCTGCAAGGTTCAAAAGTTTTCAGTACATTGGATTTAAAGAACGGCTTTTTTCATGTGCAAATAGATGAAGAAAGTCGAAAGTATACATCTTTTATTACGCCAACAGCTCAGTACGAATTCATGAAAGTACCCTTCGGTCTTTGTAATTCCTCATCGATATTCCAGCGGTTTATCAATCACGTATTCAGAGACCATATGCAAGATGGCATTCTTCTAACCTATATGGACGACCTCGTGGTACTCGCACAAAACGAAGAAGAAGCAGTGGAAAGATTAACCAAAGTATTAAAAACTGCTGAAAATTATGGTTTAAGAATCCAGTGGAAGAAGTGCCAATTTCTAAAAAGAAATATTAATTACCTTGGATATCAAATAGAAGATGGAACGATTAAACCATCAGCCGCCAAAGTAGATGCTGTGATCAGATTTCCGAAGCCCACCACAGTGAAACAGGTCCAAAGCTTTTTAGGCCTCGCAGGCTACTTCAGGAAGTTTGTGAAGAATTATTCATTAATAGCTAGACCCCTTAGCAATTTAACACGTCAAAACGTTCCATTCATTTTCAGGAAAGAAGAAAGTGAAGCTTTCGAGACCCTGAAGAGAATATTAGCGACCAAACCTGTTCTGGGTATATACGATGTAAACGCAATAACCGAATTACATACAGATGCTTGCGCCGATGGATTTGGTGCAATCCTGCTGCAAATTAATGAGACAGGTAAATATCATCCAATCTACTATATGAGTAGAAAAACCTCGAACGCTGAACGGAGATATTGCAGCTACGAGTTAGAAGTTCTAGCGATTATTTATGCACTGCAAAAATTTCGAGTATACCTTTTAGGTATTCCGTTTAAAATTGTAACGGATTGTTCGGCCTTTGCCCTTACGATGCAGAAACAGAATTTGTGTACCCGAGTAGCAAGATGGACAATGCTGCTAAGCGAATTTAATTATACCATCGAACATCGATCTGCTAATCGGATGAAGCACGCTGACGCGCTTTCGAGAAATAGCGTGATGCTAGTTGTCAAAAATGATCTACTAGCAGCAGTAGAATCTACGCAATCACGAGATGAACATTTGCAAGTTATCAAGAAGCTTCTTTCTTCTGGACAACCATATAAAGATTATATCCTGAAAAATGATTTGCTTTATAGAACACAAGACGGAAGGGACCTGCTTGTTGTTCCAAAACTAATGCAAAACGACCTTATAAAGAGGTTCCATGACGAAAATGGCCACTTTAGTGTAAAGAAGACTGAAGACCTTATATTAAGAGATTACTGGTTCCCGAAAATACACGAGAAGATCGAAGAATGTGTGAGAAATTGCATCCCTTGTATTTTATCAGAAAAGAAGAGTGGAAAAGCCGAGGGTTTCTTAAATCCTATCAGTAAGGATGACATGCCTTTATCCACTTACCACATAGACCATCTTGGTCCAATGACCTCCACGAAAAAGGGTTATAAGTATCTTCTTGTCGTTGTAGACGGATTTAGCAAATTCGTTTGGCTATATCCAGCCAAATCTGTGACGAGTGAAGAAGTAATCTCTAAGCTAGAAAATCAAAAACACATATTCGGTAATCCGAAACGAATCATTGCCGATCGAGGTACTGCCTTCACGTCAACGACCTTTGAAGAATACTGTAAAGCTGAAAAAATTGACTTGTTCCATATTACCACCGGGGTAGCTCGTGCAAATGGACAGGTGGAACGGACGAACAGGACAATAATACCTGTTCTAACGAAACTTTCACTAGAGGATGAGACGAAATGGTACAAACACGTTGAAAATGTTCAAAGAGCGTTGAACCGAACGTACCAAAGAAGCATCAATACATCTCCGTTTGAGTTGCTGTTTGGGGTACAAATGCGTCATCCACATGATCCCGACTTAGAAGAAACGATACGAAATGAATTTCAAAAAACGTTCGAAGAAGACCGAGAAGAATTACGAAGAACGGCAAAGAAACAAATCCTGAAGGTGCAGCAAGAGAACAGAAGAAACTACAATAAACGTAGAAAACCAGCCAGAATTTACCGATGTGGCGACCTTATTGCCATAAAACGAACACAGTTCACAAATTTGGGTAAGATTAAACGTAAATTTTTAGGTCCGTATCGAGTGACTGCGCCCAAGGGTCGTGACCGATATGATGTGGAGCGAGTAAACCAAGGAGAAGGTCCTAAGAAGACTTCTACTGCAGTTGACTTCATGAAGCCGTGGGCGCTTTGCGCTGGCGGCGACTACGAGGAAGAGGACGACGAAGCTGACGTCGCCCCGAGGACGAGGTCGAAGGCAGGAATGGCCGAATGTAGGAATGAAAATTAAGACACCGAGGGTGGCTGCGACGACGATCGACTGTCGACATTGTTTTTTATATAGTGAAGTGAGACTGTCATAATACGATAAAGACGATCCTTATTTAATATATTCTGTATGATTGTTCTCAAATAAATGTCCTAATTTACAAGTGACGAGTTTTACAAATGAAATCCTACATATATATATATCGTCATCATTACCGATGTCTACATGTGCTGTAGATACTGGCACACCCAGAAATGGGTAATATGCCGTGATGATATATTTATTTTATTTATTTATATACACTATTTTATTTTAGATATGGGATGAAATATTGGAGGAAATATGTCATATTAATAAATCCGAAGTGAGAGAAATGGGTAATCGCAATCACGTATGTATTATTAATAATGTTTAATTTTCTATTTTTAATTTACCCTGTTTTGTTTAAGGATATCAACAAAATAATAAATGAAATCGTCAGTGATTTTCAAAATATCGAATCTTTGCAATACGGTACTGAATCTTGGAAATGATGCATATCACAGACCCATAAATAATATAGAATTTATTTTAGATAACCCTGAGATAATACAATACGGTGCGGGAGCTTCAAATCACTCACAGCCCGTACCTGAGCGGTTCTCAATTATCAGTGAAACTGTGAGATATGTAAAACGTTTCAAATTGCAACGAAAACAATTAGTTTTTCAAATGGCCAATCCACCAGTAGGAGAAAACGCCGTATTTTGGTTTCATGATGGCATTAGTGAGGTCGTAAAGTATATTACAAAAAACATACCAGGTAGTGATTACATAGGTTTAACTATGAGTACGCTAAATTTGGAATTTGGGCCCGCATGGTTGAGTTTTAGGAGATCCGATCAACTTTCAACAGATGAAGTTTGGGATATGTTTGCAAAGATATTACAAAGTAATTCAAAATTATTTTCAAATGGTAAATTTAGAATAGAATTGGTGCAAGTTACTAATCCGATCGGTAAAGGGCGGAATAATCATGGTTTTGAATTTACGGAGACCTGTGAGAGAAAATATGGGATTGTTTTCATAAACAACGATGATAATTTATGTTTACCACGAGCATTAGTTGTTGGTGAAGCGTGTGTAACAAAAGATAATAATTTCAAAAGTATTGCTAAAGATTTTAAAGGTATTCAGTTAGAAAAAGCTCAAAATTTATGTATTAAAGCCAGTGTTCGAATCCTGAAAGAAGGGGGAGCCGTATCCGAGTTGGTAGAAATTCAAAGATATTTTAATAAATTCAATATAGTTGTTTATGAATTCAATCAGAGAGGCACAGTTCTTTTCGAAGGTTTTCGAGGATCTAATTTGCCGCGAATAAATTTATTACACCATATATCACATTTTTCAGTTATAAAAAATTGAACAGCTACTTTTCCTTGTAATTTTTTCTGCGAGCCTTGTCACAAATCGTATGATCACAAAAAATATCACAACTGCGATAATCTGTGTGGATGTTGTTTCCAAACTCCCCCATGCCCAAAATATACATTTTTAATTAGTAGTAAAAATTGTAATAGAAGATTTCGCGGTAAATTATGTTTGGCTAATCACAAAAATACAGCTCTGTGTAAAAATTATAAATTGTGCTATAAATGTTTTAAGACATATGAAATTAGAAAAATTAAAAATCACGTCTGTGGAGAAATATACTGTAATTTATGTAAAGAGTATACTTTACAAGATTATAAATACTACATAAAAATTGATAAAAAAACCTGAAAAACTTGTTAATAATTTATTTATTTCGATTTTGAAACACGGCAAGAGAAGCAGTTAAATAATTATATTAACCCTTAAGTAGTATGGCGGGGTCAATTTTGACCCTACAGAATTTGATTGTGTGATTACACTAACTTAACATAGATGGCAGTCGCCGCGCTTTCGTGTATTCTCTAGTTAGGTAGGCATCTACCTATGACCGAAATTTGAATCGTCTTTGTCAAGCTTAAGAGGTCTTAAACAATAGCTTAGGGTCATTTTGACCCTGCTATACTGCAAGTGTCACAAACAGTGTATTGTGAAGGTTTCAAAATGGCTGGTCCTAGCGTAAGCGGAAAAATTTTAACACCCGCTGAACTCGAAGAAATTGCTGAAGACATAATGAATAATGGATTAGGCAGTGACTCTGAGTTCTCTGACTGTCCTAATGAACATAGCGACCATGATACTAATTCAGAGGTTGAGACTGATGATGAAACTACCAAATCTGTCGATGAAAGTGATGACGAAGTGAATCAAAGTGATGAGAGTGGAATAAACCAAAAATATTTTTATGGAAAAAACAAATACAAGTGGGCAGTGACACCACCTGCACCCAGTAAAACACGAGCAAGCAACATTGTGACTCATTTACCAGGCGTTATAGGTGAAGCTCGTGTAAAAAAAACCATCTACGCCAGTGCAATCTCGGGAATGTCTAATTGATGAAGATATTCTGAAAATACTAATAGAAAATACTAACGCACAAATCACGGAAGTGTCAGCAAAATTTAATTTTCATAATCTTTCTTGTCAGTTTACGAACCATGTTGACATGATTGAGATGAAGTCATTTTTGGGATATTTGGCGGGGGTTTTCAAATCGAATCACGAAGACCTAAAATCTCTATTTGCCAGAGATGGAACGGGACGAGATATTTTTCGGGCAACTATGACTATGCAACGTTTTAATTTTTTACTTTGCACCCTATGCTTTGATAACAAAACAAGTAGATTAGAAAGAATTAGTCAAGGCGACAAACTTGCAGCCATATCAGGTTTACAACCTCTTTATAATCAATTGCCAGTCGAATTATAGTTGTGGCGAATATTTAACTAGTTACCTCCAAGACGAAATCCGCACAAAGAATTTGAAAAAAAATTGTTTTTTACAATATATTTTTAATTTTACAATTTTGCATATTTTGCCTTATGTTTGTCAATGAAAGTATCTAGAATTACAAATGCTTTTTTTGTGGTCTTAAAAGCTGTACAAGAGTACATATTTATATAGCCATAGGTTAATAATTGTTTAGAAGAAAGATAACCCTGCCATACCGTAACTGTGTGAGATCTGAGCCATACTACTTAAGGGTTAAAGAACACGAAGTGAACTTGTGTGTGTTGTAGCAATCCTGTGACGACTGTTCGACCATGGAAGACATTACAACCTGGTGCTCTACATGTGGTATAAGACAACATATCTATAAATCTAATCCTGTAGAACGAATGATGAAGTATGTTTTTTTTTTTTACCAAGAACTATTGTGAGAAATGTAACCTGCATGTCGCATAACGGTAAGAGTTTTGATATGCAGTTTATTTTGACATATATTATGGAAAACCTAAATTTGAAACCAAAATTAATATTAAATGGGACTAAAATTTTACTTTTAGAAATAAGTAACATATGTAACGTTACCGTCTAGTGAAAAGGACACCAAAACTACGTTGTGTGTGTGTGAAAAATGTAACCCCAAAAAGTTCGTAATCCGAAGTGACTGTCAAGAGCGTGAGAGAGAGGGTTGCAGGAGTAATTCAATTAAATTCCTTCCAAAAGAGAACAACTCTTATGCATTTATTAATAGTAATTATATGTAATATCGAAAATGTCCTCATAACAAACATAATAACTGGTGTTGTGGCTATACAAGCTACCAGGCTGGATGTGTGATGTCTGAACCTGATGCGTCGCCCTGCATTGACTAGGATGGCGAGGACGCATCTTCTCCGGAGTCGCTTCTCCTCGTACCAGGGGAAAAACCGTCCGCAAAAACTGGCAGAGAAGTGGCCAGCATCACAGCATTGGGCACAGCTGTAGTAGACTGGACTTTTTGGAAAACGGCCGGCAATGATAAAAGCGGCTGAGAGTACAGCAACATTCTGGATTAAAACAGGTCAAATACTGTAACAGACCATATATTCAAACAGAAATGAGCACAACTCTGGTGTGTTCAGAATAATATTTCTACGTATTGCTCTCTGTAAATAACAGTAATTATTACATTGTATATTTTATAGTCTATTGTAGTTAAATACGATAAACAATTATAAAATCCTGAAATAAGTAATCATCAGGAAACAAATATATAATGATAATAAAGTAATGCAACAGTAATAAACAGTCATCGACGGAACATAAAGATCCATTAGACAACAATGCTGTAAATAAATACAAGCTGAAACAATCAAAGTAAAATAAACAAATAGTAGTCAACTCGAATAACAGAGCTAAAAATAATAGTGATTTCATCAGTAAAATGATTAATCAAACATGAAAATCTTTAAAAGGCTGACACGCATTAATTACATTGTCCTGTAATGTAAATATTTATATTAATACTGCTCTATGCAGAGGTAAGCTTCTCCGAGACATTGCTACGAGGTATAAAAACCATAACTTAGACCTGGACGTCGTCTTCAAGACTCACACCTGATGGTCCAGCAACTACAACAAAAAGAGCGTTAGGAGAGACCTGGACATCGTCTTCATAGTCTACCAGGTTTCCACCTGAACGGCGTTACGCGTCGTGATATTGCAACATAAGTAAGCTGTCGAAATAGCAACTCGTGCACAGCGCAAAGCTACCGGCACCAAAGAGCCAACGGTTATTACCCGTGTCTGGGCTCATCCCACATTTAGGGAAAAGAGTTTAATACAAATGTGCAATATCAACAAACACATTCCATGCAATGGAATGGTAATTGTCATCTCCAGTACCGGGAATTGAACCCGGGTCTCCTGAGTGTATCAGATTAAGATGTCCTACCACTAGACGATGCTAGAACAACAACCATCATTCCACCACAGAGTAGCAAAACGCTGAAATAAAATAAATGATAATTAAGTTAGGACGTGGTGCAAAAAGGCTCATGAATGATGGATTCCGGGGTACGTGGTGGTTAAAGAGTAAATTACGAGGCGGATGGTAAAAAGGAAACTGACTCCGTCAGGTTTCCACGACGGCACATCACCACAGGACTGATAAGAATAATAATTGGTAAAAAGGAAACTGACTCCGTCCGGTTTCCACGACGGCACATCACCAAGGGATTAATTACTAAGAATAATCATTGGTAAAAAGGAAACTGACTCCGTCCGGTTTCCGCGACGGCACATCACCAAAGGACTGATAAGAATAATAATTGGTAAAAAGGAAACTGACTCCGTCCGGTTTCCACGACGGCACATCACCACGGTACTGATAAAAGTAATAAATGGTAAAAAAGGAAACTGACTCCGTCCGGTTTCCACGACGGCACATCACCAAGGGACTGATAAGAATAATAATTGCATATAGTTGAAGGAAATAATGAAAAGGTCATGTTCAGAGGAAATGTTTACGTAATGAACAAATGTGTAAAATGGTAGATATAATAGCTAGATGGGAAGCGAGATCTTGGGTCGTCCAACTGGACGTGGAGGAAATATTGTTATGGAGGTCGCCTGTCGAATCTACCTGACTCTGACGGGGAGACAGGACTGCACTAGGTGCAACAGGTAGTGTCAGTTGTAGAGGTTGCCTGTCGAATCTAGCCGACTCTGACGGAGAGACAGGACTGCACAAGGTGCAACAGGTAGTGTCGGTTGTAAAGATGGTATTATGAGTGAGACTAGGTCTCACGACCAAGGAAGCCGGAGAGGTTACCCAACTACTGAACGCAGCCAGGGGGCCAGACCAGCTCTTAGAGGAAGATCTCGCTATGAGGAGTGAGACTAGCTCTTAGGTGAAGGTGTACGATAAATGAAAGGACTTACTCTCTTGTAGAAGATGTCTAGGTGCAGGTGGATTCTCGCAGACTTCTGGACTCGATGAAGAATAAAAATTCACTATCCCGAGGCGCATGCTGGCCTTGTTTATAAGCACAATCTCCCACCATGGTCTCAGCAGTGGAAAAATACAGATACGTACGGTCTGAGAAAAGCAAACTTACGGGTTCCAAGAGCGTCGGCAAACTCACTCAAATGGGAGTACAAAACATCCTATAGCTTCGCGATACTACGCCTATGATCATCGTTGAACACCTGCAAGCGATGACTTCATCACTTCTCCCCTGTTTCCGGCGTTTTACAACTCTAACCTATTGTTTGCTCTCGCTCGCTAGCCACAGATGTTCAACCTTCTCCAAACTAAACCAGTAAACAACAAACGGTAACAGTGGCTCTCAACATTTCTCGACACGGACCGACGTATATGAATCAACGCATTAAACAAATATACAAATCATACAAAAAAAGATATCAATTAATTATAGAAACAAAGAGATAAATAAATAACTGCAAAACAAAAAGATAAATTAACAATTACATGATATGCGGACGCTACACATAAGATTTATAGATTCAATAAATTATTTGCCAATGTCAATGTCTAAATTAACGAAAGCTATGGATTTACCACCATCTATAAAGAAGGGTTACTTCCCACATTTTTTTAACACTGTACAAAATGAAAATTATATTAGTCCATTACCAGCTATTGAATATTATGGGGCAGACTCGATGAATTCATCAGATCGTCAAAATTTTTTAGATTGGCATAATAAACAAATTCATGAAAATTTCCTATTTAATATGCAAAAAGAAATTGTAGATTATTGTATTTCGGACGTCGACATTTTACGTAGAGCTTGTACAAAATTTAGATTTACTTTTTTAAAAGACAGTAACATTTGTCTTTTCACAAGTGCTATAACCATTGCATCCGCCTGTAACCGTGTATTTAGAAGAATTTTTTTCAAACCTGACACTATTAGTATTATACCTCGACGTGATAACCAGTCTAAAATAGCTCTACAATGGTTACTTTACGAGCAATATGAGAGAGATATCAAAATTAGTCACGCTGAAATTATTTTGGAAAATAAATTTAAAGTAGACGGCTATTATGCACCATCTAAATTAGTTTTTGAGTTCTATGGTTGTTTTTGGCATGGTAATGACTTGTGTTTCCGCGTTAACAGAGATAAAAAAATTACATTTTTATTCAAAAGAAACTTTGAATTCACGGTTAGAGAGTACGCGAAAAGAAGCCTATAAATTGAGGCAGTATGGTTATAATGTTATTGAAATGTGGGAATGTGAATTTCACAAAATTTTAAAAGGAGATGCAGGTTTGCAGAAACAATAAAACGAAATTTGTTTGTTATCAAAATACTTCAATATATTATAAAGTAGAGGGCGAAGAAAAAATTAAATTTGTTGATGTTTGCTCGCTGTAAAAATTCACAGATTTAAAATTTTGATGCATCAAAAAAATTAAATATTGACAGTTCCGAAGTACCTGAATCTCTAAAAATTTATTCAACTAATATAAGAACCCCATCAGATCATAAAGTTATTATCGAAACTGTAAAGAAATATTACAAAATTAATTTTATGAAAAGAAAACTAATTAGAAATTTTGATTCTCTACCTTATGGGTTTAAAAGACAAAGAAAAAATTAAATTGTAGAAAAATAAATTGCATCCAGGTAAATAGATAAATAATGTAAAAAAATAATTTTTGTTTGTAAGATTATTATTTCTTATTTTTATGATTTAAGAAATTAAAATAATTTGTACCTTGGTAAACAGATAAATAATATATATATATATATATATATATATATATGTGTGTGTGTGTGTGTGTGTGTGTAATAAAAATAATTTATCTTATTTTGTTTTTTCATCAGATACAAAGTTATATGATTTTTAAACTGATACTTGTACTTTATTTATTTATTGTTTTCTCCTATTTCTAAACAGGAAAGAAGGTGCAGACAATTAAAAAATACACTAATAAGTTTGAAAATTTATTTTATAACATGTACAAATTGTGATTTAAGAAATAAAAAATTGTTTATATAAATAACTGAGTACTATTAAAATATTGACAAAACATATATCTAACGAACTGGACATTTTCATGTTTGTTATTTATACTGAACAATTTTATAAAATCATTATTGGTGTAACAATTAATTCTAAACAATAAATATACTAAGCAATAATAACCACACACTGACGATGTATAATCCTGTAATCCTGTAGTGTTGAACGTCTATTTTTTTGTATTTCTTCTTAGGAAATTCAGATGTGTTTTCACAAGGGGTGGACTACCGAAACTATCAATATATGTTCCATTTCCTTCACAGTCTATAAAAATTGCGATCCAGTGTGTTCCAGGCAAAGTGTCTGGATCCGTGTTTCCAATAAGAGTACATGGAAAATTAACATGACTGGGTAACGTATTTGCAGTATAGACTCCATAATGACATGAACTTTTAAAGTATTTTCTAAATATATTTTGAGTAAATGCAGCATTCATTTCTATTGAACTCTATGAACGCCGTTGTCTTACTAATTCGGTTTTTCAAAATTGTAGGAATTTATAAGGAATTATTAAAATGAACCAGTGTATTAACATTTTAAATAAGTTTATTAAAGAATCGTAAATACAAAATATATTTAATTACCATAATCTACAATTACATTTCTATTTTTATCAATTTCAATAATATTATCTAATTCCGCATAACTAACACAATTTACTGTCTCTGTTAAGGAAGATTCAAAACCCACTTCGATTCGCAGCGACCCGTGACGAGTCTGGTTCCAATTGTACATCGAATTTGCTGAGAGGTCAGGAGTTAGGTCAAAAGCTGCTGGACAATAACCATTTGCATAACCATTTCTGTCTATTTCATTACCGGTATTTCCAAAATGTATGCCTGTTCCGGAGAATAATGTACTGTATATCTGAATGTATGATTTTCGCTCACTAAATGAAGGTTGGAGCGGTTTCGACGGCATTTGTTGTCCATTTATACATAGTGACAAGTAATTTAATTTAAAATTTTCAAAGTTAAAAGGGTTAGATTTGTAATCACCGTTAAAAGCTTTGTTGGTTACAAATCCAATTATGCATCTTTTAGGAAGTTGGCCTAAGAAAATATCAATAGATTTTTCTTGAACTCCTACAGGTATGGTAACTGCTTTTACTTTGGCTCTGGTAACGGGATACTTGGCAGTAGACATTTCCAAAGCTTTATTATGTGCTAGTAAAATACTTGGATTTAATTTCACTCGACGAACAAGTAATGTAGCTTCATTAATTTGTACTTTGTAGTTTGAGTCAGTTGCTACCAAATTAAAATTATCTCTCGACCGGACAAGTCTAACTCTCATTTCAATGCCGTTAAGTAAAAATTTTTCTTGATTGAATATATCAGCGTGATCATGTCAACATTTTTACTCTACTCTGTAAATTTTTGTCGTCTATTACATCCTGGATTGGCAGCTACGTCTGTATAATTCATTTTGCCGGCATTATCAGAATACCATAAACTTGAAGTAAGGTGGGATTTTTTTAGCATCTTTCCCATAATTTAATAAAGATATGATCTGTAGGCGTAAGTATTATTAGGAGGAGACACAAGTTTTTGATTTAAATATATGTTACCTTTACTAAAAATCGAATGGAGCTAATTATTAACAGGTGCTACATTATCGTCGTCACCCAAAGTAGAATTATCCAATTTGATAATTTTTGCATTTATATAAATCATGGTTTGAGATAAATCAAGATAATCTTCCCCCCGGTCTGGAATAACAAATTCGAGGGGCCCATCTTCAGTAATGGAAGACAAGGGTTTGTAATTTACCCATTGGCCGCTTTCAATACTAGTCTGTGTAGGAGGTAAACTAAATAAATCTAATTCCGTTTTCACACATTCACAATACTGAGCATGTAAGAATGCCATTTTTTAATCAAAGATGTCAGAGTGTTTAGAACGTTTTCTTTTGTTCTTTACGGTAGCACGTAAAGTTTCGAAATGAGTAGGTTTCTTAAACCAAACGCTTCTTTTTATAGCAACCAGATCCCTTCATAATTTTTTCAATTTTATCTTCGGCTTTACGTTTCAAATTAACTCCTGCCTGTGTAAGTCGCTTCTTGAACGATTCTTTAACAGGCTGGTTTGCACTGAGATCACCAAGAAAATTAATTCCTGTGGTAAGTGCTTCTTTACCAATGGGGTCCTATACCATAGTCATATTTTAACTATCTTAAATAAGAAGACGAAAATATACATAAATTAATGAGTATTAGTGAAAAAAATTTCTTTAAATATTGACTAGGTCACAAACTACAAGCGATTGAAGCTGATTACTAATTGGGTATGACGCGTTAGGTACTAAGAATTTGATTGGTCGCCTGATTTTAAAAAGGAGATTCGCGCGTCTGCAGCGGTCACCTTTAAGAAAATATGAAATGTCAACCTAACCTAACAAAATATTTAACAATTTTGTCTTTGATGAATTTATTTAATTATAACATCTAGTAATATTAACAATAATAATATATTTATAATTAAATACTTTTGTAATATTAATTAAATTAATAATAATATTAATTAAATTAATATTGAAACTTTAAAACAGGCAAACAATAGCGCCATCCGTTGTCATACTTTATGTAATAATATTGTCAAACTGTTTCAATGTTCTATAATTTATTATGAAAAAAATGCTTATTATTTATGTTATTTATACTTAATAATAATTTCTTCATGAATATAACGTATAAGTTTTTATATAAAAACATTTCAGCTATGCAAACATGAAAAAAAAAATGTTCCCTCTATAATTAAAAGTTTGTCTTATTGTTTGCCGATCACTGGTTAGTACCTGCTACGTCACGCACCAAATTCTTAAACTTTAAAAATTCATAACTCGCTTATTACGTAAAATTTTTAAGTCGCGTTTACACTAAAATTCTTATTTTATCCTGTTCTTACAGAAAAAAAATAAAAGAAAAATGGTATAGGACCCATTGTCCCTACACCTTTCTTTATTAGCGGTAAAATATTTCTAAACAAACCGCTAAAGAAACTTCCTATATCATGTCTCCTCTGAAACTGGTTACCCCTATAAACTCTTCCAATTGCACTTCCAGCCTGAAAATTGTAATATTCTTGGTATGGACAAGCTTTCATGCTGATGTTCGTCGAAAATGAAGTTTAACACAAAACGTTCCAAATTGAAATTGGGTTAGATGACCATCGTTAGTCCTTATATCTATATTTGAAAATTCTCTTCTCAAAACAGGAATGTAATGTGGTTGCGTGTATGATATAATTTCATTAGATCCAAAATATATATATTTTAGTTTTAACATGTACAATTCTTAACAATTGACTGATAATATCACCAACTATCTGGGGCTCAATAATGTCACAATATATGTATAATTGTGCTGGAACACCCAGTATTAAATTAGGTAAATTGATTTCGGTTCTCTGCTCACAAATGTCAGTAAAAGGGGGGGAACCAAGTTGTAGTGCTAGTCGAGGAGATAATTTCAGAGAGCAGACATCACCATGATTGAATTCTACTTCAACACGTCTTCCTATTGCATCATAAGAAAATTTCACATATTTACAAATATCTTCATTCAAATTCATTTCATGCAATAAGTTTTCAATAGTTTCATAATATTTTGTAGGAATTTTTGCATGCACAACATTTACTATTACATCTGCTGCTTCTGCAGTTTCTAACATAAGTGTAACTTTATTTTCTCTTTCATTGACATTGTAGATTGAACAGGGATAAATAATTTCTAATAATGCCACTTCCCAAGAGCCATTTAATTTTATATTTTGAGACAGTTGTGTTATACAGGGTGTTCATTTTAAATGTGCCACCATTGCTATCTCGAGAACTATAAGAGCTACAAAAACGGTTAAATGGGCAAACAATTTCTATTATACAAGACAAATTTAGAGAACAGAAAAAAAATTTTTTTCGACCAGTGGTTCTCAAAATACGGGACTCAACTTTTTTATTTTAAATGTGAACATATTTTTTTTATTTGCTTATTCGATAGAGAATTTAATTTTGAATTCAATGATATAATATTATCATATCCTCACATAACGATTTTTTTGAGTAAAATAGATATAAAATTTTAAATTAATTTGATTAAAATATGATATTACTAAGAGTGCCATGAATGGAAAAACTGAATACAAGTAATTTTTTAACCTGGAATTAGAGTGCTCTGAATGAAATAAGTGAATATTTTGTTTTGTTAAGTGATCATAACTGTCAAGTGAAGATCAAAATCTTTTAATTTAATTTTAAAAATGTATAATTTTACTCACATTGAAAAAGTTGAGATGTTTGAAACATACATTTTATCAAGAAAAAATTCGCGAGCTGCAGTTAATATGTATAGGGAACGATATCCTGAAAGAGTAGTACCGTCGCGGAAATATTTCCGAAAACTTGACCTAATATTACGTGGAAATACTACTGCATTTATACATAAACCCAGAAGACCGGTGGATGAAAACAATGAAATAAATGTTTTGGCATATTTTGAAGCCAATCCAAGAGCTTCTGTACGAATGGCCTCTGATGAATGCAGATTAAGTGTAGGGACGGTGCATAAAATTTTAAAACGACACAAATATAAGCCATACAAATTCTATAAAGTTCAATACTTGCAACCTGGTGATTATGACCGCAGACTTGAATTTTGCCATTTAATCATTAATGAAGGAATTGATATTTTAAAATGTGTTATTTGGACGGATGAAGCAAATTTTTCCAATAATGGAATGTTTAATGTAAAAAATAAACATTATTGGAGTTCCGAGAATCCTATTATGGTACGTGAAAGAAGTTTTCAAAGAAAATTTAATATAAATGTATGGTGTGCAATTTTGCACGATACAGTGTTTTTCCACATGTATGAAGGTACTCTAACTGGAGATCGTTCCTTAGAATTTTTAAGAAACAGACTTGATGATATATTGGATGATCTGCCATTAAATGTCGTTAGAAATCTACACTTTCAACAGGATGGAACACCAGCCCATAATTCTCGTCAAGTAACCGCGTACCTGAATGAAACATTTCCAAATCAATGGATTGGTACCAAAGGACCCATTACATGGCCTGCAAGATCACCCGATTTAAACCCTTTAGACTTTTTCTTATGGGGGTATTTAAAAGATCAAGTCTACGATACTGTGCATCAGAATCTACAACAATTAAAAAACAGCATTGAAAATATTTTGAACAATATTGACGGAAGAAAATTAAGATTAGTTAGAAATAGTTTATTTCATAGAGTACAGTTATGTATAAATGAAAATGGAGGCAATTTTGAACAGTAATTATAAATTTTTAGGAGTTTATTTTATTTTTGTAAATATTTCTTCATTATAATTAAATATTAAAATAAAAATTATAACAGTTTTTTTCATTCATTATACTTTTATTAACGTATTTCTATCATGGCACTCTAACTATGCATAAAAAACACATGTACATATTCAGTTTTTCCATTCATTGCACTCTTAGTAATATCATATTTTAATCAAATTAATTTAAAACTTTATATCTATTTTACTCAAAAAAATCGTTATGTAAGGATAAGATATTATATCATTGAATTCAGAATTAAATTCTCTATCGAATAAGCAAATAATAAAAATATATTCACATTTAAAATAAAAAAGTTGAGTCCCGTATTTTGAGAACCACTGGTCGAAAAAAAAATTTTTTCTGTTCTCTAAATTTGTCTTGTATAATAGAAATTGTTTGCCCATTTAACCGTTTTTATAGCTCTTATAGTTCTCGAGATAGCAATGGTGGCCCATTTAAAATGAATATCCTGTATAACCGGTGGTTTTGTTACCAGGAAAATACTCGGTTTTGTAGAAAGTGCCCTCTATAACTTCATTATTTAAGTCTTTTAATTTATAAACTGTAGGAATCTTTTATACTAAATAATTTAATTCACTATATATATATTATTTATAAAATAAGGTCATTTGAAAAAAGTTAAATTCATAAACATACATTATGGTAATAGGCTGTTATTCCATAGTAGTTTAAAAGATCTAAAACATTATATTTAAAAATTAAATTTTTTGAAGGTTCATGTCCGTGATTCATGTACATTTCCAAAGTGTTGCCAAACATCCCATAAATAACTAAGTAAAAAACAAATATTCCAATGTCAGGAATTTCAAAGCCCCATCGTCTTTTGTTTTTTGTTTAAAGTTGTCAGAACCATGTCGTGTTTGGTATCAAATGAAAGGTAATGTCAAGGGCTGTCATGCAGAAATGTCAAAAATTTGACAGCTCGATTGGCTTTTGTTTTTTGCTTAAAGTTGTCAGAACCATGTCGTGTTTGGTATCAAATGAAAGGTAACGTCAAGGGCTATCATGCAGAAATGTCAAAAATTTGACAGCTCGATCGGCTTATGTTTTTTGCTTTAAAGTTGTTAGTATCACGTCGAGTTTGGTATCAAATGAGAGGTATCGTCAAGGGCTGTCTTGCAGGAATGTCAAAAATTTGATAGCTCGATCGGCTTTTGTTTTTTGCTTAAAGTTGTCAAAACCATGTCGTGTTTGGTATCAAATGAGAGGTAACGTCAAGGGCTGTCATGCAGAAATGTCAAAAATTTGACAGCTCGATCGGCTTTTGTTTTTTGTTTAAAGTTAATAGAACCATGTCGTGTTTGGTATCAAATGATAGGTAACGTCAAGGGCTGCCATGCAGTAATGTTAAAAATTTGACAGCTCGCTCGGCTTTTGTTTTTTGCATAAAGTTGTTAGAACCATGTCGTGTTTGGTATCAAATGAGAGGGTTCGTCAAGGGCTGCTATGCAGAAATGTCAAAAATTTGACCGCTCCATCGGCTTTTGTTTTATGCTTTAAAGTTGTTAGAATCATGTCGAGTCTGGTATCAAATAAGAGGTATCGTCAAGGGCTGTCTTGCAGAAATGTCAAAAATTTGACAACCCGATCTGCTTTCGTTTTTTGCTTAAAGTTGTCAAAACCATGTCGTGTTTGGTATCAAATAAGAGGGTTCGTCAAGGGCTGCTATGCAGAAATGTCAAAAATTTGACAGCTCGATCGGCTTTTGTTTTTTGCTAAAAATTGTCAGAACCATGTCGTGTTTGGCATCAAATGAGAGGGTTCGTCAAGGGCTGCTATGCAAAAATGTCAAAAATTTGACAGCTCCATCGGCTTTTGTTTTTTGCTATAAAGTTGTTAGAATCATGTCGAGTTTGGTATCAAATGAGAGGTTTCGTCAAGGGCTGTCTTGCAGAAATGTCAAAAATTTGACAACTCGATCTGCTTTCGTTTTTTGCTTAAAGTTGTCAAAACCATGTCGTGTTTGGTATCAAATGAGAGAGTTCGTCAAGGGCTGCTATGCAGAAATGTCAAAAATTTGACAGCTCCATCGCCTATTGTTTTATGCTTTAAAGTTGTTAGAATCATGTCGAGTTTGGTATCAAATGAGAGGTATCGTCAAGGGCTGTCTTGCAGAAATGTCAAAAATTTGACAACTCGATCTGCTTTCGTTTTTTGCTTAAAGTTGTCAAAACCATGTCGTGTTTGGTATCAAATGAGAGGGTTCGTCAAGGGCTGCTATGCTGAAATGTCAAAAATTTGACAGCTCGATCGGCTTTTGTTTTTTTGCTAAAAATTGTCAGAACCATGTCGTGTTTTGTATCAAATGAGAGGGTTCGTCAAGGGCTGCTATGCAGAAATGTCAAAAATTTGACAGCTCCATCGGCTTTTGTTTTCTGCTTTAAAGTTGTCAAAACCATGTCGTGTTTGGTATCAAATGAGAGGTAACGTCAAGGGCTGTCATGCAGAAATGTCAAAAATTTGACAGCTCGATCGGCTTATGTTTTTTGCTTTAAAGTTGTTAGAATCACGTCGAGTTTGGTATCAAATGAGAGGTATCGTCAAGGGCTGTCTTGCAGGAATGTCAAAAATTTGATAGCTCGATCGGCTTTTGTTTTTTGCTTAAAGTTGTCAAAACCATGTCGTGTTTGGTATCAAATGAGAGGTAACGTCAAGGGCTGTCATGCAGAAATGTCAAAAATTTGACAGCTCGATCGGCTTTTGTTTTTTGTTTAAAGTTAATAGAACCATGTCGTGTTTGGTATCAAATGATAGGTAACGTCAAGGGCTGCCATGCAGTAATGTTAAAAATTTGACAGCTCGCTCGGCTTTTGTTTTTTGCATAAAGTTGTTAGAACCATGTCGTGTTTGGTATCAAATGAGAGGGTTCGTCAAGGGCTGCTATGCAGAAATGTCAAAAATTTGACAGCTCCATCGGCTTTTGTTTTATGCTTTAAAGTTGTTAGAATCATGTCGAGTCTGGTATCAAATGAGAGGTATCGTCAAGGGCTGTCTTGCAGAAATGTCAAAAATTTGACAACTCGATCTGCTTTCGTTTTTTGCTTAAAGTTGTCAAAACCATGTCGTGTT
The DNA here is from genome assembly GCA_943142095.1 of Ophonus ardosiacus. NCBI lineage: Eukaryota > Metazoa > Arthropoda > Insecta > Coleoptera > Carabidae > Ophonus > Ophonus ardosiacus. Next base: position 37,105,801 of record OW964824.1, on the reverse strand, counting down.
TGGTATCAAATAAGAGGGTTCGTCAAGGGCTGCTATGCAGAAATGTCAAAAATTTGACAGCTCGATCGGCTTTTGTTTTTTGCTAAAAATTGTCAGAACCATGTCGTGTTTGGTATCAAATGAGAGGGTTCGTCAAGGGCTGCTATGCAAAAATGTCAAAAATTTGACAGCTCAATCGGCTTTTGTTTTTTGCTATAAAGTTGTTAGAATCATGTCGAGTTTGGTATTAAATGAGAGGTATCGTCAAGGGCTGTCTTGCAGAAATGTCAAAAATTTGACAACTCGATCTGCTTTCGTTTTTTGCTTAAAGTTGTCAAAACCATGTCGTGTTTGGTATCAAATGAGAGAGTTCGTCAAGGGCTGCTATGCAGAAATGTCAAAAATTTGACAGCTCCATCGGCTATTGTTTTATGCTTTAAAGTTGTTAGAATCATGTCGAGTTTGGTATCAAATGAGAGGTATCGTCAAGGGCTGTCTTGCAGAAATGTCAAAAATTTGACAACTCGATCTGCTTTCGTTTTTTGCTTAAAGTTGTCAAAACCATGTCGTGTTTGGTATCAAATGAGAGGGTTCGTCAAGGGCTGCTATGCTGAAATGTCAAAAATTTGACAGCTCGATCGGCTTTTGTTTTTTTGCTAAAAATTGTCAGAAACATGTCGTGTTTTGTATCAAATGAGAGGGTTCGTCAAGGGCTGCTATGCAGAAATGTCAAAAATTTGACAGCTCCATCGGCTTTTGTTTTTTGCTTTAAAGTTGTTAGAATCATGTCGAGTTTGGTATCAAATGAGAGGTATCGTCAAGGGCTGTCTTGTAGAAATGTCAAAAATTTGACAACTCGATCTGCTTTCGTTTTTTGCTTAAAGTTGTCAAAACCATGTCGTGTTTGGTATCAAATGAGAGGGTTCGTCAAGGGCTGCTATGCAGAAATGTCAAAAATATGACAGCTCGATCGGCTTTTGTTTTTTGCTAAAAATTGTCAGAACCATGTTGTGTTTAGTAGCAAATGAAAGGTAAAGTCAAGGGCTGTCATGAAGAAATGTCAAAAATTTGACAGCTCGATCGGCTTATGTTTTTTGCTTAAAGTTGTCAGAACCATGTCGTGTTTGGTATCAAATGAAAGGTAACGTCAAGGGCTGTCATGCAGAAATGTCAAAACAGGTTGCGTGGGTAGTTTTAGTGGGCATTTTGGGTGGGCAGGTTGCGTGGGCATTTTGGGTGGGCATTTTGGGTAGGCAGGTTCCGTGGGCATTTTGGGTGGGCAGGTTTCGTGGGCATTTTGAGTGGGCAGGTTGCGTGGGCCGTTTGGGTGGGCAGGTTGCGTGGGCCGTTTGGGTGAACATATTGCGTGTGCAGGTTGCGTCAGCAGTTTGGGTGGGCAGGTTGCGTGGGCTGTTTGGGTGAAAAAATATTTTGAAAGACTCATAGCTTTAGCACTTTACGTTTAAATTGTTTCTAGACGGACTGGACGTACGTAATACTATCGAAAAACACTATCGGCGGAGCTCTAGGGAATACTCGGGGTAGCCGAGTTTTCGCTAGTTCTATTACTAACTGCATATATTTTAAATAATTCCTCACTCCAATTAGACTCGTATCCCTTTTCAAACAAATTTTTGTATTTGGATATACGTACTGTCTCTAATTTTCAATTTTCTCTGATTATCTTCCATTTTTTGATTCATATTATGCTGATTTCTCCATATGTCTAATATATTACAATCATATACTTCATAAGGGGCCATTTTTTTTTAACGATGTTTTGTTTTATTATAAGCAGTGACCAAATTTTGTAATACATCAACGTATCTATATGTATTTTTATAAGTAAAATAGCGATAGATTTTTGTTTTCAACGTTCTATTGAATCTTTCAACAAGACAAGCTTTTACATCGGGATTATTCGTCACTTAGAATTTAACATTATTTTCCTTTAAAAATGAACGAACTAATTTTGCAATTAATTCTGATCCTTTATCTGTCTGTAAATAAATTGGTTTTCTCTCTTTAAATATATTTTCAAATGCCTGTATCACTGAACATGGCTTTTTATCTTTTAAGGGGACAGTCCAAGCGTTTCTACTGAAAACATCGATTACGGTTAAAATTTACTTATAATTATCATTATATCGGCTTAACTTTCGCATATCATTTAAATCCGCTTGAAAAAGATCATTTAAATTTGAAACATTATATTTATTTCGTGCAAAATGTTTTAGCACTGGTTTATGCAACGTATATGCATCCTGTGAGCTGATCCATTTTTTTAATATCTTTTGCTCCATATTTACCTTTTATAGAATTTATAAGATTATTTACCCCCGAAAAACCTGCCGGATTTGATACATCGAAATAAATTTCAGATAAACTTTTATCCATTTTACCACGTAAACCGCTTCCATTCAGTTTTTTTAACTTTTTCTTTTTCAAACGAATCATCTTTATATTTTCTTTTATTTTTCGTAGGAGTCTGAATAACTGATTCAGGAGTAAAAAGTTTTTTCTTCGAGGATTATTTATTAATTTAATTGGAATATTTATTTCCATTAATGCATCTAGAAACTGTTCCCAACCCGTAGGATTACTACGTTTTTGACATCTTACAATATCCGCAACTAAATCTGGTATATTTAAATTTGGAATTTGTTGTCCGTGTATTGAAACTAGACCCCTATTGTTCCATGTAACTGCCAGTCTAGTATTAATTTTTCAACTATTACATGAGCTTTTTCTTGATGCGATTTTGGAATAAGATTTATTATGTTTTTGATATCGTCTTTCTTGTCTATATATATATATATATATATATATATATATATATATAAATAAAAACTAGAAAAATATTGTTCGTAGGGTAATCGCTCAATAGCAGCTGTAGACACGTGTTTCGCTCTTATTAGAGCTCATCAGTACAGCATAGCTAGTTAATAGATGGACATTAACTAGAGATAAATAATTAGAAAACCGACAAATTGTAACAGCACTATATATGTATATTTTTATATATATATATATATATATATATATATATATATATATATATATTCATTATGACTCTCTTATATCGGGAGCAGCGTCTTTCTTCTCTAATTTTGAATCAGAAGTAATTTCACGCTCGATAGGTATTTTTATAGGTTCTCTATTTTGATTTTGAAAGTATAAATATCTCTGTAATATTTCTTGATACTTTATCCATTTTTCATATTCTGAAAATTCTAAACTTAGAAAATTTTTCATGTCTTTATCCATTTGACTAGTTACAGTTTCTTTTACACTAATATTACTATGTAAACTATTTAAATTTTTGGGTGATATTAATACCATTTTTCTAGCATGTTCCATTTTAATTTTTAAATAAACTACTTAAAACACAGGTTAGGTTAGGTTAGGTTAAACTACTTAAAACACAGGTTAACAAAGGTGCTAATAAGAAAGGTAGAAATGCTCCTCCTGATTGTACTAACACACGTCTTTTAGTTTTCCAATTGTCTCCACGTTTTGTAAGTTTCCTTAAAATGTTTTTGTGTCTTACAGGTGAAGCTTGTTGATTTCGACTGAGAGGAATCGTACCATGTATAACGTTATAAACACATTCACAAATATATTTAATAGAGTTACAATCAGCGTATTTTAATAACGCTAATCTATCTTTTGGTTTCAATCTATGCAGTGCACGCAGATATTCTGCGATGTTTATTACAGCTTTGCTCATTGCTGTGAAATAATTGTAGGCATGTGTTTGCAGTTGTATTTATACTTATTTTTACGAGTAGGTAATACACACATGTAAACCCGTCATGTGACGTACGATAACGTAGCCAATCAGGTGTGTTTTGTTCCAGATCAAATATTAAGTAACCGTGTGGTTCTGATGTTGCGTCACTGTAAGCTTCTTGTATAAATTTGACATTTTCTGGAAATATTTGCCGTGACAGATGTAACATCTGTGCTCTGTCTCGAGGATTTTTAAAATAAACTATATAATTAGCATTGAGGGATGTCTCGTTGCCCTTTTCCTTGATGAAACAAATTTTGAGTGAGAAAAAACAGACAGATATTTATGGTGAGACCATTTTGTAAATATGTCCACAACTCTTTGATCTGCTTCAGACATCAGATCATCAATTATAATTAAATGAGGATCATTTTCGTTTATGTTCTCGATATCAGGTAAACCTTCGACAAAGGTTACTCCTTTTATTGTACTAAATAATTTTTGCCATACTCCATAATGCTAAGATATTTTCCCGAAACTTGTATCACACATATCGATAATATTCGTAAAAAAATTCTTAACAAAGTAAGATTTTCCACTGCCTGAGGGGCCTGCTATTATTGCCGAAAATGGGTGTTGAAATTTATAAGACATGTTGTCGGTAAGGAGTATGAAATTATACTAGAATATCATAAATTTATACATCATATTTATTTATACAGCCATACACATTCAAATATTTCATATTTCACCAAATTCTAATAATCTAACTTGTTTACCGATACCATAATCTGTAGTTCCTGTATATATTATACTCCACTTATATGAGTTTTAAATACCAGATTTGAGAAATTTTGTATTATATTTTAATAGACTTTAGGGAAAAATCGTCACACACACATTCTTATAAAAATCAGCATCAACTTCTAGGTGCTGTAAAATGCAATCTTTGTAAATTCTTCGCCGTACATGATTCATTTCATAAATGTGTAGTGCTGCAAAAACAGAAAAAAATTAAATGAGATCATCATGTACATCTATCTTTTATATGTGATGGAAAATATATTATTTTTACAAACTTTAAGCTTAACACGGTTTCATTACTAATTTTAACACGTTGACTGCCAACCACGAGATAACTCATAGATTGCGTTCTTTGCTGGGACGCCGACTACGAGTTATCTCGTACTGTGTCTACTTGCCATATTCGTGCAACTACGATTAAACTCTTAATATATCAGTGCTAATATGGATAGATGGCTTATGGGAAGAGAACAAAAAATCATTGCTGGCTTACATGAACAGAAAATTTATTAATAAATAAACAGAAAATATAATTATAAATAAATCTTCCACTCTTCACAGATCGGACAAAAATAATGCGTTTCTCGGCGTTTTTTTTTTTTTTTTTTTTGGGTACATATACGACATGGCTTTTTCGGTAGGTGTGACAAACTCTCTAAATAATGGAGCTCTTGCAATCTAATTTTTTTCGTAACTGGTTGAATATCTTCTTCAATCAACGCGACGATGAATTCTCTAAACTTTATCAGTTTTATTTTAGAAGAAGTTACAGTTAAATTTTGTGCGCATTTGTATATATATATATATATAATATGTAGTAAAACTTTTTTGGGACATCTAATAGTCTGTCTTAGAGATGTGTAGTACGACAGCATGTGATCTGATCGGTCAATGCCAGACCTTTCTTTATTGTAATCTCGAATTGTATTCGGTTTCATAGAAAGTTTTCCATTGCGATTGGACTTCTCTACCATTTCAACAACATGTATGTTCGAAATGGTAAGGACATCTCGTTCGTCTTCCATTTGCATACAGTAACAGGACCATTTTGCTGCCAAATGCACTCCCCTTTTTTCAGTTTACGATTTACCATATCTCTTCGGTTTCCCTTTCTGTTATTTCGTTTTACATCTCTGATTCAGCTTTAGCGAAGCGACAGGTCTAAGCGTGTCTGTGTACGAATTAACTCGTAGTTGGCTTCTGCGAAGAGATTTCTGTTACATAAGCCAACTACGAGATAATTCGTAAGACCTTTTTTTTAAAAAAAACATTTTCTGTGTTTTTTGATGATAACTATGTACTATAATTAGAGTTTTTAATTATATAATATGATTAAATGAAATTGGCTTTTTAGACCGGAATTCTGAAAATTGCAGTGGCAGTCAACGTGTTAATGTAATTGCTTCCTGTCAGTGACATTTGTTTAAATATGTCAAAATTGTTATTAAAATTATGTTTTTGTTTGACGCATACGCAAGACGATATATGAAAATAAATTATATTATATTCATATTTAAAGTTATTTAGAGTTATTTGCTAAATGTTATTATCGTAGAATTGAATATTGTACCATTATATTCAATTTTAATTAGTAAAAGTTGCTAAAAAATTATATTCAATGAATTTTTTACAAGAAAAACTATTATAAGCTTATATAAATGATACATCCGGTTATCCGATATGCACTAAAAACTAAAGAACTCTTCCCACATTAGTATAGAATAGGTATACAAAATTTCAAATTTTTCTGATTGATAATATTTGAATAATAAGATCCACACACACACACGCACACACACGCACGCACACACACGCGCACACGCACGCGCGCACTCTCACACGCACACACATGCACGCTCACGCACAAACACGCACGCACACGCACACACACATTCCTGCAGACATACATTCCTGCAGACATCATTGTAAAAATGTTAAAATCGGATTCTGGGGACATCAGAACGTGGTTATTCACTAAAATATCTAAACTTTCAGCACGATTCCTATACCTCCCTTACCTAGGGTAGCGGGAGGTAAAAATAATTGAGATCATCCCATATTCTACCGGCTAGAGGGATGATTTTTCAAAAACGCTAAACACTATTTCTTACCAAAAGAATTTCGAAAAAGCGACATGAAGTAATTCCGGCCAGGTCATGAACTAATTCATTTTTGCTTATAAAATTAAACAAGAGAGGGCGATTGAATGGTTCTGGGCTGTACTTAGGTTCGTGCATGAGATAAGAGAATCAATGTAAACAGACAGATAGAGATTCTTTGGGTCAAAATTTCCCCAGGGCCTGGGTACGCCTGGGGTTTTATGACTGGTAAATAAAAGCTTATATATATATATATATATATATATATATATATATATATATAACACAGCATCAGCAAACCATTTATTTTTGTAGCATTTCACTTTCAATGAATGATTTCTAGATATGTACGACAATTTTCCTTTTTAGATTTGTATACAGTCAAGATTACTGCCCGGTTTCATAAATATTAAACTCATTGCTAAATTTAACAACATTTTAAATTTTAACATTATGTCAAATTAAACAAATAATAAATATTATTAGTATATATAATTAAATTGCATTGGTGTATTTTATGCATACTCAATACATATTTAATTTAAAATGTACTTACACACAATTTATTTAATTTCTACAATCTACTAACATTTTTAAATTTGGCATATGTCAAAATTTAACACGGTGTTATATTTAACAACACTTTTTTACATGTGTGACCTTCTTGGAAAGAGCTGATTAGATATTGGTAGCAATGAGGTCATGCACGACTTTTTTTTTATAATTTTAATCGATAGAGTAGTGAAAAATAATAGACCCGTATTTTTTATTTTTCCTCAAATCGATCTTTAATCATGAAAAAATTGTAATTGAAAATGACATTCTTTAAAATGCGGCTGAAGACCCCCGCTTCGTCCCTTGTCCAATTACGTCACAGAGTGAGAAGCACGGCCATTTTGATTTTCACATTGTCTTAAACGTCAAAGTGACATTTAAAGATAACCTAAAATTTATGAAAGTAAACATGTCGATGGAACGTTGTTTTGTGCCAAAATAAAGAATAAAATAATATTCTGGAATATATTCAATGTATCATATGCGTTTATAACCTCCTACCGTCTAATTCAAAGATTCAAAAGTGAAAGAAACATCTGATGTAACGTAGATAATTTCACGCCAAATGAAAATTATATTTATAAAAATAAATAGAACGATATTATATTAATATAAAATAGCATATTTAGATATGTAATCCTCAATTTATAGTTTATATATATTTTTCTTTTAGAAATTATGTGTCCATATAAAATGTCTGTTTGAAATGAGTCTGAACTTCGTTCGTAACGTTGTGACGACAAAACATGGCTGGTTTTTGCAACTTTTTAAAAATACCATACTTTAAAACGATTTTATACAACAAAAAATATAAATAAAAAATAATTTAATCATACTGATCGATGAATTAGACTATCCTTTTTCGATTTAAACAGAAAAAAGGTACAATTATTTTTTTTTTGCATGACCTCATTGGACAACCGGAAGTAATAGTTTCTTCAAAAAAATCTTCTAAATATTATTTTTGTAAAATTTCTGTTATTACTAATATTAATATTATATCTTCCATGGAGTTAAAGAAAGAGACATAAATATATAAAATAATAAGTTGTTAATAAATCTCACAGCCCATGGAAAACAAGTGGAAAAATTAAAAAGATACATATATTACATATACCCTTCAGAAATACTGCCAATCTCAAGAATGAATTGGAAAAATCTCGAACATAAGAAGAATAAGAGTGAATAGAATGAATTAAAAAATATAAAAATATATAAAGAAGATATGTGTTTTTGTGTGTATCAGAAATGTCAAATATGTACAATACTTATATAGCCTAATATTGAAATGGCAAGAGGTTTTTTGCTAACCACAACAGATTTTTGTAGTGATAGATATGGAATTGAAAAAAAAAGTACAAAGGAATGCATATCGTTTGAACTGCATTTTGTAAACTGAAAAATCGAAATTCTGTCAGTTTAAACGATATACATTTCTTGTTAATTTTGAAAAAAATATCTTATTGCCGCATGAGCGTATAAAAAAAAGTATATATTATATTCGAGTATTATTTGGAATGATTACTTGCATGATAATTTTTAAGACAATCATGCTATAATTACATTTATATATATACATACATACAAACATACATACATACATACATACATACATACATACATACATATTCGAAATTAATTAAGTTTCTAATATTTTTTTGGTCAACGTTTGGTAAAATTAATAATAGCTATTTATGTAATAAGTTGCGAAATGATAGTGTTTTAGGCCCGCGACGTGAAATTTGTACGCACGAGTTAAGCGAGTGATACAACACGTCAAGTGCGTAAAACACTCATTTCGCAATGTATTACATACAAGATTTTTTATAATAGCGTTTTAAAACAGATTATTTATTCTCAAATATCAACATTTTGAATTTTTCAAAATGAAAAGTAGACAGACATCACGTCTCATCTCATCACGTTCATCTATTCGTTGCTAAATGAAATACATTTAAGCACTAGTGCTTAAAAGTGACATTTTACTCATTAAACTGTCAGTGCTTAAAAGTATTTTATTTAGCAACGAAAATGACAATCAGAAAGTTATTATAAAACGCTAGTATAAAAATAAAATTAAGTAAAAATTGAACTATATCTTCAAACTTATTATCCATAAAGAAGTAATGTTTTCAACTTTTATTTGTTATTAATTAGCGAGAACGTATTTCAGTACATAAGCATGGTTCACCTCTATAATATATTTATATGTAAATTTTAACATTAATTATTGGTTACCAAAAGAAACATTCAACTAGAAGCAAGCAACAATTTTTATTCGAGCAAATTATTTTCCTTTCCATATTCACAATGATGATAGCTTGAAGATGAAAACTATGTTTCAAGTGCCAACTGAGTAAAAACTTTTATTCTTCTAATAGGTCAACATTTTATTCGGGTTTATGACTATACCTGTAATGAAAATATAAACAGGGGAAGTCAGGTAGAAAGATTAAAACTTGAAGGTCAATTTTCAAATATTTAAACTACTTTACCGACAGTACGACACTGTTGACATCTATGATATTAATGTTGAACTAATTCTGAAGATTCTGCCACTGAGAACCGCCGATTTTGGTGTTATTTTTGGTAAAGTTTTTAGCTAATATACAAAATTATCTACTATGAAGATCGCAAATTACTCTATGTTTTTGTGTTTGCTATTTCCTCAATGTGTTTCTGTTTCATAATATCGAGTCTTAAGTCACACTTCAAATATTATCTCTTATATGCGTTGCATTTCTTCAACCAAAATCACTTCACGAAGTAAAGACAATAATATAATTCAATAATTCTTAGTTTTATTGCTTATTCTTCAAACAGAAAACTGAAAAAACCTTTTCAAAAACTATTTTTTTTGCTTATGCAATTTGCACGATATGAACGCCCCCTTAAAAATTGGGATGGAGCCTGGTTCCCAAATTCACGACCAGACACTCCATTCATATTGTATAGTGTGTCTGCTGTAAGCGGGCCACCATTGCTAACTTTCTTATTTGAAGAGATAGAAAGACGATTAAATGGACAAAGTTGGGCGATATTATACGACAAATTTAACGGTGGAAAATACAAAACAATTGAACATCAAATACGCGACTTATTCAACAAAATAACATTTTTTTAAATGGAATGCCATATTGAAAATGATACCATTTAAAAGATTTTTATTATCTGAATATAAAAGTTCATTAGAACAATTGACATTTTATTGATAGATGCTGTCAACAAAATGGAAAAATATACTAATGATGAATTAGTTGATATGCTTTTTGTTTATGCAAAGTGCAATAAAAATTCTGTAGCCAGTGTGCAAAAGTATTTAGAACTATATCCTAATAGACCTCACTCCAATAGAACATATTTTAGGAAAATTGAAATCCGCTTAAGAGAAACCGCTAAATTACGTGAAGAAAAAAGAAAACGTGATCAAGTGACAGAAACGAAGAAAATGTAGAAAATGTTTTGGCGTATACTTACCACAAAATGGAAAATACTGCAGAAATATCATTACGAGAAATTGAAACTAATACTAACGTTAATAAAGATTCGGTAAGAAAAATTTTGAAGAAAAATAAATTCAAACCATATAGATGTCGTAAAATTCATCATTTACAAGATCGTGATTTTGAAAGAAGGCTTGAATTTTGCTAGTGGATATTAAACGAGTATCGTCGGGATTATAGAATTAACCATCAAATATTATGGTTCGATGAATCTTATTTTTCGCAAAATGGCTTCTTTAACAGTAATATTCATTATCGGTGGAGTGATCAAAATCATTTTTGGACCCAACAGACAAGTTTTCAAGGTCACTTCGGTGTTAACGTTTGGTTAGGTGTATTAGATACATATTTGATTGGCCCTTATTTTCTTGAAAGAAGTTTGACTCAAGAAGTATATTTACATTTTCTTCAAGATACTTTCGAGAACTATCTTGATAATATGCCATTAAACGTTGCACGAAATATGAAGTTCTTTCAACAGGATGGTGCTCCAGCACACAATGCGCTAGCAGTGAGGCACTATTTGAATGATAGATTCCCTCAAAAATGGATTGGCACATATGGCCCTGTTCTGTGGCCAGCACGGTCACCTGACCTTACGCCCCTAGATTTTTTTGTCTGGGGTTTTATTAAAGATAAAGTATATCACAGACCAGTGAATACGGTTGATGAATTAAAAAACAGAATTACTGCTGCTTGTGCTCTAATATCAAAAAGGATGTTGACTAAAACAATGAAGTCTGTGATAAAGAGAGCACACATTTGTCGTGAAAGAAATGGTCGGCATTTTGAATATTTTTTTTAAGTTTACTAGTTAATAATTAATTTTGTTATTTGTTTTTGTTCTTTCCATAGCAACACTATTGTATTTGTATCAAAATATGAAATAAAATATTTAAATTTCAACTTGAAATAACTCTTGTTTTTAATTTTAGAGGCATAGTGATAATGAACTTTTATATTCAGATAATAAAAATCTTTTAAATGGTACCATTTGAATATGGCATTCCATTTAAAAAAATGTTATTTTGTTGAATAAGTCGCGTATTTGATGTTCAATTGTTTTGTATTTTCCACCGTTAAATTTGTCGTATAATATCGCCCAACTTTGTCCATTTAATCGTCTTTCTATCTCTTCAAATAAGAAAGTTAGCAATGGTGGCCCGCTTACAGCAGACACACTGTACATATTCCATACAGAAAATTTATTTTAAAAGATTCTATATCTCCAGTAAAATTTTAATACATATTATGTAAATTGCGCTTGCCACTGACTGATTTATGAAATTTAATTTCTTTATATTTTTTTTAATTCTGTATCCATTGAAAATGAATGATAAAATACAATGAAACGATGGCGTGTGCGCGTACACACAAACACACACACACACACACACAAACACACACACACACACCCACACACACACAGAGAGAGAGAGAAAGAGAGAGAAAGAGAGAGAGAGAAAGAGACAGAGAAAGAGAGAGAGAGAGAGAGATTATCATAAAAATAGTAAATTCGTGTACTAGGGACCCCAATATGAGCTCATTCATAAAAACTCACCATCGAATTTTTTGACGAAAGAAAGTAACTTCTTATCTTAAGGTGACGGTAGGTAAAAATAATGTATACCTACAGGTATTTGACCTGGAACTCATCCTTGAACAACAAAGTGCAGCTCTAAATTTTCCAAATTATATCCCCTAAAGTTTACTGCTTTATAATTATCACTTTCTAAGCATGAAATGGGCGACCATATTATCAATTTTGTATCTACCTTATGTTTTATTGGGGAAGCTGATAATATATTCTATAAGCACAAACGTTTTACATACAACTTTTGTGCTTCACATGTGGTCGCTGGGCGTGAAGTTAGCGACCATTTTTAAATTGTCCATATTTTTTGTATAATTGGGGTCGCTGTATTTTCAGTCTTACATTCTGAAAGCACAAACGAAGCACAAACGCTTGAGACATAACTCGTGTTTTATATGTGGTCGCTGGGCGTGAAGTCAGCGACCACTTTTAAATTGTCCATATTTCTTGTATAATTGGGGTCGCTGTATTTGCAGTCATATATTCTGAAAGCAAAAACGAAACACAAACTTTTGATACATAACTCGACGTTTGTGCTTCACATGTGGTCGCTGGGCGTGAAGTCAGCGACCACTTTTAAAATGTTTATTACTTTTTAATCTTTGGGTTCGCTGGTTTTGTTTGTAGATCACAAACAGGCACAAACGAATCAAATACTTCTGGTATATGTTCCATTGTTTATGCTTAACAGTGGTCGCTAACTTCACGGACTCGCTCTCTCGTTATATTCTTTAGTTCTTTATAATTCTACGATTTTTGGTTTTCTACCGCTCTTGAAGTAGCGTAGGATCTTTAGTACTATTTAGTAAGTATTTACTTATTGGGTTTCTTTACTTTTGGTTTATCTAATTAGGTAAATTTTTGTCTTTTGTGTAACGAGATAGCGTGCTGCGCTATTCCACGTGTCACGCCGTTTGGTTTTCTTTAATTTTTGTAATTTAAATTTCTATTACTTTATGCACATCCAAATTGTTTTTATTATATTTTTGGCTATTTTTCTAATTCAAAATTTATATAATTTTTGCTTTTGTTTAGTCACTTAGTATACTAGTAATTCTGTTGTGACGTACGTGCAACCGTGCAACGCGAAATGCGATGACGCAATAGTTACGTAATGCACCCTAGGTGTTAGGTGTGCAGCCGCTAACTTTTAGACAGTGGAGACGGGCAGGGTTAAAATGAAAGAAACATCCCCCAAAAGGGTTGTTAGGGCGCCACGTAATTTTTGACCTCAAAATTACGAAAAGGACAAAGTACATACGAGATAAAAAAAAGCACTGTACCTACCATTACTGTGTTGCCTGAAAACGACAGGATTGAGAAATAAAAAAAGGGGATGAATTAAAACAGAATTTAATAATATGAAATTGAAATATGCAGAAGGCATGAACTGTTTAAATTATAAATATAAATAATAATTATAGCAAATCAATAATGTAATAAGCAAGTACATCTACGCAGTGCGAAGTTGATCAAATTAGTAAGGCGGGCTACATGCCAGTAGACGCACGCGATCGTCACCGAATTACAAGTCCCAACAGTGGGTACAAAACAACAGACTAAAATATCGAAGTAAATAATTGTACAAGAAGTACTGATACATACTAAAAGTGAGCTGAAGGTTCCAATGTACATAAATACACGAGAATTCAAATATTATACTACAATTGAATATTTACTAAGCTTCTAATAAATCCAAAAATACGTAAAACACATTATCTTCATAAACATAACAATTATGAAACGCTAAATAAGTATTTCTATAATGAACGTATGACAATTATTGTCCATTTCAGCAACACAATATCTACAGCTCATCAGTAGGTTCTTCCTCTCAACAATAAACCCAACAAAAAGGAAGAACAATATTATATAAAAAGGTACTTAACTGCAGTGGCGTGTTCGGGGAATTCTGGCGATGAAGTAGGGCAATGATGTCGACGGAAAGGGACTGGCGGCGGCTGGCACATCCAAGAACGTAGGGGTCCCCAACAATGAAGAACGTAAAACGTAGAGCGGCAGATCCTCCGAAGAGATATGACTTCCAGCAAACTAAAAATGATGTTATTTAACATATTTATGTCAATGTATCCCCTGAAGAAGGCACCAGTTTATGGTGCCGAAACGTTGGGTTTAAATTAATAAATACAGAACAAAAACTAAAAAAAAGGTAGTATTTTTCCAATTAATAATATGAGTTCTGAAAGATATTTTAATAATAAATAAACTCTCTTCAAAGAGGAAGGTCAAAATATAATACTAAATCCGAGAAATAGGACTGAAATAGGACTATAGTAGCCTGAAGAAGAGCATAGGTAAGTTAAAGAATAAGAATAAAACATACATTACATGAAATATAGAAACATTGACCACGAATATAACCAAGGCCAAGGAGTAGCTAAGTTGAACCACAAACACAATTTATAAGCGAAAACACAAACAGGAAGAAACATGCAATTGAAAAACACAATCATACACGAAGTACAGACAGTATAGAAAGTAATAAGACTAATAAAACATAGCCAGATTTAGACTAAGAAGGTAAGTAACGTAGAATAGTAAAAAATCTAGCACAAAATATCACGATGCGTTTTTAGACCGTAACACTGTTTAGCGCGCTTTACCTTGCCGCTAAGGCCCTCCCGTGTCTTGAGAAAGACACTTCACTTTTGTTAACTTACATTTTAGTAATATTCTGTTTAACTTTTAGTAGATAAGCCAACCTTTCTTACTACGGCGTTTTGTGTCGCAGTAGACACTGCAAATTTGCTTTTATTGCATGTTAGTTTTTTTAGTAGTTCAGTTTATAATATTTTCCCTTTTCTTGATAATTCAGTTAGTCATTCACTTTCATACATTTCACTTGGCATTTGATCATTGCGTATATTCATTACTAACAACTTTGGGTATTCTACATTCCATTCACACCATAAACACAGACTGACAGACCGACTACCATCCTACCAAACTGATCCTTGTAAGAGTGACAAGTGGATGTTTGTTTTCTATTGGTAAATTTTTGTATGCAGTTCATTTTACAGTCGCGTACGCGAATTTTATTCATTCACAATCCTGCAACAGTTTTATTTTTGTTATTTGGTTCTATGTTGTTGCTTCTCACAGAGAATTTTGTTTGTTGGATAATAATTTGGTTCTGTGGCGAACAACACACTGTTGTGAGGATTTTGTAATTCTTACTGCTCGCTTTAAGCGTAAAACCGGCAAAACTCTCCCCGTCTTACTTTTTTGTATTTGCGTCGCGTCTTGCTGTGCATTTTTATTTTCAGTTCATCACCACATTCATCATATTTAGCTAAAATTTTGTATCTGGTTAGGCAGTCTAGCACGTAAAAATAAGGTGACAAGTTCATTTGAACAAATGTCCGTAAATGCTTTGTTTCAGAGATATTCATGTTTCTCTTATTGGAACAGGGCTACATTAAAAATCAAATTTATAACAAGATATCAAATATTATTTTATTAAGTTATGTAGTCCAGTCAATAGAGGTTTTTACCCTACAAAAGGTGGGGAAAAAACGATTTTCACATATATTGTTTGGGTCGAAACGGGGATGAAAAATTCAAATTTGTGACCTTGAGGAGGCTTGGCGTGAGCTTAAATAAAATTTCACTAAAATTTGAAATATCTGCAAATCGCCTCAATTTTAATTTTTTCTTCTGAAATTTCGATACGTATTAAATGCACAATAAAGCTTATCTTTAATCGTGTCCAAATTTCAGAAGAAAAAATGAAAACTAAGCCGATTTGCAGATGTTTCAAATTTTAGTGAAATTTTATATAAGTTTAAATTGTTAATAATTCGTTAACCGCTCTTCGGAGCAAAAATAGTTTTACATTATATGAAGGAGAATTCCAAACTGAATTAAAATTTTTAAACCGCGGTACCGTACCTTTAACCGGATCAGAGTGGTTGATGAATTTGTGAAAAAGCGCTGAAAAAAAATATTTAAAAATCATCGATAATTTACTTCATTAGATGCCACGACAAATGTAAACTGTTACAAATAACAAAATCTATTAGACTAAGTATTAAAAAATTAATATTGTGTATATTTTGAGTGATCAAATCTTCCTTCATAAATTGTTGTTCTGCTTACCTATTTTTGAACATAACTCTTTGAGAGTTCATCCTAGATAAAAAATGCAAGAACCCTTTTTGTGCAAAAATTAACGGGCTTTAATTTTGTATTCTTGTAAAATTTTGATACGGGCCACTGTTTTCGAGATAATAGCGAAAAACTCATTTTTTGCACCTTTGATCCAAGATGGCGACTCACGCCAAGCCTCCTCAAGGTCACAAATTTGAATTTTTCATCCGCGTCTCGACCCAAACAACATATGTGAAAATCGTTTTTTCCTCACCTTTTGTAAGGCAAAGGTTTTTTTTTTGTCTCCATTGACTGGAGTAATGACATAACAATTAAATTAATTATAAGTAAATGATTTGGCTATTAGTGCTATTACCTAATTTCGATTCAAAATTTAGTTTGCTTGCCTAAGGTCATGGCAAAAATTAAAATTATCGATGAATTCAAACAAATTTATTATTTATGTACAATAAAATAATAACCATTTTTTATAACATTTGTTCAAAATGTTCACCTGTAGCAATGAAACAGGCACGACAACGATCTGCCACTGCATTGGTCGCTGCGTGACAGCGTGACATTGCTCGGGAGATATGGTTTCGCAAACTTGAATAATTTTTCTGCGTAGAATGTCCAAATTATCTATCGGTGCGTCATAAACTCTTTCTTTTATGACACCCCAAGAGCAAAGATGTCTAAAGGTGTTAGATCGCGCGAATCTAGCTGTAGCCAAGAGTTTCTTCTTATTGCTAATGTAACTTCTTCCATTAAATCATTCAAATCATTATTTGGAAAATTGTAGAACCTCTCTGAATTTAAACGATGTGGCAAAAAGAAAGGGCCTATTAAACTTTTTCAACAATACCTAGCCAAACATTATATTGAAATTCATAGTGGACATTTTTCTCTTTAATTGCATGAGGATTTTCATGTAACCAAAGATGAGAATTTCTTTGATTCAAAACCATATCTCCCGAGCAATGTCACGCAGCGACCAATGCAGTGGCAAATCGTTGTCGTGCCTGTTTGATTGCTACAGGTGAACATATTGAACAAATTTATAAAAAATAGTTATTACTTATTGTACATAAATAATAAATTTGTTTGAATTCATCGATAATTTTATTTTTTTTCCTGACCTCGGTGCAAGCAAACTAAACTTTGAATTGAAATTAGGCAATAGCCAAATCATTTACCTATAATTAATTTAATTATTGTCACAACTTAATAAATTAATATTTGATATCTCGTTATAAAGTTGTATTTTTAAAGTAGCGCTGCTCCATTAAGAAAAATATGAATATCTCTGAAACAAAGCATTTAAGGACATTTGCTCAAATGAACTTGTCACCTTATTTTTACGTGTTTAATCCATGGTTCATGTTAAGCCGTTTAAATCTGGGACACCTGTATATAGAACTTTCCATGAAGCTATTGGATTATTAAAAACACTTTGTTATGAAAAATTGTTATTCCATAGTCCTTGTCTAGACCGATCGTATAACCGTATAACGCAGTGTCGTGAACTATGTCAGTTTGAATGTACTGCATTCGTTTTCCAATATTTATAATGCATTCAATAGCTATTACAGTTTCTTCATTATTTAATTCGATACTTTGACTTTGTGGATTTAGCAATTCAACATCTTACTACAGGTTTTCAACAAATTTCTTCTTTTTATGCATTATTTCCACAATATTCTTAAGAAATGAATATTTCCAATATTTGCGTAAAGCCTGGGAATATTTCCTTTTACAACACTATTCATAACACATAAATATATAAGTGAACTATTTTATTGATGACATCCAATTTTATTAGGTGTCCTGTTATAATTACAGAACCATTCATCATCGCATTACCGTGCAATAGTACAATAGTCCGCTTGCTATTGCGTCATTACCTCGGCAAGTGATGCGTCGTTTCCACACATTTGCAGGGCTGGGGAACTGGACTTTAATGCTAGGATCTGTTCCCGACGGAAACTGTAATATATTTCCCTCTCAAGGTTCGGATAGCAGAAAATTGTAAAGTTAAATTGGCAAATGAAACCTGTACTTCTATGATTAAATATTTAACAGTCTGGAAAAAAAGTGGGAACAATTTAGTCCTCAAAACAGTCAAAACGCATTCGTAACTAAAATCTTCTGCTATATTTTCTCTAAACTATTTTAAACTAATTTATATTCATTTAATTGTTCTTTAATGTGTGACCTAGCAAAATTTGATACTGGTACAAATAAATATTTTTACTAGAGTTGTGTACAGAATAAAATATATTTCTGAGGAAAATTTAAAAAAAATAAAAAAATTTAATACACGGACTGAAATGAAACCTGTACTTATGATTAAATATTTAACAGTAGTGTTGCCACAAGACCAAGACCGGTCTTGGTCTTGTCAAGACGAGACCATCATTTGGTCTCGACTAGTATCAAGTATCAAGCTGACGATATTCATAGAAAACAATAATAAATATCTCAAATATTATTTGGAATTTTTGAATCGCGATTGTACTGCTGTTCTTAGAATTTTATGTACTATTAGATGCGATTATACAAAAATTGTTATTGGAGGCAAAGTCGAGAGTCTTGTCGAGACTCGAGACGAGACGAGACTGACATCAAGTCTCGTCTCGACAAGACCAAGACGAGACCACTCTAATCGAGACCAAATCAAGACCAAGACGAGACTGACCCCAAGTCTCGTCTCGTCTCGACTTCTGGCAACACTATTTAACAGATTGGAAAAGAAAGTGTCAAAAATTTATTTATCAAAATAGTCAGGACGTATTCGTAACTAAAAGCTTCTGCTATATTTTCTCTAAACGAAACTGTAATATTGTAAATACTAATTTATAACCATTTAATTGTTCCTTAATGTGTGACCTAGCAAAATGTGAAATTGGTACAAATAAATATTTTTTAGACGACCATTGTGATAAGTATGACTTATGTTATCAACGTAGTATCCTAACACTGAAAGTTGAACTTATGACATTAGTGTTACGATATATTTCATATCGTAATAGTTGACACGGTTGCTAGGTTACTATGTCATTATTTTCTGGCTATATGTATACATTATTCATTTGTCAGCTGTCCGTACGTTTGAACCTAAATTTCAGTTTTGTAAAAAAAGTAAAATTTATTTAAGCTCGTCTAAAAAATAATGTTCATAACGTGTATGAAATACAAATATCTTAGCTCGTGTGTATTGACTTGCACTCCGCTACGCGTCGTGCGTCAATTTACACTCGGATGATATTTGGTATTATTCATAACTTGTTACGAAAATAACTATTTTACTACAGTTTTACTACAGAATACAAAAGGTGTTTTGAGAAAAATTAAAAAAAAATCTGTTGTGGTCAGCACAAAACCTTCCGTTAATTCTATGTATCCCATACCAAAAGTTCCTTAAAAAAATTCTATATATCCTGTAAAATTGTAACACGAACACACTATTTTTTACAAATTCCATACCAAAAGTTCCTTTGAAAAGATTCTAAAGTCCAATAAAATTATAACACGAACTTACATTATGTACACGTAAATTGCACTTAACACTTCCTCCTTCTTCAACTTTTCCCTATTTTATTAGGGGTCGATGTTTCTTACTCTTCTCTTCTACTCACTACTTCCCAACGCATCTTCTTGACATAGTTATTCCTCTCTCAAATCTTCTGCTATACAGTCCTTCCATCTTCTCTTTGGCCTGCCTCGTACTCCCAGCATTATAAGTTCCTATTTTGAGACGAGGCTGCAACTGAAAGTCACTTGCGAGGGACACTCTGTCACTTATATCACTTTCAGATCCAATACTTTCCACTTTGGTTTTGCACTTGACACTGAGATCTGTCAATTAGATTTTTTTTTAATATATCGCTGTTTTCATAATTTTAGCAAAGCTGACTGATTTTTGAAAGTTACTCTCTCTATAACTCTATATCTATTGAATATGAAGGAAAATGTATAATAAAACCGTATAGAGAATAAAATATTCTTTCATACTGATAATCACATAATGTCGAAAAATGATATTTACCTGCGTTTTTTCAAGAAAAACTGTTAAGAACTTCAAATAAGGGTACTTCCGGTTGACCAATTATAACCAAAATCTAATCAGCTCTCTATATGGATGTAAGGAAAAGGAATACGAAAGAATAATAATTTTTAGAATTGTAGTTTTGGAGTTATCGTCGGAGAAAAATTTGTCACATACACACACGGACATACACGGATACACACACACAGACACACACACACAGACACACACACAGACACACACACACACACACACATACATACATACATACATACATACATACATACATACATCATCGAAAACCAGTAAAATCGTATTGTAGGGACCCTAAAACGTGCTTATTCATTTAAAACTCACCATCGAATTTTTGACCAAAGACAATACCTTCCTTACCTAAAGGTGACGGAAGGTAAAAATTAAAATACACAGGCTGAAATGAAAGCTGTACTTATATGATTAAATATTTAACAGATTGGAAAAGAAAGTGTCAAAAATTTATTTCTCCAAACAGTCAGAACGCATTCGTAACTAGAAGCTTCTGCTATATTTTCTCTAAAGGAAAATGTAATATTGTAGATAATAATTTATAACCTTTTAATTGTTCTTTAATGAGTGACCTAGCAAAATTCGAAATTAGTACAAATAAATATTTTTTACTAGAGACAGAATAGAATATTTTTTCTTTGGAAAATTTTTAAAAAATTGATATATACAGGCTGATTCAAAAAAGGGTGCCAAAATAAACCCATGTATTGGGAGAATCATTTTGAGTAAAAATATTACATGAAGGTATATCCGGAAACTTTTCGTTACAGAGTTACAGTCCTTTGAAACTCCACCTCATAGTGACATGATTATTTTATCTATATAATAAATACACAGGATTGCAGTCTACTTTTATTTAAAGTCTACGTTTCGAAGATAATTTTCTCCTTTTTCAGGATAATACTAACTAAATAACAGGAAATGGAAATAATATATTTTTAGAGTCAGAAAACCGGAAAGGGAAAAAATTAGACAAATATATATATATATATATATATATATATAAAAAGAAATTGAGAGTAAATAAATATAAAAACTATAGCAACACATTTCAAAAGGAAGTTTTTTAACTAGAATAGCTGAACATAAAAGAAGTTAAATCAACATCTTTCAAATGGTAATTGTGCTTTGGTCCACCATTGCATAGAATTTGATCACAGTTTCAGTTTTGATGGGATCAAAATTCTAGACAGGGACTCAAATTTATATAAAATGCTATTTCTAGAAATGATATATATTCAAAATAATAGTGTAAATTACAGAACAGATATTCAAAATTTCAGTAGTATTTACAATAGAATATGTAATATTAAAAATTTACAGTCAACTAAAAATTAAAAATTAATAAATATTCCTTTTCAAATATGTTGCTATAATTTTTATATTTATTTACTGTCAATATTAAATATGTTTTTACATTTTTCCAATTTTTTCCCTTTCCGGTCTTCTGACTCCAAAAATATATTTCCATTTCCTCGTATTTAGTAAGTATTTAATGTATATATTTTGTATTACTTATTGTCTATATTGATTTGTTATAGTTGTCCTGATGAAGGAGAAAATTATCTCCGAAACGTAGACTTTAAATAAAAATAAAAATAGACTGCAGTCCTGTGTATTTATTATATAGTTACATTAAACAGTCGTTTACACTCTATTAAATTATTTTATCTTTTGCTTAGATATTTTGTGTATTTTGAAGTCATACTGTAACCCGCATTTTAAGGGGCGAATTGCAAATAATATTTATAAGTGAGTTCTTGCCAGACTGGTGGTACAATTTAGTAACTGCCAAAATAATAGATAATAAACTCTAATAAATGTTCCTACTTCTTGTAGAAGAATAAGGGATGTAATAATAATATTAATTATTATTATAAATAAGTTTGTTGACTAGTATAATTGAATGATATATATTTACACTTGATGAATGATGATTGCTGTACCGACTGTATGGAGGATGGGTCTTCTATATCTCTGGTCTCTGGACACTCTCTCTTGGACACACTCTAACTTCCCATCGTCTATACAGTCTTTTATATTACTGTAATGCTAAGTCATCAAACAATTGAGTAATAACCTACTTATGACACTTTAACATTGCTATTACTTATTCTGCAATATATGCAAATAATAACACAAACTATTATGACCCCAATTGTGTGGTGACCTAGTCTTACATTCCTCCCTTCTTTAAAAATTTGCTTCCGGAGGAGCACAATTTTCTTATAACTACACTTAAAGTCTCTATTTTCACCATATTTCGTAACATGTCATGTGTGATGGGGAGAATTACTGCATTCCACTGGTCTTCTGCTGGATGTTGTATCCATGGCTGTAGATGAGTTTGAGGGTACATGAACGATTGGCCACTCGTCATCCCCTGAATGGTTCATCTGCTTCTTGTGGTTTGATATGATTTCCTCATCATGCATGTCACTGATGTTTGGTCTTTTACTGTTACTAACAACAGTTACATTCACACATTTTAAATACCATATTTTCTAAATAATTGTTTTTCCATATGACACAAAATATTCAAAATGTCTTCCATATTTACCATTTATAACGTATATCTGCAATTCTTGTCAGTGGCATGGACAATTCAGCCATCCCATAAATAAGTTGCTAATTGAAGTACTAAGCAATACATATTTATTTAAAAAGGAAAAATTGAAATATTTAATAATTTTGAATACGTTATGAATGCTATTTAAATTATTCACTTACACACTTAAATTGGAAAATCAAGACACATATTATTTTCCTTATGTTATTGGTATTGAATACTAACTCATAATCCATGGGTGTTGTGGTGCTGGACCTTTACTGCGAGTGTGGTACGGTGATACTACAGGAGTGGGATTCCGTTCCACTTGTAAATTATTATTGTGATGTATTCACTCACAGATTTTAGGGGTTGTGAATATAGAAACACTGGTGAACCCTTGAATAAGTTTATTGAGAACCCGACACTGATACACGATACATCCATACACACGAGAGACCAAATTATTACTACTCACTGGCTTAAACAAAAACTATAAAATTTATATTTGTTAAAAGCCAGCAAATGCTGCACTCTGGGAACAAACCAAAACATTTACTACAATTATGAATTAATTCATTCATCATATTATGATGTACTATATTTTGTGACGTTTTAGGACGATTTTTATTTTCTTCTGTACACACTACTGGTTTACATTGCGGTATCTCTATGTCTTCATTTAAATTTTCTTCTAAAAGATTCTCGTCCATAAATGGTTTTAAGCGGTTCACATGAACTGTCAAAATTTTATCAGACTTATTTTGTCGAATTTTGTATGTTACGGGTCCCATGATTTTTGTGATGAAGTACGGCCCTGTCCATGGCTTGTGAAACTTTCGTGACGTTCCTGCATTTATTGCTGGACTATGCAAATATACTGCGTCACCGATTTTATATTTTGTTGATTTTGTATTTTTGTTAAACTGCTTATGCGTTTTCTCGGTTGCTTTCTTGATATTTTGCTTTACTGAGTTGAAAGCAATTTGCAATCTTTGTTTTAATTCTGACGAATAATTTTCTGCATAGTCATACCTTAGATCTTGTGGTCTGGTTATGTCGTCGTAAGGTAATTCCAAATCACGACCATGTATTAAGAAAAATGGAGTTTCATTTGTACTACTGTGTACACTACTTCTGTATGCTAATAGCACGTATGGTAGCCACTCATCCCAGTCGGTTTGATCTCTATTCACGAAATGAGATAAAATGTCCTTGAAGACGCGATGGCTTCGCTCTATCATCCCATTCGTTTGTGGTCTGTATGCAGTTGTTTGTAATTTTTCAACGCCAAATATTTTGCAGATTTGTTTGAAAATTTCCGAAGTGAAATTTGTACCTTGGTCAGTCAGTAATTGCCTTGGAGCACCGTGTCTTGCGATTATTTCTTGTGAAAAAATTCTTGAAATCGTTGATGCTTTTTGGTCTGGAATAGCAAATGCTTCTGGATATTTCGTGAAGTGGTCCTGGAACGTTAGGATGTATTTATTTCCCTTTATACTTGTTGGTAATGGACCTACTATATCCATTGAGACCCGTTCCATTGGCCTACTAACTTCATTGAATTTTTGGAGTGGCACAGGTTTGTGATGTGGAGATGTTTTCCTTTGATTGCATGAGTGACATTTCTTGCAATAATCTTCAATGTCCTTGGCCATCGATTTCCAAAAAAATTTTTCCTTGATCCGACTGTATGTCTTCTCAAACCCCTGATGTCCCGCATATGGTAGGTTGTGGTAATCGTGCATTACCTTGAATTTTATGGATGCTGGTACTACGAGTTGATGACGCTCATTATTTGATTTGAAGATTAAACCTTCATCATCTGTGAAATACCCTTCTTTACTGGATAGTTGTTGCACTGCCGCATCTTTATGTTGTTTACTTGATATCATGTGCCTATCCCATATTGGTTCATATGTTTCCTTAACTTCTACGGCATTAATGGGTATTCTTGATAGTACGTCTGCGTTCACGTGTTTCTTCCCCGCTCTATGTTCGACTTTGTACTCGTATTCTTGGAGAGTAAGTACCCATCTTGCTAAGCGTGATTGTGGAGTTTTCAGTGATAATAACCATTTTAGAGGCTGGTGGTCAGTTATGATGGTAAATTTTCTTCCATACAGATAAACTCTGTAGTATTTTACACCCCAAATTACTGCAAGACATTCCTGTTCTGTTGTGGAATAATTTACTTCTGCTTTATTTAACTGACGACTTGCAAAAGCTATTGGTCTTTCGTATCCATCACATTTTTGACTGAGGATGGCACAGCTTTACCACTAGCATCGGTTGACAAGATGAATTCCTTCGTGAAATCTGGATGGGCTAGAACCGTGTCAGAACAGAGAGTATTCTTCAATGTGTCAAATGCCTGTTCACAGTCTTCGGTCCAGTTGAACGGTTCGTCTTTTTGGGTCAACTTCGTGAGAGATTTCGATGTTTTTGCGAAATCTTGTATAAATCTTCTGTAGAAACCTACTAGGCCGCAGAAAGCTCTGATATCCTTGACTGATTTTGGCTTTGGATAGCACTGTATAACTGAAATTTTGTCTGGATCCGGCTTAACGCCCTCTCCATTTATTATATAACCCAAATACTTTACTTCAGTCTTCAAGAAATTGCATTTATTGGGTTGCAATTTTAAGTTGGCCTGTCGTAGTCTCTTGAAAACCTCTGTGAGTCGTTGTAGATGTTCGTCTACTCCTTGTCCGTTGAAAACTATGACGTCATCCAGATATACTAGGCATTTTTCTCCTCTTAACCCAGAAAGCACACTGTTCATGAGTCGTTGGAAAGTGCTTGGGGCATTAGCTAGCCCGAACGCCATCTTTGTGAACTAGTAATGTTCACCATTTGTTGTGAAAGCCGTCTTTTCCTTATCTCGTTCATCCATTTCTACTTGCCAGTATCCTGATGCTAAATCTAGGGTAGTAAATAGATTAGCATTTCCAAGTTGATCCAGGGTTTCTTGCATGTTGGCAACAGGATAATAGTTCTTCTTTGTCACCTTATTCAGCCCTCTGAAGTCAATGCACACCCTTATCTTGGCTTCACCGGTTTCAGATTTCTTTGGTATGATGACGACTGGTGCTGACCATGGAGAATCGGAAGGTTCTATGACTCCTGCTTCACACATATTTTGTAGTTCCTTCTTTAAAATTTCTTTTTGGCTGTGAGGAACTCTGTATGGAGCTTTCGCTATAGGCGGCACATCTTGCTGTCTTCCCACTGAAAGACGTCTTCATACTCCATCAGTAACTTCAATAACTTGCATTTTACCTCTTCCGGTACTTACTACTTACTTAATCCTGCACCTTTCTACCCTCACGGGTGTAAGGCGTTCCCCCGGCTTGCGGGGGAGGGGGTTGAGTTCTGGTTCGTTGATTTTCTCCATATTTCTTTCCACTCTGCTCTATCTTGTGTTGCTGTCTTCGTTTCTTCCCAAGTTAAACCTCTTCTTTGCGCTGCCTCCTTTACTTCTTCCAGCCACGTTCTTCTTGGTCGTCCTCGTGGTTTCTTTCTTCCAATTTTTGCTTCAAACACTTTTTTAACTATTCTCTCCTCTCCCATCCTTTCTACATGCCCATACCATCTCATCTGTCCTTCTGCTATCTTATCTTCTATTGCTTTTACTTTTAAGTTTTGTCTGTAGGTTGTGTTTTCAATTCTGTCCAGTCTTGTTTTCCCCTCTATTTTTCTCAAGAATCTCATTTCGATAGCCGTAATTTTTTCTTTTTGTCTTTGCGTTAATTTCCATGTTTCAGCTCCGTGTATGAGTATAGGTGTCACTACTTTCTTAAATATTTGTACTCTGGTCTCTTTCGGTATTTCTTTCTTTCCTAAGAAGCTGTGTTTGATGCTATTGAATATTTTGCCTCCTGTTGTTCTTCTTTCTTTTATTTCTTCATCAAATCTTCCATCTTCTGAGATCATTGACCCCAGGTATTTAAATTTTTGGACTTGCTGTAGATTTTCATTTTTTAGTTGTATCGTGTAGTGTTGTTCATTTCTTCCTAGTATCATGGTTTTCGTTTTTTCTTTATTGATCTTCATGTTTAATTTTTGTAGCGCTTTGTCATATATTTCTATATTCCTTGTTAAGGTTTTTTCGTCTTCTGCTATGATGACCATGTCATCTGCATAGCATAGTTCTGCTATTTCCACTCTTCTCAATTTCCAATTTCCTATGTAGTATTTCTTTACTTCTTTCTTTGTCTCTTTTATTCCTTCGCCAAGAATTAGCGTAAACAGAAGCGGGCTCAAAATGCATCCTTGTCTTACTCCGGCTGTAGTTTCAAATGTATTGGAGGTCTCTTGTTTCACTCTTACATAGCTCTTAGCCTTTGAATATAGGCTCTGAATTCCTGTTATTAACGTATTTGATATTCCCCTTTTTCTTAGCGTTTTCCATATGTCTTCTCTACTGATTCTATCAAACGCTTTCTCTAGATCAATGAAGCACACATGTACGTTTCTCCCTTCTTTTATTGCCTTTTCCCCTATTTGTCTTAGTATGAATATCGCATCATTTACGCCTCTATTTGGTCTAAAACCAAATTGAGTTTCCTCTAACGATTCTTCCAGCTCTGTTCTTAGTCTACTCTCCAAGATTCTTGCATATATTTTGGCCACTGTGCTTATTAGGGTAATTCCTCTATAGTTCTGGCACTCTCTGCTATCTCCTTTTTTAAATATTGGTGTTATGATACCTATTTGCCATTCTGTTGGTGTTATTCCTTTTAGCGCATCATTCATTATGTCTTTAAGTTCCTGTAGTGCTGATTCGGGTAGTGCTTTCAGCATGTCTGCTGTTATTTTGTCATGTCCGGGAGCTTTTCCTCTTTTGGTTTTTCTTATTGCTTCTATTATTTCTTTCAAGCTTATTTCTTCTTCTTGTGTTATTTCTGTTTCCTTTGTTCGTGTGCGATGACTTTCTTGTTGTTCTTCATCTTTAGTATCATTTCCCTCTAGTAGTTCTATGAAATACTGTCTCCATCTGTCCATTATTCTGTCTTCTTCTGCTATCGTCTTTCCTTCCTTATCTTCAATGTTCGTAATTGTTGCTGTCTTCTTTTGTCTTATATTTTTAAGTGTTCCAAAAAATAATTTCTGGTTTTCATTGTATGCGTTTTTCATTTTTTCACCAAATTCTCTCCATGCTTTTTCTTTTTCTTCCTTTATTACTATTTTTACTTTTTTCCTTTGTTCTTTATAATTTTCATAGTCAATAGGTTCTTTCGTTTGTAGATATTTATTCCACTTGTTCTTTTTTTCTTTCACTGCAACTTTTACCCTTTCCGACCACCATCTAGTTTTGTTTGTGTTTCTGTTCACTATTCTAGTCGTGCCGCAGCTTTTTTCTGCTGCCTCTAGTATTGTCTTTTTGAAGTTCTTCCATTTCTTTTCTATGTTTCCTTCTTTTTCTTTTGCTTTTTTCTTAAACTCTTCGTTGACGTTCTTTTGAAATTTTTCTTCTATCTCTTGTCTTCTAAGTTCATGGCATTTTATTTTCTTATTTACTATCTTTCTTTTGGTTTCGTTCTTTGTGATTACTTCTTGCTTTAGTATCATTGTTACAAGGAAATGGTCGCTTCCAATCTCTGGTCCTCTTTTTACTTTTATGTCTTTTACTCTATTCCAGCTGTCTATGTTAATTAGGAAATAATCTATAATCGATTTTTCATTTCTGCTTATAACTTGTCTAGTTATTTTATGTATTTCTTTGTGCTTGAAGTGTGTATTTCCGATTTTAAACTCATTCTCTAGGCAAAACTCTATTATTCTTTCCCCGTTTGTATTCTTCACATTCTCTCCATTCCTTCCTAAGCACCACTCTATTCCATCATTCTTATTTCCTACCCTCCCGTTAAGGTCTCCCATTATTATTACTCTCTTTTCACTTCTGTCTACTATTTCTTGTAGTTCGTTAAAGAAGTTATCTTTTTCTTCTTTTCTTGCGTCCTCGTTTGGTCCATAGCCACAATTAGCGTGTATTTTTCGTTTTCGTCTCCTTCCTTAACATTTATTGATAGTAATCTTTCATTCAATACGTTTTCTTTAGAAACATATTTCATCTTATCCTCTTTAATTAAAATTGCAACCCCTGCCTTGGCGTTTTTTTTTTCCGATACTCCTACCCAGTACATCCAATATCCATTTTGTGTCTTTGTGATTCCTTTGCCTTTCCTCTTTGTTTCTGTTATACCCACGTAATCCATATTCATTTTTGCCAGTTCTTCTGTTAATTCATATTCTTTCCCTGTTAAACTTTTTACATTCCATGTTCCAAATTTTATTATTTTCCTTGGTTTATTTACTCTATTTTTTATTTTGCCCTTCCCGTACTTAATTATATGTGTTTTGTTGTTCCTTATCGTATCCTTTTCCTTTGCTTGCGACGTCTTTCCTTTTTGTTGCAATTTTCCTCGTTTTTCCCTTAGTTTTTTGACGCAGTACCTCCTTCTTCTTTGACCTCTATCAGCTTCTTTTCTGTTTTGTCCCATTTCCATTCCTTTCCATTTATTGTTATTTTCTGATAGCCTATCTTCAATATGTCACCTGCCTTTTTATTCTTCTCCGCTAACATTTTTATATCCTTTTGTATTTCGCGCTCGTTTCTTGTTAGTTCGTTGTTTATGAAAATTTTGTCCTTTAAAGTTCGTAGGTTCTTTTTATTCGCCATTACTTTTTGTTTATCTTGAAAATTTTCCATTTGTACCTTACATGTCTTCTCTCCTATCTGTAGTGCTTCCTTCACTTGTACATTAACTCCAATTTTCTTGTGTATGAAATCTTCCACGGTGTTTTTTTAGGTCTTTTCTGTTGATTGAGTCTGTTCTTAGCCCTACAATCACGAAATTATTTTTGATTTTTTCTTTCTCTAATCTCTCGATTCTCTCTTTCATGTCGTTCAATTCTTTTTTGATCACTATATTTTCTTCCTTCAGCTGTTCATTTATCTGTTTTATTAGTAGTAGTTCTTCTTGATATTCTTTCTGATCCTGTTTTATCTCTTTTGTATCATTCTTTATTTGTAATATAATTTTCATTAAGTCTCTTAGTTCTATTTTATCACTTCCTTCTTTGTTACTTTTTGTTATATCTTGGCCATCTGTACACTCTCTCTTTCTTTTACTGTCATCCGACGTGTAATCTTCTCTATCCGATGACATTTTTTGCACAACTTTCCTGAGTACGGGCCTGACTAAATTTTTATCTTGTTATACACGCTCTAGCTGCTCCGCCACTACTCTACGCTTGCTTACCGCTGTATTGTATGTCCTTGGCTACTGTCTCGCCACTGTATACACTTTTACTCTAATTTAGAGCTTCTAGACACTTCCCACTCCACTTTCTTTACTCACAACACTATCTTATTTCACCAGAGTTTACTTATTTCATATGGCCGCGAATTAATGCGTGATAGCTTTCGTTTATCGAATTTGACTATCGCCGCACGATCGACACAACCGTATTCACTGCCTGCCACAACTCAACTCCCTCTTCCGGTAAATAATCTAATTTGAATTGCTCTTCAATGCACTTATTTTCTTGAACTTTTACCGTGCATACGGCCTGATGCTTCTTCTTCTCAGCTGTCGCAGTTTTTTCAGCCTCGCTGTATTCTTTCTTCAATGACCCGTGCTGTCCTTTTTCTTCTGAGCCTGTCGATTTACAGCGCTCTCAACTTGAAAATTTTTCATTGCAATTCTTCTGTTTCCAGCTGTCCCGCCTTTCTGATTTTGTGGTTCAGATGACGTGGAATACTGTACTTTTATATTCTTCTGAGCTTGTTGGTGCACAACGCTTTCTTGAGAATTCTTCCGTGCAATTCTTCTTTTACCAGCTGTCCCGTCTTTCTGGTTTTGTGGTCCAGATGACGTGGAATACTGTACTTCTTCATTCTTCTGAGCCTGGCGATTTCCAGCGCTCTCCCCTTGAGAATTATTCTTTGTCCCGACTTGTCCTCTTGACGTAGTCGACGACTGTTTAACTTGAGCCTATTGATTTGCAGCGCTCCCCTTCTCAAGTATGGCGGATTTGCCGATTAACATGTTTCTTCCTAATGTAAGCTCTTGATTTGTGAAGTACATCAACTTCACCGGTACCTGTTCTTCTGCTTTTGTTATGACTCTTGCTGCCATAACCCCATGGGTCTTCAGTTCTACTGGTTCTACCACGATATCTTGCCCTGGATTGATCAGATCCTGGACTGCTGTACACACGAACTCGCAATTTGGAGGAATCTTCACGGCGCTCTTCTATCTAACCAATCCACTGGTTTGTGTGACTGATTCTTCTTTATTGAGGAAGCCATTCCCCGTATTCTGAACTTCTGTGTTCTTATCTTGAATTGTGATGGTTGCCTTGTGAGTACGTGCCTGTGGTTTGTTTTGCTTATCTTGCAGTACTGCGTCTTGACCTCCCCCACAGACGTCATTGGCCCGTGTTGCGCAATCACAGCCTATGACATTAAGTGCTGCGGTGTCCATGTTTTCTAGGTCCCGATTACTCAGCAATTTTAAACGTACGTTATTAAAACAGACCTCCTCTTTTGATATATGCACATCAAATTTACGTATAAAATCTCTACCCAATAAACCATCGGCATCCAAATCTAAATCATCTGAGCAAATAAATGTTTTAAGACGAAAACTAGAATTTTGACATTCATATTTTAATTTACTTGTGCCGTAATATGATACTGGTGAGCCAGATATAGATTTTAATTGCCCAATATTCCCTTTTTGAATCAAATGCCCTTTAGCAAATCGTTTTTTAAGAATTGATACTCTTGGCCCAGAATCTATTAATAACTTTACTGAAATACCTCTAATTTTGACTAAAATAAAATTTGGATCGTCTCTATCTAAATCTTCCAATGTTCGAATATTATTAATTTTGAAAGTTTTATTTCTTACTGACACCTCCCGAAACGGGGCACTTGCGAGAGGTAGTTTCTATTTAAATGCTGAGGTCTTCGTCCTTCCTTCGTCCTGTGAATGTCCTTGATGTGCCTGTTGGGGTTGTAGCGATTGCCTCCTGGTGGACCTTTGTACCTGCTATGAATTCGATTAGTGCATATTTTACCAAATTTTGTATAATGCCCTTTTTTCTCCCACTCTTTACAGGGAAATTTTATTCTACAATCTCTTTGTATCTGCCCTTTTCCTCCACATTTATAACATTTTAACACTTTTTGTGATATATGTGATTTTTTATTTACGGACCCTACTTTCAGACGACCATTTTTGTCTGAGGCAAGCTCTAATTCCTCACGCTCTGCCATTTTCACAGCTTCTTCAAATGTTAAACCCGTTTTATTGTCCATTATTGACCTGAGAACTTTTCTAATATCATGTCTAAGTCCATCTTTAAAGTTACATAAAGTTTGTTGATCTACAAAATTTACAATTCCATTTTCTGACTTTATTAATTCTGATTTTAAATTTCTTAATCTTTTTGCAAAGTCTTGTACTGTTTCTCCTAAATTTTGCGCGCAATTTTTGAACTCTCTATTTATTTGTTCGATATATCTACGTTTAGCAAATATTTTGACAAACTGTTCTCTAAATTCCATAAAAGTAACATTATCGAGCTGTATTTCTTTTGTTTCACAGTAAAACTGTAACGCTTCCCCATTTAATTTTGTTCTAATAAGGTCTACTATTTCTCTGTCGGAAAACTGTCTAGTACTAGTTACTACGTAAACTTTTCTAAAAAATTCTATTACATTCTCGCCAAAAAATTCTGGTATTTGTGATATTACACTACTTTTTAAAGATAACATTTCTGTTTCTGATTTAACTGGCATTGACATATTAGCGCTGTTAGAGTTACCCGCAGTACTACCACCCGGCATGATTATTTATTTTTAAAAATTATTTTGTTACAAAATCGTACACCGCGAGCGAACCAAATATATTGGCCACTCCGGACTGGCGAAAGTACCCCAAAACCGCTGCCACCAATTTGTAACCCGCCTTTTAAGGGGCGAATTGCAAATAATATTTATAAGTGAGTTCTTGCCAGACTGGTGGTACAATTTAGTAACTGCCAAAATAATAGATAATAAACTCTAATAAATGTTCCTACTTCTTGTAGAAGAATAAGGGTTGTAATAATAATATTAATTATTATTATAAATAAGTTTATTGACTAGTATAATTGAATGATATATATTTACACTTGATGAATGATGATTGCTGTACCGACTGTATGGAGAATGGGTCTTCTATATCTCTGGTCTCTGGACACACTCTAACTTCCCATCGTCTATACAGTCTTTTATATTACTGTAATGCTAAGTCATCAAACAATTGAGTAATAACCTACTTATGACACTTTAACATTGCTATTACTTATTCTGCAATATATGCAAATAATAACACAAACTATTATGACCCCAATTGTGTGGTGACCTAGTCTTACAACACCAATTTCAATAAACAAAATGTCACCAAAAAAATCGTTTAAGAAGGAGCCTCATTCTAACATCAATAAGCGTGTTTGAATATCACACTTTAAGTCCGAAACAAGGGAAAACAGTTTAATATTATACAGTGTGAACACTGAAAACCGAGACATAGGCGTTTACCAAGAGTATAGTGGGAGTTTTTGATATGGTTAGAAAGATTATTTAATTTGGCATCGAAGTGTATCTAAATACTCCTAATTTAATGCCTTATTATTGAAATATTTACGAAAGTATAATCCTACTTGACAGTTATTACTTATAATTTACTAAAAACAGTAATCATGGAAACGTATTCGGTAGCTGACTTGGTTAAATCAAGGCTCCATGTTATTTTTTCAATAGTTCAAATCCCTCCCGGTTCAAGTTAATATTTTTATTATTTTTATATTTATTTTGTACAATGTATTATTAAATAAATTACCAAATTAAAACAAATAACTTTTTGGTACGTCAAGTATTTTCTTGAATTTACTATACTATTATTTCTTTGTTATATCACTCTTAATAGTATTAAGCAAAACACAAAAAGTAATCAATAATAAATAAACTTTCACACAGGTTTGTCCTGTGTTAGACTTTTATTGTCATATTTCCAATGGATTTTTCATTAGAAGAAAAAAATAGTATAATTAAAATTTACAATCAAGGGATGAGATTACGAGAATTTCGAGACTTTTTTGCTAGTAAATATTATGATAGACAAATTGCATCCCATGAACGAACTAGACGAATCATTTTAAAATTTGAAAAAACCGGTTGCGTTAATGACGAACCTAAAACTAAACTTAATTTTTTATTTGGCTTAAATTTACATATTTGTTTCACTTCTTGTACATTCAGTCAATAAAATACTTGATGTACCAAAAATTATTTGTTTTAATTTTGTAATTTATTTAATAATACATTGTATAAAATAAATATAAAAATAATAAAAATATTAACTTGAACCGGGAGGGATTTGAACTAGTGAAAAATTATCATGGAGCCTTGATTTAACCAAGTCAGATACCGAATACGTTTCCATGATTACTGTTTTTAGTAAATTATAAGTAATAACTGTCAAGTAGGATTATACTTTCGTAAATATTTCAATAATAAGGCATTAAATTAGGAGTATTTAGATACACTTCGATGCCAAATTAAATAATCTTTCTAACCATATCAAAAACTCCCACTATACTCTTGCGGGACAGATAATATTTGAAAAAAACTGTTTTCCCATGGTAAACGCCTATGTCTGGGTTTTCAGTGTTCACACTGTATATGCACCAGCCGCCACTTCAAGGGGGGTACAAATGCACCCTTGCACTCCCCTGGGTGCACCATTGAAATCGTATACACATATCTCGATTGGAGTTTCATCACAACTTTACGTTGTATCTGACCTCGGCTGTAATGAAACATATCCCACTTCGGACTTATTAAACTATTACTTTATCTAATTCTCAGTAAGTTGCTATACTGTTCAATCTGGATGGATTCATTAATTTTGAAATTTTACACATATAGAATGATTTACTCATTTTTCCTAAAAATAAAATATTACAAAAACCACTGCGTTTCTTTAGTTTTAGCAAGAGTACCTTTTTGTCTATTTCTGCAATAAATGTAGTATTTTGTTATACTCTCCGTCAAATGAGTATGGAACTTTTCCCTTCTCCGCACTCTGCCTCTTGCCATGCAGTGTTGCCGTTTCTTCATAATTTAGCATTTTTAACATTACACCTGAATTGGCAACAGTGTCGAACTCTCCAATCCATTCTCATTTGACGACAAGTATAGTAAGAATGAATAAATGTTAATAGGTAAAAAATAATGATGAAAAAAATTCAAGCATCCTCTTATAAGACGCTTTTTGTTGAGATATAGGAAAAAAGGACGCAGAACATGCATCTAAATAAGTACACTCAAAAAATTTATGCTTTAATTATGAAAAAATTGCAGGTAAAATCAAAATATTTTGCATTTAACTTAACAAATGTTACTTTTGAATCGACTATTTTTACCTCCCGCTACCCTAGGTAAGGGAGGTATAGGGATCGTGCTAAAAATCGCATATAGATATTTTATTGAATAAGCACGTTTTGATGTCCCCAGAATCCGATTTTAACATTTTTACAATGATGGTGTGTGTATGTGCGTCCGTGCGTGCGTTCGTGCGTGCGTTCGTGCGTGCGTTCGTGCGTGCGTGCGTGTGTGTGTGGATCTTGTGGACACGATTACTCAAATACTATCAATCAGAAAAATTTTAAATTTTGTATACCATTCTATACTAATATGGGAAGTGGTCATTAGTTTTTAGTGTATATCGGATAACCGAAAGTATCATTTATACAAGCTTTTAACAGTTTTTCTTGTAAAAAATTCATTGAATATAATTTCTTAGCAACTTTTACTAATTAAAATTGAATATAATAATACAAACTTTAATTCTAGGATAATAATATTTAGTAAATAACTCTAAATAACTTTAAATATGAATATATAATATAATTTATTTTCATGTATCACCTAGCCTATGCGCCAAACAAAAACATAATTTTAAAGACAGTTTTGACATATTTAAATAAATGTCATTGACAGGAAGCAGTTATATTAAAATTAATAATGAAACCGTGTTAAGGAGAATATAATAGTAAAATAGTTAATTAAGGTTTGTAAAAATAATATATTTTCCATCATACATAAATGTTCGATGTACTGGATGATCTGATTTAAATTTGCTAATTGCTTTTTTGCAGCACTATAAATTAATATTAATTTACAACTACACATTTACGAAATGGATAATGTACGGCGAAGAATTGACAAAGATTGCGTTCTAGAGCACCTAGAATATGATGCTGATTTTTATAAAAATGTGTGTGTGTGTGACGATTTTTCCTGAAAGCCAATTAAAATATGATCCAAAACTTCTCAAATTTGGTATTTAAAACTCATATATAATTTAAAACAACATATTAGATTTTGACCATATGATAAATCGGAT
Source organism: Ophonus ardosiacus (assembly GCA_943142095.1). Lineage (NCBI taxonomy): Eukaryota > Metazoa > Arthropoda > Insecta > Coleoptera > Carabidae > Ophonus > Ophonus ardosiacus. The sequence goes on along the minus strand of OW964824.1, from coordinate 37,069,314 downwards.
GTAGTACTTAATTTGGAGCTCTAACAGATTTCGAGGAAAAACAATAAAACAATCCAAAATTTCGTATTAAAGACTTTTCTATTTATTGGACAACAAATTAGATTTTATTTACAAACGATTAACCGGAAATGATACTTTACTTAAAGCTCCCCAAGTAACACAAATGACCTAAAATCGACGTCACTATGACGTATGAAATTCCGTCATATAGACGTCCTGACCACGTCTCAGCGTGGAGCTGTGCGACGTCATTTTTAGACGTTGTTTCGACGTCATTTTAAGACATTGTGTCGACGTCATTTTTAGACGTTGTTTCCACGTCATTTTAAGACGTTGTGTCGACGTCATTTCAAGACGTTGTTTCGACGTCATTTTAAGACGTTATTTCGACGTCATTTTTATAATATAAAGATAAATGGTCGGGAAAAATTTCTACGAAAAATAAATAATTTAATTCTAAAGTTTTATTTATACTCTATAATATAAAACATTAATTAGAAAATATTCAATAAAGTAAAACAATAAACCTACAATAAAATATTAAACATAAAAAGTACTTTTGAAAAAGATAAATATTCACGAAAAATATAAATTAATTAAATAGTGCATCTTGTTATATCTATAAAATAAATTATTTTTGTAATTATTCGCCCATTGTCGTGCATAGTTCACAGTTCACCATTCCTTGTTTATAGTCCTCATAGAGCCACTTGCTTTCATATCTTGCCATAGCTATAAAAAAATAAATGTAATATAACGACAATTTGATCTACTTACAATACCTATACTAAATTTTCAATGTTCTCCCATGGTAATTACTAGTTCTCTAATATATTTTTCACTTGACTGCAGAGCAGCCATTATAGCTTCTATAAGCGTCTGTGACATGTTAAAAATTTCAGAGGCTGCGTCTATACAATATACATATTTCCCTTAATCGTCAAAAAATTTTCATGGCTAACTTGAGTTTTGAAAGTTCATATTTGCAGTATTATACGTCATGTAAAATTTTACCTGACTCTTTTGAGTACTGTAATGGAAAATTTCACCATGGATACACAATCTGACTTTTTTATTGATTTTATTTTCTAATACAATTGTCAAAATGTCATAAAATTGAGAATTTATGAATAATTTTTTAATAATTTAAGTGATTCCGGGAAAATATTATAATTCATTTATTATTAGCTTAAAGCTAAATAATATTACATAAAAAGAAAGGAGATTAATATTGTACACATGTAGTGATGTCTGAAGGGCGTGGAACGAAAAACATCGGAAATTAGGGCAGAAAATTCAAAAGTCATGTATAACATTTTCGTTTTGTAGCAAATGGATGGTAGTTATAGTTTTTAGTACATTAAACAATTGGTTTTTTTCATTATTTATATATACTGTATGCCGATAAATTAAATATCAAAAACCCTTCATTCCAAGTGAATTGAAACATGCACAGCTGGGTCTATTATACCTACTAAATGTGTTAGTTATATTCTTAATTAATATATTTATTTTATTATACGATATAAGAAAATGGGCAGTTGAAGAAAATATTACTTAATCTTCAGTAAATAAATTATTATTTATTCTTAGATATCACAATAACATTCCAAATGATGCTAGATTACTATTGAAGACCCCAAAATCTACCAAAGTTACAAAATGTATATTTCCCTTTGTTTATACATTTGCTTTTGTATTATAAACGTTTGTTAAAAGTTTGTCTTGTCATTATTAGGTTTTGTTTAAAATGTTGAAAATTAAAATGCCCATTTATACGAAAAAATATAACATAACAATAAACATTAAGTAAAAAATAAAATAAATAAATAAAATATAAATATTACCACGGCTTATTACCCATTTCTGGATGTGCTAAATTTGCTTCTATTAGTAGTTTTTGGTGATGATGATACATAAATAAAAATATATATTATACATATATGTATAAAATAAGTTTTACATTATATTTATTCGAATTTTAAAAATAATTGTAGTAAACAATATATTGTTTTATATTTTTAATATTATAAATAAAGTAAAAATAAACGAAATGTATGTCTTTATAAAGACGTCAAATTAGACGTCTGAAAAAGGTTTAAATAGACTTAATTACGACCAAAAAAGTCTACACATGGCCCACAAATCTGACGTCTAAAAACTTCTATTTCAGACCAAAACAGACGTCATAATGTCGTATAGACGTCATATTAGACGTCTAAAGAGTCCTATTTCAGACCAAAAATCAACGTCACAGTGACGTCGAATAGACGTCTAAATACACCAATTTTTGACCAAAAATCAACGTCACAATGAAGTTGTATAGGTCTAAATAGACCTATTTTCGACCAAAAATCAACGTCGCAGTGACGTCGTATAGACGTTTGTTTAGACGGCTGTATATGACGTAAATTCGACCTAATATCGACGTCACTTTTTGGTCGACCGTTGGTCAGTGTTACTTGGGTCACTTCTATTTTAAACATGGAATTGGCGGGGGGTCATGTGTTGGCCACATCAGATTTTTTTCTTTTGGTTTGATTACTAATATTTTCTGGTACAATGTTACTATATTCTTAAAACAATAGTATATATTTTTTTCTAAAGTATTTACTTTTGAATACAGTGAGGTGCTAACATATACTAGAGCGCTCACTGCAATAAAACTTCAATGCTAGGTATAGGGATTAGCTTGTCGCCAGAGAAACTTCAAATATAATCTAAAACTGGGACATCTCTCCTTTTCTAATCTCGGATCTCTCTCTCGTTTGTACTGCTTGTCCGCATGCGCGCGTATTTAATCCAGCGCTGGCTTAGAAATATTCATAGTTTCAATTCACCCTTGCTGAGGATGTATTGAGTGCAAATTTTGACCATGGTGTATTTGTGCAGTGTATTGTCGTGTAGAAAAGATCTGAGTCTAAAGTTCCATTTTTGAAACCTGATGCGATACCATCTCAACTACTACCTTCATCTGAATCGGTAAGTGCGGAAATATAATTGATAAAATACACGTATAAAATGATAACTTCCAATATAAAATATTATATTTTCAATTTAGAGTTTTCGTTGAAGATATTAAAAATTTACAATGCTAAAAAGCATTAGTAAGAAACAACGTTATTCTTTATTTTAATTTCATTTTTAATTTTAGTGTGGCCATATGTCAACAACTACATATGTAGAAGACGTACCCCGAGCCACCCCCATGGACAAAGACGAGGAGGAAACCAACGATATCAATATAAGTATGGACGAAGCTCATTGTTATAATATGGTATGTATGTTATTTATTTAGTTTACACTGCCATCTATTAAATTATAAACCTTCCTTAAACGGGTATCAACATGAAATATTGTGTGACAAATTGAATTCCATTAATCATTTATATTTATTGTACATTTTTGAAAACCGTTACATTAATGGCAATGCCTGCTCATTTAGAAAATGATAATCTTGTGTAGGATTAGCTACATATTTTCATTTTCCTATTTAAAAGAATGTAACTGGTTCTGGTTATCCCAAATGATACTCCTTTCCAATATTAATTTAAATATATTGTACATCTTTTAAAACCGTTATATTAATCTTAATACCGGCTCATTTAGAAAATTAGAAAATGATAATCTTGTGTAGGGTTAGCTATTTTCATTTTCCTAATTAAAAGAATATAACTGGTTATCCCAAATGACGCTCTTCTTTCACAATACTTTATAATTGAAAGGGATCATCTCATTCCTTTATTATTAATACCTCTGTCTGGTTAATAATACGTATTTACTTTGCAGTTATTTTTCTAGTGTACCTATAATATGCATATTTACTGAAACCTATGTACTTTACATTTTTAAATATATATTACTAATTCTTTATTTGATTTTTTCAGAATTGTGAATTTCCCAAGCAAGTTTCAGTTGGCACGCAGACAAGTCCTAAGAAACGGTCAGGTTCAGGGGATAGTCCAAAAACTATAGCTTTAAAAAAGAAAATTAAAAAGCTACAATGGGCACAGCAGAGGAATAAGAAGATTATTGTTGTCAATGAATTATTAATTCAGTTGAAGCAGTGTGTATCTACACCAGAAAATTTAATGGACATCTTAGAGTCAAGTTTTTCAGGTGTATTAAGTAATTTATTAAAATACGAGCAATTATTACGAAAACAAGACCGATGTGCAAGAAGGTTTTCAGATAAAATGAAAAGGTTTGCATTGACTTTGCACTATTTTGCACCGAAATCATATAATTTTATTTCTACTTATTTAACGTTACCGGGTGAAAGTACATTACGTCGATGGTTGTCGAGTCATAATTGTAATCCTGGATTTCTGTCTGAAGTTCTTTGTTTCTTAAGAAACGAAGTATTTACTAGACGATATTTAAAGAATGTGACACTTGATTTTGATTCTATGCACATTAGATGTCAAGAAATATATACCTAATAAAAATACAGGTTCATTTTCGGGATTTGTAGATTATGGAGGCATTGTGGAAGATAATGAACAAAATTTAGCGACAGAAGCATTCGTTTTTACCTCCCGCTACCCTTGGTAAGGGAGGTATAGGGATCGTGCTAAAAATCTCATATCGAGATTTGACCACGTTTTAAGTTCCCTAGAATCCATTTTTAACATTTTCACGATGATGTCTGTATGTGTGGATGTGTGTATGTGTGGATGTGTGTATGTGTGTATGTGTGTGTGTATGTGTAGGGATTTTGTCTTCACTCTAACTCAAATACTATCATTCAGAAAATTCAGAAACCTTGTATTTCCATCCCATTCTAATATGAAAAGAAGCCATTAGATTTTGGTGTAAATCGGATAACCGGAAATGGCACTTTACCTGAAGCTCATAATGGTTTTTCTTCAAAAAATACCATTAAATGCCATTTTTTCGCATTTTATGTCTTAATTAATTAATTAATTAATTAAAGATTATTGAATTTTCTACAGGAATACATTAATACTTTTTCTATATATTTTACACATAAATCTAAAAATAATTTTTTTTATTAGTCGCGAAACCTAAGATAAACACAGTAATTCGTTTGTTACACAGTTCATATTTCAAATGCATGTAACTGACAGTTAATGTCACTGTCAAAAAACTAATCACATCAAATTAATAATAGTGGTATTTTAAAAAGAAAATAGTAAATAAAGCAATAGTTTTCTGCAATGGAACAGTTTGCAGCGGTAGTAAATACGTAAGTATATATTTAAATTAATAAAAATTCAATAGCGGGAGGTTTTGTGTTGGCCACATCAGATTTTTACCTCCCGCTACCCTTGGTAAGGGAGGTATAGGGATCGTGCTAAAAATCACTTATCGAGATTTTAGTAAATGACCACGTTTTAAGGTCCCTAGAATCCAAATTTAACATTTTCACGATGATGTCTGTATGTGTGTATGTGTGTGTGTATGTGTGTGTGTGTGTGTATGTATGTATGTATGTATGTATGTGTGTGTGTATGTGTAGGGATTTTGTCTTCACTCTAACTCAAATACTATCATTCAAAAAATTATGAAATCTTGTATTTCTATCCTATTATAATAAGAAAAGAAGCCATTAGATTTTGGTGTAAATCGGATAACCGGAAATGGCACTTTACCTGAAGCTCATAATGGTTTTTCTTTAAAAAATACCATTAAATGCCATTTTTTCGCATTTTGTCGTTATGAAAATTAAAGATTATTGAATTTTCTACAGGAATACATTAATACTTTTTCTATATATTTTACAGATAAATTTAAAAATAATTTTTTTTACAAGTCCCGAAGCCTAAGAAAAACACAATTCCTTTGTTATACAGTTCATATTTCAAATGAATGTAACTGACATTAAATGTCACTGTCAAAAAACTAATCACTTCAAATTAATAATAGTGACATTTTAAAAAGAAAATAGTAAATAAATCAATAGTTTTATGCAATGGAACAGTTTGCAGCGTTAGTAAATACGTAAGTATGTATTTAAATTAATAAAAATGGATAGGAAAGTGTGACGAAGGAAGATTGTTGCGTAACTATTATTGTGGTCCGGATGGGGTTATTCGCTACCGAAAATCGGTCACTTTAATATGTTCTTATGTATGAATGCTATGATGATTGTGGACAAGGCGAAAGAAGAATGTTGTTAAAGAGTGAAGTGAGTCAGCTGAGCTCTTACTCTTATCCCTTTTCTTATTGTTACTATTGTTTCCGGGTATTTGCTAACCCCCTAAGTGGGAATCGCGTGATTTTATGTACGTATGTATGTATGTATGTAAAAATTAAATAGCGGGAGGTTTTGTGTTGGCCACATCAGATTTTTTTTATTAGTCGCGAAGCCTAAGACACAATAATTCGTTTGTTACACAGTTCATATTTCAAATGAATATAACTGACAGTTAATGTCACTATCAAAAAACTAATCACTTCAAATTAATAATAGTGACATTTTAAAAAGAAAATAGTAAATAAAGCAATAGTTTTCTGCAATGGAACAGTTTGCAGCGGTAGTAAATACGTAAGTATGTATTTAAATTAATAAAAATTTAATAGCGGGAGGTTTTGTGTTGGCCACATCAGATTTTTTTAATAGTGTCGTATACAAACAAATTTAAATGTTCAATTGCCTTTTTTTTCGTAAACAGTTTACAAGGCACAATTAATTAAAACAGCAATTAATTTATTGTATGAAATTGGCATCACAGTAAATTCGATCACTTGTGATGGATCAAAAGCTAATATAAAAACATTTCAAGACCTTGGCTGTACTTTGACAAAAGAAAATTTGACATCATCGGTTGAACATCCGGACGGACAAACCAATAGTTACATTTTAGATCCATGCCATTTATTAAAATCAGCCCGAAATTGTATGTGCGTCAAAAACATAATTTCACCGAAAGGTGTTATATCCTGGGAATATATTAAACGTTTAAATAATTTACAAGAAAATTTAAATTTAAAATTTGTTAATAATTTAACGGCTGCGCATGTTTATTTCAAGAACAAAATAATGAATGTGAGGTTGGCTGGACAAGTTTTGAGTGACGGTGTCGCCGATGCAATAGATTTCCTAAGAGAGTCTGGAAATAAGGAATTTATGGAGTCTGAAGCAACAACAGAATTTATCAGTGCTTTTGATCAGTTAAATTCATGCAATAAATTCGAGAAAGCTTACAAATCCCCCATGACACCGTCAAACTATGAAACAATTGAAAATTATTTTGAAAATACTGAAAATTATTTACAGTCTTTGTCAGTTGATGGGATGTCCATATTAGAGCATGGGAGGAAGACATTTGCTTTAGGTTTTATTTTGACAATGAGAAGTTCTCTGCAAATAGCCAAATTTTTATTTAAAAATGAAGTTAAATATTTTTTAACATATAAACTATCACAAGACCATTTGGAACTATATTTTTCCGTAATTCGTCCAAGGGGTGGTTGGAACAACAACCCAAATACTTTACAATTTATGTGGGCTTTGAGGCAAATGCTATTTAGCAATTTAATTCAACCTGGATACACAGGAAATGTCATAAATACAGAACATTATTGTCCTACAATCTTTGAATTTAGGTCCGAGGACAGAAATTTAACATGGAAAACACAAACTAATATTCAAGAAAATGTAAATGAAGTAAATGACCTTATGTCACTCGTTAATAAATCTAATTTAAGTGACTTGCAAGAAAATATTCTATTTTATATAGCCGGTTATATTTCGAAACAATTACAAAAAAAAAAATTGTAACGACTGTTTACAATTGATGAACAATAACACGGAAACAAAAGTTTCAGCATCGTTGTTCACAAATTTTAAAAACAGAGGAGGGTTAAAAATTGCAAGCAACATAATTTTTTACATAGTAACGCCGAAAAAAAATATTTTTTTTCTTTTTCAGCAATTTAGATTACGTATGTGACACAAAACCAGTGTTCCCACATCTATAATTTGTATTGATTATATTAATTTGTAATAATTCAATTATTGTAAATAATAAATGCATTTCAATAAATTTTTTCTTTAAATCACATGACTTTCCTTTTTGTACCTTAGTGGTGCCTGTTTGAGTACCACTGTAGTGTTTTGCCAACGTTTGAGAAGCGCTAAGTAGAAAGAGATAGAAGCTATTGAAAGAGCGGGCGACAGGTTTTTATTACAGTGAGAGCTCTAGAATGTTAGAACCTCACTGGTTAAATAGAAAGCAAAAATTTTTTAAATAATATTTTTATACATTACCTATGACATGGGATTTTTAAAATAAAAGTAGAACTTGTTTTACATATTTTTATTGCAAATCATTAAAAAAATAAAGATTATTAACATATACATAAATTATGATAATTATGTTTTTTATAAGGATATTTGTGTAATCTCTTGTTGTTTCCTATCGACGAGGCGTACCTACCATGTGGAATTAATACAGCATTCAGCAGAGTGGTTACCATATAATTCTGTGTGTCTAAGAGAAATTAAATTTAATTAATATTTATATAATCATAAAATTATGCTAAAAAAAACTTACTTTCGTCTTTATCTTCAATTTGTTTTAAAATATTCAGACAATTTTTGTCTTTTATATTACATTCATAATACGGTAAAATGTTTTGTTTATATTCTTGCCAGCGCCGGCAAAATATAGTATGTACCTTCCAAGTAAGAATAGGCCTGTTCAATTTTGATTTCTTTTAGGAAATTAAACAGTTCTGGTTCCCTTGGATTATCAGTAATTGTTTGACTTGAATTTATGGGGTTTAGAACTTCAATACAGGTACTTTCAGTAGCCAGTCTGGAGTTGAAGTAGATAAGAATATTAAGTCACGTGTCCACGTCGAATCCATTTTTTAAAATTATTATTAAACTACATATATATTCACCTAATAACACTAAGCACACTTATAACACTGCACATATAATGAGCCAAGCACACAAAGAATATGCTCATCTCGCATCGTGTTTGAACAGGTCAGCACACGTCAAAAGCATATACTTTTGATTTGAAATTAAAATTTTGTCACAAAAGTAAAATGTTTTGACACCAAAAGTAATGTTTTAAATGTAATATTTTTTATTCGTTTCAAATGCCATAATTTTTAATTCAAAATATTGATTTTTTTTTAAATTAAAAGTAAAATAATTAAAATAAAAACAGCGACGTAAAAAAAATTGCTTTTCAATTATAAAGTAAAATATTTTAAAATAATTGTATATGACTTTCAAACTAATGAAAATATTATTTATTTTAACTACGTGTACTATCAAATTGAAAGTAAATTTTCAGTTTAAAAGAATATCACTTACATTAGAAATGATTGTAAAAAGATTTGAATTTGAAATTATCCAATGTTTTGAATTAAAATCTTTTTCAAAAGTACATGTACCCGAAAGTTTTTAATTTTACCAGCATTTTTTTAAAAACTATAGCAAAACTTTTGATTTTTGCAGATTTTAGAAATGAAAACACTATTTTGAAAATAAAGTAAAAATTTCTTTCATTGTTGTATACTCAGTTTCAAAATATTAATAGTGCACCTAGTGTCAGAGTTATTTATAGTGTTGCCACAGGACCAAGACCAGCATCAAGTCTTGTCGAGAAATTCTCGAAATCTCGACAAGATTCTCGACTTCAGATCAAAGGTATTTTTTTAAACATATATTCTAAAAGTGCTTCAAAAACTGAGAGTATTGCTGTAAATACTGTTTGAAAATTCGTATAAATAAGAAAGATATTAATTTTTCAAATTTTGTAATTTTCTACTTTCATAGTTGTGTTCCAGAAACATTAATTTAAGTAAATATGATGTATTCCTTATTCTTCTAAATAATCCAAATGTAAGTTTTAAATGAATTTAAATTACAATGTAGGTGGGATGAAATGAAAGAAGTATAAATTTAGAATTATTATGTTATTTTAATGCATCAATATTTTAATTAAATTAAAATTAACCTTTATTTTATAATATACATGTTTTGTACGTATAAATATGTTGATTTTAATTTAATTTTTGTGTTTAATTATCAATTAATATATTGGTACGACTGGGTATATGAAATACTGACTACATCTTGAAAAATTTCTCCAATTTTCAAATAGCATACAAAAATTACAGTGCATTCTCAACGTTAGCAATTAATTTACTATAACAAAAGTAGCGTTCCCTGCAAATATACAGTATTTTTCTTTTATTTTAAAATAATTTATTGTGATTCTTAGAATTTTACGAAAATGCAGACAAAGATTTTAGAATTGTAGGGAAATTCCCGGTTTAAAACAACCATATTCTACATTTTCAACAGATGTACTTCCTATTCATGGGCGTAGCCAGGACTTTTTCTCAGTGGGGGCCAATAAAAATATAGTTAGTCATATATTTGTATGTTATTTATTTGCCAAAAATACACTTATTCCGAAAACTTAAGTAAATTATAATAAACGTATTTAGAATTATAATGGTATATTTAATAAAAAAGCTGTTGTTAGTTACATAAACACAATTCTCTAACAAAAAAAAATAAATCTTATTTGAAAAACATAAATAAATTATAATACACGTGCTTAAATTTATAAAATTAGTAAAAAAATTAGTAACTAAGAAACTGTAATAATAACAGTTTTACGGTTTAACGAATTATAAATAGATTAACTTTCAAAAATCAGTCAGCTTTACTATAATCATAGAAACAGCTGATATATACAAAAAATTGTAATTGACAGATTGCTGACATAATGATTGTTCGTGTTATAATTTTATTGGATTTATAGAATTTTTTACAAGGAAACTTTCGGTATGGAATTTATAAAAAATAGTATATGTTCGTGTTACAATTTTATTGAATATATAGAATATTTTCTGGGGAACTTTTGATGTGGAATTTGTACAAAATACATCAAATTGACGTAAGGTCTTGTGATAGCCACAACAGTTTTTTATGTACTAAAACTTCTTTTACATGTTGTAGAAGGTAGAGTTAAAAATAAAATCAAGGCATGGGGTAAAAAAGGATAGAATTTTTAGGAGATATTTAATAATTCTTCATATGATATTTCTCAAGAGGTTTCTCTTTCCACTTATGAAACCATAATAAGGAATCCTCATAAAAATTATCTATGTTATGTTTAATTTAATTCTTGTATCATACGTTTATACTTTTCTTTATTACATGGTTTTATATTTTTAGGGTGCAAACTTGTTAGATTGACTAAAGTATTGTAATATTTGGATTTGGGTTGGGCAAACCTACCTACTTTTATTACTAGCAGATGTCTAAAAGTGGTTGTTATTGTCTGGTAATATGCAGCATTTATAGCACAGGCCGTTGTAAAATTTATTGTTCCATTATTGGATTTTTACAAGAAAAGAAATGTGTTATTTTTTACCAAATTTTTTTTTTATATTATGTTATATTAGGGATTAGGAAAAACAGTTTGTTTTACACATGTGTGCATACAAAGTTTTAAGGAAATTGTTAAGAAGGGCTTGTACATTACGACTTTTATATTTACATTTCCCTTAAGGCTTTAAGTCAATTTGATTATTGTTTTCAATTTTTTCATAAGAATGAATTAGGTATTTATACAATGTATTTCAATTTTCTCAGGGGGGGGGGGGGGGGGGCAAGCGAAAACTTTTGAAATAAAGCAGAGGTTCTCAACCTGTGGTACGCGTACCAGGTGATACGTGAAAGGCTAGTTTTGTTGTCTGCCTATTTAACATTTATTTATTAAAATATAAAAAAATAGCGAAAGAAGTTACTTTTTTGGAGATTTTTGTCTATTTACTTTCTGCTTCATTTTAAACATATACCTAACTGTTTAACTATTGCTAATAATTCTGTAGCTAAAGAATTGAAATTGTATATTTTATGTTTAGTAATGAGAAACAACACTCGATATATACGTATATTTTCACATTAATTATTTCAAGAGCTCAATTATCAAGTTGATGATATTCATAGAAAACTTAATAATAAATATCTCAAATATTATTTGGAATATTTGAATCGCGATTGTACTGGTGTTCTTAGAACTTTTTGTACTATTAGATGCGATTATACAAAAATTGTTAATAGAGGCAAAGTCGAGAGTTTTGTCGAGACTCAAGACGAGACGAGACTGACACCAAATCTTGTCTCGATAAGACCAAGACGAGACCACTCTAGTCTAGACCAAGACAAGACCGACCCAAGTCTCGTCTCGTCTCGACTTCCGGCAACACTAGTTATTTATCAAAATGTGTCTGGTGAGGCACTGCAACTCTGTAACTAAACATTTCCGAGTGTATCTTCATATAACATTTTTATCAAAATCGCTCCCTGTAGTTAGCGCTATTTTGTAAAGAAATTGTTAAGTCTTAGCAGCGTTGCTATAGATTTTAACCTATAGAAACAAATGTATTGACTTACTTACATGATTGTAAATTCTATTGTGCAAGATAGATTCAAATATTTTACAAAAGTTACATAAAATTGCAATGGGTCTGTAATTTGTGATGTCATTATTATTCCCCTTTTTGTAAATTGGTTTTATTCTAGATGTTTTCCACTTCTCAGGGAACGTGGAACTACTAAGAATATGGTTGAAAATTTTGACGAGAGGTTTAACAAAAGCAGGATAGTAATCCTTAATAATAACAGATGGAATTAAATCTGGACCCGTTGTCATATTGGATTTAAGTTTATAAAAATCTGTTGTGGCCAGCACAAGACCTCTCGCCATTTCCATATTAGGCTATATAAGTATTGTATTGAACTTTTCTATCGAACCGTCGTTTTATAACAAAATATTACAGAACTAATATTGCTTTTTATTGTATTTAACATGTCTTCTGCACACATATAATTCTAATTATATCTATTTTTCATTGTATGAGGAAGTTTCTAAATGTCACAGATTCTTCCAATTCATTAACCAGATTGGCTGTATTTCTGATGGATATATGCATATTACAAATATTTAATTAATAAAACAATAAGAAAGATTAAATGTACTTCCTACAAAAAGTTATCAAAATGTCATTCAAACTGTTGATTTTTGACACTGAAATCTGTCATTTACAAATTATGTTATAAACATTTGAATTTGTCAACTGGTTTCCTTAGTGTAGTTTCGCCTACTCGACTTGTTATATCCCGATATTCTGTATATTATAGCGTCTTTATCTCTAAATTTATAGAAGATATAATAAAAAATTTAAATGTATCAGGTGTAGAATTTTGTTCTTCAAAATTAGTAATATCAAAAATTTTCAAAAATTAATATTTGGAAGAATTTCTTTTAAAAACTACTACTTCCGATTGTTTAATTGTTACCAAAACCTTTTCAGCTCTTCCCAGGAATGTCAGATTGAGGAATTCATAGTTAAACAGGTCTTATGTCATATAGTTTTTGAGGAATCGTCCGTCCAACATCCAGCCATACACACACACACACATACACACACATACACACACACACATCCACACACACACACACACACACACACACACACACACACACACAGACATCATTGTAAAAATGTTAAAATCTGATTCTAGTGACCTTGAAACGTGCTTATTCATTAAAATCTGGATATGTGATTTTTAGCATGATTCCAATATCTCTCTTATCGAGAGGTAAAAAGGAGTCGTAACCTCGTTTTCCGTTACTGTCACGATGGATAAAGTTGAAAAATTGTCCGGTATAATAAAATTCGCAGAGTCATTAGTTGTGTTACCATGGAATGAGTTCGAGAAGTGGTTTGCAAAACAGTTAACTATTTCTTGAGAGTTTTCAACAGAATTGTTATTGTAATTCATCGCAGAGGAAATGTTAGAGGTGTTACGTTTAGTGTTTACAAATGACCAAAATTTTTTAGGTTCCCGAGTTATATCATATGATTCTTTAAATCATTCGCTTCTTTGGAATAAATTGTACGTAGCAGGTTTGAGCTCAAAAATCATAATAATAGTACAAAATTTATATAGAAATGCTTATTTAACTTTTAAAAATTCTAATGTATAACCAAATACAGGTATAAGTGTAACAGAAGGCGTACTACAGGGCGAAACTTTATCTCCCACCATATTCTCAATTTTTATAAATGATTTGGAAGATTTTCTACGCAGTGAAGGAGTTAAAGGGCTTAATATTAACGGTTATAAAGATTTATTAATGTTGGCATATGCTGACGATTTAGCAATACTATGTGATTTCCCCATAGACGTACAAAAAAAGTAAAATTTATTAAAATCATATTGTCATGAGAACAAATTGGAAGTTAACCCAAAAAAGACAAAAATTTTACCTTTTTACAAAGGCCGCTTGCGTCAACTTTCTCCTTTTAAATACGGAGTAGAGAGTATAGAGGTGGTAAAAAATTTTGTTATTTAGGTGTAATATTCACAAGTTCAGGAAAATTTTTAGAAAAAAAAGCGGCTGCAGCTACAACCTCTGTTGGAAATTTGCTGGTCAAAGGGAACTCAAGTATGTGGGAAGAAAAGATTAAATTATTAAAATCAGTTGTAAACGCAACCGTCATGTACGCTGTTGAGCTATGGAGGTTGAGATATTGTGAAAGGCTAGAAGTATGTCAACTGAGATACATAAAATCTATGCTTCACTGTCGTAGATCTACACCGGGATTTATTCTTAGATTAGAATCTGGAATTAAACATATAAAACTTGAGATTGTTAAAAGGGCTCTAACTTGATGGGATAGAATATTAAAATTAGACGACTCGCATATAACAAAAATTGTGTACACTCGATTGGTCAATTTGGACAACAAACCTAGCAACAAAATAGTATACAACTGGGTGTCACAACTTAAAGAACTTACTTCTGAACTTAACTTCGCAAATACTTGGCAGAAACAATGCGTAAATAACCAAGAAATGAATAACTTACTAAATCACCTAAATGACATTATTCAAAAAAACGATATAAATTTATTAAGTACTTCGAAATTCAGTGACTTTTACAGAGAAATACTTCCAAACCCTACAATCCAAAATTACCTGAATATAAATGTTTCCTTTTGTAAAAAAACGCTTAATTGCACAACTTCGGCTGTCATAAATATAATATATATATATGAAAGATTTTGATAAACGAGCGTGAAGCTGTACTGATGAGCTCTAATAAGAGCGAAACACGTGTCTACAGCTGCTATGAGAGGCTTCCATGTGAATTAATTTTTTTTTTTAAATAATACATATATATATATATATATATATATATATATATATTAGTAAATAATATAAAATACGCCATAGATACTACAGTCAATTGTATGGTATGTAACTGTCAAGAAACAGAAAATTTTTACCACTTCCTAATTGTTTGTCCCATTTATCAACCACTAAGACGTGTATACTTGGCAAGATGGCTTCAGAACGGTGATATAAATGTATCAAATTATTATAAGATATTAACTAATTTAGATTCAAGTAAAATTAACAATATTTTTTACTTTGTTGTTGGTGCTCTTACATAAATTAAGAAGTTTCTGCCTAAATGAGTAGTAGAATTATTGTTGTTGCTAATATTATTGTTATTGTTATTATTATTATTTTCTTTTAAGCAATTAAAACAAATTATAAAACATATTTTCAGTTTCCAAGTTAATTGGTTTGGTCATATGGGGTATCCCATAACTTCGGGTGCGTGGGGGGAGGGGGGGGGGGGGTTATAATACAACGTAATATTTAATATTAAAACTACCTTTTCAACCAGTGTCACAAATCTGTTCATTTCAAAAACCTCAAAAACTAAGTTTCGAATTTTAAGAGAGTTCGTTTTGTTCTGTGGTCGGTGTATTGAGTGCTATGTGCCCTTCCGGTCTGTGCCCGAAGTTAAGGGACGCCTAATCTTGTTATGGGATTATATTATCGTACAAATAAATGTTAATGTTTATTAGTATAATATAAAATATTTATTTATATAAATGTTTTCGTCTCGATTAGTGGATTATTCACATAAATAATAAATTAAATAAATAAATAAAAAAAAAAATTTCAATTTCCATGTTATTTGGTTACTTATAAAATAAACAAATTTAGATACATAAAATGTAAAAACTAAAGTCTATTAGGGGATTATAATGTTGTATAAGTAATTGCAAAATGTTTATAAGTTTTTATTATTAAATGCTTTATATAATTCCTTTTTGTCTAAATGATTGGCTGGTTTATTTATATAAATAATTAAGTAAAAATCTTTGGAACGTAATTTCAATTTTTAATTTTTTTATTTTTGGTGTATTTATGAAATAAAATCTACAGTCCACTGAGGGAGTATAAGATTATAATATTATATAAATTAATGTAAAATGTTATTAATTATATTACTAAATACTAAATTTATATAATTCTTTTTGTCTAAATATTGGCTGGATATTTATATAAATAATAGTCAATTTACTAGTTATATTATTAAATAGTTTATTAGTATTTTCATATGGATTGTAAATATATTATATGTGTATATTTATTAACACTTTGCCAACTACTATTGTATAAGATGTATATCTTGAAACAATATACTATTTTCTATTTCTTTCTATTTCTACATGCATTAATGTTGATGCTATTGGTTCACCGTTCAGAGTTGTGTTTTGCCATATCTAATTTTCCATTAAATTCTAAAGTATACATTTCGAAACTTGTATATGTCGTAGGCTCGTAGTAAATACGGATTTTCATGAAATGCCTAGGCAGTTCATGTAGAACCGGATGGTAGTGTAGAATATATACGCTACATGATTTGCCTAGGCTTCTCATCAAAAGCCGCGTTCATTTAGTTATTTAGTGTTAGATGCGTTCTCAACACGATCTGCCGGTTTTATCGCAGGGCACATTGTGATGGTGTGATGTAAATAAAACCATAATAATTGATTTTGCCGTTGCCATTGTTTTTTCCGATAATACTATTGTGCACTGTGTATAATAATAGAAGAAAAACATATATTTAATCAACAGTACGAGAAGTAGTACCAGAAGAAGCTTAATAAACGGCCATGGAACATGAATCGTTTAAATGAGGTAAGAAAACTCATCACAAATTGAGGTTAGGTTGATTTTAATTGGTCAATTCTTCCAGGTTGCTGCCGAAATCATTGCAGCAAAGAGTAGCAACAAAAAGAGTAGAAGAGATTATTATTTGTTGAAGACCTATGATGTGGTTACTATTGGTGAAAAATATTCAGTTATAAGAAAAGTTTCAAAAGTAGGTGATGGCTTACAGTACATTGTTGCTGAGGAGGAAATATACGATAAGCTATTAGAAATTTATGTTAATTGTGGTCATGGTTCCCGAGACAAAATGATACACATTATACAGCAAAGTTTCGTACACAGGCCTTGTGTAGAAATGTTCGTCCGATCCTACAAGACTTACCAAACAAACAAAAATAAAATGGTGTCCAACATAGAGAGCAGAGAATTTGCTTGTAAAGTCATACAAGAGCTCAAAACTTTTTGGCCTCAACTATGTATTGTCCATGGAAGGCCACGTCATCCACAAAGTCAAGGCAGTGTGGAACGTTGAAATCAAGACGTCGAAAACATGTTACGCGCATGGATGTCAGACAACAAGTCAACCACTTGGTCCTGTGGGTTTACGTCGTCCAGTGGCAGAAAAATAACTCCCTATATAGAGTAATTGGGCGCAGTCCTTATAAAGCCGTTTTTGGCGTTGAAGCTAAATTAGGACTCAAATCAACAGGTCTTCCAGATTACATGATGTCAACAATGAGTACTGAGGAGGATTTGGAAGCTGCGGAAGAAGATATGAAAAACACAGCTACCGTTAATGACCAAGCGTTTAACAAAGAGGCAGCTGGAGACGATAATGTATTAACAGCTGACGAAATAATGGACAATATTAATACGGTACCAGAAGAAAATCTTGATGATAATGGATTTTCCAATAATGATGAAAGTGATATGAATGCCACTAACATACAAGTTCAAATTACTTCCAACGGACTCGTCCAAAATAATATTCAGCCTATCACTTGCATATATTGTGGTGAAGAAACACATGAATGTATATTTTGTAAAATGTGCAATATTTTTGCGCATACCACTTGCCTAAATGAAGAAAATATGTGCAATCTCTGTGCGACACAACAATCCATCAGTAATAATCAGGCAAATTGTTACATTGGCCAAAAACGCCAAGCAGAACAGATGATTTCAGTAACAAAGAAGAAACTACAAACCCTAAATATTGGCGACTGCGTTCTTCTGAACGTGGGATAAGGTGGACCGTAGTCCTGATGGTAGCTGATGGTCTCATAAAAGCATGGTTTAATAGGGAAGATCTGCAGAAAGCTCCCTCTGATTTCCTGAAATTGTCTCAAGTGGATGCAAGAAAGCTGATATCTGTTAGGGAAGCGGTGTCTGCAAATTCACTATTCAAGGGGCAAGGATACGTGAAGTGCGCCTGTCAGCCACCAAAGTGCCAATTCCAAAATAATCGTTGTCAGTGCTTCAAGCAAAAGAAGATGTGCAATTCACGATGCCATAAAAGCAATCCTTGTGCAAATAAGTAGTCTATATTATAAAGTGTTATTTTAAGAAAGTCTGTTTGTTTTACACAACTCTCAAAGTTCCTGTTTTTTTATTTAGTCATATAAGTCTACATTTTATGTAAGCGTTTGTTATATATAACAGCTGCGGACTAATAATGTCATATTTTTCTTTACATTTAGTAAGCATTTGTTAATACAGCGAATACCAAAACACAATGTTCAGTTTTTGCATATGTTTAAATAAATTACACTGTTAGAACAACAGAAAACTCTACTTCCTCATTTCAGTAACTGATTACTTTATAAAAAGACTAGTTTACGTCTTTTCATGATTTGCCGATAACACTAAGAGCTGCAGATCGTGAGAAACTTCTCATTACACCAGAAGACTAAAATTCCAAGGCTCTTCATGAAGAACCTCGGCAGATGTAGTAACTTCATGCGTTCTACACTACCTGCCGGATCTATATGAACTGCCTAGGCATTTCATGAAAATCCGTATTTCACTATGAGCCTAAGACATATACACAACGTAAATTACACTAATAATAAAAGTGGTAGTATTTCACCTTGAGGAAAAATGAAAATGATCACTTCTGACATGGAAATTCAATTTCAATTTTTGAGCTACATAATTAAATACACAATATTTTTAATACATTTTAGACCTTTTAACCAAATTTCTAGTTTTCTCAAGTATTCATTACGTCATATTCAATTTCATCTTTTGGAGAGTTACAACTTAATTTTGTTAATGCAAAGTGAGTACTAACGTAAAAATAGATATTTAAAATACAAAAATACTTTTTTCTACAGTCTATAGACAAAGAAGGCATTTGCGTTCGCTTTTGTCAACGCAAAATATCACTTTGCCGCTCATGCGCGACAAAATAGAAAAAAAGCTCGCTGTCCGAATTTCTCACTGCAAAATGCATTTCCATAAGTCAATCTGACTTATGTCTGCTCTGTCGGTATATTACATTATCAAACAAAATGCCGTACTGCTTAAAGGCTGTTTAAAACTGTCAAATTTATTCCTGGTGACTTAAAAACTGCCAAAGCTGTCAAATTCTCCCGACAAATCTTATTTTGGTATGCTTTAAAACTAATTTTTATGAGACTTAAAAGCTGTTTAGTACTATCAAATTGATTTCTAGTGACTTAAAAACTCCCAAAGCTGTCAAATTCTCCTAACAAATCTTCATTTGGAATGTTCTAAAACTAATTTCTGGGCTTTAAAGCTGTTAAGAAATGTTACTTGCCTACATTCTTAATGGCAACGTTTAGTCAGGAGTGCTTTGGCGGTATATTACATAACCAAACAAAATGCCGTACCCTGTGTAAAGGAATACAAAAATAAAATAGGGTATTTATTTATTAGATCAGATTATAGTAATAGGTCAAGAAGTATGGAAAGTAACGATAAATTAAAATTAAAAAATATAATCGTTATTTATTGAGTAGTACTGTAAATACAAAGTGTACATTTTATTATTTTTTTGTCATAGTGAACGACCCCATTGTGCCGACTGTAGAAAAAATCTTGTGTGTGTTTCGAGCGCAAATAGCTATTATTAGAGCAATTCAATTTACATAGGTACTTTAAATGTTTTAACTTTTATAAATTTATCTCTTATAACAATCAGATTAATATTTACCTAAATAAATAAACACACTAGTCACGGTCAAATAAACATGGACTGGTGCTCAATTTTTCCCTTCTCCCCACGCGGCCACTTGCAGAAATCCCCAGTCTATATTTATTTGATAAGTGTAACTACAAATAATTATTTTAGATTTTAAGAAAATTTAAATAAGTGTTAAACGTACAATTTTAGTTTGATATCCTACGCTATTGTTAGTGATTTGTTATTTAAAAAAATCTGATGTGTCTGTTACACTATACATATATCGT
This sequence comes from Ophonus ardosiacus, assembly GCA_943142095.1. Lineage (NCBI taxonomy): Eukaryota > Metazoa > Arthropoda > Insecta > Coleoptera > Carabidae > Ophonus > Ophonus ardosiacus. The sequence goes on along the minus strand of OW964824.1, from coordinate 37,048,889 downwards.
TAATAATTAAAATATGTATTATAACAGACCCAATCATGAAATTGCACGTAGGTATTTGACATAATTTGACATTGATATTAATTTTTTTATTTTTACTTCCATGTACGAAGTAAAGGAAGTACTTAGGTACTGTAATCGCGAAAAATTTCGGTTTCCAGATTTCAACGGAAGTATGCATTTTGACCATCCCTGAATCCATTTTGACTAATTTCGTCGTGACGACTGTACGTACGTATATACGTATCTCGCATAACTGAAAAACGGCAAACCGTAGAAAGTTGAAATTTTGTATTTGAGACTGTTATAATATCTAGTTGTGCACTACCCTTTTTGGTCATTACATAACTTTCGGAAGTGGTACTTTACTTGAAGCCTGTAATACATTTTAATGAAAAACTATACTAAAATATATTCCAAAACTTTTCAAATTTAGTATATAAGACTATTGTATAATTGGGAATAACATAATAGATTTTGGTTAAAATGGTCTAACCGGAAGTGGTACTTTACTTGAAGCTGTTATCAGTTTTTCTTAAAAAAAATATTATTTTAATTTTAGAAATAAATGCTTCAAATAAAAGTTTTAGATAATTGAATTCTGCGTCTAACACATAAAGTATTATTAAGTTAGCTTTTTGTATATATACTTTTTTATAAGTTTGCTATAGATTAGGAAAAAACTAACAAAAAATTAATGTAATTTAATTATTAACAAAATATGTATAGTTTAACAGGTGTACAAGGAAGTCATGTGGTGTCCACATCATATTTTTACATCCTTGTACGAAGTAAAGGAAGTATTGTAATCGCGAAAAATTTCGATTTCAGATTTCAACGGAAATATCCATTTAGACTATCCCTGAATCCATTTTGACTAATTTCGTCGTGACGTCTATACGTACGTACGTATGTACGTATCTCGCATAACTGAAAAACGGGAAGCCGTAGAAAGTTAAAATTTTGTACTTATGACTGTTGTGCACCTCCCTTTTTGGTCATTACATAACTTTTTCGGGAGCGGTACTTTACTTGAAGCCCATAATAGATTTTAATGAATAATATAAATTAAATTATAATCCAAAACTTTTCAAATTTTTCAATATGGACTAAAAAATTATGTAAGATAACATTTAGAAAAATATAACTTTGTTCTGCAGTTTGAGAATCACTGTTTGAATATTCTCTTTGTTATTACTGATAAATTAGCCCTATTGAAGTAAAACATTTTAAATACTTGTCAATGTTCTTATCAGTGTCATACCGAATGTCTGTCAATGTCAATCTGTCAATAATTATTAATCTATGTCAAGTTCATTTATAATTGTATAAGATGGCTAAGTATGGTTGTTGTTGATACGGTTGTTTATATGTATGTATATGGTTTTATAATAATAATAAAAACTGTCATTGTATTTTCTGGAAATAAATATTTCCTTATTAAAGCATATTGTTTACTTATTTTACATGTACGATCGTAAACTTCAATAACAACAGACTTTTATTGATCTGGTGGGAGTACTGACTTCTGATGAAAAACGTCGGAAACAACGAAGTGAAAAACAAGAAGAGCTAGCAGCATTGATGGCAAGGAAAAGTACAACTTCAACCAAATATGATAGTCACAAACAGACGAAGAAATTTTTGAAATCTACAAATGACAAAGCTAAAGACAAAAATAATTTTAAATGCCATGTCTGTGGTGGAACCGGTCATTTTCGAAGAGAATGTCCAAAATTTAAAAAGAAGAAAGAAAAATGTGACGTTTATACGTCAAGTGGTGGTGTCAATGATCAAGCATTTATTACCGAAATCATGAATGTATAGCTCGATAACGATTTTTGGATTGTCGACTCAGGTGCTACAGATCATCTGACACATCATGCCGAATGGTTTTCTTCATTTGAAAGATTTTTAACATCCGTCAAAGTACACATTGGCGAGAAATCTACAATGGATGCAGTTGGAAAAGGAATGATAAAATTTGAAGCTTTTGTCAAGGGTGAGTGGCTGCCTTGTTATATGCAAAATGTTTTGTACGTGCCCACTGCCCGAAGAAATTTGTTTTCAGTGACATCTGCACTTGACAAAGGCATGATGTTTAACTCATCTAAAAGTTTGTAAAAATGGTATGGTCAAGGCTCAAGGTGTCCGCTTTTCTTTTCAAGATGTTAATGAGAATAAAGAAACCTGAAATACCATGCGTATACGAAGGTAATCTAGCATCAAAAGAAAAACTACAAGTTTGGCATAAACTATTAGGCCATCAGAATAAACGCCACGTTAAGAAAATTCTTAAACAGCATGGTCTTTATATTGAAACTGATTATACATTTTGTGGAGCCTGCGCAAAGGGGAAGCAGCATCGGAGCAGTTTTTATTCTCGTCAGCAGCGTGCAAAAGAAACTGGAGAGATAATTCACGCTGATCTCTGCGGCCCAATGGAAAAGTTGTCACCGGGAGGATCAAGATATTATGGCTGTTTTACATGCGATTATTCTAGATATCGCATACTTTATTTTCTTAAAGTAAAGTCGGAAATAGGGCTGTCAAAAGTATTCGGTTAACCGGTTAATCGGTTAACCGGAAACCGGTTTTTCAATAATGAAATATTCGGCTAGCCGGTTAACCGGTTTGTAGCCGGTTTTTAACCGGTTTATAGCCGGTTTTTTAACCGGTCAATAGCCGGTTTTTAACCGGTCAATAGCCGGTTTTTAACCGGTCAATAGCCGGTTTTTAACCGGTCAATAGCCGGTTTTTAACCGGTTAGTAGCCGGTTTATAGCCGGTTTTTAATCGGTTTATAGCCGGTTTTTAATCGGTTTCTAACCGGTTCATAGCACTCTTTTTTTTAAAAAAAATTAACTATAACCTAACGTCTAAATTGCTCTTGACAAAATGCCATATATCAAAATAAATAAATTTCAAATGCTTATTGAAACTGTCAATGTTACCAACCTTAATTTGTTATTATTTCTTTTAATAATATTTTTGAAATAAAAGTAAATTACATTGAAATAGGAAATAATTATTCATTAGTCACGTGATATGTTTTCCGCCAATCAACATTCAGAATTTCCATAGTTACATGTCTATCACAGCGATGATAAAAAACAAAGAATATCACCTTATTTCTATTCGTTACTAACTGCTATGGCATTTTTACAACATTGATAGTTAATTTTAATAAAAATTCATTATATTCTCTCATTAAATATAAGCTCGTGATATTAATAATGAAGAAAGGGGTGAAAGGACCAAGCGTTGAATGGTTTATAGATGAAAACAAAAGGCATAAATGGTCCACGTGTATTGTAAAATTCTTTATTCACAATCATTATAGTAATATACCGATTCCTAACCTTTTGGAGGTTGGGAAATACGCCATACTTAACTTTAATGACATTCTCTTAGGTTGGAAATAACAGATTTTACCTCTTGGGTTGGAAACGTTTATGTAGAGGTTGCCTAGCAACATTGTCATAGATCCTTATAATAAAGTAAGTTAAAACAAATTTTAAGAGAGCTGTCAAAAAATATTAATAAAATTAAAGGTTAAAACTCATTGATTTATTTTGAAAATTATTGATTTAAAATGAGGATGATTGTGAATAAAATAAGATACATAACCTCGGTGGGAGTTTCATTACAGCCTCGCGCTTTATCTCACCTCGAGGCTTCGCCTCTCGGTAATATATATAAGCCCTCGGATGTAATGAAACATTTCCCACCTCGGATGTAATATACTATTATTACGGACGCTTCGGGCTTAGGGCAAGCCCATCTTCAGCAATCGTTGAATATACAGTAATAATTAAAATTTATGACAAAATTTTTTTAAAGTTGTATTAGACGCGATAATCTATATGAACAACATCGAAAACAATTTTAAATACAGCATTTCAACAACCTTCCGAATCAATACGGAGTTGGTGAAATATGAATAATAATCGAAGATATTGCTCGCATACCATATATACGTATATCATATACCATTGCTAAACAATAAATTGTCAAGATTTTAGTGCACACAGGGAAACTGCAAAGTTTACCGAAATTTATTTAAAACCCGATACGTTTTGAGAAAACTTTTGAACATGCACCAAATTAAAGGTTATAAACCGGTTTTCTGACCGGTTAAAAACATGTTTTTTGACCGGCTAAAAACCGGTTTTTCTGACCGGTTAAAAATCGGCCGGTTATTGACTTAAAACCGGTTATTCGGTTTTTCGGTTAATCGGTCTGTAAACCGACGGTTAACCGGTTAGCAATTTTAGCAGATTTTGACAGCCCTAGTCGGAAACAGTGGAGAAGATCACACAAATGCTGAATTTTGTCAAAATCAACGTGGTCAAGATATCAAGGGGTTCCTATGCGATGGTGGTCTTGAATTCGACAACAGGAAGGTACGAAATCTATTGAAGTCCAGAGGAATAAAATTTATAATATCAAACCCATATACGCCAGAATACAAAGGTTGCGCAGAACGTTCAAACAGATCAATTATTGAACTTGCTCGAACAATGCTCGAAAAATTGCCAAAATTTCTGTGGGTGGAAGCAGTAAGTACAGCTGTATACGTACTTAACAGAACGGGACCAAGTATTGTCGAAGACAAAACACCGTACGAATTGTTCACGGGGAAGAATATACACTTGCAGAAACTTCATGTATTTGGCACTGACTGCTATGTCCATATACTGAAGGAACGCCGTAAGAAATGGGATCCAAATGGAAAGCGTGGTATATTTGTCGGCTATTCGGAAGATATTAATGGTTTTCGCATCTGGGCAAAAACTGGAAAACAAATAATAATTCAATAGAAGAAAATCCAATAAGAGAACGATTGCGAAATCGGGACGAAATTAGAAAGCAGAAACGTTTAGTAGAAACGATGTTAGCCGATATTGATGAGCCAAGAAATTACAGTGAAGCAATTAAATCGGAACAGTGACTTCACTGGAAAAAAAGCGATGGAAGAAGAGATGATATCACTGAACAAAAATTCAACATGGATTTTAACCGAATTGCCAGAAGATAGAAAAGCCATTTTCAATCGCTGGGTGTACCGCGTCAAACGAAATGAAGATGGAAATATCAAACGGTATAAAGCACGGCTAGTTGTACGAGGCTACAGTCAACGAAAAGGAATTGATTATAATGAAACATTCAGCCCCGTTGCTCGATTTGATACAATCAGGTCCGTATTAAGTATTGCAGCAAATGAATGGAAGAAACTAGGTCAATTTGACGTTAAAACAGCTTTTTTAAATGGTCATTTGGATGAAGAAATCTATATACAACAGCCAGAAGGATTTGAAGACAACACTGGCCGAGTTTGCAAACTAGAAAAAAAGCTTGTATGGACTGAAGCAATCACCTAGATGCTGGAATAATAGGTTTACGGAAGTTATGCTGAATTCTGGTTTTCAAGAAAGTACAGCTAATCCTTGTTTATTCTATCATATTACTTGTTCTACTAAATTGATAGTAGTACTATACGTTGACGATGGTCTAATTGCTGCAACAAACAAAAATGATATCGACAAATTTTTGGAGAAACTAAAATTGGAATTCGAAATTACCGTAGAAAAGGTTGGATATTTCTTGAATGTACTAATTCATATCGAAGAAGACAAATCTATTTTTATCAGTCAGAAAAGAAATGCAGAAGATGTACTTCGTCGATTTAACATGGTTGAAGCGAATCCAGTTTCTACGCCAATAGATAAATATCTTCAAAAGGAAGAAGAAAATTTAGAGATGACATCTACTCCTTATCGAGAAGCTGTTGGCTGCTTGATGTACCTAGCAGTGGCAACACGCCCAGATATATCATTTGCTGTAAGTTATGTATTTCAGTTTTTGGAAAAGCCGACAAAAAGACAGTGGGTAATAGTGAAGCGAAAGTGAAATATGTCAAAGGGACGACAAGAATAGGTATTAAGTACACGGTTGCTAAGAAGAAAGGTGAGCTGGAAGTCTTCAGCGACGCAGATTATGCCAGCGAGCCAGCTACTCGACGATCAGTAAGTGGAATTGTCGTTAACTACAGCGGTGGAGCAATAACGTAGACAAGTAGACGGCAAAACGGCGTGCCACTATCGACAACTGAAGCAGAATACGTCGCTGCAAGTGAGGCTGAGAAGGAAGCTATCTGGTTGTCTAGACTATTTAACGAAATTACATTATTGAAATCTCTTTCTGTTTTATTTGTTGACAATTCAAGTGCTATTAAACTTGCTAAAAAAACACGAATTCCATAAACGCTCGAAACATATTTATTTATTTATTTATTTATTGAAAATCAATCCTACAGGATAAAATCCCAATTACAGGATGATTATAAAGAGGTACAAAATGTAATGCGTTGGCATTAATAAACATACATATTAGAGTACAGTAAAAAAAGATAATGATGAATATAGCAAACGTTATATTAGACAATCAATTTAAATATGGAAAAATTGCTGAAGTGATATTTTAAATCTATGGAATGAATCGGCAAAAATGTCGGACTGAAGGTTGATATTATTAAATATATTGCAAATTTGTCGAATAGGACATTTTAATTCATAATTAGCCCGCACTGTTTTTAAACTGAAAGTCAAAGTTTAGATCCTTGAGGAATACCCGAAGTAGCAAAGTAGGGATTTGAAAAATAATTATTCAGGAACACAGTCAATTTGCGATTATTAAGATAAGAACATAGAAAAGTAATAAGACAGGGAGAAAAATTGAAGTTAAGGTCAAGTTTCTGGAGGAGAATACTATGATCTACTTTGTCAAATGCCTTGAAGAAATCGGTATAAAGTACATTTACTAAGAGAAAGATTGAAAAGGATATGTAAGGGCTTGAGAAATATTGTATTGCAGCCTTTTATAACATATGCTGGTAAATTATCTGGACCTGGATTTCTTGAAGGTTTAAGCTTATTAATGGCTACTAAAATTTCATCTTCAGAAATATATAAAATGTTTACAATATCACTCACTTTATTGGTACAGATGAGTTTAATCAAAAGAAGAGAAAGAGAATCGGACAATAGTTTCGAAGACGACAAAAACGTATTCAAGAAAAGCAAAAAAGTTATAAGGTGTCATGAGCAAACAGAAAGGATTTATAATAAATTAATGATACAAGAATACAAAGACAAAGAAAAAGTAGGAGTAGAAGAAATAGAAATGGAAGACCAAAAAGAATTGCGGGATATGATGAAAGATATTTTAAAAGAGATGAAAAAAAAAAACTAATAAAGAAGTCCTACAGATAAAGATGGAATTGAAAAAGAAACAAGAAGAATGGGGAAAAGAGAAGAAGGAACTGTTAGAACGAATTGAAAAATTAGAACATCGGGCTGAGCAACAAGATAAAACCAACAGGAAAAACAATATAATAATACAAGATATACGAGATAAAAGAACAGATGAAAAACCACTAGAAGAAATACTACGAGAAAAGCTACAACTTGAAATCAAGCAACGAAAAGCTACAGATATCAGCAGAGACAAAGGAAAGAAAATATTAAAAGTGAAAATGAAGTCGTGGGAAGCGAGGCAACATATTATGAAAAATAAAAGCACACTGAAAGGGATAAAAATATTTCTCGAAAATGATCTCATACTAGACGAAAGAAGAAAACAGGCAGAACTACGTAAGATAGCTAGAAATCAAAGACGAAATGGAAAAACGATAAAAATAGGATACAAGATAATATCGATAAATGGATAGATTACGTATGGGACGAAAATGAAAAGGGGGTCGTCGAAAAGCACCAAAACCCAAAAAACTAATAGAAGGCAAGAAAACAGACCTTCAAAAGACGAACACGGCAGTGATAAAGGATAACGGAAAAAGGTATAAAGACAACAATAAAATAGGAAGAAAAAAGGATGACAATCAGCTACAGCAACTAACATGGGGAACCTGGAATGTAAGAGGCATTACAGGAAAAGAACAAGAAAGAGTATTGGGTACTTTGGTCGGGCGTAGAACCAACGCAAAGAGCGGCAGCAGGAGTAGGGTTAATAATGTCAAAAGAAATTATGGCAACAGTGACTAAACAAAAACAAATCAATGAAAGAATACTTACAGTGGATATAGAACTAGGAAACACAGGAGAACACTATACAGTACTGGTCGCCTACGGACCCAACGATAATGAAAGCAAAGAAATAAAAGAAGAGTTTTCGAAGAACTACAGAAGCAATTAGATGATACAGACAATGAAATAATATTAATAGGGGACCTACATGGAAGAGTAGGGACAGAAAATAAAGGAATAGAAAGACATCTAGGACAAGAAGGAGAAAAGACAATAAACCCAAATGGCAGGAAAATAATTAAAATAAGTGTGGAAAACGACCTAGTGATAATGAACTCTAAATTTAAACACAAGGACATTCACAAATACACCTGGGAGGAACCAACGAAAAACTAAAAGTCAATAATAGATTACTTCATAGTAAGTAAAAGTTTAGAAAGATTAGTGACTGACGTAAAAGTTAACAGAGGACCAGAGGTAGGGAGCGACCACTACCTTGTAAAAATGAAAATGACAGGGAAGAAACAATATAAGGAAAAACAAGGAAAAGTGGCGATACAAGAAAAAATAAAAAGCCATCTACTAAAAAATAAAAACATAAAAAACAAGCTACTCTACCAAATATTAAGAATAAAGAAAACAAGGTTATATATAATGAAAAAGACATCCTACACAGATCGAAGCAGTACTTTGAAGAACTACTAAATGAAGATATGGACGAAGCGCAGGAAAAAAGTATAAGAGAACCACAACATAATGAAAAAAATAATCAATCCAACATAGTTACAGAAAATGAACTAGAACGAGCTGTAAGAAAAATGAAGATCGGAAAAGCAGCAGGACATGACAACATAACACCAGAAATGATAAAATACTCAGGAGCCGTAAGCCACGAGAGACTAAGAAAAATCATGGGAGAGGTGCTGGAAACAAAAGAAGCCCCAGAGGACTGGCAAATTGGAATCATAATACCGATATTTAAAAAGGCAGGATTCCAAAAATTATCGAGGAATAACGCTGTTAAGCGTGGTAGGAAAACTGTTTGCAAGAATTCTTGAAACAAGGATACGAGAAATAGTAGAGCACACAATTGAAGACTCTCAATGCGGTTTCCGAGCAAACAGGGGTGTACAAGACCACATATTCGTGTTAAGACAATTATGTGAAAAAGCAAAACACCCAGGAAGAACAATACATGCCTGCTCCGTGGATTTAGAGAAGGCGTTCGATAAAATAAAAATGGAAGACGCTTGGAGTAGCCTAGAAAAAAGAGGTGTATATAAAGAAACATTGCTACAAATAAATAGTTTATACAAAACACAAAAAGCTGTGTAAGGATAAAAAACCAAGCAACAGAAATGTTTGAAGTCAAACAAGGACTCAGACAAGGATGCGTACTGAGTCCACTTCTCTTCTCATTAGTAATGGACGATGCGATAGAGATCTGTAAAAAGAAAATAAAACCATACTGCATGAGATACTGGAAGATGAAGAAAGTAAACGGCAGCGAACTCTGCTACGCAGACGATATGTTCATAGCCGCAGAAACCGAAGCGGATCTCCAACATAATTTAAATATATATAACGAAGAAATGAAAAAGAAAAACCTGACGATAAACAGAGAAAAAACACAAACGATGATCATACACGGCAAAGACGAAAAACACGAGATTAAACTAAACAGTACCAGGCTAGTACAAGTGGAGACATATAAATACTTAGGAGTGATAAAAAGCAAAACAGGGAAACTAGAAGATGAAATATTAGAAAGAACAGGAAAAACAGGAAGGCTATTTAATGCAATAAGGACTACGTTCTTAGGAAAGAAAGAATTACCAAAAGAAGTAAAAGTAGAAGTGACCAAGAAAGTAGCTCTACCAGTGTTAACATATGCAAGCGAAACCTGGACAACATTTGGAAAAATAAGAAGCAAAATAGTAAGTACAGAAATGAGATTCCTAAGAAAGATAGAGGGCAAGACAAGGAAAGACCTAATAAGAAATGAGACATTCAGGACAAAGCTTAAAACAAAGCCTGTGGAACAAATAATTCAGGAAGGACAACTGAGATGGCTAGGACACATATAAAGAATGGAAGAAAATAGATTACCTAAGAGAGTTTTTGAAGCGAAACCTATAGGAAAGAGAAGAATAGGACGCCCAATTAAAACCTGGAAGGAAGAAGTCAAAGAAGCGGCAGAACACAGAGGAATACAATGGAACCAAGTCAGAAACCTAGCCCAAAACAGAAAAGCATGGAGGGAATGCTGGAAGAAGAATTCAACACACTAAATTTCACTCCACCCAACAGCCCTACACCTGCAAAGGTAGAAGGGCTCGAGATTAAGTATCAAAAAATTATTTGTTGAAACAAGCCGATATAAAAAACAGAGCTGTACCTTACAAATCGAAATACAAAAGTTCAAAAAATATATTTGCTTAGATTAATAAATATGAAAGTATTATTTTATGGAATAATATACAATAAACAAGAATAATACTTTGTTGCATGTGCACATGCTTTCAAATAAAATAATCAGAATTAAGAGCTAGTTAGAAACATCAGAGAGTGTAACTTTTATTATTTTGTCGTCTATTTTGGCAAAAATATTCCCATCATGGGACAACACATTCCTAAATCCAAATTTAGTAGATGCAAGGTTTAAAAGATTCATTCTGTTGTGCGTAAGGTCTTCCTTAATTGAGACTTTTGAACTTTTCAGTAGTTTACGATTTTTTAACACTGATGCACGGGTTTTGTACGACACAAATTTAACGATGATGGAACGCGGTTTAGAAGAAGTAACTGACTTTTTACCTGTTCTGTGACAGCGTTCGATTTGCTCAGCTTCACGTTTACACCAATTGATTTAAAAATTTCACACAATTTTTGTTCGGGATCTTCATTAGCGGACTCAGGAACACTGAACACACGGATACAGTTGCGTCGGGAATACTGCTCTTGTTGGTCAAGTTTATTTTCTAATTCCGCGATGATGCCTTCGAAATATGATTTCTGTTCATCTAATTTTTTATTAATTAGATCGTTCATTCTATCAGCAAGCTTGTTAATGAAGTCACCATCTTTATGAAGATCAGTAACTGAAGGTTTAGCAAGCTTAATCATACTTCTGGTCGCACTCATTTCAATACACAACTGCACTAAAAATTAGTATGAAACTCGAGATAAAGAACTGCAAAGCACGAGAAACAAAAAAATATGTCTAATCTTGGCAACACATGAACGTACAAATAATTATATATATTGATATGCGTTATCATTATGTGCCGTAACAAATTCATGAAAGGCATTTAGTCATCAAACATGTATCAAGTGAACATCAAATAGCGGACATATTCACTAAACCAATTCCACGTGTTCTATTTGAATATTTGCGATGTTTGCTGGGCATGATTTAAGAATTTTTATTTTAATTTCAAGTAATATAAAGTTTTAGGGAAAGTATTGAAGTAAAACATTTTTATTACTTGTCAATGTCCTTGTCAGTGTCATACCGAATGTCTGTCAATGTCAATCTGTCAATAATTATTAATCAGCGTCAAGTTCATTTATAATTATATAAGATGGCTAAGTTTGGTTGTTGTTGATACAGTTGTTTACACCGTGAGTATTTTTTAACGTGAAACATTGGGTTTGCCATATCCATGGTTACGACTTGACATTTGATTGACAGCAATGTATTTGCCCGGTCCATTTAAAATGAAACATAGGGAACGAATTTGACGTTTGATAAGACGGCAATAGAGGTTAATTTTATTTAAATAATTATACCTGCTTTCTAAATTAAAATTATTTGTAGAAAAAATATAGTGTGTATCTTGTGCCCGAGTGGTTTTCAGACTCGGCTAAATTTCTTACAATATTTAAATATAATACTTCTATCAAATTCATTCCGTATGTTTCATTTTAAATGAGACAGGCAAATACATTGCTATCAATCAAATGTCAAGTCATAACTTATAGGAAAATTCAACGGTTATCTGCCATATTGACAAGATGTCATTAGAGGTTAATTTTGTTTAAATAATTATATCTATTCTAAAAATTAAATTTAGATGTAGAAAAATACTGTGTGCAGCTGTGCACCTTGTGCCCGAAATATGTTTATTGCTCGCTCCCGAGTAATTTTCTGACTCCGCTAAATTTCTTACAATATTTAAATATAATACTTCTGTCAGATTCGTTCAGTATGTTTCATTTTAAATGGAACGGGCAAATACATTGCTGTCAATCAAATATCAAGTCGTAACCATGGATATGACAAACCCAATGTTTCACGTTAAAAAATACTCACGGTATATATATATATATATATATATATATATATATATATATATGTTTATATGTTTTTATAATAATAATAAAACTGTCATTGTGTTTTTTGCAAATAAATATTTCCTAATTAAAGCATATTGTTTACTTATTTAACATGTACGATCGTAAACTTCAATAAGCCCCTTTTTCTTAATTTTTTGTTCATAACATTTATCTCTAAAGTCATTAGTTCGCCCAAAAAGCACTGGTTGTTGGAAAGGAAATAACCTGTATATTATTTTCAGACCAACAGAAGCTACTAAATACAGAATTTTTACTGAATAATGGAAAATTAACAATTATCTTTTATTTTAATCAATATTTGTGGAGATGTATAATTTTTATTCATTATTTTATATTTATTTATATGAAAATAAAAAAAAAATATTAAGTGCAAATTACAAATACACGTTTTATATTTTATGCATTTGACAACTGACTGGTTTCTATTCTCTGTTTTTTTAACTAGGAGGAGTAAATGTGGAGTGTTTGGCGATATTAATTGTATATAGATTATTTTAGAGAAACTTCAAATAACAGTTCTAGAAAAAACAACTGTACGCAACTTCTATTTGAAGTATTTTTCTTTAAAATAATCCATAAACCATAGAGTGCCAAAACACTCACATTTACTCCTTCTAGTTTTAAAAATTTTGTGTACTTGACCGCATATCCGAAGTGACAACTTAAATGGTTGACATTTGGATCGTACAACAATGACATCTCTTGACTGCTCCCGTAAGCTTTATAAACTTATCAGCACGATTCACAAAAAAGTTTAAGCTAATCCTCATTTTTGGATTAATGAATTCTATTCTATTCCGGTATTTAAAATTTAATCTTCATAATATTATCAAAAAAGGTAGATACTAGGAATAGATTAGACTATATTTTACGAAATAAACTGCTAAAATGTGTGTGTGGGTGTGTGTGTGTGTGTGCGTGCGTGTGTGTGTGTGCGTGCGTGCGTGCGTGTGTGTGTGTGCGGTGCGTGTGTGTGAACTACGGTTTCTCAAATACTATGACTTAAAAAATATTTAACTGCAGTTTCGTCAATATGACATTCCTGGGAAAAGCTAATTAGATTTTGGTAACAATTGGACAATCGAAAGTAATACTTTCTTTAAAAAATCTTCTAAAAATTATTTTTTGAAAATTTATTTTAAAACTATTAATGAAGAACATAAAATTCTACATGTGATACATTTAAATTTTTTATTATATCTTGTATAGATTTAGAGATAAAGGCACTGTAATATATAGAATAATCTAATCGCAGAGGCTAAGGCACTAAGAAAACCAGTTGACATATTCAAATGTTTATAACATAGTTTGTAAATAACAGATGTCAGTATATTTAATCTTTCTAATGGCCGTTTGCACCAGTTTCCCTTAAATATTAAGTACACCTTAAAAATAAAAATTCGTTGCACCAATTGTAAGGGTACCTCAACTTACAAATAGGTACCCTTAAGTTAAACGCAAGTTTGTCTTTCCCTTAAGGACCTCTTAATTCAAATATGCACTTGATCGTAATTATTCTACAAATATCACTTGACATTTGCGTTTTTGTTAGCTGTTTGATATTAACTTATAAAATGGAATTAGAACTAAATATTATAGAAGATCATATTTTGGAGTTAGAGATGTTAGAATTTGTGCAAAATCGAATTCCGCGACAAATTTATGAGAGAGCTAATTATTTTTACCCATTTGACGAACTAAATTTTTTTAAACGTTTTCGTCTAACAATAAAATACCGTACTAGACTTAATAAGAGGCATTAAACATGAATTGGAATTCCTTTATAATTTGTCCGTATTTTCGGTTTGGTTCTTTTGATATAATTTTATGAATTAAATTTATTTGTTATTTGAATCTATGCAGATTCTTTGTTCTTCCAAGTTATTGTGTCAGTTTTTTTACACGCAATTATGTGTTTATATGCATTAATAATATTTAGGATCAACATATTTTCTTCCTCAGTATAATTCGGTGCGCGTTCTCTTCTGGACGTTACAGATAACGAAAACAGCACTGAAAAAATTCAGAACACTGATACATATGTCATGTCGCATTTGACATATAAGTTATTGCATTTAGGAATATGCAAAGTAAAAAAAAAAAAAAAAAAACACTAGAATTTCTCCTAAGTAACACTTAGCTAAGCGATGATCAAACTGCAACCGTGCAAACGAACGAAACGTAAGGATACCTTAGAAATTAAGTATCCCTTTACTAAGCTGAATATTTAAGGGAAACTAGTGCAAATGGCCATTATTGTTTTATTAATTAAATATTTAAAATTGTAGGTTAAATGCATATATCCATAAGAAATACCGCCAATCTTGCTAATGAATTGGAAAAATCTCTGACTTTTAGGAACTTCCTCATATAATGAAAAATAGATATAATTAGAATTGTATGTGTGCAAAAGACATGTTAAATACAATAAAAACAATATTTGGGTAAAGTTTTTATTATAAAATGACCGATAGCAAAGTGCAGTACAATACTTATATAACATAAAATGGAAATGGCGAGAAGTATTGTGCTGGCCACAACACATTTTTTTTATAAGCTGTCCGAATCCTGTTAATATTAACTAAATTATTCTAACAAAATTTTCAAGAAAGGTTTTTAATTTTTTTGGGAGAAGACGGGGAAAACTGAAATTTTAATTTATAATCTGGTCAAATCCCAAAAACACAAGTTTTAAAACCGGTGATGAGTGCAAGGAGTGAAATTATAAACAAATAATCAGGCTTATTCTGTAACTCAATGGTTAATTTTTAATAACTGGTTAAAATATTTAACCAATCAAGTATGTTGATAAATAACAAAAAATTGGATTTTTAGTTGTCAAATTAATATCTATTGGATATTTTTTTTAACTAGTTGTTAAAAACTAACCACTGAGTTACAAAATAGGCCCGAATATCTACAACAAATACAAATGTAAGTAATATTTTATAGTATAACTTGGATAATCCGGACACATGTCATTCCAGCAATCGCCAGATTAGCGAGGTATCCGGACTAGTGGATTATATTTTATGTGTTATTTTCTTTTTACTTCCCGCTACCCTAGAACACGATTTTAACATTTTTATAATGATGTGTGTGTGTGTGTGTGTGGGTGTGTGTGTGTGTGTGCGTGCCTGCGTGTGTGCGTATATGTGTGTGTGGATCTTGTGGACACGATTACTCAAATATATCAATCAGAAAATTTTGTATACCTATTCTACACTAATATGGGAAGAGCTCATTAGCTTTTAGTGTATATCGGATAACCAAAAGTATCACTTATACAAGTTTTTAACAGTTTTTCTTGAAAAATATACATTGAATATAATGTTTCAGCAACTTTTATTAATAATAATGAAATATAATGGTACAATCTTCAATTCTACGATAATAGCATTTAGTATATAACTCTAAAAAACTTTAAATATAAATTGTAATGTAGTAATAATATATGTATTTGAAACTAATAAAATTAAGGTTTGTAAAAATAATATATTTTCAATCATAGATAATATATATATATATATATATATATATATATATATATATATATTTTGTTATTTTGTTTGTTATTTTGTATATTTTAATTAGAAATATTTACGTAATATTAAAGAAATAGTCCAATGTAGATCTCGAATTTCTACTCTCGTCTCCAAATCTCGAGGGCATTACTCTCGTCTCGTCTCGAAATTCGATACGAGATCTCGCAGCATCACTAGTCTGTGTGGTATGTGAGTGGTATCTGATTTGTGTGTGTGTTTGTATGAAAATGTGCAGCTGTGTGTGAGAGGGTATGATTGTGAGTAGGTGAGTGTAAAAGAGTGTGTGTGAATGTGTGTGTGGGAGTTTGTGTTTGTGAGTGTGCAAGTGTGTATGTGCGTGTGTGTAAAAGTCTGTGTATGTGTGTGTAGTGTGTGTATTTGATTGTGGAACCGTGAGTGTGAAGTGGAAAATTTATGTTATTACAAATATTAAACAGTACAAAATTCTCTATTCAATACGTTTCAAATTTTCATTATATCTTTTATAGATTTAAAGATAAAAAAAATATGTATTAAATAATCTGTTGTAATAAATCTCACAACCCAAACAACCCCAAGCTTAACCAATTGAAAAATTATAAAATATTTGTGACAGATAAATGTTAGTGTCAAAAATCAAAATACATTACTGGCAGCTTTCTCCGGGAAGGATTTTTAATATCACTTACGTATTATATTAATTAAAAATTTAGTATTGTAGGTATATTATATATACTCTTCAGAAATATCACTAATCGCCCAATGAATTTGAAGAATCTCGAACATTTTAATTGTACGACATATAAAGAATTTAAAAGTATACAAAAATATCTAAATATTAAGAATAGAGTAATTGGAATTTTGTGTATATCAGATATGTAAAATATAACAAATCCTTATACATATAACCTTCATTAAAAATGGCAGGAGGTATTGTGCTGGACACAGCAGGTTTAGTTTATTTGAATTATGCGCTAATAAATTTACCAACTTTAATAATTATCAAGGAGCACCAAAATATTTATTTATATTGTTCTTTGACACGGACAGGTAACAATTTTGATAATAGCATACTAAAAAATATTTTGAAAATGGTTATTTAATGAATACGTTTTTGAACAGTAAATAAACAAATAAAATAAATGGTGAATCTCACTAAAATTTATTGAGTGAATAATATTTATTCATTAATTACTGAATGATTTATAGAATGCCAAAATTATTGAAAATAAAATAATATATCTAATATGGAAAAACATTGTTCTACTCCATATTATACCAAATTAGAAAATTAAATTCAAATAATAATTTAAATTGCTCCCCAGAATTGAGCAAACGAAGGCATTCACTTACGGACGCTCTACTGTTTTCACAATGAAAGAAAGGACATACGGACGCTCTAATGTAGTCACAATGAAAGTTAGATATACGGAGCCGTATATACGGCTGACGACACCGGACGCTCTAATGAAGTCACAATGAAAGTTAGATATACGGGGCGTATATACGGCTGGCGACACTAGCGAAACTGGTGGGGTATATGGTGAACTAAAAATATACAAAATCTTTCATGGTGGTATCATTAGAGCGTCCCCCTCAACTTTCGTTTTTCGATACTAGATGATTAGATATGATGTTGTGGAGCTTCCCAATGGTGATACATTAGAGCGTCCGTATACGGACGCTCTAATGCAACTGGACGCTATAATGATGGTAAATACATAATGTATGGACGCCACATTGATGGTAAGATGTAAATATATATATATATATATATATATATATATATATATATATATATATATTTACATCGTATTCTAGAAGACAATGAAACAAATCAATATATATATATATTTACATCTTACCATCAATGTGGCGTCCAGTTGCATTAGGGCGTCCGTATACGGACGCTCTAATGTATCACCGTTGGGAAGCTCCACAACATCATATCTAATCATCTAGTATCGAAAAACGAAAGTTGAGGGGGACGCTCTAATGATACCACCATGAAAGATTTTGTATATTTTTAGTTCACCATATACCCCACCAGTTTCGCTAGTGTCGCCAGCCGTATATACGCCCCGTATATCTAACTTTCATTGTGACTTCATTAGAGCGTCCGGTGTCGTCAGCCGTACGGCTCCGTATATCTAACTTTCATTGTGACTACATTAGAGCGTCCGTATGTCCTTTCTTTCATTGTGAAAACAGTAGAGCGTCCATGAGTGAATGCCTTCGTTTGCTCAATTCTGGGGAGCAATTTAAATTATTATTTGAATTTAATTTTCTAATTTGGTATAATATGGAGTAGAACAATGTTTTTCCATATTAGATATATTATTTTATTTTCAATAATTCTGGCATTCTATAAATCATTCAGTAATTAATGAATAAATATTATTCACTCAATAAATTTTAGTGAGATTCACCATTTATTTTATTTGTTTATTTACTGTTCAAAAACGTATTCATTAACCCGGCAGCGGGCAGGTGGAAAAAAATTACAAATTTGGGCAGGTGGGGTGTGACAAACCCCAATTTAATTTTAATTTTATGAAACATCCGGTATTTTTTTTTTAGATATTATTATATTTGTTGGTGTTTTAGATGTTCCTGGTTCAATGACAATAACAAACAATAAAATTATTTTATTATTTATTTAAAAAAAAATATAACTTATAAACGCTCACTGAAAATATTCTTTGGCATTATATTATAAAAACAAAGAAATATATAAATATTACAAATAAAAATAAATAACATTCTTAAACTTGAAAGGTGAATCTATGATCTAAAAAAACATTTAGTAAGTTGCTCTTAGCTACAGAGATTTTATGAAGATTCAAATGTGCTGCACTTTTCACAGTAAATTATCGCGTGCTCTACATATATAAATATGTTTGACATGACTTGCAGACGTATTTTCTTTTTTCTATCTCTCGCCCTAGGAGATTCAGTGCTTTGAATTATATTTTTTCAGCGGTGGTTATTCATTGTCATCATCACAAATTTTATTTATTGACTTTCTCTTCAGTATCTATTTCTTTCCATGTGGCCAAAAAATGAGCCTGATCTTTTTCAAAATACATTAGAAAAACTAAATAAAATTCAGTAATATATAAAAGATATATAAAATGTACCTTGAAATTTCAAAATAAGTATATTCGTATCAGTACACTTCAGAGAATTTATGTTACGTTAATGGGCAGGTGGGGTTTAATACACCCCACGTCACTTTGATTCGATGATACTCTTTCCGCAGTTTACTTGAGACTGAATCCTGTTGCCTATTGACAGAACAATATATTTGCGAAAGGTAGATGGCTAGATGATTGTGTACGGCAGTTATTGCAAAAATGGCGGCAATTATAAAGTGACTGGGGTGTACCACACCCCACCTGCCCGCTGCCGGGTTAAATAACCATTTTCAAAATATTTTTTAGTATGCTATTATCAAAATTGTTACCTGTCCGTGTCAAAGAACAATATAAATAAATATTTTGGTGCTCCTTGATAATTATTAAAGTTGGTAAATTTATCAGCGCATAATTCAAATAAACTAAATCTGTTGTGTCCAGCACAGTACCTCCTGCCATTTTCAATGAAGGTTATATGTATAAGGATTTGCTATATTTTACATTTCTGATATACACAAAATTCCAATTACTCTATTTTTAATATTTAGATATTTTTATATACTTTTAAATTCTTTATATGTCGTACAATTAAAATGTTCGAGATTCTTCAAATTCATTGGGCGATTAGTGATATTTCTGAAGAGTGTATATAATATACCTACAGTACTAAATTTTTAATTAATATAATACCTAAGTGATATTAAAAATCCTTCCCGGAGAAAGCCGCCAGTATGTATTTTGATTTTTGACACTAACATTTGTCTGTCACAAATATTTTATAATTTTTCAATTGGTTACCTTGGGGTTGTTTGGGTTGTGAGATTTATTACAACATATTATTTAATATATTTTTTTATCTGTAAATCAGTAGAAGATATAATGAAAATTTGAAACGTATTGGATAGAGAATTTTGTACTGTATTTGTAATAACATAAATTTTCCACTTCACACTCACACACGCACTCACGGTTCCACAATCAAATACTCACACTACACACACACACACACACACACACACACACACACACTATTACACACACACTTTTACACACACACACACTTGCACACTCACAAACACAAACTCCCACACACACATACACACACACTCTTTTACACTCACCTACTCACAATCATACCCTCTCACACACAGCTGCACATTTTCATACAAACACGCACACACAAATCAGATACCACTCACATACCACATGGACTAGTGATGCTGCGAGGTCTCGTCTCGAATTTCGAGACGAGACGAGAGTAATGCCCTCGAGATTTGGAGACGATAGTAGAAATTCGAGATCTACATTTCTAATTAAAATATACAAAATAACAAAATATTTGTTGGTATAAATAAATATTTTAATCGCCTCTTCATTCACATTCATACTTATTGACTAATTTCAGATTTATTGTTTTAGTAAAAAAATAAATTCACAAAACTGACCTCTATGGTATACTGTTGCCTCAAGTACCTGCATTATACGAATTATAATCATAATTACCAATATTAGCGTACAAAGCAGATTTCTACACCCAACAACGGGTGATAAAGGCTTGATATTAAAGAGTACATATTTTTTACCTACCATTCAAACACCAAACTCAGTAAAATAATATTTTATTCGGTGGTATCCTTTCATTAAATTCATGTTGCTTGTAATGTTCATTTATTTACTATTTCTGATTATAAATTTGAGAAAAGTAAGAAAAAATATGACGAGACGAGATGCAGAGATAATCTCGTCTCGAATATTCGAAACGAGAGTTAATTGTTTCTCGCCATATCTCGTCTGGCGGCATCACTAACACAGACACACTCACACACAATCATACACTCACAGACTGATATCACTCACGCTCAAGACACATACACTTTCACACACTCAAACGCTACATACACTGACACATACTCACATATTCACAGACACACACACACACACACACACACATGCACAGTCTCGCAAGATTCACTCACACACATGCACAGTCTCGCAAGATTCACACACACACTTTCACCCTCAAACGCTACGCATACTAACAAACATGCTGTCACTTCTTACACACTCGCAAACATGTGCTCACACACACATGTGCTCACACACACATACACTTGCACACTCACAAACACATACACACATTTTAAAATACTAAGACACCAGACACGTCCTTACATACACGCTCACACTCATACAAATTTACACACACACATTCATACACACTCGCTCACACACATATAAAATATACATACAAACTCAAACACACCACACGCACTCTTAGACACTTACAATCAGGCATGAGCACGTATGCACACGTGCTCACGTACACACACACAAGCACACACACACAAGCACACAGCACACACACACAAGCACACACACACAAGCACACATCACACACACGCGAACGCAAGCACGCACGTATAGTTTTACTCACACACTTTTACACACATGCTCAAGCTCACACACACACGCACTAAAATACGAACAAACACACACACACACACACACACAAACAGATACCACACACACCCAAATACACACTCATACACATACCCACAAGTCACACCACATATACTCACACACCTACTCTAATACATACATAATAAATATATCTAAAATAATGTTTAATAAAAGTTGGCAATGTAAGCAATTTGTGGGAAAAGTTATACAAAAACAGCAAGAAACCAGCTAATTGCTGGACGCTATAAAGCCGGAGAAATAAAAGAAAAAATATATGCGGACTCCATAAACGCGTTGTATGAAAGGACGCTGCATTGATAGTCATATAAAAAAAAAATTATATACGGACTCCATAAACACGTTGTATGAAAGGACGCTGCAATGATATTCATATGAAAATATCGGCGTATAAGGACGCCATAATTCACAGCCATGAAAGGAAGCCATAATGATAGCGGGATGTATATATATATATATATATATATATATATATATATATATATATATATATATATATATATATATATCTATATATTGATTTGTTTCATTGTCTTCTAGAATACGAATTTGAAAAGATGTCAAAATGCGAGTATTATTTTGATTTTTGTTAAGTGTTTCTATTAGTTTTGTCAATATTTGTGAAATTTATTTTGTGTATGATATATTTGTTAAATGTAAAATAAAAATTGTTATGAGTAAATGTAAAAATATTTGAACATAATGATTGCTTTATTTATATTGCATGGTTAAATACCCAACGGGAGGCTATGGGCTGGCCACATCAGATTTTTTTATTTGTCTTGTTAAATCACTAAATCTACAAATAAATGAAACAAATAAGATGTTTAACGAGAATTTAGAACAAATTAATGAAACTAAATTTTTACACTAATGCATACGTGTAGGACATACCTACATACATGAAAAATTAAAAGTACAAAAATATGTAAATATTAGGCACATAATTTGTATATACGAGTATGTGTGTGCATGAACATAAGTTTAATGTTTTTATAAAAAACGTAAAATGTCTGATTGACAAAAGTATCCGGATTACTGGGGTGTCCGAGTTAGTGAGTGTCCGGATTATCGCAGTTATACTATATAAATTTATATATATAAGTATATCACTGCATATTACCCACCTCTGGGTGTGCTAACCTGGATGTATCAATTTGCTCTATACACAGACATCGGTACAGCAATGACAGCAGGACGGGTCACAACAAAACAGCGAGTTTGGAACTAGAGTTATTTTATCTCCCGCTACTCTAGGTAAGGGAGGTATAGGAATCGTGCTAAAAATCGCATATAGAGATTTTAGTGAATAAGCACCTTTTGATGTCCCAAGAATCCGATTTTAAGATTTTTACAATGATGTCTGTAGGTATGTATGCGTGTGTGTGTGTGTGTGTGTGTGTGTGTGTGTGTGTGTGTGTGTGGATCGCGTGGACAAGATTAATCAAATACTATCAATCAGAAAATTTTAAAATTTTGTATATCCATTCTATACTAATGTGGGAAGAGCTCATTAGTTTTTAGTGTATCTTGGATAACCGGATGTGTCATTTATACAAGCTTATAACAGTTTTTCTTAAAAAGAAATTCATTGAATATATTTTTTTAGCAACTTTTACTAATTAAAATTGAATATAATGGTACAATCTTCAATTCAACGATAATAACATTTGATAAATAACTGCAAATAACTTTAAATATGAATATATAATACAATTTATTTTCATATATCATTTTGCCTATGTGTCGAACAAAAACAATATTAATAACAATTTTGATATATTTCAACTAATATCACTGCCAGGAAGCAATTGCATAAAATTATAATAATGAAACTGTGTTAAGGAGAATATAATAGTAAAATATTTAATTCTAATGATATTAAGATTTGTAAAAATAATATATATCCACCATACATAAATAATAGATGTACATGTACAGGATGATCTGACTTAAATTTGCTATTTTTGCAGCACTATAAATTAATATTAATTTAAAACTACACATTTATGGATCACGTACGGCGAAGAATTTACAAAGAGTCCGTTTTAGAGCACCTGGAAGTTGGATGCTGATTTTTATAAAAATTTGTGTGACGATTTTTCCTTAAAATCTGTTAATATATATTCCAAATCTTCTCAAATTTGGTATTTAAAACTCATATATGATTGAAACAACATATTAGATTTTAACCATATTATAAATCGGATGTAGAACTTAATTTGGAGCTCTAACAGATTTTTGAGGAAAAACAATAAAACAATCCAAAATTTCGTATTATAGAGTTTTCTATTTATTGGACAACAAATTAGATTTTATTTACAAACGATCAACCGGAAGTGATAATTTACTCACTGCTATTTTAAATATGGAATTGGCGGGAGGTCATGTGCTAGCCATATCAGATTTTTTCTGAAATATACGAGAATGCTTTTTTAAATAGGTTAGATACTTTTCAGTCAAAGTATAAAATTATTTCTTCAAATCAATTTGAACTTAGGGAAAAATGATCTACTTTGAATGCAGCACAGTTTTCGCTCGAAAATATTTAGGAAAAACTTGAAAATAAAGACAAACCACTAGGAATATTTTGTGATCTAACTAAGGCCTTTGACTGTGTGAACCATGTCATTCTGCTTTCTAAACTTACGAATAGTAATTATGGTATAAGAGGGACACCACTGAAATGGATATCTTCTTTTTTGGAAAACAGTAAACAATTTGTTACATTACCAATTACCATATAAAGAAAACAATATAACACGTGAAGTAAATTCAGATTACACAACTATGAATGTTCCACAAGGTTGTGTCTTATCTTCAACTCTGATCTTATTATACATAATATACAAAAATAAATGTCAAGATTGTCTAAATAAATTATCAAATTGGTTTTGTGCGAATGATTTATTTTTTAATAAATCTAAAACGAATTATATGTGCTTCCATAATCGTCAATTTAACAATAACCTTAATTTATATATTGTTATAGATAACAAAATATCTAGGTTTTATGAATCTAAATTTCTAGGTATGATTATTAACGAAAATTTTATTTGGAATTCTCAAGGAGTATATATGGAAACAAAACTTAATTCGGTATGTTTTCATTTTAGGAATTTAAATAAAATTCTCACCGAAAAAGAGATAATTTTATTTTACCATGCAAAAGTAGAATCTGTGATACGATATGGTATCTGTTTTTGGGGTGCTTCGGCTACGATGCATGGGGATTTCATCTCACAAAAAAGAATTCTTCAGGTTATGGCAAAAGTAGCGCGAGATTTTTCTTGTAGATCACTTTTCAAAAAGTATAAAATATTAACTGTCACTTGTTTGTACATTCATGAAGTGTGCATATTTTTTTGCAATAAAACGTGTTTTTTTAAAAAAATCGTATTTGGCAAACCATTGTTTTTAAGACAATTTTTTGAATGTACTTCACAATTTATGATTGATCTCTAACGGGATGTAGATATCCGCCTCTCTGTTTGTAGGTATTTATATTTTTTATATTATTCTTATTCTTGACGATTTCGATACAATGTCTACGAAATATTATTTATTATTATTTTTTTATTAATAATAATAATTATTATTATTATTATTATTATTATTTGACATATGCAAAGGAACTTAATATAGTTTGCAGAATATGCAGGTTATATTTAAGTTAATAAAAATTATAATGCGGGATAATTATATTGTGTTGACCACATCAGATTTTTACCTGTCGCTAAGAAAGGTATTGAAATAATGCTAAAATTCGCATATCCAGATTTTAGTGGATAGGCACGTTTTAAGGCCCCTATAATCCGATTATAACATTTTTACGATGATGTGTGTGTGTGTGTGTGTGAGTGTGTATGTGTGTGTGTATGTGTGTGTGTGTATGTGTGTGTGAATGTTAGAACCACGGTTTCTCAAATACTATAAGACTTAAAAAATATTTAACTGCATTTTCCTCAATCTGACATTCCTGGGAAGAGCTGATTAGATTTTGGTAACAATCGGACAACTAGAAGTAATAGTTTCTTTAAAAAAATCTTCTAAATATAATTTTTTAGAAATTTTTGTTATTACAAATAGTGAAGAACATAAAATTCTCCATCTAATACACTGAAAAATTTTATTATATTTTATATTGATTTAGAGATAAAGGCACTGTAATATAAGAATAATTTACTGTAGTACATCGCAGAGGCTAAAGCACTAAGGAAACCAGTTGACAAATTCTAATGTTTATAACATAGTTCGTAAATTACAGATGTCAGTGTCAAAAATCAACAGTTTTAGTGACATTCTGAAATCTTTTTCTGGGAAGTACATTTAATCTTTCTTATTGTTTTATTAATTAAATATTTAAAATTGTACGTAAAATGCATATATCCATCAGATATACCGCCAATCTTGTTAATGAATTGGAAGAATCTCTAACATTTAGGAACTTCCTCATAAAATGAAAAATAGATAGGTATATGAATTGTATACGTGCAGAAGACATGTTAAATACAATAAAAAAAATATTTGGGTAAAGTTCTGTATTTTCTTTTGTTGTAAAACAATGGTTCGATCGCGAAGTGTAATACAATACTTATATAACATAAAATGGAAATGGCGAGAGGCATTGTGCTGTCCACAACAGATTTTTTTTTTACCTCTCGCTAAGAGAGGTATTGAAATCATGCTAAAATTCGCATATCCAGTTTTTAGTGGATAAGCACGTTTTAAGGTCCCTATAATCTGATTATAACATTTTTACGATGATGTCCGTGTGTGTGTATGCGTGTGTGGATATTGGGACCACGGTTTCTCAAATACTATCAGACTTAAAAAATATTTAACTGCAGTTTCCTCAATCTGACAATCCTGGGAAGAGCTGATTAGATTTTGGTAACAATTAGACAACCGGGAGTAATAGTTTCTTTAAAAGAATCTTCTAAATATTATTTTTTGAAAATTTCTGTCACCATTATTGAAAAACATAATATTCTACATCTGATGCATTTAAAAATTTTATTATATCTTGTATGGATATAGAGAGAAAGGCACTGTAATGTATAGAATAATCTAATCGCAGAGGCCAAGGCACTAAGGAAACCAGTTGACAAATTCAAATGTTTATAACATTGTTTGTAATTGATAGATGCCAGTGTCAAAAATCAACAGTTTTAGTGATATTCTGAAAGCTTTTTCTGGGAAGTACATTTAATCTTTCTTATTCCTTTATTAATTAAATATTTAAAATTGTAGGTAAAATGCACATATCTATAAGAAGTACCGCCAATCTTGCAAATGAATTGGAAGAATCTCTAACATTTAGGAACTAGAATTATATGTGTGCAGAAGACTAGTTAAATACAATAAAAACAATATTTGGTTAAAGTTCTGTAATATTTTTGTTATAAAACGACGGTTCGATAGTGAGGAGGAATACAATACTTATTTTTTTTTTTTTTTTTTTGAAGCCCAGCTTGCGCCGGGCAGTGAAAAATTGGTAAAGACTCATTTGAGTTACCCTCCTCCACGGAAATCTTTAGTAAAAGGCGAAAGATTTGTGCTGGTCACAACAGATTTTTTATTATTAATGTCATTTACATTTACAGTAATAAATCATTTGTTTTCTATGTTTGTTCTATTACAAAACCAATACATTTCTTCGTTTAATTTTAAAAAAATTATTCATAGTAAGAACTTTCTATTACCTATGAGTATAATTATTTTGAAAATACTGAAAAATTTAATTAGTTATCACGAGATAAAATTAATCTGCGATAATTTAAATTTATAACAACTATTAACATGAAACACGTTAGAATACGCAAATTGACGCTTTTTACAAACAGTGAGTTGAGAATAACTCTGCCATCTTCTCTGCCTGGCCCTACTGGCTCGAGTTTCTCATTGCAATTTAACAATAAAAAAAAATTGTTAAAAATAAATAAAACCGTTTTAAACAAATATTCATGAATATTTTTATTTAAAAATGTGTAGCAAAACAACATATTATGGATCAACTGAAGAAAATTAAGAGAACCCGAAATATTGTTAATTCATATTATTAATTTTTATCAAAAAATTATGTAATATGAAACAGATTTATATAGGTAGAAATCTTTAGAAACGTAAAATGTATGATATATTTAAATTTCAAGAGTCTGCCTTTGTTGAAATAGATATTGTACTTAATTAAAGTTGATAGATTCCTAAAATACATGAATAATGTTAGAAAATTGTTTCGCTTTTTATTATAAATTTACCGCATATTTTTTTTCTATTTGCTAAAGAAACTAACTATAATTCTGAAATGGATAGTAGGTTATATTCAAGTAAGAGGAATGAAAAATTTTGGCTCCAAAGTTTTGTAATAAGCCACATTCTCTTCCTTGACAATCCGTAGTTACAATCCTGCTGATAATAATGTAGGTGCGGAGAAAGCAGATGAAGAAGACGGCATTGCACTGCTCCTGCCTCTGTCTTCTCGTTATATTTAAAGGCTATACTTAGACCAAACATGCGCACGACCTTGCTCAAGGCCACTCGGTTCAAATACAATTACAATGAACGGATAAAAACTTGACGGAGTGAATACCATTTTTTATGTATTTGTGTGTGCTCTTCCACTGCTGATGATGCATGTCAGAATGAAAAGGAATTTAGCTATAAATTATTATTTGACGTCTCTACTTGTTTTATTAAAAATAAATTATTGTCAGAGGCAATTATTTTTATCTTAATTATTTAATCTGAAAGCTACTCTATAATCTTACTTAGTTGCTAATGTAAGGAAATAATTACCTGGAAAAGTATTGTCTATTTGAATGGGAATAATTATTTTCTAGATATTAGTATAATGAATTAAAATTGGTTATTATTTAAGCAAATTAGTTGTTCGAAGTCGTTACTAATTCTTAATTTGAAATATTTACATACATATAGTTCGAATCAGTATTATAAACTAATTTCAGTGGTCAACAATTCCAATTCAATATAATTTCTTGTTTGTGACAGTAAAAAAATGAATGTTGAAATTAAATTTGATAAAATTTAAAGAATATACCTCGTGTGTAACAAGGATCTTGATCTATATTGTATGTTACATGATCAATGAAAAATAATTTAAACCGGCAATATTTACTCAAAATTTTAGTCACCGTAAATTACTAATTACCATGGCTACCATTTAAAAACACATTGGATTGATTAAAACACAACTGAATTTGTTATTTTAGTCATAGCTTAATCACCCCTAATAAGAGTAAATAATAGCAGACATTATAACTTTCGTTTAATTTTTCCAAAAATATAATCATATAATCATAAAATTCAGAAACCATGTAAGAAACTACTGAGATAAATGTCATAACTAACTAAACAACAAAGAATAGCATTATAGAAATATTAAACTACACACACAAACACACACACACACACACACACACACATACCAACGTACACGTATACACACACGCGCGTCCATACACACCAAAGACAGTATCTCCTTTACTTAGGCTGTGTCCGATGTTGCACTTTTATTACTCTAGTATCTAAACCCTAAATTTATATACCCTAAATAATGTCATTATTTAGGATTTTAGGAATAAGATTTAAGAGTTTTGCAGGAGCACACTACGGCTTGAAGTTGCCGCGCATTAATTAAACAAGTCATGTTCGTTGCAATAATTTGTGCAAAACGTCAAATTTACTTTGAAAGAATAGCTACTTAGCTTCTTTTTTTTTATTAATATTTAATCTGAAGCATCAAATTAATTGGAAGTGAGTAATTTATTTTTGTTATTCTAAAGTGTTGTCATACAAACCAATAGATGTCATTAATATGTCATTCGGAGTTGTATTTACGAGAAGAAGACCTAAATCCTAAAATCTAATTGTCAAAATAAGACTTAACAGGCTGTGCAACAATACCGAATCGGGGTCGGGTGTGCGCGACGTAATACGAAACTCGTGGCTTATTGTGACTTATAATTTCAGCCACTCCAACTCAAGTACAGGCCGTTGAAAAAGTTTGAACTTACCATCTGTAATTATCCGCCGCAGTTCGACAGAACTTACCAAATAATAATGTTTATTTTACAATAAAAAGTGGCGCCGGGAGCACTCAAAAAGGGCAAATAGGGGAAAGTTTCTCAGTAGTCGTGATATTTAGTACCTTTATGTTTTTTGTGTCGCTGAATACTATTCTGAGGTTTGCTAATTCCAATTTCGTCCGGAAACATGTTTTTTTTTTTGCAAAAAACGTTAAAATTTTGGCACTTTTTTTTTTAGCCTATAACTCGAAAACTATACGTTTTTTCGATAAGGTCATTCTATACAAAATTATATAATGTAAAGTCCGAATAAATAAAAATAATAAGTAATAGAGAAGACAGACGCCTTAGCTTGGGACCAGCCTCTTCTTCCGCAAAAGCTTCGGTATCTATATCTATATAGAAAAGACAATAAAATGCCGTACGGAATCATGAATGTTTTCATTGTGACCAAAGAATTGCGCGGTATAGAGTTATCTAAAATGGTATTGTTGCATCCTTCTTGTGGATCAAGGTCAACGTCTTGTGTGACTGGGTCCTCAGGCTAATTCCCCCTTTTCGTCTTCCTCCTTTTCTTAGTGGGATCAGCAAAAGAAAAACCTTACCTTGATTCACATATTATTTCCTGTATTTTTTATGTACATACACACAGATGTTTTCCCCATCAGACCCTCCACTTTCCATCCTTCTGAGCTTTACTAGCATCTACAAATAATGGAATACCATGTTCTTTCACCCTCTAATGATAACTCACAAATAAAACATTCCGAACTCACGACAAACTCACGTTGAAAATTTCCAAAATATGGGAGAAATGATCCCTGACCAAGCTCAAAAATAAGACTGAGGGGTCTGCTTTTGGGTTTTACACGTCCAGGATTCAAAAGGGGTGCCCTTGAAAGGGACTTCAGGAGGGGGACCTCACTGGTAGTCTAACATCTGCCTCCCGGGCTCCCAGCGACCACACGATCCCACTTAGTAGAGTGCTAGAGAACAATAATTTTCACTTTTGTGGGGGAATCGGTGTTACAAGCTGAAATTTTCACACATGAAAGTTAATGACCTAAATAACTAAAATTTCGAATTTGTTAAACTATAAGCCTGGCAAAAGGGCACTAGAATCAAAATTTGAGTTATACACATAACTGTAAAGAGAAGGAAATTCTGAACTTAATCATATTAAAAAAATGTCAACTTTCGTGGCCGGTCTATTTTTAATTATTTTTTGAAATATACGAAATACATTGTGGTTTACGTGTTTAAGAAACTTTAAATCGAATTTACTCTAAAAGAATGACGGAAAAATCAAGCAAAATTAACCAATTTTTATGTTTACACCAGATTATCTCAAAAAGTAAGGCGTAAATCAAAAAATTGTATTCTTTATAAAAAAATTTTTCATCTTTTAGGGATGCGGTGGTATATTTTTTATAATTTTTGGATCTATGATATTCAAATTATTTAATAAATTATAAAATAACACGTTTTCATGCATTCCATCAGCGTTCGGCGTTGAGCGATCCCCACTTCTCTAGTTATATCTCCCTCTCTGTATCCCTATTGAACTATCTCTTTCTATCCATCATTCATTTGTGGTTGATTTTAATAATTGTAGTACATATGTATTGTATTAATTAAGATTTAAAAAATATACGATATATGTACACACATTTATTACCACTTTTTGGCAACAAATTTTTAGTAAAAGTAATCATAAATAATAGTAATTTATTTACATGAAGATTAGACACACTAATACATATTAAAAAATAATTTGCTTTTGTCATTAATCGATATTTTATTAATATTTTACTTACCTTACTTTTATCGCTAAGTAATACTATTATAACTTAAACTAGGAAGGGATAATAAACCAAACAATATATTTAAACTTTTATTTAAAAAATAAAATACAGACTATCAATGAATATTTGGAAAATATAACATTAATTTTTATCGGAACTCTCTGAATCCGTTTCGTTAATAGTGGAGTGTAATACTGCTTTTACAACCGAGGAATTTTTACAAGAGTGTTTTCATTGTCCATGCACTTACATGAAGCAATACATTTCATTTGATTTTTATGGCAACTACAGTTTTTATATGCACAATCTATAAAAAAAAACGATAAATTTGCTAATTGGGTTGGAAACGGTGGAAGAATTGTTAAAAGTGGTAACAACACATTACCATCTTTGTCAATTAGCTAGCCAGATTGTTTAATATCGGGTAATTTTAATATTGGCTGTAAAGAATTTTTCCAAATTTTCGTTTGAAAAAACGCATTGCAATGATACTGACATATTAGTTTTATTATTACACTTTAGAGAACATCTCACTCCGGAATTGTGAATGAAGATTGGAAAAGGTGTTTCTAAGAGATACATTTTGTGAATAGGGATTCACAAAATAAATATGCCTGAAAACCTGATTAAGAATTTATCAGCTTTTCATGCTCTGGCTCTTGCGATTATTTAAATGATGTTGACATTCACGACTTTAATGACGAAATATTTTCCAAAATGCATAATTTTGTTATTAAAATGTACTCCAATCATCCAAATATAGAATTACTGGATACATAAGGGGAATTGTGGCTGTTTCAACACCAGACTCTACGTTACCTCCAACTACAGATGCTCTAAAACATCATTGTTTACGTGCGTTTTTTCAAACGAAAATTTGGAAAAATTCTTTACAGCCAATATTAAAATTACCCGATATTAAACAATCTGGCTAGCTAATTGACAAAGATGGTAATGTGTTGTTACCACTTTTAACAATTCTTCCACCGTTTCCAACCCAATTAGCAAATTTATCGTTTTTTTTTATAGATTGTGCATATAAAAACTGTAGTTGCCATAAAAATCAAATGAAATGTATTGCTTCATGTAAGTGCATGGACAATGAAAACACTCTTGTAAAAATTCCTCGGTTGTAAAAGCAGTATTACACTCCACTATTAACGAAACGGATTCAGAGAGTTCCGATAAAAATTAATGTTATATTTTCCAAATATTCATTGATAGTCTGTATTTTATTTTTTAAATAAAAGTTTAAATATATTGTTTGGTTTATTATCCCTTCCTAGTTTAAGTTATAATAGTATTACTTAGCGATAAAAGTAAGGTAAGTAAAATATTAATAAAATATCGATTAATGACAAAAGCAAATTATTTTTTAATATGTACTAGTGTGTCTAATCTTCATGTAAATAAATTACTAGTATTTATGATTACTTTTACTAAAAATTTGTTGCCAAAAAGTGGTAATAAATGTGTGTACATATATCGTATATTTTTTAAATCTTAATTAATACAATACATATGTACTACAATTATTAAAATCAACCACAAATGAATGATGGATAGAAAGAGATAGTTCAATAGGGATACAGAGAGGGAGATATAACTAGAGAAGTGGGGATCGCTCAACGCCGAACGCTGATGGAATGCATGAAAACGTGTTATTTTATAATTTATTAAATAATTCGAATATCATAGATCCAAAAATTATAAAAAATGTACCACCGCATCCCTAAAAGATGAAAATTTTTTTTAAAAAGAATACAATTTTTTGATTTACGCCTTACTTTTTGAGATAATCTGGTGTAAACATAAAAATTGGTTAATTTTGCTTGATTTTTCCGTCATTCTTTTAGAGTAAATTCGATTTAAAGTTTCTTAAACACGTAAACCACAATGTATTTCGTATATTTCAAAAAATAATTAAAAATATACCGGCCACGAAAGTTGAATTTTTTTTAATATGATTAAATTCAGAATTTCGTTCTCTTTACAGTTATGTGTATAACTCAAATTTTGATTCTAGTGCCCTTTTGCCAGGCTTATAGTTTAACAAATTCGAAATTTTAGTTTTTTAGGTCATTAACTTTCATGTGTGAAAATTTCAGCTTGTAACACCGATTCCCCCACAAAACCCATTTTTTGACGGTTTTCGTAGCGCTGAGCACTCTACTAACTCAAATAATGCAACATTTGCTCAAATAATCATTCTCTTCACTTTTTTGAAGTGAAAACTTCTTTAGGTGCACGCTACACACTTTTTCCTGGACAGTGAACAAGGCTGATCCGTCACGCGTGCACGTGTCACGGTTATTCGGGTAAACTCGAGGAGGATCGAACGTGGCGTCACGTTAATTCAGGTCACAGACTACGTTGCGTTATTAATACAAGGCGAGGAAACTGGGAAACATCACAATATCTGTCAAAAATTCAAAAAGTCACCGTTTTAGCGTGACTGACTCCTGCTGTCACTGCTGCCATTACCCACATCTCATTGGTACACTAAGATTAACACTCCCAGTAATACGTAATGGGTAATATGCCGTGTTATAGTTATTTATACATAAGTAAATAAAATATTGCTTACATTTATATTTGTTGTAGGTTTTATTTGTTTACAATTTTTTAAAACCGTACTAACAGCGTTATAGCGTGGTTACAACCGCTAAATTGATATTTTGAAAGTTTTAGAATGACATTTACGACAACGGGAATAAATCGCGCACTCATTACCGGTTTTAAAACTAGAGTTTTTGGATTTTTTGACCAGATTTTCAAATAAAATTTGAGTTATTTCGCAGCTTTCTCCCAAAAAAATTAAAATTCTTTCTTGAAAATTATGTTAAAATCATCACAGACATCTTATAAATCAATATAAATGTAAACCCAACACACAAACATTTAAGTTTATAATGCTTCCGGGAGCAGTCAAGAGATGTTATTGCTCTACAATCCAAATTTAAACCATTTAAGTTTTCACGTCGCACGTGCGGTCTGTATCACACACAATTTTCTTTTTTATTCGTACTATATATTATATCCAGATATTTCAAGTATATTGAATTTATTTTTCATGTATTTTATGCATTTGTAAGTGCATTTCATCACCTTCCATTTCATACATAGTTAACATTAACGTAAAATGTGTTGTTTCCGCGTAAATTAGACGTACAGTCGTGAATAACGTTTTCCGCACTTCTTAGTTTTTTGACCTATTTTCGGCGCACTTTAGCGGCTGAAGGGTTGATCATAGAAAAAACTTTTTATATGAAGAATGTAGGAAATTTTGTTTACTTTAATTTTGTATAGAATGATCTTATAAAAAAGACGTATAGTTTCCGAGTTATAGGCCAAAAACCAGAAGAGGGCCAAAATTTACACTTTTTTGGCAAAAAAAACATGTTTCCGGGCAAAATCGGAATTGGCAAACCTCAGTATCGGGTTCAGCGACCCAAAAAACATAAAGGTACCAAATATCACGAATACTGAGAAACTCCCCTATTTTTCCTAAATGCCCCCGGCTATAACACCGATATATTTCTTTCACAGATCCAAATGAAATTACTCTATTGTAGTAAGGATAATAACAAGGTAAATAAATAAAGAAATAAGTACATAATGAATTTCTTGAAAAAAAAAAAAAAAAAAAATAGATCACATATTAAATATACCATGCAACTTAGCTTAGCAATGAATATAAATATATAATAATTTTTACTTGCCATCATACCGTAGGTAAGGAAAATCGGTCCAAAAATTCGATAGTGAATTTTCAGTGAATAAACACGAATAAGGGTATATTTCTGTAATAAAATATTTTCATATATTACGGACAATTTTCTTATATTCGAGCTTACTTACATATTATCATTTAATACATCCTCATCAAAAGTTACTGATTTACTTAAATCTGATAAGCTAGTACGTTTGCATCTGTAAAATAATTATTTTCATTATTATTAGGTCATCCATTTATTTTTATTTATTTCTTAATTTTATTTAATTTCCTGTTATTGAGAACCGCAAATAATACTTTCACAACACAAGAAATAGCATTTTACGAATAATATTGTATTAAATTTTGTTCATAATGTACAAGAGTGGAGCTAAATATTAGTTCAACGATCTGCTACTAGGGTTGTTAGCTCCTGGAGAAATTCCTTGTAGAAAATTAAGGAAAACATGCTCTCAAATATTTTTAAAGAAACTATTACTTCCGGTTGTCCAATTGTTGCCAAAATATAATCAGCTCTTCCCAGGAATGTCAGATTAAGGAAACTACAGTTAAATATTTTTTTAAGTCTTATAGTATTTGAGAAACCGTTGTTCCAACATCAACACACACACACACACACGCGCTCACACACACACACACACACACACACACACACACACACACACACACACGGACATCGTCGTAAAAATGTTATAATCGGATTATAGGATCCTTAAAACGTGCTTATCCACTAAAATCTGGACATGCGAATTTTAGCATGATTTCAAGACCTCTCTTAGCGAGAAGTAAAAAATAACACAATTTTCAAAAATAATAATGTAATGCTCTACAATGAACATTTTGCTTGTCAATAATTTTTAAAATATTACACTTGAATACATAGTTCAGAAATTACTGCGAATTTGAACTATTATAGGTTTTTCATTTGTTTCTTAATAATTTTCAATTTTTTCACCCCAAAAAATCAATAATTTATCTTTTATTCATGTGCAAAACAAGAGAATGTAGACTTGTTATATATCATTGAAAAGGTTATAAAATAAGCAAAAAGATGAGACTATATTCAATATAGGTTGCCTTTTAAAAAATCATAAGTTTGTGTTATATCTCAAGAATTATGAAGTTTTCAAAAAATATAATAACGCCATTTTATTTTACCTAAAAAACGGTACAAGCTTTGTCAAATCAATTTTTCTCTAACTACAATAATAAATAAGTTATGATATTTTCGAAATGAGCGAAAAACAAGTACCCTAAAAAAACATCGAAAATGAGACATTCTGTACAATGAATTTTAATATTTCGTCAGTAAAGTTCAATCAATTTATAAAATAACTAAGATCCATTGACCCATTCTTCATAGTAATATTTTATATTAAATGGATTAATATAAATAATTTTCTCAAGACAAATAAAGTAGTGTCTTCAGTATACTGGAATGAAATTAAAAATGGTAGTCTGTGATAAATATCCTCGCAAAAAGTTCTATTTAGCAACGTGATCATTTGGATAACAGTTTCATCAATCATAAGAACAGCTTGCTAAGATATCGTACAAATGTGTCAGAAAATACAATTCTGTCGGAGGAAAAGTTACAGTATTACTCACAAAAATGAAGAAACGCCATTTACAGATGCATTTTTCTGTCTGGTACACAGGAACTATATAATATAATGTATCATTATTTTACCAGTAAAAAACACATTAACTTGACTCGACAGCTTATTTTTGCGTTTGCAATTTACACACATAAACAAGGGGAGCTACAATAAAAGTTGTCTTGTAAAATTATACCAGGTGTTTACTTGAAATCCGTAGTATATGGAATACAATGTTATTTTTTCCTTCCGTCACCTTTAGGTAAGGAAGGTATTGTCTTTGGTCAAAAAATTCGTTGGTGAGTTTTTAATGAATATGAATTTACTATTTTGAAGATGATGTCTGTATGTGTATGTATGTGTATGTGTCCGTGTGTGTGTGTGTGTGTGTGTTTTTTTTTTTTTTGTTTATCGATCTCTTTATTCAGCATGCTCCATAATATACATTACATGCTTTTACAATTACTATTTACAACAAGTTTTAAGCAACTACAAACTGTGTGTGTTTTTTTTTTTTATTTATCGATCTCTTTATTCAGCATGCTCCATAATATACATTACATGCTTTTACAATTACTATTTACAAGTTTTAAGCAACTACAAACAACTAATAAATTACATAAATGTTAAATTAATTTAAATTTAAATTCTTATAATAATATATCAAAGTCTATATCTTTTACGAAATTTGAAAAATGTATTAAATGATTTTCTACAAGTTCCTTTTCTTCCACAGGCCAGCATACATTGTTTTTTATAATATTGTTCTTTAACACTCGTCTTTGATCATTTAGGAAAACACATTCATATATTAAATGATTCACTGTTTGATTTTCCGCACCACACTTACACTTAGAATCGTTCGCTATTTTATATTTATATAAATAACTTTTAATTTTGCCATGTCCACGTAGAATTGTTGTTAGGTTTGGGCATAAAGGTAACTTTAATTTAAGTCTATTGTAAATACAAGGTAGGAATGTTTTAGTTGTATTTCCTTTTCACTACTTTGCCACTGACTCTGCCACTTTTCAACACTCCTATCTTCTTCTTCTCGACGCACTATAATCTTCCTTACTAGAGTTTCTACCCCGTCATTCATTCTTCCATCTTCATCGCTTCTCATCCTCATGTATTCTTGCATTTTCTTCCAATTTAAGAATTATCGGAGTATTCCCGGATAACACACAGGACGCTTCAAAAGAGATTGTTCGATAACCTTTTAAAATTTTTATGTTCATTAACCTCTGTACTCTGATAATCTTCCTTTGATTTGCTTTCCTTTGCAATGCTGTTTTCCATGCTAATACTCCATATGACAGTATAGGTAGTATTGCACCTTTATAAATTATTTTTAACGCCTCTTGTCTAATTCCCCATTTAATTTTTGCTGATTTTGATAGGGTATATATTAAATTGCAGCATTTTTCCGAAATATATTTAACATGTTCATTAAACAAAAATTTATTATCGATTACAATACCCAAATATTTTATTTTCTGAACTTGTTTTATTAATTTGTTATTTAAAAATATATTTATTTCTTTATTAATACATGATCTGGCTCTTGTTACCAGCATTACTTGAGATTTATTTTCGTTAAATGTCATTTTATTATTATTTGCCCAAGATGTAATTTTTAGTAACTCTATATTTGCATAATTTTCTGCTTCCAACGGTGTTTTTCCACATACCAAAATAACTAAATCATCTGCAAACGCTATTGCTCTAGACTCTTCTTTATAATTTATATTAAGAACTGAATTATATTGTATATTCCAAAAACTTGGGCTACTACAAGATCCTTGTGGACATCCTCGATTTACTACTCTTTGAATTTTGACTCCGTTAGCTTCAAGTACTGCAGATCTGTTTTCAAAATATTTTTTTGCTAATTCATAAAGATTTCTGGGACAATTCATATCTTTCAATGTTTTAATTATAGCCGGCCACCATGCTGCATTGAAAGCTCCTTTGACATCAAGACTTACCATTATTATCACCTTATTTTCTTGTAGTTTTCCCCTGACATATTTTACTAATTCTATAATGGCATCTACTGTAGATTTCTTCGGTGTGAAACCAAACTGATTTTTATTTAATAAATTATGAGACATTATTCTATTTATCATTAATTTTTCTAAAATTTTGCCACCCACATTTAATAAACTTATTGGTCGATACAGTGACGGTTCGCTAGAATTTTCTTTTCCTGGTTTCACTATAGGTACTATTATTGATTTTTTCCACTCTTCTGGAAAATACGTTCTTTGCAGGCATTGATTATAAATTTCAGTAAAGAAGAGTGGATAAATACTAAATGTGTGTGTGTGTGAGCGCGCGTGCGTGCGTGTGTGTGTGTGCGTGTGTGTGCGTGCGTGCGTGAGTGCGTGCGTGCGTGCGTGCGTGTGTGTGTGTGTGTGTGTTTAAGGCGGTGGTGGAACGCATTGAAACGATCTAGTATTTCTTAAATTTACAATAGAGCACTCATCGGAAAACAAGTTAAATTATTTAGATATTACATTAATAAATACAAATAATAAATTCATAACCAATTGGTATAGAAAACAGACATATTCAGGAAGATACCTTAATTTCTTTTCGAACACTAATTTAAAATATAAAATCAGCGTCATAAACGCACTTATAGACCGTGCAATCATTTTGTCACATCCACAGTTCCATGAAAGAAACATTAAATTTATACATACCACCCTGTCAAAGAATGGGTACCCTCCATATTTACTCAAATCGGTCACTAATATGAGAGTAACACATCTCAGGCACAGGAGCAACCTTGAGCGAACACCCTGGGAGAGGGTTGTTTCTATTCCGTTTGATAAAACCATAAACTCTGGTCTCGCAAGAATATTACAGGGCACAAATATAAAATTAGCAAACACAAATTTCACAACAACAAAAATCTTATTTTCAAAATTAAAAGATCAAACAAAAACAGAAGAAAAAAATAATGTAGTATATCTAACAAACTGCAATCAGTGCCCAAAGGTATACGTCGGTGAATCATGCCAGCCTTTAAAAAAACGAATGTACCAACATAATTATCATTGCCGTTTCAAAAATGATCAACACAGCGCACTAGTCAAACACCATTGCGACACAGGTCATACATTTAATTTTACAGAACCAAAAATTTTAATTACAGAACAAAATAAACATAAAAGGCTAATAAAAGAAACCCTTATGATAAATTTAAACAAAGATAATTGCGTAAACAACCATACCGACTATGACTGTTTTAAAATTCGCGGGCCCATTGCTCAGTGCATTAGACGGATAAAATTTCCCCAAGTACAATCTTAGTGTTTTAACTTTATTTCTCCAAAAAAATTTTCACTTTCAAAAAAATTTTAAATTCAAACCTGTCACCATGTGGTCGAGGTAACAAAAGTGTCGGTCACTTTCATTTTTATATAAAAAAAAGAATTTTCTATTCAAGCCTTAATCCCTCAAAAAAACCAGGTAACAAAAAACAAGTTCTAAAACTTTATACGCTTTATTAACAATTAATATGTAAGATGGAGGTGAAGTTCAACCCTCTTTTCAAATTTACGGGGGTTTTATAAGAGAACACATCTTACCACAAAACATCAAATGTAAAAACTTAGGTAAGTTTTTGTATAAATATTTATTGAGAAAAAAATAACATGATACAGAAAAATAAAACAATGCTTATATAATAATAATGTAAAATGCTGAAGATGGAGGTTTTTGGACCTCCGAAACGTCCAAATAAATGTTAAAATCAAGAGAATTGTGAACATGAATTATCCCTTTTCTCGACAC
The DNA here is from genome assembly GCA_943142095.1 of Ophonus ardosiacus. Taxonomy (NCBI): domain Eukaryota; kingdom Metazoa; phylum Arthropoda; class Insecta; order Coleoptera; family Carabidae; genus Ophonus; species Ophonus ardosiacus. The sequence goes on along the minus strand of OW964824.1, from coordinate 37,008,356 downwards.
CTTGAGTAGGAGAAATAAGTTCGACATTTAGAATCTTCATACAAGGTACCAGAAATTAGAAAAAATAAAATCTATTATGTCATTCCCATTGATATAAAAGTATTATATGTCAAATTTGAAGAGTTTTGGATTTTAATATAGATTTTCATTAAAATCTATTATAGGCTTCAAGTAAAGTACCACTTCCGGGTAGACCATTTTAACTAAAATCTATTATGTTATTCCCATTGACATAAAAGTCTTATGTACCAAATTTCAAAAGTTTTGGATTATATTTTCATATAGTTTTTCATTAAAATCTATTATAGGCTTCAAGTAAAGTACCACTTCCGAAAGCTATGTAATAACCACAAAAAGAGGTACACAAGTAGATGTTATAGCAGTCCTAAATACAAAATTTTAACTTTCTACGGCTTCCCGTTTTTCAGTTATGCGAGATACGTAAGTACAGACGTCACGGCGAAATTAGTCAAAATGGATTCAAGGATGGTCAAAATGGATATTTCCGTTGAAATCTGGAAACCGAAATTTTTCACTATTACAATACTTCTTTTACTTCGTACAAGGAAGTAAAAACGCAAATTAAAATTCGCAATTGGCAACATATTTTAGAGTGCCATTGAATTCCTGACGTTTTATTAGTTTTTATTTGATATTATTATTATTTTAATTTTGAATGATATAATAATAAACCATTGATGAATCATTTTGTACTTTCCTTTTGTATTTAATTATATTTTTAATGAGTAATTCAATGGCACTCTGAAATTTGCTGTAAACTGCGAATTTAAATTTGCGTTTTTTTTTTTCGTAAAATAAAATGAAATTGTGACTAAATGTAGTCTCATATTCTGTAGTTTTTAATTATGGACAACTTTTTTATTTACAACTTATCCAAATTTAATGGATCAGTAACTATAGCAAAATGTAAAAAAATAACACTGTACTCCCTATATTACGGATTTCAAGTAGACAGCCTGTATACTATACAGGGTGTTAATATTAAGTCATTACACTCGCAGTGATCGCAGTTAGAGCACATAATACAAACAACTTTTCTTAGTTCCAATTTTTGATTTGGTGCCCCAGTTCATAGTTATTGCAATTATTTTGTTTTTGGAAAAATCATCATAACTCCCTTAGTTCAAGGGCGATTGAAAAAAAAAGAAAAATTTTCGAAATTACCTTTCGGCACTTTAAAACATTTGCATTTGTAATTATTTTTTATTTTTTCAAATGACAAAACAGCAATGGATCAAAAACGTCTTAACAAGATTTTTTGATAACCATTCCATCGATTTTTGGAAGTAAAACAATTATAAAATCTTATCTGCTACAACATTTGTCCTAAACATTTTTTTCAATCTATCCAAAAAGTCTTCATTCATTTATTTGACTTGAATTTCATCCCAATTAGAACTCCGGTCGTCAATATCACAACCCGTGATTTAGACAGTGGCGGCTTAAGGTGTGAGCCACTTAGGCACTGGCTTAAGGCGCCTGGCTTTTTGGCGCCCAAAAAATATAAAAATTAAAGACAAATATATAAATAAGGAAAAAAAATCAATGTATGGAATATATACCTGTCCTGTATTGTTAAATTTTGGAGCCCCTCAAAGTTAGTTTTGTGTAATTTATTGCACATGCCATTGCGAAATAATCAAGTCAGGAAGAAAAGGTTCATAAATTTGCGATAGTGAAGGCACGGAAAGTTACCATATAATTTAATCATTCTTGGATTCTCGTTAGTTTTAAATTCTGATAGGTATTTTTACCTTCCATCACCTTTAGGTTTAGGTAAGGAAGGTATTGTTGTTCAAATACTCTAAATATACGTACACTTACGTAACATTCTCTTTACAATCAAATAATATTACTACCTATCAAGTTTATATCTCTACCAATTTTTGAATGATTGCCCCAAAAGTCAATATACCCCACATTTAGATAAAAACTTCAAAATTTTCAAAAGTCTAATTTTTATGTATCTAGATACTTCTCAATGCGCTGATTCCAAATTTTGAAACCGCAGGTCGATATCTCGTTTCGTTCTCGAGATATTTAGATTCAAAGTTTTGCTCAAAACTGCCCATTTTTTGGAAATAACCCAAAAATGGGTCCAGATATGAATTTGGCGACAACACCATTCGATTCAACAGAGAAAAGTACATAAGTATAGCAATTTTCATAATTTTTGTCCAACCGGTTAATTTTTTATTAATAAAAGCCTGAAAACCCCTGAAAATAGTCAAAATCTGAAAACTTAGATTTTTGCGATTTTTGGAGATTATCAGTTATTTTGCTTTAGAGATTGTATGCGGTGTCCAAAAATTCTGAAAATTGGTGTGATAATTTTATTGGATTTATAGAATATTTTCCAGTGAACTTTCTGTATGGAATTTGTAAAAAATTGTATTATGTTCGTGTTACAATTTTACTGAATATATAGAATAATTTTCAATGAACTTTTTTATTGCTAATGATTATAATTTATATATTATCAACTTTTAAGTTTGTCTTTTTCTTTTAAGTCCAAAAAACTCAGAAATAATTTTTGTAACGGGCAGTGGCGATCAAATCTAATTTGGCTCAGGGCGCCTATATATCTTGACCCGGCCCTGGATTTAGAGATAGAGAATTTATGCGTATGTAGCTTATGTTTGAAATTCTCTTCTTAAACAATAAACTCTCTTACACGGTAAAACGAATACCAAACTTATTATAATTTTATATATACAGTGTGTTAATTAAAAATCTGGCCATAGGCGTTTAACATGGGACAACAGTTTTTCTTTGCGCAAAAGTCCCCAATTAATTTTAGACAAAAATAATTCAAATAAATGTTGTAGATAATTGTATTCTACGCCTTAATCAGTGAAAAGTTTTAATTTTGCACGTTGTAAAATCTAATTTAAAAATATATAAATATTGCTCATTTGTACCGATACCTATGGAAGTGAAACAAAGTTACAAAGAAATTTGTATAGTTTGAACATTACACATATATTATATAATATCCATGGTTAATCAGTTTTTCCGTACGCGTTGCTCCCCTAAATATTTTAGACAAAAAGTTACAAATGGATGTTGTAAAGCAAAAATTTGTACACACGAATCAATAAAAAAAAATCATTTTGGCCACTTCATATACTGCAGAAATAAAATTTGAAAATTCACGGAATTACAATTTAATAGTATTAGCCATGGAATTAGAAAGAATAACGAATGCAAAAATAAATATTTACGTAGTAAATATTAATTTTCTAAATAGAAATTTAATAATAATAATAATTATAATAATAATAAAGCAAAATGTTTAATTAGATCTATTGTATAAGATTATTAAAATAAAATGAAGTAATACTAACAATTAATTAATGTAACAAATTAAATTCAATATAAAGAACAAACTAAATATATTATTATATTCTTAAATTATTATAGATGTTCCAAAAATCCTCTGTTTTTTGCTAAACAATAACCCATTCTATTGTAAAAACTTTGCCGAACATTACTTTAATTGTGTATTATTTGTTTTTTGACATTTATGTGTTATAGCATTTTTAAGTTCTTCTACATTTTGGTTTATTTTTTTATAAACATTAGTTCTTAAATTAAGCCATAAAAGAATCGCACGGAGTTAACTCAGGCGACCGTGCTGGCCAGTTAATTGGTCCGCTTCGTCCTATCCAGCTTTTTAGGAAATATTTGGTTCAGATCACTCAGATATTCCGCAATTTCTCTTGTGCTGTGTGCAGGACAGCCATCATATTGAAACCACACATTTTCTTTATTTGTTTCGTCATTTCCTGGCCCAAATCATTTATTAAAGCCCGAGATATCCACCTCATAATAACTTTATTTGGCGAATAATATATATGGTAACAATTGTTTATAGAATTGTATCCATGGTTATTATTCACCAAATAAAGTTATTAGGAGGTGAATATCTCGGCCCTAATACGAGTAAATTAAAATATGACACCGAATTTATTCTTTTAATGAAGAACAGGATAATGCTTTTATCTCCCAAAATTCCTGCCCATACATTTACAGTTTGTAGATATTTTGCCTGAGACTCTATCATAATTTGACTTCTCTATCATTATTTCACAGAATTATGCACGCAGTTTAAAATCTCGTTCCAAAATATGTTGATGATTTTGAAATTTGAAAGGAATGTATGTTTTTTAAGAATTCTATGAACTGTGACGATGGTCACTAGATTTGAACTTTTCTTCTTGTTTAACGTTGTAGACTTGTGGTTAGCATGTCAGTTTTTTGCTAAAGTTTGATTATTTAAATCAAAGTTCAAATCCCACAAGTAAAAATATTGTTTTTGCATTTTTCATTGGTTTGTATTATTTTGATTTACGCATACAAATATAATTGTGTGGTTATATTATATGTCGTTTGTTGTAAAATGTATTGTTGTATTTTGGTTGTCAGCTGTTGTGTGGTCGAGTGGCTAGTGCGCTTGTCCAGCACGCTAGATATCGTCGGTTCGATCCTACATGAAACTGTATTTTTTATATTTTTATTCAAACTTTGCGAGAATTTGCAGGATGAGTAAAAACGTGTTTGTACCTTTTTTTGATATTTTTAACGGTTTTTCGGGGTATAAATACGAGCTCGAACATTAGCTACAAGCAGAGAGTGTGTGCTCTCTCAAGGGAGCGTTAGCTCTCCAACGAGCCTTAGACGGTGTGTGCCGTCTTCTGCGAACCTGGTGAGGGCCGGGTGAGCGGGGTTGGCGATGACCTTGGCTGCCTCTGACTCAGTGCTGTTGGTGTGTGCCATCAGCTCGTGAGAGAATGCAGAAGGTGTACCGTACCGGTGTAGCCGGTTGTTTCAGTGCAGTGGTGTTGGCCACTGTTTGCCGTAATCGCGATTGTCATTGAGTGTTGGTGTGTGTCAACACTGTCTTAGTTTGAAATCGCGATTGTTAATGGGTGTTGTCAACCGTGTTCCCGTAACTTTGGTGTGTGCCATTGTTACTCGTTCATAGCGTGTTCCCGCAACCTTGGTGTGTGCCATTGTTGCCCGTTCATTGTTGATCGTGCATAGTAGAGAAAATATCCTGCAAGTATCGCTGGTTCATTGTTACTCTGCTTTGTTATATTTATTACTTTCTCGTTGTAAATTATTTTAATAAAATATTAAAAACGATTACAATTGATTTCATTGTCAAAAACCGAACTCTGTCTCCACTAAGCTACCCGAGCTCTTTTTGGCGTTCAAGCCACCCTTTTCAGCGACTTTATGAGAGCGTCCTTTTTAGGATGGACCATTTCTGCTTGTGCTGTGTTTCCGATTGACTGGCGCCCGTGCAAACCCTTTGACAGCACGGAGAATGAACAGGGACGTCATTACAAAATGGCGACCGAATAGGGACAGCGTCCAGCGTCGTCGTCATTACAAATGGCGCCCGAGCAGGGACAGCGCCCTTTTCGCCATTACAGAACTATCGTAAAATGAACATTCAGTTCCTTGGAAATTTCTCTCACACTCATTGTTTGCTCCACTTTTATTAAAGCAAAAACATTTTCTTCTTCTTCGCGGTAGTGTTCGTAATTTTCTTCCTCTTTTTAAAATTCAGTGTTTCCGTCTTCTCAAATTTAATTTTATGCAAAAACAAAAGCCGATTGAGCTGTCAAATTTGTAACATTTATGCATGGCAGCCCTTGACGATACCTCTCATTTGATACCAAATACGACATTGGCCTGACAAATTAATGCAAAAAAACAAAAGCCGATCGAGCTGTCAAATTTTTAACATTTCTGCACGGCAGTCCTCGATGATACCTCTCATTTGATACCAAACACTACATGGTTCTGACAATTATAAGTAAAAAACAAAAGTCGATCGAGCTGTCAAAATTTTAACATTTCTGCGTGGCAGCCCTCGATGATACCTCTCATTTGATACCAAACACAACATGATTCTGACAACTTTAAACAAAAAACAAAAGCCGATTGAGCTATCAAATTTTTGACATTTCTGCATGTCAGCTCTTAACTATACCTCTCATTTGATACCAAACACGACATGGGTCCGGCAACTTTATACAAAACAAAAGCCGATCAAGTTGTCAAACTTTTAGGAATATTTTTTGTTTTTTGGCTATTTACTTAAGAGATGTTTGACAACACTTTCAAAATGCACACGAATCACGGACATGAACCTTCAAAAATTATAATTTTAAATATAATGTTTTAGGACTTTTTGTCTATTGTGGAATAATTGCTCATTGTCATAATTTATGTTTATGATTTTAACTTCTTTCAAATTGTCCTCATTTCATAAATAATTCCATTTAAAGGTTCTGATCTGATTGACATGTCAGAAAAACGTTCTTGGACTTAAAATTCTCATGGAAGACTAAGATATTTTGTTTTAAAAAATCTGATGTGGAATTATCCCCGAACGCTATCGCTAATTTCCCCTTACGTCTCAAATGATAGCGTTTATCAAGTGATTTTTTCGAATTATGCCGCCTCCCTAATCGCTTTACTTTCTTACCCCACCACGTGTTTTTTAGCGACCACTAAGGAGTAACCATTAAGCTTAATTTTTGTAGGTTATGTCAAATGGAAAGCAATAATCATAAACATTATATTTCTTATACTTTACAAAAATGGTATTTATATTGTTATAATTTTAAATACAATTGTAACATTTCATTAAGTGATAAATATGATTATTAACATATTTGCAGACCAAGTATTAGTTGTCCTAGCTATATAAAGTAATATTTTCTTATTTTCCAAAGACGTATTCTCAATGTGTAGGTACTATATAAGCTTATATTGATAAATTATAGATATGAGTATAATGTTTTGTGAAGAACAATTAATGTCACACTTTAAATTTGTCCAATTCAATTAATTAATATTGATAAATTGTTTGTAGTCTCGCATGCGGGTACAGTCCAAACATTGTGAACTTCTTTTAAATTATTTAGATGCACACCCATAACTGGAAAATATACGACCATCAATAGCAAACAAGAACAACAAAAATTATGAGACCATATTGCTTGTAAATTAAATACCTTGGGAGGGAGAGAAAAACCTGCTCAAAAGTGGAAAGACGCACTCATAGATTGGAAGTATAAAACTAAGAAAAAATCAATTGATATTAAAAATTAAATGAGTAAAACTGGAGGCGGAAGAGAAGGAAAAAAATTGAATGACCGAGAAGAAAGACTTCTGTCTATTATAGGCCGGACTTGTGTAGAAGGTGATGTTGGAACGGTAGAACTGGGATTGGAAAACATAAATAACAATCTGCATCCATGTACACAGGATAATACTGCAGATGTAAAAAACAGTTTTTTATTTCAAATTATATATAACATTAATTTTTGATAATTTACAGGCAAACAGTGCTACTGTATAGTGTATACAAAGCTGTAACAGTCCAAAATGAAATTCAAGTGACAGAAAGTTTTTGTGAAATAGGAGTAAAAACTATATCAACAGAAGTTCCGAAACCGAAAAAACGAGAAAAAATCATCTTAATTCTAACATAAATTTAACTGACTATTTACTAGAAAAACACCAGGAGGAAACTATAAGTGTTTTAAAAAGTATAAACATTAATTTCGAAAATATTAACCAGTCATTAAGTAATTCAACTAATGTCTTAAATATTAATTTAGAAAATATATCTAAGTCAATAAATAATTTAACCAAAACTTTATAGTCTGCAATTGTGTTTGTCACTGAAGACTAAAAAATGTGAATCTTAGTTACTATGTATTTGAAAATATATTGAAAAAGAATAAGTATGTAACAATGTAATCAAATAATACACTAGTGTTATAATAATTATTTTTATTTAATTATTAATTAAACGAAAAATATCTTCTGATAACAGCTTCCCTCATTCTTCTTCTTTCACCGACCATATCATTAATTTCATTTAATATGTATTCATTATTGCCATCTCTCTCGTCATTTACTTCATTAATAATTGGAAGATCTAAACGATATTTAATACACATATTGTGTAAAACAGCACATGCTGTGATAATTATTGCGACTTGTCGCGGAGAGTATCTCAGAGTTCTTTCCCCAAGCAGACATCTGAATTTAGTTTTTAAAACCCCATTACATCGTTCAATGCGGGTTCGTGCAGAACAATGTCGACGATTATACAAATCTTCTGCAGTGGGTTCTGCATTTTGTATTGGAGTTAACAACCGAGGTTCAATAGGGTAACCCGAGTCTCCAAGTAGCCACGATGTATTATCTCCTGCTCTGTAACACTGGGCTAAGTACTGACGTGTTGAACTAGTACGCCAAATGTAAGCATCATAATTAGCAAATCACAAATGCAAATTATTTGTATATTTTTGGAGTGATAACCTTACGGTTAACGTAGTTGTGTTCTTCGATGACCGGTTTTAAAATACGAATATGCGTGCAGTCAATGCAACCTATATGACTCCTGGAAATCGAGTTCTCCTAAGAAAAGTTTCTTTTATTTCTGTTTTTTCTTTTAATGTGGTGGGAAATTTTATCCAGATATGAGCTAGATAATTAGTAATTAAATAATAATAATAATAATAATAATAATAATAATAATAATAATAATAATAATGTATTTATTTGTTCTGAGGGTCTAATGACCTATACAAATTTCATTACATCTATGTTACATAGAATACAATTTATTTACAGAGACATTTTTAGTGCCCTCTGTTGACACCCTCGTTACATGCAGAGTGGATTATAGTGACCTCTGCTGCCACTCGGACTCGTCTGTGTGTGTCGGTTTTTTAAATTAAAAATCTGACTCTTGCGGGACTCGATCTTTATCCCACACGAGCAACCTTGTATTACCAGGCGAGGACTCTGACCGCACGACCACAGACGATCGTTAGTAATTAAATAAGAAACCTATCTAACGCAATCAGATACTGTTGCTTGGCACACGTTAATATTCGCACATTGACCAATTAGCCTTTGATAGCTACCACTGAAGAAAAATAATAACGCAGTAAATATGCGCATTTCAGGTATCAAAGAATTCGTATACGATTATATAAATAATAATGTTGCCGTCTGTTTACTGGTAACATCTATATGAATATGTAAGTTATTAAAAAAAAAAACATTATTTGAATATTATAATGTACAGTAAAATTTTTGAAAGAAGTCCGATCAAGACCATCTACGAAATGCATCTATGAATTAAGATTTTATGCTGTCAAATTTAGTAGTGTCGTTTACATAGTTTTTATGAGGTACACAAGATATTATGTAGTCTCATAAAAACTAAGTAAAAGACACTACTAAATTTGGCAGCACAAAATCTTAATTCATAGATACAATTCGTTGATGGCATTGATCGGACTTCTTTCAAAAATTTTACTGTACCTACTTACTTTTACAAATTTAGCTTTATTGTTACAGAAATTCGCTGTCACCACAATTATTACTTCAAAGTTTTTGTTAACATTGAAAATTCTATATTACATTTCCCGCCTAAAAATCAACTTTTGTATAATGAATAGTACAACACCCGAACATTCCCGAATCGTTGATGGTTTTTATAAAATGATAGGGGGTAATACAAAAACGCTATCGCCTCATTATAAAAAGATCCCTTACTCAAGCGATGGTGGTTTTGAAAGCGATCGGGCATAATTCCACCACTGTTAAACTATACATATTTTGTTAATAATTAAAATATGTATTATAACATGCCCAATCATAAAATTGCACGTATTTGACATAATTTGACATTGATATTAAATTCTTATTTTTTTGTTATTTTTTTTGTCCTAATCCATTGCTAACTTAATTACAAAAACAAAAAAGTACATAATTTTTAAATTTACATATCTCGCTTATAAAAAGAGCTAATTTAATCATACTTAATTTGTTCTCTTAAACTTTTATTTGCGGCATTTATTTCTAAAATCAAAAAAACATCAGTATTCTCAAGAAAAACAGATAACAGCTTCAAATAAAGTATCACTTCCGGTTAGACCATTTTAACCAAAATCTGTTATGTTATTTCCATTTATATAAAAGTCTTATATACCAAATTTGAAAAGTTTTGCATTATATTTTAATATAATTTTTCATTACAATCTATCATAGGCTTCAAGTAAAGTACCACTCCCGGTTAGAGTATTTTAACCAAAATCTATTATGTTATTCCCATTGATATAAAAGTCGTATATACCAAATTTAAAAAGTTTTACAATATATTTTAATATAGTTTTTCATTAAAATCTATTATAGGCTTCAAGTAAAGGACCACTCCTGGAAGTTATGTAATGACCAAAATGGGTAGTGCACAACTAGATATTATAATACTACTAAATACAAAGTAAAAACGAGAAATGTGCTGTACATTTAAAAATGTTTCTTCGCATGTTAAGGACAGTTAATAGTAAACTATAGGCAACTACCTATAAGTAAATTTCATTAAAGATAGGAAAAATGGTTTCGATCAGTATTTTTTATTGCTGCATCCCCACCAGTGTAAATTCCTACGAGTCGCTACTGGTAGTTAGTTTTCACTTCCTTGTATTGTAATCGCGAAAAATTTCGGTTCCCAGATTTCAACGGAAATATCCATTTTGCCCATCCCTGAATCCATTTTGACTAATTTCGTCGTGACGTCTGTACGTACGTACGTACGTGCGTATCTCGCATAACTGAAAAACGGGAAGCCGTAGAAAGTTAAAATTTTGTATTTAGGACTGTTATAACATCTAGTTGTTGGTCAGTACATAACTTTCGGAAGCGGTACTCTACTTGTATAATGATTTTAATGAAAAACTATATTAAAATATAATCCATAACTTTTCAAAACTTGTATATAAGGCTTTTATATCCATGGAAATAACAAAATAGATTTCCTGCAAATTCCATGTTTAAAATAGTAATGAGCTTTAAGTAAAGTATCTTTTTCCGTTCCGGTTGATCGTTTGTAAACAAAATTTAATTTGTTGTTTTAATAAATAGAAGACTGCAATACGAAATTAATTTCGTGCCAAAAATAATCGACTATCATGTACGTACAGCGCTCAGCATCAACTATAACAGTTCGACCTTCATCATTTTCGAAAAAGTAGATAAGTTCCAATGACGTCACCTGACCATAGTGCTCACCAAACACTCTGATTTGGACATGTAATGGTACCTCGTAAATCACATGAAGATTTTCCTCTGCCCATATCTGGTAATTTTGCTTATTAACATACCCAGAGAGGTGAAAATGTACCTCACCAAAAAAAAAAAAAAAATTCTCGAAAAATTATCATCAACTTCCAAGTGCTCCAAAAACGCAATCTGTGTAAATTCTTTGCTGTACATGATCCATTTCGTAAATGTGTAGTTGTAAACCAATAAACACGGTTTCATTATTGATGTAAATGTGACAGTGACATTTGTTTACATACGTCAAAATTGGTATTAAAGTATTATGTTTTTGTTTGACGCATGGGTCCGATGATGTACAAAAATAAATTGTTTTATAAATTTATATTTAAACTTATTTAAAGTTTTTTAAAGTTATATTATCGTAGAATTGGAGATTGTACCATTATATTATATTTTTATTAGTAAAAGTTGCTGAAAAATTATATTCGATGCAATTTTTTCAAGAAAAACTGGTAAAAGCTTGTACAAGCGATACTTCCGATTATCTGATATACACTAAAAACTAATCAACTCTTCCCACACACACACATGCACACACACACACACCCACCCACACACACACACACACACACACATACATACATACATACATACATACCAACAGATATCATTGTAAAAATGTTAAAATCGGGTTCTGGGGCATTAAAACGTGATTATTCACTAAAATCTCTATATGTGATTTTTAGCATGATCTCTATACCTCCCTTACCTAGGGTAGCGGGAGGTAAAAACGATGTTATCCTGATTTTAGAAATAAATGCTTCAAATAAAAGTTCAAGAGAATTGAATTTTGCGTCTAACACATCAAGTTTGATTAAATTAGCTCTTCGTATAAGCGAGATCTATCCATCTAGGTGCCATATCTGATGCAGACGTCGGCGATCATGAATCTGCATAGGTTGCGGTCCTCGACTATTCTTACAAAGTCTTCAAAACGGCTCTGTCAAATTGGCCCACCTTTTTATTAAAAACAAAAACTTATTACTTTAGTAAATTTCCCTTGTTCTGCACTCACTTGCTCCATGACTATTGCTTTTAGCGCTTCTCTCAATGAGAAGTAAATGATATAATAAGTTAGGAAGGGTCAAATTGAGCCTTTCCTTTTTGGAAATAAGGAAGTTTTCTTTTCTATTAATATAGATATAGGCTTGCTGTTGAAATAATATAATCCAACTTGACTATGAAATTAAAAATGTTCATATATATAGATACAGTTGAATAAAATAATACCAGTTGAAAACTAAACTGTCATTAACTGAATATATTTTTAACATAATTTCAATATCTTATCAGGTTATGGGCACCAGATTGCATTTAAAACTATAATTAATTTACTACTCTTATCAGGAAATATGGAAAAGCTCCAAATTGAAAAATTGCAGGACCAAGGCAATTGGAGTGACTGAAAAATTGACGTTTCATTGCTACTACGTCACAATGATGTCTAAGATGAAGTCATTGGTAAATCCGTTAATCCAGAAGTACCAGGTGAAGATGCAACAGCTGGACAAAAATTAGAATATGACATGATGCTAAACTCATTTATAAAAAATGATACAACGTCAATGTTACTGTTACGATTGTCAATGAACAGTCATAATAAACAATTAAGTAGTACATGTCAGACTTCTAGGGAAATATGGATAACACCTATGTCCATTTATGAGCAAAGTTCAAGTCAGCGATTAGATAGACTTTTAGAAGACTTGTTTACACATTCGAAGTATACCGAAAAAGATATTGCCACTCATATAAGTAAATTGCAGAAACTACTTGCTGATGTTAATGATGAATTAAAGAAACAAGACTTTGCAGCACTACCTGACATCATTCTTATGAGCCGCATAGTCTCTACACTTCCAGCTGAATTTTTTGAATTCAAATCAGTATGGGAATCAATTCCATTGAAAGACAGAACAATTTCTTTATTAATTGAACGCTTAAGGATTATAGAAATGCGTATAGATAAACGAGATGACGTTGCTACTGCATTTTTGACAACAGGAGCGAAAAATGGAAAGGATTCTAAATTCGAAAAAGGAAGAAATGTTACTGACTCAAAGAAAAGAATATTGCGTTGCTGTAATTGTGGTAAAGTAGGTCATAAGGCTTCCAGATGTAAAGAGAAGAAGCGTGAGATGAATAAAGGAATGACAGTAGGTACGTCAGAGGGACTGTGTGTAAGCACACTTACTGTTGCCAAAGTGTATCCTTACACCTGGTATGTAGACTCTGGTGCTACTTTTCACATGACAGGGCAGAAAGAAATATTATGTAATCTGAAAGAAGTAGAAGAAAATGTAAAAGTAAGAACAGCGTCAGGAGAAATTTTGACAGTAAAAGGGATAGGTGATGTATACATCAATATATTATTAAAAGGAAAATATGTAAAGACTAGAACTTCAAATGTACGTTATGTCCCTGGCTTAGCAACCAATTTGTTATCTTGCATACAAATGACAACTACGAAAAATCTTGTAATTACGTTCAAGAAAAATATTTGTGACATTAAGACAAGAAATGATGAACTTGTAGCACGGGCCATTTTAACAGAAGGACTCTACAGTTTACAAAGTGCCGAAGGAAAAGCGATGAATATTACTGCTTCGAATAATACTGAAGATCTTTGGCATCGCAGGCTTGCTCACCTTGGTATAGGTAACATGTCAAAGTTAAAGCATATGGTTACTGGCATGCAGTATACAGAAAGCATCACTAGAAACGTTTGTTCTTCGTGTGCAGAAGGTAAGCAACATCGTCAGTCTTTCCCTAAAAAATCTGTACACAGAGCAACCAAACCGCTTGAATTAATTCATTCCGATATCTGTGGTCCTTTAGAAGTATCATCTTTATCAGGAAAAAGATATATTTTAACATTTACTGACGACTATAGTCGAAAAACTTTCTTATTTTTCCTGAAATACAAATCAGAAGTTTCTGAAAAATATTTTGAATTTAGAAATCAAGTAGAAAAAGAACAAGAACTTAAGATAAAGACACTTCGAACAGATAACGGAACGGAATACAATAATTTTATATTTGAAACTTTCTTGAAAGGTAATGGTATTAAACATCAAAAAAACTGTAGATTCTACACCAGAACAGAATGGTGTGGCTGAAAGGGTCAATCGAACTTTAATTGAAAAAGCTCGATGTATATTGCAGAATTCAAAAGTTACAAACAATTATTATGGGCAGAAGCTGTAAATACGGCTTGTTATTTAAAAAACAGAAGTCCTACTGTAGCAGTTAAGAATAAAACTCCTGAGGAGGTTTGGACTAACTCAAAACCAAACTTGAGCCATTTACGTACATTTGGATGCACTGCATATATGCATGTTCCGAAAGTGAAACGAAATAAATTAGATGCTAAATCAAAAAAGTTAATTTTTGTAGGTTATTGTGATAACACAAAAGGCTACCGCCTATTTGATCCAAAAAATAAAATAATTCATATTTCACGTGATGTCATTTTTGATGAAAAATTACATCAAGAAAATGAAGAAAGTAGCAATTATAAAATTTTTTATTTAGATTTTAATAAAAATAATATAAAAGAAGGTAGTAATAATAATGAAAATTCAGAAAATTTCTCTATAATTTTTAGTCCTCAATCAGCAGAAGAAATCGTTTCTCGCAAATCTACACGTCAAAAACGAGTACCAAGTCATTTTGACAATTACATTCATCAAGTTACAGATGAAGCGAGGAATGAAGATGAACCCAGTAATTTTAAAGAAGCTAACAAATGTTGCGGATTTATGGTATCAAGCGATGAAAGAGGAAATCAATTCAATGAAAAAGAACTGTGTTTATAAAATAAAACGGGATGCAGATGGTAACTATGTACGAAGAAAAGCTCGACTGGTTGCAAAAGGCTATTCACAAAAATTTGGGATAGATTTCTTCGAGACTTTTGCACCTGTTATACGTCAAAGTTTTCGATTATTATGTGCATTAGCTATCAACAATGATTATGAAATTGAACATCTTGATGTCGAAACTGCATTTTTAAATGGGCAGCTCGAAGAAGACATTTATATGTTTCAGCCTGAAGGTTTTATTGTACCTGGTGAAGAGGACAAGGTATGTAAACTCAAAAAGGCTATTTACGGTTTGAAACAGGCGTCTAGAGCATGGCACTTCAAGGTATGTGATGTTCTGCAAGAACTTGGTTTTATCAAGTCGAAGCATGATTCTTGTATAATGTTCTGAAAATCTGCAAATTCTGTTATTATAAATGGAATTTATGTAGATGATTTCTTATTATTTTATAATAACAAAAATGAAGCTGAGGAACTGAAACAAAAATTAAAAGAAAAATTCATTCTCAAGGATTTAGGCGAATTATTGCACGGACTTGGGATGAAAATTGAGAGAAATCGAGAAGAAAATACTTTACGTATCAGCCAGAAACAATATGTGTTAAATTTAATCAAAAAATATGGTATGGAAGATGCAAAACCTGCATGTACACCCATGGACTCAAATCAAAAGTTTGAAGATACAGAAATAATTGATAATGTACCCTATCAAGAACTCATTGGTTCACTGTTATATTTGAGTGTGTGTACAAGGCCAGACATTGCTCATGCCACTTCTTTTTTAAGTCAGTTTAATGTAGCACATACTCGTGAACATTGGGAAGCTGCGAAACGTGTCCTACGTTATTTGAAATATACTGAAGACTGTGGACTTATTTACAAGAAGACAAGCAAACAACTAGTTGGTTACGTAGACGCTGACTGGGCAAACAACCAGTTAGATCGAAAATCTTTTACTTGTTACTTATTTATATTAGGTGAATCCGTGATTTCTTGGGAATGCCGTAAACAAGTAACTAAGGCACTTTCATCTAGTGAAGCTGAATATATTGCACTTAGTGAAACAGCAAAAGAGGCTGTTCATTTGTCTAAATTATTATATGAAATAGATGTTGCAGGTGAAGCAGTTGTTTTATATAATGATAACAAGAGTGCTCACAAGATTGCCAGTAATAGCGTTTTCCATCGTCGAACCAAACATATTGACGTACGTTACCATTACATACGAGAACTGGTACAACATGGTTAGATACAGGTACGATATATGCCTACAGAAGAAATGCCTGTTGACATGTTGACAAAGGCACTTCCAAAACCAAAATTTATATTTTGTTGTAAAACTCTTCATTTATTAAAAAGTCATAATCAAGTTGGCTTAAGGGGTCGTGTTGAAATAATATAATCCAACTTGACTATGAAATTAAAAATGTTCATATATTTTGTAACTATAGATACAGTTGAATAAAATAATACCAGTTGAAAACTTAACTGTCCTTTAGCTGAATATATTTTTAATATAATTTCAATATCTTATCACTTGCGCTATTTTGCGCCATTAATATAAATTATTAAAAATTTATACAATTTATTTTATTAGAGGTAAAATTTGGTAGGGACAACTTGACATCTAAAAAAATAATTATTATAGTATATTTTTTCATTGCAAACAAATTTAGGTACAATGCGCTTTTTCGCTCCATAAATATTTTTATGCATTTGTATTCATTAATTTTTTATTACAATAACAAGTTGTTGTGGATAACAGCCTTCCCTTTAATATTTCCCGAATTTTCTGTATTGTTTGAATAGGTGTACGCATGCGCTTTTATGCGCCATTGGCATAAATTATTGCGCTTGTATACATTTTAGACAATTAAAAATCAAAACTGGTAGGGACAACTTGACGCTAAAAAAAGTATTTATTTATTTCTTTTTTTTTCATTGAAATTGATTTTAGGTTCATAGCGCTTCTTAGCTATAGAAATATTTATGTTGCACTTGTTTGTATTAAATTGTTATATAAATGACAAATTAATAAGGACCATATTGACAACAGACTTCCCTTTAAAATTTCCCGAATTTTCTGTATTGTTTGAATAGGTGTACGCATACTCTTTTATGCGCTATTGACATATTATTGCGCTTGCATACCCTTTAATCAATTAAAAATTAAAACTGGTGGGGCCAACTTTACACTAAAAAATCAGATGTAGTCAACACAAAACCTCCCGCTATTTAATTTTTATTAATTTAAATACATACCTCCGTTTTTACTAATGCTGCAAACTGTTCCACTGCATAAAACTATTGCTTTATTTACTATTTTCTTTTTAAAATGTCACTATTATTAATTTGAAGTGATTTTTTTTTTATAGTGACATTTACTGTCTACTGTCAGTTACATTCATTTGAAATATGAACTGTGTAACAAAGGAATTGTGTTTATCTTAGGCTTCGGGACTTTTTTAATTTTCCTAATGACAAAATGCGAAAAAAATGGCATTTAATGGTATTTTTTGAAGAAAAATCATTATGAGCTTCAGGTAAAGTGCCATTTCCTGTTATGCGATTTTTACTAAAACCTAATGGCTTCTCTCCATATTAGAATAGGGTATAAATACAAGGTTTCAGAATTTTCTGAATGATAGTATTTGAGTTAGAGCGAAGACAAAATCCATACACATAACACACATACATAGACACATACACACGCACACACACATACATACATATACACATACAGACATCATCGTGAAAATGTTAAAATTGGATTCTAGGGTCCTTAAAACGTGGTCATTTACTAAAATCTCGATATGTTATTTTTAGCACGATCCCTATACCTCCCTTACCAGGGTAGCGGGAGGTAAATATTTTTTTTTGTAATGAAATTGATTCAAGGTAGGTTGCGCTCCTTTGCTGCAAATATTATTGTTGCACTTTTTTTCATTAAATGGTTATTGAAATGACAAATTAATAAGGACCATATTGACAACAGCTTTTCCTTTAAAATTTATAAAATTATTAATATTATTTGAATATAAGAAATTGTATAATCCTCACTTGTAATAGGTTAAAAATTTCGAAATTTCGCGTGTTTTTCAAGTTGGAGACAGTGTTACTATTTTGATCGTACAGTTTATACATTAGTTTGACTTAAATACAGTCATTTTGTTTATTTAGAACAAAATTTCCTTTTGTAATACTGATACACAATTTATCTAATTACAGATAAAATAATATTGAATTTTTACACTGATACTTTAGTGGTTTTTGGCTCCATTGTTTTTTTCTTTTCTATATGGCTTCCAAAACAAGACCGTAGTAGCGTCTAATCAAGTTCGCTTATGATTTGAATACTTTTATTGCGTACAGAAAATTCTCAACCCTCATTAAATAAATAGATAAACGAAAACAACTCTTACACACAGGGTGTTAAAAAACAAGTGAAGAAGAAAAACGTAGAGAAGAAGTCAAAATAACTAGAAAAGTTTTATGTAAGGTGCGTTCGGCAATTTAGTAGCATGCTGGTAGCGTGTTGTGTTTGAGCTATCACTGTGGAATGTCACATGGTCAAACACGATATGGTTTGTCAACTTGAAGCAAAAAATAAAAGACGATCGAGCTGTCAAATTTTTAACATTTCTACATGACAGCCCTTGACGTTACCTTTCATTTGATACAAGACAAGACATGGTTCTGACAACTTTAAGCAGAAAACAAAAGCCGGTCGAGCTGTCAAATTTATGACATTTCTGCATGGCATCCCTTGACGATACCTATCATTTGATATCAAACACGACATGGTTCTGACAACATTTCTGCAAGACAGCCCTCGACAATACCTCTCATTTGATGCCAAACACGACATGGTTCTGACAACTTTAAGCAAAAAATAAAAGCCGATCGAGCTGTCAAATTGTTGACATTTCTGCATGGTAGCCCTTGACGAATCCTCTCATTTGATACCAAACACGACATGGTTCTGACAACTTTAAGCAAAAAAACAAAAGCCGATCGAGCTGTCAAATTTTTGACATATCTGCATTGCAGCCCTTGACGAACCCTCTCATTTGATACCAAACACGACATGGTTCTGACAACTTTAAGCAAAAAACAAAAGCCGATCGAGCTGCCAAATTTTTAACATTTCTGCATGGCAGCCCTTGACGATACCTCTCATTTGATACTAAACACGACAAGGTTCTGACAACTTTAAGCAAAAAACAAAAGCCAATCGAGCTGTCAAATTTTTAACATTTCTGCATGGCTGCCCTTGTTGATATCTCTCATTTGATACCAAACACGACATGTTTCTGACAACTTCAAGCAAAAAACAAAAGCCCGTCGAGCTGTCAAATTCCTAACATTGGATTATTTGTTTTTAACTTAGTTACTTATAAGATGTATGGCAACACTTTGGAAATGCGCATGAATCACGGACATGAACCTTCAAAAATTATAATTTTAAATATAAAGTTTTAGGCTTTTTAAACTACTATGGAATAATCGCCCATTGCCATAATGTATATTTATGAATTTAACTTTTTTCAAAATGCCCTTATTTTATAAACAAATCCATTTAAATGTTCTGATTGACATGTCAAAGAAACGTTCTTCGTCTTAAATTTTTCAAAGAAGACTAAATTTTTTATTTCAAATTGTTTCAAAAAGCCAAAATACGACCTTTCAAAATTTTTACACAAAAACTATGCACCGTACAGAAAAATGACCTATTACCAGGAAATCAAGTTGAGTTATTCTCTACATCTTGGAAAAATTTTCATTAAAATCGTTTCTACCGTTTAGGCTGTAGAGGCGAATAAAATATTCGCGATCGTCGAGATGAATTCAAAAATATATAGATAGTGAATCTACCCGTTTAGGATAAAGACTAGCGAAATCTCGGCTACGCCGAGCTCTCCCTAGGGGGATAGTGTTTTATGACAGTCTATACGTCTTTCCAATCCGTCTAGGCAAACTTCAAACTCAAAGTGCTAACGCTAACTGTCTTTTCGGATACACAAACGACTTATCTTTATGCATAAAACAAAAACCGATCGAGCTGTCAAATTATTGATAATTCTACATGGCAGTCCTTGACGATACCTGTCATTTGATACTAAACACGACATGGATCTGACAACTTTATGAAAAAAAAACAAAAGCCGAACGACCTGTCAAATTTTTGACACTTCTACATAACATCTCCTAACGATACCTCTCATTTGATACCAAACTCGACATGGTTCGGACAACTTTATGCAAAAAACAAAAGCCCATCGAGCTGTCAAAATTTTGACATTTCTGCATGGTAGCCCCTGACGATACCTGTCATTTGATACTAAACACGACATGGTTCTGACAACTTTTTGCAAAAAACAAAAGCCGATCGATCTGTCAAAATTTTGTCACTTCTGCATGGTAGCCCTTGACGATCCCTCTCATTTGATACCAAACTCGACATGATTCTGACAACTTTATGCAAAAAACAATAGCCGATCGAGCTGTCAAAATTTTAACATTTCTGCATGTTAGCCCTTGACGATCCCTCTCATTTGATACTAAACTCGACAAGGTTCTGACAACTTTATGCAAAAAACAAAAGCCGACCGAGCTGTCACAATTTTTACATTTTTGCATGGTAGCCCTTAACGATACCTCTCATTTGATACCAAACTCGACATGGTTCTGACAACTTTATGAAAAAAAAGCAAAAGCCGATCGACCTGTCAAATTTTTGACACTTCTGCATGGTAGCCCTTGACGATCCCTCTCATTTGACACCAAACTCGACATGGTTCTGACAACTTTATGCGAAAAACATATGCCCATCGAGCTGTCAAAATTTTAACATTTCTGCATGTTAGCCCTTGACGATCCTTCTCATTTGATGCTAAACTGGACAAGGTTCTGACAACTATATGCAAAAAACAAAAGCTGACCGAGCTGTCACAATTTTGACACTTTTGCATGGTAGCCCTTAACAATACCTCTCATTCGATACCAAACTCGACATGGTTCTGAAAACTTTTTGCAAAAAACAATAGCCGATCGAGCTGTCAAAATTTTGACATTTCTGTATGTTAGCTCTTGACGATCCCTCTCATTTGATACTAAACTCGACATGGTTCGGACAATTTTATGCAAAAAACAAAAGCCTATCGAGCTGTCAAAATTTTGACATTTTTGCATGGTAGCCCCTGACGATACCTGTCATTTGATACTAAACACGACATGGTTCTGACAACTTTATGAAAAAAAAAAACAAAAGCCGAACGACCTGTCAAATTTTTGACACTTCTATATAACAGCCCCTAACGATACCTCTCATTTGATACCAAACTCGACATGGTTCGGACAACTTTATGCAAAAAACAAAAGCCCATCGAGCTGTCAAAATTTTGACATTTCTGCATGGTAGCCCCTGACGATACCTGTCATTTGATACTAAACACGTCATTTGATACTAAACACGACATGGTTCTGACAACTTTATGAAAGAAAACAAAAGCCGATCGACCTGTCAAATTTTTGACACTTCTGCATGGCAGCCCATAACGATACCTCTCATTTGATACCAAACTCGGCATGGTTCTGACAACTTTATGCGAAAAACAAAAACCCGTCGAGCTGTCAAAATTTTAACATTTCTGCATGTTAGCCTTTGACGATCCCTCTCATTTGATACCAAACTCGACATGGTTCTGACAACTTCATGCAAACAAAAACCCATCGAGCTGTCAAAATTTTAACATCTCTGTATGTTAGCCCTTGACGATCCCTCTCATTTGATGCTAAACTCGACAAGGTTCTGACAACTTTATGCAAAAAACAAAAGCTGACCGAGCTGTCACAATTTTGACACTTTTGCATGGTAGCCCTTAACGATACCTCTCATTAGATACCAAACTCGACATGGTTCTGACAACTTTTTGCAAAAAACAATAGCCGATCGAGCTGTCAAAATTTAGACATTTCTGTATGTTAGCCCTTGACGATCCCTCTCTTTTGATACTAAACACGACATGGTTCTGACAACTTTATGAAAAAAATCAAAAGCCGATCGACCTGTCAAATTTTTGACACTTCTGCATGGCAGCCCATAACGATACCTCCCATTTGATACCAAACTCGGCATGGTTCTGACAACTTTATGCGAAAAACAAAAGCCCATCGAGCTGTCAAAATTTTGACATTTTTGCATGGTAGTCCTTAACGATACCTCTCATTTGATACCAAACTCGACATGGTTCTGACAACTTTTTGCAAAAAACAATAGCCGATCGAGCTGTCAAAATTTTGACATTTCTGTATGTTAGCCCTTGACGATCCCTCTCATTTGATACAAAACACGACATGGTTCTGACAACTTTATGAGAAAAACAAAAGCCGATCGACCTGTCAAATTTTTGACACTTCTGCATAGCAGCCCGTAACGATACCTCCCATTTGATACCAAACTCGACATGGTTCTGACAACTTTATGCGAAAAACAAAAGCCCATCGAGCTGTCAAAATTTTAACATTTCTGTATGTTAGCCCTTGACGATCCCTCTCATTTGATACCAAACACAACATGGTTTTGACAACTTTATGCAAACTTCTGCATGGCAGCCCATAACGGTACCTCCCATTTGATACCAAACTCGACATGGTTCTGACAACTTTATGCAAAAAACAAAAGCCCATCGAGCTGTCAAAATTTTGACATTTCTGCATGTTAGCTCTTGACGATCCTTCTCATTTGATACCAAACACGACATGGTTCTGACAATTTTATGCAAAAAACAAAAGCCTATCGAGCTGTCAAAATTTTGACATTTCTGCATGGTAGCCCTTGACTGTACCTCTCATTTGATACCAAACACGACATGGTTCTGACAACTTTATGCAAAAAACAAAATCCGATATTTTCATTTTTTTTAAGTATTATTGGTTGGAAACATGTCTTATTTTACTTTATAAATATTGGCAATATTGATATTATTGTACGAACTTCACATTAATGCAGTTAGGAATATTGTTTTATTTTTACTTAGTTACTTATGACAAGTTTGGCAGCACATTCTCGTCTAGTTATATTCCATATTTACTATATTTTCATTGGCAATACGGTAGTTAAAGTACGAAATTCAGATTAATGCATTTAGGAATATTTGTTATTTACTTTGTTACTTTTGGCAAGTTTGGCAACACTTACTCGTCTAGTTATATTTAAAATTTACTATATTTTTATTGGTAGTATGGAAATTATTAATGGACTAACTTCACAGTAATACAGTTAGGAATATTTGTCTGTCACTTAGTTACTTATGTCATGTTGGGTAACACTTGTGTACCGACTTCACATTGTTCTTGTTAGGAATGTTACCTATGGCAAGTTTGGCAACACTTACTCGTCTAGTTATATTTAAAATTTACTATATTTTTATTGGCAGTATCGAAATTATTAATGGACTAACTTCACAGTAATACAGTTAGGAATATTTGTCTGTCACTTAGTTACTTATGTCATGTTTGGTAACACTTGTGTACCGACTTCACATTGTTCTTGTTAGGTATATTTATTTTTTACTTACTTATACCATGTTTGGCAACACTTTCGAAATGCATACGAAACGCGGACATGAACCTTCAAAAATTATAATTTTTAAATATGTTTTAGGCCCTTTTAGCTATTGCGGAATAATTGTCCATTGTCATAGTTTATGTTTATGAATTTATCTTCTTTCAAATTGTCCTCATTTCATAAATATTTCCATTTAAAACTTCTGATTGACATGTCAAACATTCAAAGGTTAATATTTTGACACATGTCCAATATTACGTCTCACAGTGTGCGAACCACGGACATGAACCATCAAAAATAATAATTTTGAAATTGAAATGATTTAATTCGTTATACCTTGCTGCGCGTTTTTTGTTGTTGTATTGTCGTTCTTTAAGTTTTACTTGGCTATTTCCCTGAATTTATTTTCTTACAATTTTGTGTAATTTACATTCTTTTATAAACATTGTAAGATTCACTTTTCGGCTGCGTGCCGCTGGTTTGAAACGCAGGCAGAAAGCACTTGACTTTCCAAAGTATAAACACATTCCTAGAAATATAAACAACGCTCGATCCCTCCAACCCTTGGAGGCTGGTTGACTAGGTCAGTTGTGTTGTGACCAGTGTACTATGCAGATGTGTGTCAATAAGACGAGCAGTTTGCTGTAATGAAAGGTGAGTTATTAGGCTCACAGTCATTCTAATTATGGTACAGATAAGATGATCGAGTGCAAATCAACAGATGCTTGATTGATATGCTTATACACTGTTTGTGTATTTGATATGCATGGTATATGTGAAGTATACATCTGTATTATTTGTTTGTGGCCGCAAACGTGTATTTCCTTATCCGAAGGGTTGTCTGGGACAACCCTGGGTCCATGGAGTCGTGTGCTCCCGGTGGCTAGTGTACCTAGTGGTGAAACACCGATAAGTGGGAGGCTGAGATTCACTAGAGGTCTGGGACCTGGTGATCTTACGCTAAGCTCTCATACATGTCTGGGACATGTGAAGGTGGCTAGAGTACCTAGTGGTGAAACACCGATAAGTGAGAGGCTGAGGTCCATGATAGGTCTGGGACCTACTTATGGCCGTAAGCTAAGCTCTACAGGTCTGGGACGGACCTAATACCTTTCCCCCCTCCTGTGTATGTTATTAGATAATAATGCACGACCTGTATTAATTGTTGTGATTAGAATGACAATGTATATTTATAACACTTAGGGAAACGCGTCCTAGAGGAGCTGTCCGATGATGACGAGCTCGTGTGCGTGTGAAGAAGAGGACGCCAATAACAGGTCAAAAGGAATGTGAAATGTATATTATATTAATGCATGTATAATCGCCCATATATTCCTGACAATACATAATTCTATAGTAATTAGCCCAACTCTACATGCAATGAGCTTTAATAGTTATTACTATCAAGGAAAGAAAAGATTATAGTATAATACAGTATGTTTATATCATATCTCTGTCCTATATTCAAGTTAAGTACTAATTGAGAAAAATTAATTAATTAAAAACCTACCTACACATACTTTTTTATATCTTTTAACATCGAAAATATTTAGGTGTAAAATATACTTCCCAATATTTTATTCATTTTGATTATTATTTTGTCGGTTTAGTTCAAATATTATCCGCATTGTATATTTATAATGTTTACGGTTTGTTTACCTGAACCTGGGGAATCCCCGGTTTCTGCACTTAATTGAATGCCGCACTATCTTTCTTTGTTCTTTGCGCAGTATCTGCTTGTGCTTTTTCACTCTGTGATTCAGTTGTTATTCGCTTGTTGTAGAGTAATATCCTCAATTTGTCTACGTTGTGTGTATTAGGAGAATTTGTCGGTTGCTTTTTTCTTTATTAACAACATTTTTTGTTGTTTATTTATTCTACATCATTTCAGAGGAAGATTCTTTTGTAGTACCTACTATTATATTAATTCATTGGTCGTTCTCAATTTTTTTGACTATCGTCATCTTGTACTTGGTACACTTTTTCGAATTTTTTTTTTATTATTTTTTAGTACTTTTAGTACTTTTATATTTACTCAACGGTTTTTTTTTTCAATTGTTTTGGCTATCGTTATCGTGTACTGTTACACTTTTGCGAATTCTGGTTTTTTTATTTTATTCTCTTTTTTTGTGTGTTTATTTTCCAACGAGCGTGTACTTTGCTACACTTCTGGGGTTTATTTATGTGGAAGAAAATCTTCAGTTTATTTACATGATTGTAATGTTATATCGTTATATGTAATTAATTACTATTTTGTTTATTATTATTTTCAATGCACTAGTTTTACGTTTTGTTAATGTGACTTTATCTGTATAATTTTTTATTAGTATACGTAAATATACTTCGTCTAGTAAAAAGTTAAATACATATTAGTTTTTTGTTGTATTGTTTTATTTGCGAATATATTCAATACAAAAATAACTTCGTTGGTTAATATAAGTTGTTTATAGTAATTTTACATTTATAATATATAAAATGGTGAAGCAGAAGGCTCATTATATTGAATCCCTCCTTCATTTTATAAGATGTAATTTTAGTAACAAACCCTTTTCTTATTTTCAAAACATGATTATTTCAGATCCTTTTATATCACAAGCAGCTTTATATGTGTTCAAGAAAGATAACACTTTTAGTCGGTACAAAATAAGTCAGGCATTTAAAAGAAATACGTCCAATTTAAAAGCAGCTTACGGAAATGAAACGAGGAAAACACAGAAACTGGGCGACAGAATGGATAAACTTGATTCAAATGAATAATATATCTATGTCTACATCATGCACTTATAGTAAACTAGATTCCGTTTTCGGATCATTATGTGCGAAGCTAAATATAAAAAATACTAAAACAAACAGACTTTACCTTTCTAAATACTGGGAAAGATATAATGCAAAAGCCATAAAATCTACTCCCATTCGAACTAAGATTTCGAGCTCAATTGCAACAAGTTCTGAGTCAGAGATAAGTAGTAAACTTAGTTATAATTTAACTACGCCTAGTGAATCTGAAACTAAATTCCGTAGGTATGAAAAAAATGTTTTGGGAAAAGAAAAGATAAAGCGTCAGTTATTTACCCCTGAAAAGCCTGAGTCATATCAAAATTTACTTGGTATTACTTCTTCGCCATTACATAATATGTCACAGTATACTCCCAACATTAGCAGAATCCAATAATTATCTGTGTAGTTCTTCAGTATTAGAGTACACTCCCAATGTTAAAGGAACATTGGTTGAAAAGAATAGCAGTTTATTTTATTCTGAAATGTCACAATATACTCCCAAAGGTAATAAGATTTTGACTGAAATGAATGAAAGGCCTTTTAATTTTTCAGTTGTGTCTGATGCAAGTTAAACCGTTCCACAAACTTTTAATAATTTAAAAAGTCTTAGTAATACTTTTCAAGGAAGAGTACCAGAAGGTTCTAAAAATATAAAAAATGTGACTGGATATAACATTAAAAGAACTTTTTCTGTATGTATTTGTAAAGAGGGATCCTTCATTTTGACAAAAAGAGAATTTATTTCTCATCCTCTACGGCTTGTCAGTCAAATTTGTAATTTGGAAATAGATGTATGTAGTGCCCTTAATATTCATTGTAAATAAGAAAGTGAAACAATTTAAGGAAGAGAGATATGAAATTTCAAACTTTTTTGCATGTAGAATGTACACAAGGAATAATTTATTTCTCATCCTCTACGGCTTGTCAGTCAAATTTGTAATTTGGAAATAGATGTATATAGTGCCCTTAATATTCATTGTAAATAAGAAAGTGAAACAATTTAAGGGTAGAGAGATATGAAATATCAAACTTTTTTGCATGTAGAATTTACACAAGGAATAATTTATTTCTCATCCCCTACGGCTTGTCAGTCAATATTGTAATTTGGAAATAGATGTATATAGTGCCCTTAATATTCAGTGTAAATAAGAAAGTGAAACAATTTAGGGGTAGAGAAATATGAATTTTCAAAATTTTTTGCAAGTAGAATGTTCCCGAGGATGATAATTTATTTCTCATTCCTACGACTTGTAAGTCAAATTTGTAATTTGGAAATAGATGTATATAATGCCCTTAATATTCAGTATAAATAAGAAAGTGATACAATTTAAGGGTAGAGATGAATATAAAAAATATCTGCAAATAAAGTATACTTAATATTATTAATATTAACTTTAACTAGACGATAGTCCGTTAGTAATGAATATTAATGTGTAAACTATATTATTTTTAATATAGTATATTTATATCTTTGCTTCGATTTTCACAGCGGAAACAATAATATAAATATGGGACAAAGGTTTTCGTCGTTGTTAATCTGAAATGTCGTATATTTCATTTTTATATTATTGTGTACTCATATTTTTAATTTAATTACTATTACAATGATACAATGTCAATGTTTCATCGAGCGAGAATAACTTTCCCCATTGAAATTATCATATATTATTATATTTTACTATACAGATTGCGAAATCATAATTTTATTTGATAGCAGAAAGCTTTAAAATAGTTAATACGTAATTTAACATAGGCAGAATATCATTAGGACTATTTACATTATGACACGGTACGTGTGCTCTACACGGCGAGTACTTTATTAAACGGTAGGACTATACAATGTGTTGCTCGTTTTGGGTGTTGCT
Source organism: Ophonus ardosiacus (assembly GCA_943142095.1). Taxonomy (NCBI): domain Eukaryota; kingdom Metazoa; phylum Arthropoda; class Insecta; order Coleoptera; family Carabidae; genus Ophonus; species Ophonus ardosiacus. Next base: position 36,980,133 of record OW964824.1, on the reverse strand, counting down.
GTTTTCACAGACATAATTTTTGAGCAGCACGATAAGTTCACACTGATAGATGCTCAAACGGTGTGTAGGTATTAGGAAAAATTAAAATATTGACTGATTTAAGCACGTGCTTCTTGTTGTACTGTGCACCCTAGAACAGATTTTATGTAGTAATATTTCTCTTACTTTGAAAAGCTTGTACGTATTCGCCTAAATCCCAGTCATGTAATGTTTCTGTGTAAAATGTATCGCACATTTTGATTATCTAAATATTGTTTAGATGTACTACGCATAAACAAGACCGAACACAATACAACACTGACCATCCAACCCTCAACGTAAACAGACTTCTGCACGGCGCAGTGTGCAAGTATGAACAGGAATGAACTGCCTCTTAAAATGCAAATATTACCCAATATAAAACTGTTTATTAACCATTAATAGATACGTTTTAACGTATAATATATTTACCAGTCAAATAACTTGTTCATATCTATTAATAAAATTATGTTTGCTTTAATTAAATATATATTTCGTTGTAATAAATTTGGTTAGTAATTATAAATATAAAATCAGTGATAGATAATATTAGATTTTTATACGTTATTATTAATGTTAATTATAAATAAAAATTACTTGTATATATAATTTCTTATTAATAGCTATTACAGAAAATATTAATTTTTAAAAATAGTTTGTACAAGTTAATATAAGTGCCGCTATAAAAACAATTTTATTCCATGTAATATCTACTTTATAAATATAAATATATTTTTATTAATAGTTATTGAAATTTTGTCTATAAAACTAGTTTTATAAACCATTTCTCTCAGTGTAATTATTAACAAAATATTTATAGTTTAACAGGCGTACAAGGCAGTCATGTGGTGTCCACATCAGATTTTTCAATAAAATACTTTATTTTAATTTAATCAAAACATAAACATACAAGGCTAAAAATTAATATAAAATACCCATATTTTTAAAAGAAGTTGCCTAAGAAATTTCCATGTATATATGTATAGGTACTACGTATGAATAATAACATTTACAATGCTAAATTGCTTTTAAAATTTACAAGAACACACAATGATTGGTTTCCTCAAAATGCGAATATCAAAATGAATCTTTTAACATTCAGAAATGTTATTTTTCCAATTGTACTGTTTCTTCTTCCTGTCATAATTTGACATTGACATTAAATTCTTTTTTTTTGTTATTTTTCGTCCCAATTCATAGCAAACTTAATTATAGAAACCAAAAAGTACATAATTTTAAATTTACATATCTCGCTTATACAAAGAGCAAATTTAATCATACTTGATGTTTTCGACGCAGAACTCAATTCTCTGAAACTTTTATTTGAAGCATTTATTATTAAAATCAAAATAACACCATTTTATTCAAGAAAAACAGCTTCTTGTAAAGTATCACTTCCGGTTAGACTATTTTAACCAAAATCTATTGTTATACTCATTGATATAAAAGAATTATACACCAAATTTGAAAAGTTTTGGATTATATTTTGATACAGTTTTTCATTAAAATCGATTATAGGCTTCAAGTAAAGTACCACTTCCGGGTAAACCATTTTAACTAAAATCTATTATATTATTCCCATTGATATAAAAGTTTATATACCAAATTTGAAAAGTTTTGGATTATATTTTAATATAGTGTTTCATTAAAATCTATTATAGGCTTCAAGTAGTAAAGTATCACTTCCGGGTAGACTATTTTAACTAAAATCTATTATGTTATTCCCATTGATATAAAAGTCTTATATACCAAATTTGAAAAGTTTTATATTATACATACATATACTTTATTTCGTTTTGAGATACATAGTCTCATACAAAAGTTGATTGGTAGAAAATAACAAAATTTTACTAATTAGTTATTTACATATTTACATTTTATTAGAATTATTCATTCAGGCAGAAGCTTCGCAAAGCAAGAGATTTTGTAGTGAAATAAAAAATATCATTAATCTTTTTGTGGTTAATGTCAGTAAGTATTACAAATATATTTGGATCTGTTGAAGGCATATATTTGTTGAGATAAAAATCTCTATACGGTTTGTAAATTGGGCATTGCAGAAGGAAATGTTCCAATGTTTCCCTTTTGCTGAGATTACAGATAAGGTAAGGTGGGGTAAGTTGGCCATACTTTTACAACGTTTGAATTGTTTTTCACATACTTTTTATTTTATGAAGATTGTTTTAATTCTATGAAATATTTTTCAGCTCATTATATGTTCATCATACCTTCAAGTCTATTTGCGAAGGGTCTCTATTATAGGGCTATAAAAATTTATGAAGCATTACCTGTGTATATTAGAGAAATTACTGATGTAATTCATTTCAAAAGGGCACTACACTCACATCTTGTTCAACAGTGTTATTATAATATTTATGAATTTATGTCTTAGTACTTCCAAATTGACAATGTCTTGTACCACATAATAGACAAATAAACTATTCTATTCTATTCTATTTCGAAAGCATATTAGAATAAAACAATATTAGCTACCCAAATATTTAAAAAATAAATATATTTTTTTCAATGTGTGGGTGGTCCAGGTCCCTTAAATTTTGGGGCAAGTGGAACACCCTACCTTGTTCTCCTATACAGTGAAGTGTAATCTTAGCTGGGGTAACTAGGTTTTTCTATTGTCATTTGAGACTTTTTATGTCCAACTTCCAAGTTTTTGTTTGTCCGACATACCCTTACATCTCAAAGCCCATAAGACAGTCTAAATGAAAAACATGAAAGTGATTTTGAAAGATATATTATTATAAGAAAACAAATACATTTGTTCCGTCCTTAAAAATATAAATTATGGAATTAAAGCCTCCGGTACCTTGAATAATCCTCTTTTATTAATTTCTCGAGGAGGTGAGATAACTTTTATAATCTCATTTTCTTCATACCACAATACGTCAGATCCGTGAAGTTAGCACCAAAAATGTGAGCGCAAATTCTGAAATTTTGGAAATAATTAGCGCCTAATATGAGCCTATTTGCGCCCTAAAAATTTTTGTTCTATCTTTATTTACTTAAGAGATATTAACAATTAATTATTTTTGGTGCCAACTTCACATCAGCACCAAAAGTACTACGTATCATTTTTCTCTTTTTACTAATAATTAGCGCCCAATTTGCGCTCATTTGCGCCCTAAATATTTTTGTTCTATTTTATTCCATTTACGAGATATTAACGATTATATATTTTGGTGCCAAGTTCACGCCAGCACCAAAAGTACTACGTATCATTCTTTTCTTTATACCAATAATTAGCGCCCAATTTGCGCTCATTTGCGCCCTAGAAATTTTTGTTTTATCTTATTCAATTTACGAGATATTAACGATTATATATTTTGGTGCCAAGTTCACGCCAGCACCAAAAGTACTATGTATCATTCTTCTCTTTGTACTAAAAATTAGCGCCCAATTTGCGCTCATTTGCGCCCTAAAAAATTTTGTTCTATCTCATTCCATTTACGAGATATAAACGATAATATTTTTTGGCGTCAAGTTCAAGCCAGCACCAAAAGTACTACGTATCATTCTTCCTTTGTACTAATAATTAGCGCCCAATTTGCGCTCATTTGCGCCGTAAAAATTTTTGTTCTATCTCATTCCATTTACGAGATATAAACGATAATATATTTTGGCGTCAAGTTCAAGCCAGCACCAAAAGTACTACGTATCATTCTTCCTTTGTACTAATAATTAGCGCCCAATTTGCGCTCATTTGAGCCCTAAAATTTTTTATTCTATCTCATTCTATTTACGAGGTATTAACTATAATATATTTTGGTACCAAGTTGGCGTTAGCACCAAAAGTACTACATATCATTCGTTTCTTTATACCAATAATTAGCACCCAATTTGCGCTTATTTGCGCCCTAAAAAATTTTGTTCTATTTCATTTCATTTACGAGATATTAATGTTAATATATTTTGTTGCCAAGTTCACGTCAACACCAAAAGTATTACGTACCATTCTTTTCTTTATACCAATAATTAGCGCCCAATTTGCGCTCTAAAAATTTTTGTTCTATCTTACGAGATATATTTTGGTGTCAAGTTCACGCCAGCAACAAAAGTATTACGTTTCACCTTTTTCTTTATACCAAGTATTAGTGCCCAATTTGTGCAATAAAATCTCATTCCTCCTATGCTTTAATATACTTTATGCACGGACGCATCATAATTTGACAATTATACACGAATTTCTTTGACATAAACGTCATTTTATAGCCCTCGGGCCTCATTATAGCCCGCCGGGATATAATGAAACGTCAAACCAAATTATAACCTACAATATAAACAATTTAAATAGGCAACATAAAAAGTTTTTATTACAAATCGAAATTTTTTATATTCTTTAATGAAAAATGAAAATTAATTTTGTGATATTTATATGGAAAGCACGAAGATACACAAAATAAAACTCAAATGACATAACTAATAAACAAACAATAAACTGTTGTTCTCCGCTTTCATAGCAACACCAACACTAGATACTGGATGTACGAGGACAATTTTCGATACAATTCTTCTAACACTCATAATTTGAAAATTTCCGTTCGTGCATAAAGTTTTGTATGTACCACGAGCGTAACTTGCTTTTATGGCCTTTGACGTGTTTTTGTCCCTCGGCTTACGCCTCGGGCTCAAAATCCCGCCACAGGCCATAAAAGCCTCCTTACGCTCTTAATACATAAATAACTATATTAAGTATGTGTCATCTGTATTCAAATGACTCTCATTATGATTCAGATTTTCATTATGATACAGATTATCATTATGATTCAGATTTTCTTTTCATTATGATACAGATTATCATTATGTTACAGATTTTATTTTCATAATGATACAGATTATCATTATAATACAGATTAATTTTATAACTTATTTATTGGTTCTTAGTTTATTTTTACCTTCCGTCACCTTGGTAAGGAAGGTATTGTCTTTGGTCAAAAAATTCGATGGTGAGTTTTTAATAAATAAGCACGTTTTAGGGTCCATACAATACGAATTTACTATTTTTAAGATGATGTATGTATGTGTGTGTGTCCGTGTGTGTGTGCGTGTGTATGTGTGTCCGTGTGTGACAAATTGTCTCCGACAATAACTCCAACACTACAATTATAAAAATTATAATTCTTTCATATTCCTCTTCTGTACATCCACATGAAGAGTTGATTAGATTTTGGTTATAATTCATCTACCGGAAGTACCCTTATTTGAAGTTTTTAACAGTTTTTCTTAAAAAAACGCAGTTAAAAATTATTTTTTGACATTTTGTTATTATATATATATATATATATATATATATATATATATATATATATATATATATATATATATATTAAAGAAAATACTCTTCTCTATACGGTTTAATTATACATTTTCCTTCATATTCAACAGTTGGAGATTAAAGCATTATAAAGAAATTAATTTTCAAAAATTAGTCAGCTTTGCTATTTATCATGGAAACAACTGATATATTAAAAAAATTCTAATTGACAGATGTCACTTGCAAGTGCAAAACCAAATATGGAAAGTATAGGATCAAAAATTGGTATGTCATAGTGTCATGCAGATAAAGGCCAAAGAGAAGATAGAAGGACTGTATCGCAGAAGAATTGAGAAAGGAAGGACTGTGTGAAGAAGATGCGTTGGACAGGGACAGGAATGAGTGGAAGACAAGAAAAACAGCGACCCCTTAGCAAATAGAGGAAAGCTCAAGAAGAAAGAAGAAAGTGTCAAGTGCATTTTACTTAGTGTATGTTTATTTTATAATTTTATTGGATTTATAGAATCTTTTCAAATGAACTTTTGGTATGGAATTTGTAAAAAATACATCGAATTGACGGCAGGTCTTGTGTTGGCCAGAACAGATTTTTTTAAATTATTATGAATAGTAGTAGAAAAATAGTGTATGCAACTCATGTATATAATGACTATTAATACACTCGCATGATTTACAATACTCGCCATGGCTCGTATCGTAACCTTCAAGTTCGTGTATTAATAGCTATCGTTATAAACTCGTTGAATAATATACTAACAACATCTGCGAAAAGGTCAGAAAGTATTTCCAAGCACTACTAGATTGAAAACAAGTTTCGAACAAATAAATAAATAAAATAAATATATCATGACGGCATATTACCCATTTCTGGGTGTGCCAGTATCAACAACACATGTAGACATCGGTAATGATGACGATATATTTTACCGTATGAGCGCTTACCAGGCGTCACCTCACGGGCACTCATAGCTGGTGTGGAGGATGCACCACAGGGGTCACTTTTATGCCATTTAAAATTGGAAATATTTGGCGTCTGTCGGGATTGAACCCGATTCCCCGGGTTCGCGACCAGACACTCAGGCACGCGGTCAAGTTTCACGGTTCTAAATACTGTTTCTGGTTCATATCGTGCACTTATTTGAATTTGTACTATGTAGTCCAGTCAATAGAGGTTTTTACCCTACAAAAGGTAGGGAGAAACGATTTTAACATATATTGTTTGGGTCGAGACGGGAATAAAAAAAATCAAATTTGTGACCTTCGGGAGGCTCGGCGTGAGCCGCCATCTTGGATCAAAAGTGCAAAAAATTAGTTTTTTGCTATTATCTCGAAAACAGTGGCCTATATCAAAATTTTACAAGAATACAAAATTAAAGCTCGTTATTTTTTGTACAAAAAGGTTTCTTGCATATTTTACTTGGGATGAAATCTCAAAGAGGTATATTCAAAAATAAGTACCCAGAACAACAATTTATGAAAGAATATTTAATCACGCAAAATATACACAATATTAAGATTTTAATACTTATTCTAATAGATTTTGTTATTTATAACAGTTTACATTTGATATTTCACGTATATTTCTATCACCAATTATTTTATTTTAGTTTTCAAGTTAAGCTCAGGTTCAGTTAACTTGAATTTTCTTCATTTTATACAACGGAATGTGAAGTTGAAACTTAGCTAACTGAACCTGGGCTCAGTTAAGTGAAAGATAATCCGATGATTGTATAACCGGGCCGAAATCATTAATATTTCGTAAATAAAAATAAGGTAGAACAAAAATTTTAAGAGCGCAAATAAGTGCAAATAAGCGCTAATTATTGGTATTAAGAAAAATGTGATTTGTACCACATTTGGTGCTGGCATCAGAATATTTAACAGTTATAATATTTCATAAATATAAGGAGATTGAACAAAAATTGAACAAAAGTGCAAAAAGACGCAAATTGGGCGCTAAATATAGACATAAAGAAAGGATTGATACGTAATATTTTTGGTGCTGAAGCGAACCTGGCACAAAAATATATAGTTAAAACTCGTAAAATGAAAAGGTTAAACAAAAATTACGCAAATTGGGCACCAAATATTAGTACAACGAACAAATTGATAAATAGTACTTCTGGTGTTGATATAAGAAGTTGGCACTAAAATATTCTATCGTTAATATCTCGTAAATAAAATATCTCGTATAAAGAAGAAATGATAAGTATTACGTTTGGTGTTAGCGTGAACTGGGTACTATAATATATTATAGCTAATATCTCGTAAATGGAATGAGATAGAACAAAAATTTTTAGGCGCAAATGAGCGAAAATTGGGCGCAAAATATTAGAGTAAAGAAATAAATGGTACATAGTACAAAATATGTAATCGTTAATATCTCGTAAATGGAATAAGATAGAATAAAAATATTTAGGGCGCAAATGAGCGCAAATTGGGCGCTAATTATTAGTACAAAGAGAAGAATGATATGTAGTACTTTTGGTGCTGGCTTGAACTTGCCATCAAAATATATTATTGTTTATATCTCGTAAATGGAATGAGATAGAACAAAAAAATTTAGGGCGCAAATGAGCGCAAATTGGGCGCTAAATATTGGCGTAAAGAAGAAAATGGTACGTAGTACTTTTGGAGCTGGCGTGAACTTGGCACCAAAATATATTATCGTTAATATCTCGTAAATGGAATGAGATAGAACAAAAAAATTTAGGGCGCAAACGAGCGCAAATTGGGCGCAAAATATTAGCGTAAAGAAATAAATGGTACGTAGTACTGTTGGTGCTGGCACCAAAATATATAATCGTTAATATCTCGTAAATGGAATAAGATAGAATAAAAATATTTAGGGCGCAAATGAGCGCAAATTGGGCGCTAATTATTAGTACAAAGGAAGAATGATACGTAGTACTTTTGGTGCTGGCGTGAACTTGACGCCGTAATATATAATCGTTTATATCTCGTAAATGGAATGAGATAGAACAAAAATTTTTAGGGCGCAAATGAGCGTAAATTGGGCGCTAAATACTAGCGCAAAAAAGAAAATGTTACGTAGTACTTTTGGAGCTGCCCTGAAATTTGCACCAAAATATATTATCGTTAATATCTCGTAAATGGAATGAGATAGAATAAAAAATTTTAGGGCGCAAATAAGCGCAAATTAGGCGAAAAATATTGGCGTCAAAAAAAGAATGGTACGTAGTACTTTTGGTGCTGGTATCAAAATATATAATCGTTATTATGTCGTAAATGGAATAAGATAGAATAAAAATATTTAGGGCGAAAATAAGCGCATAATTGGGCGCTAATTATTAGTACAAAGGAAGAATGATACGTAGTACTTTTGGTGCTGGCGTGAACTTGACGCCATAATATATTATCGTTTATATCTCGTAAATAGAATGAGATAGAAAAAAAAAAATTTAGGGTGCAAATGAGCGCAAATTAGGCGCTAATTTTTAGTACAAAGTGAAGAATGATACATAGTACTTTTGGTGCTGGCGTGAACTTGGCACCAAAATATATAATCGTTAATATCTCGTTAATGGAATAAGACAGAACAAAAATTTTTAGGGCGCAAATGAGCGCAAATTGGGCGCTAATTATTGGTATAAAGAAAAGAATAATACGTAGTCCTTTTGGTGCTGGCGTGAACTTGGCACCAAAATATATAATCGTTAATATCTCGTAAATGGAATAAGATAGAACAAAAATATTTAGGGCGCAAATGAGCGCAAATTGGGCGCTAATTGTTAGTAAAAAGAGAAAAATGATACGTAGTACTTTTGGTGCTGATATGAAGTTGGCACCAAAAATAATTAATTGTTAATATCTCTTAAGTAAATAAAGAAAGAACAAAAATTTTTAGGGCGCAAATAGGCGCATATTAGGCCCTAATTATTTCCAAAATTTCAGAATTTGCGCTCACATTTTTGGTGCTAACTTCACGGATCTCAATAAGTCTTCTTTTTGTGGCCACTTCCAGCTTGAGCGTTCGCTGTGTGATATGCAACTCACTTTTTACTTTCCCATTCTCTTTCGCCTGGTAAGCGCCCATACGGTAAAATATATCGTCATCATTACCTATGTCTACATGTGTTGTAGATACTGGCACACCCAGAAATGGGTAATATGCCGTGATGATATATATATATATATATATTTATTCTCAATTTCAATTACCTTCCCAGTGCAATTCTTTCCTTCATAAAATATCAACACAAAGTCACCTAGAATTATGGAAATTGGTTCCACATTGAAAGAAGAATCGTCTGAGCTACTTTCTTCATTGTACACGCTACTTTCATCATCAGAAGAACTTTTGGAACTGGAAGGTTTTCGTTTTCTTCCTGTTATTTTAGCTCTAGAGTTCAATTCTTCTCTGCACGTACCTTTGCTCTCTTGGACTTGATGGTCATAGTGTGGCCTAGTTGCCCCGTATCTATGACCCAGTTACCCCAATGCTGTAATTTTTAAGAAGCAACTGGATCACCCCCCTTAACTAACCTAAATTGAACAATCAAGAGAAAAATCAAATTTATGTGGTATTTTTAAAATCTAAAGTGTTGAAAAATATCACTAGTTATGTTATAAATGTTATTAAACACTTACCTCTATTTATTTCTTTGTATAATGTCGCGTGTTGTAAACACATATAAATTTTTCTTTAGCAAAGCGATCATAAAACCAATAAATGCAGATAACAGAAAATGGTTTTTGTTCTATACCAAGATGTCGTTCATGTATGCTAACTTAACGACAAAAATATCCCTACATCGTTTGGAAGCAAGAATAAGAAGTGTGGCCCAGATACCTTGGTGGCCAAGTTACCCCACCTTACCTTAGAGCAAATCTTATTAGTATACCACTGGTATTTTATACTATTGAGTGGTATCGTAACTATGATTTTATTTCACATTCTTAAGCAAGCAATCATTTGAGTTTTAATAATGGGAAATTTTTCTAGTAAGTTTCAGTGTTAGGCTTATTTTAATTGTTTTATAATATTCACTATAAGAACCGTTTTTTAATCTTTTCCAGTCTCTGCTAGCACATATATCATTAACTTTCTCAGTTATCATTTTAATATCAGTTTTTTTATTCTTTTAACTGGGAGAACCAATTGAGTTCATTTTTGTCTGTTTGATCTTCCAGATAAATTAGTTTATTTAATATAATTTTAGGATATCTGCTGTTTGTGTTATATACTTTGTGGTACCAATTTAGCCCCCTTTTCAATATTTTTGTTAATATATGGTTAGTTCCGGTTTCTAGCCTGAGCATATAATTCGGCGTGGTTCGAGAGCATTTTAACATTAATTTGATAAATTTTGTTTGCGATTTATCTAAATTTTCAGCATATTTTAACCCCCAGATTTCAGAGCCATATAAAGACTGTTGCGTTAATAACAGTATTTAGTAATTTTTGTTTTTTCGACCAAGTTTGAGATTTACCTTTAATTAATAAATTGTTACACTTTGCCGATGCAAGTGTTGCATTTTTCTCAAGTTGGCAAGTATTTTTATGAAATTTACCAGATGAAGAGAAAGTCACCCCTAGGTAGCAAAAATTTTGGATTACTTCAATTGTAGTATTTTTGTATTTAAATTCTGGTAGTTGCGGTTTTCGTCCTTTGTAAAATGGTAGAATTTTAATTTTAGGTATAATAACTGTTAGGTCATTATTATCGGAAAATTGTTCCAACAAATTTAGTTTTTGTTGTATGGAAACAGGCGAGTCGCTGAACATGACAATATCGTCCGCATAGGCCAGCATTATGATATCGTTATAACCATCTACGTTTATGCCTGTTTGATTATTACTTCTTAAATAATGTTCAAGATCATTAATAAATATTGCAAATAATATTGGACTTAATATTCCGCCTTGCAGTACTCCTTCTCCAAGGGCAGTCGGTTTAGTATTGGGGTGATTACCAATTTGATTGCAATGTTAGCAATACGGTAAAGATTCTGAATTATTCTTATGAGTTTGCAAATTATGCCAAAACTATATAACTTATCCCATAATTTTGAGTGATTTATAGAATAGGAAGCTCGCTTATAATCGATGAATGCTGCAAACATTTTTCCATTTTTAAGTCTCAATTTTAAATATGGTAAGGCATTGAGGCAGACAATATTGTCCAAAGTTCCTCTCCCCTTCCGAAATCCACACTGATTCTCCTGTAACATGTTGTTGTTTTCGACACAATTTTGTCATCTTGAATAAATAATCTGAGTGAATTCTTTGCTTAAATTATTTATTAATGCAATTCCTGGATAATTAAAGGTTTCATTAGGATCTCCTTTTTTATAGATCATGCGCATTTCAATTTTAGACCATTCCGGTGGCAGCGATTCATATTGCAAAATATTATTAAATAAATTTAACGTGTAATGAACCCAGTTATCTGGTAACCACTTATAAAATTCGTAATTTAACCCATCACTGCCTGCAGCTTTATTATATTTAAAACTCATTAAACTTAAATTTAGTTCTTCTAAAGTTATACCATTGTCTAAATAGGGGTGCAGACAGCCATAGTAATTTTTGTATAATGTAAACGTTTTATTTGTATTCATGAATTTCAAAAACTGTTCCCAATCTTTTTACTACTCAAAAAATCTAAGTTATCTTTGGAGGGATTTCTTTTATACTTTAACAAATCTTTTGCTGCTTGTGACTTATAAGTTTTCTAGTTTTGTTACGGATGAAGCATTTTAATACTTGAACCTTTCTACAATGATGTCACAAATACATATATGTCTTTAACTTTTCTCATGCTAATTTAATATAATTTAATGGCCTATTCTGAAAACATTCGCTTAACGAATCGTTGTCATAACGATAATCGTTATTATGAAAATCGTTATTTGTATTTTACGAAATTCGTTATTTTTGTATTCTGTAAGATCGATCGGTAAAACATTAATTATCGTTGAATTTAATTGATAACGAAATCGTTATAATTTTTTGCGATTGGTACTATTGTTTACTCAATTCACTATTAAAACTGACATTTAAATTTCATTTTGAAAATTGTTGGTGAAGATTTGAGATAAGTTATATTATTATTTCATTTTATTAATGGCTATTTATTATTATTCTCTACTATAATATATATGGATAAGAAAACGAGGGGCTCAAAAACTACAAAAGAACGATATGAATATTATGTAGATTTTCTTGCAAGTAATGTCGCTCTGAGAACAAATAAATATAATTCACAGAATCCAAATCAGATTGAATAAGCATATTCTGAATTGGCTAGGGGATTAAATGCACTCAGTAATATATAGCATATCTAAAAGTATGATTAATACATATACAGTACTTTTAGGAGATTTGGTATAGCAGTTATCCTTGTATTTGCTTCTAGGAATGGCAACAGTTCAGTAAAATCTTTTGCGGCGGCTCGTGATTATCTAAATAATTTACTAAAATTTTCCTCTGGGATAGTAAAAGAAGGAACACTTTTATGTCTTAAAGCCCTATGCATTATTCGAATATTTTTCCTGTTAATATATATATATTGTAAAGTTGGAATATAATCTGACATTTTTAAATATATAATTACCTTTCATTATTTTCTTCAAAAAAGTGAAGAAATAATAATAATTCGGGATCGCCATTCATTATAACGGTATTTAATATTTCAAGAATATTGAAATGTGATTGAAATACAACAATTCGGTAACATAACGACCAGTTTTTTCTTGTCGTTAAAAAAACGATTTTACGAAAATCGTTATGACCAATTGAATTTTAGCTTACAGAATACCACTTTAACGATTATCGTTATTTTAACGATATAACGATTCGATATGTCATAACGATCGCTTACAGAATATCTCTATTAGTTGCATATCCGCGAGGTGTGTACTATTTTATTCACAATCAATTAGTAATCATTGAGTTTTAAATATAAATTTTATTAATATTTTTTGACATTATTATTATAATTTGTTTAGTTTAAGCCTCATTCACAGTTCCAAAAATAAAATTAAAAATATACATAAAAATAAAATAATGATATAAACAATGGATTCTTTTGAAAGGTGCACAGCTCTCGAAAATAAAATTAAACGTAAGACATAAATTCAAGAATTTGCAAATGTTAAATATTTTATACAAAAATAAGCACATACATAACAACTGTTATTCGAGCTGTCAATTTACATTTTGGAAAAGGATTTTAATTTAGATATAATTTTAAAAAGCTGTCATAAGACAAAGGTTCGTATATACGATATGATTGCGTACAGTGCTTTAAAAGGTATGAAGTTGTTATTATTGCTTGTTAATTATGAATATATTGAATAACAGTTCATGTTAGTGTTGCCACAAGATTGGTCTTGGTCTCGTCTCGTCTTGGTCTTGTCGAGACGAGACCATCATTTGGTCTCGACTAGAAAAGTCGAGACGAGACGAGACCAGCATCAAGTCTTGTCGAGAAAGTCTTGAAGTCTCGACAAGACTCTCGACTTCAGATCAAAGGTATTTTTTTAAACATATATTCTAAAAGCGCTTCAAAAACTGAGAGTATTGCTGTAAATACTGTTTGAAAATTCGAATAAATAAGAAATATATTAATTTTTCAAATTTTGTAATTTTCTACTTTTATAGTTGTGTTCCAGAAACATTAATTTAAGTAAATATGATGTATTCCTTATTCTTTTAAATAATCCCAATGTAAGTTTTAAATGAATTTAAATTACAATGTAGGTGGGATGAAATGAAAGAAGTAGGTATAAATTTAGAATTCTTATGTTATTTTAATGCATCAATATTTTAATTAAATTAAAATTAACCTTTATTTTACGACTGGGTATATGAAATACTGACTACATCGAATAAAAATATAGTTAGTCATATATTTATATGTTATTTATTTGCCAAAAAATACACTTATTCCAAAAACTTAAGTAAATTATAATAAACGTATTTAGAATAATAATGGTATATTTAATAAAAACTGTAGGTAGTTACATAAACACAATTCTCTAACAAAAAAAAAATAAAACTCTTATTTGAAAAACATAAATAAACTATAATACACGTGCTTAAATTTATAAAATTAGTAAAAAAATGAATTAAGAAACTTTAATAATAACAGTTTTACGGTTTAACGAAATATAAAGAGATTAACTTTCAAAAATCAGTCAGCTTTACTATAATCATAGAAACAGCTGATTTCAAAAAATTGTAATTGACAGATTTCAGTGTCAAGTACAATTTACATAATGATTGTTCGTGTTATAATTTTATTGGATTTATATAATTTTTTCCAAGGAACTTCCGGTATGGAATTTGTAAAAAATAGTATATGTTCGTGTTACAATTTTATTAAATATATAGAATATTTTCTGGGGAACTTTTGATGTGGGATTTGTACAAAATATATCAAATTGACGGAAGGTCTTGTGATAGCCACAACAGTTTTTTATGTTCTAAAACTTCTTTTACATGTAGAAGGTAGAGTTAAAAATAAAATCAAGGCATGGAGTAAAAAAGGATAGAATTTTTTGGAGATATGTATCTAATAATTCTTCATATGGTATTTCTTTCTCAAGAGGTTTCTCTTTCCGCTTATGAAACCATAATAATGATTCCTCATAAAAATTGTCTATGTTATGTTTCATTTAAATCTTATATCATCCGTTTGTACTTTTCTTTATTACCTGGTTTTATATTTTTAGGATGCAAAATTGTTAGATTGACTATAGTATTGTATTCTGTAATATTTGGATTTGGGTTGGGCAAACCTACCTACTTTTATTACTAGCAGATGTCTAAAAGTGGTTGTTATTGTCTGTTAATGTGCAGCATTTATAGCACAGGCCGTTGTAAAATTTATTGTTCCATTATTGAATTTACAAGAAAGAAATGTGTTATTTTTTACCCAATTTTTTTTTATATATTATGTTATATTAGGGATTAGGAAAAACAGTTTGTTTTACACATTTTCGCATACAAAGTTTTAAGGAAATTGTTAAGAAGGGCTTGTACATTACGACTTTTATATTTACATTTCCTTTAAGACTTTAAGTCAACGTTGATTATTGATTTCAATTTTTTCATATGAATGAATTAGGTATTTATACAATGTATTTAATTTTCTAATGGGGGGGGGGGGAGGGGGGAAGCGCAAACTTTTGAAATAAAGCAGAGGTTCTCAACCTGTGGTACGTGAAAGGCTAATTTTGTTATCTGTCTATTTAACATTTATTTATTAAAATATAAAAAATTAGCGAAAGAAGTTACTTTTTTTGGAGATTTTTGTCTATTTACTTACTGTTTCATTTTAAACATATACATAACTGTTTAACTATTGCTAATAATTCTGTAGCTAAGGAATTGAAATTATATACAGGGTGTGTCAATAAGCTTGCTCACTATTGGTAACTTTTTTATCTGAAGAGATACGAGGTTGGTTAAATGAGCAAAATTGTGCCATTTTATATTAGAAAATTGGTCATGTAGACAACATAAAATTTGTGTCAGCGGTTCTCAAAATTTGGGACAATATATATATATATTTTTTAAATGGAACCATATATTTTTTTATTATCTTATTGAAAAGAGTATTTTTTTCTCTTTCCAATAAGGTAATGTTGTTTATGTACAATTTTTTCAAATAAACGAGTTATTTACGGTTAAAAATTTAAATTTTGTAAACTATTTTATTAGTTTTTTAGTCAAATAAGCCATGGAAACAACTGATTCTTTGTTTGTTTGACGTTTAATAATTTCTCCCGTAAAGTTCTCTGTGTTTAATAATGTTTAATAACTTTACAAATGAAGAAAAGTTAGATATGAACGTGCTATATGGACAGTTATATCTAGACACCAGTTACGTAGAACGGTCGGCTCTCTTTCCAAAAGAGTTTAAATGTGGGAAAGAAATAATGGCTTTCAATTTGAATATTTTCTTTGTTTTGTTATTACTGTAAAATAAATTAATAAAATAGTAATTTTATAAAAGACAATTGTTTCCATAGTTTACTTGACCTAAACTAATAAAAGATAATTTTTATTTTTAAACGTAAATAACTCGTTTATTTGAAAAAATTGTACATAAACAACATTACCTTATTGGAAAGAGAAAAAATACTCTTTCCAATAAGATAATAAAAAATATAGAGTTACATTTAAAAAATATATATTCTGCCCAAATTTTGGGAACCGCTGACACAATTTTTATGTTGTCTACATGACCAATTTTCTAATATAAAATGGCACAATTTTGCTAATTTAACCAACCTCGTATCTCTTCAAATAAAAAAGTTACCAATAGTGAGCAAGCTTATTGAGACACCCTGTATTTTATGTTTAGTAATGAGAAACAACACTCGATATATACGTATATTTTCATATTAATTATTTCAAGAGTTCAATTATCAAGTTGATGATATTCATAGAAAACTTAATAAATATCTCAAATATTATTTGGAATATTTGAATCGCGATTGTACTGGTGTTCTTAGAATTTTATGTACTATAAGATGCGATTATACAAAAAATGTTTATAGAGGCAAAGTCGAGAGTCTTGTCGAGACTCGAGACGAGACGAGACTGACATCAAGTCTCGTCTCGACAAGACCAAGACGAGACCACTCTAGTCGAGACCAAGTCAAGACCAAGACAAGACCGACCCCAAGTCTCGTCTCGTCTCGACTTTCGGCAACACTAGTTCATGTTAATTTACGTTTTATTTTCGAAGCTGTAAACACCAACCATAAACTTTTATTTATAATTTTATTTATACTTCTTATTTTTGTAGCTGTGTATGAAACTTTAACATTATGACAATGTTACTATACCGGGTATACTTGGGCAACCAGCGAACCTTGACATACGCGTTTAACATCAGTTTTTAGTAAATAAAAAGTGTCCGGCAGAAAATTAAGCCACGATATTGAACATGATAATAGTACATTACATCTTGGAAATTATTTAATGTTAATTACTTTAATATTATTGCATAAATTGCAATAAATTATAAAAAAATTCAAATACATACTTTTTTACTTTTTACCTCTCGTTAAGAGATTGGATTCATGCTAAAAATCGCATATCGATTTTAGTGAATAAGCACGATTTAAGGTCCCTATAAACCGATTTTAACATTTTTACGATGATGTCTGTGTGTGTGTGTGTGTGTGTGTGTGTGTGTGTGTGGGTGTGTGTGTATGTGCATTTGTGTGTGTGTGTGTGTATGGATGAGTGTATATGTGTAGATGTTGGAAGGACGATTACTCAAAAACTATAAGACTTAACACCAGTTAACTATGAACTCCTCAATCTGACATTCACGGAAAAAGCTGAAAGGGAAGTAGAAATTTCTTAAAAAAATCTTGAAATATATGTAATTTTTTTAAAATTTTATTATAAATATTGAAGAACATAAAATTCTCCATCCAATACACTTAAAAATTTTATTACATCTTATACTTAGAGATAAAGACACTATAATATATATATATAATAATCGGATGTAATATATCGCAGAGGCTAAGCTAAATTAAGGAAACCAGTTGACAAATTCAAATGTTTATAATATAGTTTGTAAATGACAGATGTTAGTGTCAAAAATCAACAGTTTTAGTGACTTTTTAAAAGTTTTATCTGGGAAAGTACTGTGACGAAGTCACAATGTTTCACCATGGAAAATCCAGCACGCCGTCGTCCATATAGAGTATCACCGTCCACATTGGGGCCGTATCACAGCGTATACCAATTTTTCTAAAAGCAACTGCCTGAAACGTCCTTAATAAACGATTTTTTTATAAAAATTATCTGGGATCATTAAGGCATTTCTTCATAAATAAAATTATTTTATATACTTTATCTGTCAATTTGAAACAAGAAAAACTGGATTTTCACATTTTCACTTGCGTATAAAATATTTTAATAGCCAAACATCACTACCAATAGCAAGCCATGTCTTTTTTCCCACTCGACCAAACAAATACGAGTAAAGCCCCATCCAAGTAAACCGCGCGCGTTCGAACCAGAGTTCAAAAATCCGGCTATAAAAGGCGAAGCACCAGCCCCAGAAGGCAGATTCTGTCTCTGGTTAGCCGTTCTAGCCAGCTACAGAATCCAGCAAACCTCCTATAGCAGTTCTATAAAGTCCAGCCACCGAGCGTCGCTGTTCGATGAGTCTAGTAAATATTATTCCACGTTTGTCTTGAGAGAAATAATATATCACGATGCTACGTTTCAAAGAGTAAATATTTCACGTACTAAGTTTCACGGGAATTCACGTACTTAGTTTCACGGAGTAAATATTTCACGTACAAGATCTCAGTGTAAATATTATTTCAAGTTTGTCTAGAGTATAAATATCATTTCGCGTACTAAGTTCACAAAGTTGATATTTCCAGTTTTACTTGATGCTAAATTTCTCAGTAGTTTGAATAATAATAGTCACAGTTTCTCATTTATTTATTAAATTGTACATACTGTGTAAATAAACGTAGATTAAGTTATTAATGGCCGGTTGCACCAAGGTAACTTTAATATTAAACTCTGCTTAAATTGAAAATATTGCATGGAAATGAAGTGTCAAATGAAATATAATATATTGCTGTCAAAATTTCGATTTGCATTTTTTTGTTTAAGCCTAGCTTAAAATTTAACCTTTGTTGGTGCAAATGGGCATAAAATATCTTTCAGAACTCATATTAATAATTGGAATAATACTACCTTTTTAGTTTAAGTTCTGTATTTATTTATTATTAAAACCCAACGTTTCGGCTCTATGAACTGGTGCCTTCTTCAGGGGAAATTGATAGAAGTGTTTAAGTTACTGCATTTTTCATTGCACAAAAATAACCTAAGAATGTTTGAATAAAACTCGATTTCTGAACTGACATTATCTTTTATCAGTTTATCTGATGACGGAAGCAGATCTTAGCATCCGAAACGTTGTGAAACATAATTTTGTGTTTTCAATAAAGATAATGCCAGTCCAGAAATCGAGTTTTATTCAGAGTAATACATTATCTTGCTAGTTAAAGTTTAAAGACTAGTTAACCTAAGAATCCTGGATTACATGACCAGCTATCCGCAAAACCTTCCCCATCCTTCTCTCAGAGTTACACCGAGATAAAAGATGGCGCCCGAGCAATAAACAACCCCGACAGCAACAATGAGTAGTGAGGATGACATCACAATTTAGCGCACTAACGATGACGTCACAATTTGGCGCACTAACGATGACGTCACAATTTGGCGCACTAACAATGACGTCACAATTTTGCTCCCGAACAATGACGTCACAAAATGGTGCCCGAATAGTGACGGCACAAGATGGCGCCCGAAAAATGACGTCATAGTACATTTAATCTTTTTTATCGTTTTATTAATTAAATATTTAAAATTATAGGTAAAATGCATATATCTATCAGATATACCGCCAATCTTGTTAATATATTGGAAAAATTTCTGACATTTAGGAACTTCCTCATACAATGAAACATAGATATAATTAGAATTGTATGTGTGCAGAAGTCATGTTAAATATAATAAATAAACAATATTTGGGTAAAGTTGTTTTTTAACTCCTGCTACCCTAGGTAAGGGAGTTATAGGGATCGTGCTAAAAATCGGATATAGAGATTTTAGTGAATAAGCACGTTTTGATGTCCCCAGAATCCGATTTTAACATGTTTACAATGATGTCTGTAGGTATGTATGTGTGTGTGTCTGTGTGTGTGGATCTTGTGGACACGATTACTCAAATACTATCAATTAGAAAAATTTGAAATTTTGTATATCCATTCTATACTAATGTGGGAAGAGCTCATTAGTTTTTAGTGTATATCGGATAACCGGAAGTATAATTTATACAAGCTTTTAACAGTTTTTCTTGTAAAAATTTCATTGAATATAATTTTTTAGTAGCTTTTACCAATACAAATTGAATATAATGGCACAATCTTCAATTCTACGATAATAGTATTTAGTAAATAGCTTGAAATAACTTTATATTATATTATAAAATAATTTATTTTTGTACATCACTTTGCCTCTGCGTCAAACAAAAACAATACTTTAATAACAAATTTGACATATTTAAACAAATGTCACTGTCACGAAGCAATTTTTATTAAAATTAATAATGAAACCGTGTTAAGAAGAATTTACTAGTTTAAATATGATTCTAATGAAAGTAAGGTTTGTAAAAATAATATATTTTCCATCATACATATAAATATTAGATATACAGGTAATTCGATTTAAGATATTTGCAGCATTATATATCAAACAGCTCTCAATAAGAACGTGATTTCAAAGTGTCAAATAATAGTTTGCAACTACACATTTATGAAATGGATAATGTACGGCGAAGAATTTACACAGATTGCGTTTTAGAGCATAAGGAAGTTGGTGATAATTTTGACAATAATGTGTGTGTGACGATTTTTCCTTAAAATATATTAATGATCCAAAAGTTCGAAAAGTTGGTAGGTATTTAATACTCTTATATAATTTGAAACAGCGTATTAGATTTTGACTATATATTATAAACCGGATGTAGTACTTAATTTGAAGCTCTAACAGATTTTTCAGGAAAAACATAAAATATAATCTAAAATTTCGTATTACAAACGTTTCTATTTATTGGAAAAACAAAGTAGATTTTGTTTACAAACGATCAATCGGAAGTGAAACTTTACTTAAAGCTCATTGTTATTTTAAACAAGGAATTGGCGGGAGGTCGTGTGCTGGCCACATCAGATTTTTTTGTTATAAAACGACGGTTCGATAGCAACGTGCAATACTATACTTACATAACATAAAATGGATATGGCGAGAGGTATTGTGCTGAAGTGACCACAACAGATTCTTTATATTGCAATATGAAAAGATTTTCAAATGTCAGCGTGGCACATTGGATACGCAAGCTGCTTCTAAAATTTTAAATGGGGGTTCGATTCCCCATTAGGGTACCTAATTATTTTATTTTTTTTACAAAAAAAATTGTTGAACTTTTAAAAATCTGTTTTATAATCCCTATTACAGCATTTAAGAGTAATAATAATATTGTAAAAAATAAGGAGAAAGTAACTAACAATGATTGATTAAAATAATGAAAATATTGATGGATTGTATTTTCTTTTGATATTAATAAAATAACTGAAATATAATAAATTTGTGTAGTTATGTTTTTTTTTTTTTATTTTAATAAGTTCAGAGATATTTCGGCACTTTAGCCACTAATACCTCGGTACATTAATTATTTACAATATAATAGTCGTATATACATTGTATAATTTATGTGGTATATCATGCATATTTATATTTTGTTAAAAATATTAATTTGTTTAAGGAATTTTATGACGTTTTTCGTGTTGTCCATGTTGTTTGCCAAGGCTTCTTGCAGTGTTGCTGGTATTTGGTGTTGTTGTCTTTCCACTGTATATTTGTTGCAGTTTATTAGTAAATGTTCTACCGTAATTTGAGTGTCACAATTTTCACATATTTCGGGTTGGGCTTTTTGCAATAGGTAACTGTGTGTGAGACGAGTGTGTCCAATTCTCAGCCGTGTAATTACTGTTTGTTCTCTTCTTTCTCTGGGTGTTGGCCACTTGAAAACTTGGTCTTTTATATTTCTGAGTTTGTTATTTTCCGTCCTTTGCCATTCATTTTGCCATGCTTCCATTAGTTTGTTTTTTATTATGATTTTTGTGTCCTGCGGTGGTACTGGTACATTGAGTAAGTCTTCATTTGTTGCCTCTTTTGCAGCTTGGTCTGCTTTTTCGTTGCCCGGAATTTTACAGTGAGATGGGATCCATAATATGGTTAAATTCTTGTCTTGATTTAAAATGACTTCGTGTATATTGTCTTGGATTTGTTGTATTATTTTACTCCCTGTGTAAAGATTTTTTATACTTTGTGTGACACTTAGAGAGTCTGTGCATATTACGGTTTTGTTTAGGTTTTGTTCTTTGATCAGGTTTGTGGCTTCTCTTAGGCTCAAACTTTCTGCTGTGTATATACTACATACTGCTGGTATTTGAAATTTCAAGGTCTGGTTTTCTGTAACGACACTCGCACCGGTTTTATTCTTGGTTTTAGACCCATCAGTATAAATGAAATGATTTTCCTGGAGATCTTCTTTGATTTCGAAAAAATAGTTTCGGTAGAGCTCAACAGGAGTTTCGTGTTTGGGGTATTTTGTTAGGGCTAGATTCATAGTTGGGTCTTTTAGTTTCCAGGGTGGGTACTTGTTATACGATTTTTCTTGGATATTCGGGAAAGGTATCTGGAAATTGTCGAAGAATGAGATGACATTTTTTTGGAGAGGAGTTTCTGATTTTATTTCTCTATTTGTTTGGAATATTTTTTCATATGCTATATTATGTGGATTGTTCGATAATTTAATTATATAATTTATAATTAATTGCTGTCTTCTTATTTTGAGTGGCGGTTCTCCTGTATCTACTAGTATACTGGCTATTGGGCTAGTTCGTTTTTACTGTGTTTATAAAAAAATATTTTTTATTAATATCAAAAGAAATTGCAATGCGTTGTTACTATATCCATATTTTGATTATTGTAATCAATTATTGTCAATTACTTTCTCTTTATTATTTACAATATTATCATTATTTTTAAAATTATATATATAAGGAGGAAAATATCGTGGGTGTGTCAGTGGATTGTGGGCTTTAATTAAAGTTGATTTTTTTAAAATCTGTCAAGCTTTCGTGTATTTAGTTTTTTACACATCATCAGGACACTGAAGTAAAAATACAAATAATTTTACAAGTGTATAAAATAATTTGATTTTAAAAAAACTTACGTTTTGGTGAAGTTGTTTATAAGTCATTGATTTTATAAAACAGAAGAATTTTGACATTATTTTAGTTAAAATTTACAAAAATAAAACTTATAATAATTTTGACTAAATCACATGTTTAAGTACGTTGTAGTTGCGCAACAAGTTATATTTTGTTTTGGTGTAATGTTGGTACAGGATGTGAAATGGGCGGTAAATTTTAAAGCGGTTTAATTTGAAATTGGTGTAGCCATGTCAACGCTCAAGTTTCAGTATCCTGGTTTTGAAGTATTCTGTTGTTATTAATAAGTTTAAACAAATTACAATATATAGGGCTCAGGTTATCAATGTCAGTTTTTTTGTTCATAGTGTTGTTGGTATTTTGTATATGATACATTTCCAAAAACGATCGTTTATTGTAATTTTTTTCTGTATCTAATATGTCTGTATTGTCAAAGTCCATGGTATGTTTGTTTGTTACGCAATGTTGGGATAAGGATGTTGCATGAGGTTTTCTTTTTATATCGCTTTTATGTGAAGTAATTCTGCCAGAAAGTTGTCTGGATGTGTGCCCGATGTAACATAAATTGCAATTTTGACATGGGATTTTGTATACGATGTTAGAATTTTGCATTTTAGGTGTTTTTTCTTTTAGTTTACTGAATATTGTTTTAACTGTGAGACAACTTTTGTTAGTTATGCGTACTGTGTCGTTCTGGACTATGTTGGTTATGTTTTTGGTAATCTTGTTTATGTATGGAAGTGAGCAGTATTTTATGTTGTTGTTGTCAGTCTGTATGTCGTTATTGTTGGTTACAGTATTTGATTGTGTGTCGGTTTGTATTGTATTGAATTGTTGTTCATTGAACAGTAACACGTTCAGCAAGTTTTTTGGGTAAGCATTTTTGATTAACACTTCTCTAAGTTTTCGTAAATTTTCTTGGTGGTACGAATGATGTGAGATCTTCAGTATTCTGTTTTTTAGTGCTCGAACGACGTTGATTTTCATTTGTATATAAGTATATATATATATATATATATATATATATATATATATATATATATATAAAACATATTTTTAAAAGTTCAACACTATTAAAAAAAATAATTACCCTAATTGGAAACCGAACCCTAATCTAAAATTTCAGAGACAGTTGTCCTAATCAATGCGCCACGCAGACATTTGAAAATCGTTTCTATTGCGTAATAAAAAACTAAAACAATTATTTTTTAGTAATTTATTGCAATTTATGCAATAATATTAAAGTAATTAATATTAAATAATGTACAAAATGTAATGTACTATTATCATGTGCATATGCTGCCATATTTCCCAATTGGTGGAAGGTTCCCTTGTTCCGATTTCAGAAAAATTTTGATATGTTTCAGTGCATTTTTCTGGAAAGGATTTCGTTAAAAAACCTTTCTTGCAATTACTTTGAAGTAAAAATGATAAATTTCCTGGACTGGAAAACGTCTTTAGAATGAAAAAAAATAATAAACAATAATTAATACATGTATAGTAGTTTAATAATAATAAATAATGAATAGTATTAAGTAATTTGTAAAAAAACCTACAAAAAATAAAATAAAACACGATTTAAAATGAAACATTAAGGAAAGTTTCAAAAATTTGCTGTTTGAAGCGCTGTAGCTCGCTACCTATGTTTATAGAAAAAATGTTTTAGATGAAAGTTGTAGGGAATTGAATTTAAACAAACTAAAAAATAACTATTTTTGCCATAATGCAAATAGGTGAAGAGATATTTTGAAAAAACCGCTTTTTTGCGTCTTTTTTTCCAAGTTGGCGGTGCTTCCCGAAAGTCCTCAAGGTCGAATTTTTTTTTTATTAGAACCCCTAAATATATAATATATCCAAAAATAAAATCTGATGTGGCTAGCCTATAACTTCCAGCTAGATATTTAACAGTGATCTCTATACCATATGTTATGGTAATTAACTATGCAATATAAATAAAGCAATTATTATGTTTAAATATTTTTACATTCACTCATAACAATCTTTATTTTACATTTAACAAATATTTCACAAATATTGACAAAATTAATAGAAAAATTTGACAAAAATTCAAAATAATACTGGTATCTTTAAACAAAGTTTTTCAGAGTCGTACCATGGAAGGCAATGAAGCAAATCAATAGTACATCTAATGCATGATGGAAAATATATTATTTTTACAAACCAAATAACCAAGAAACTGTTTTCGGAAATAATGAAAAAATAAATTTGACGGACAATAAAATCGAATTATGGTCTACGGTGGTACGTAAAAAGAAAAATAGTAAACATAGTAATCCTAGTGTTGTAGGAAATGCTAAGAACGTGACTTCTATAAAAGTTGCTCCAAGAAAGGCTTTTATCTACGCGTCGCGTTTAAAACCAGAGACTAGTACGGCTGATTTAACAACATTCCTGAAGTCTGACTTTCCTGAAGTAGTCGTAGGAAACCTGCCGTCCAAGTACCCACAACATTATTCTTCTTTCAAAGTTATTATTAACTTAACTAACCTTGACGAAATTATGAAACCAGAGCGATGGCCATGCGGTACTTATGTTTCAAGGTTTTTTCAGGGGCGACCCAAAAATCAAGAAACAATGTGACACACATGCCATCTCAACAACAATTGAACACAGGAAGTTTAAAGTCAGCGAATTCAATCAGTATTATCCATCAAAACGTCCAGTGTTTAAGAAACAAAATTGAAGAACTAGAATTGTTTTTAGATTCTCAAACATGTAACATATTGTGTCTATCAGAACACTGGCTATCAGAACATGAACCACCTTATTTAATAAAAAAATTTCTTGCTGCGTGCTTGTTTAGAAGACACTATTATAGCCATGGTGGTGTTATTATTTACTGTAATAATAACTTCAATTACCAAGTTGTTGATATTTTTAGTGATTTAAATATAAAATTAGTCTTTGAATGTGGTGCATTAAAATTTAAAGCTGAAAATAGTTTATTTTATATTTTACTTGTTTACAGAACACCTAGTTCTAATTTGCGTATTTTTTTTAACAAAATAGATATATGCTTATCAAGAATAGCTATAAACGATCGACATGCTATTATATTTGTTGTTGGAGATTTCAATGTCGACCTTCTTAATAACAATGATAAAAAAGCCTTAATTGATACTATGATAATTCACAATTTACGTCATGCTTAAAAATAGTAAAACATGTATAGATAACATTTTTACTAATATCTCCAAGAACAAGTGTATTGCGAGTGTGATACATAATAATATTTCTGATCACTCAGCGCAACATGTATCAATAAAAGATGAAGGCCATAATTCTGCAAATAATCTTACATATGAAAAAAGATTTTTTTCTGAAGCTAACTTAAAACAATTTCAATTTTTATTTGCACAAGAAAGTTGGACTAATGTTTTAAATGAAACATGTAAATAATGCTTTTAATAATTTTATGGATACTTTTTTACATTAATGCCTGAGTGTCTGGTCGCGAACCTGGGGGAACCGGGTTCGATCCCGACCGGCGCCAAATATTTCCAAATTTAAATGGCACAAAGTGACCCCTGTGGTACACTCTCCACACCAGCTATGAGTGCCCGTGAGGTGACGCCTGGTAAGCGCCCACACGGTAAAATATATCGTCATCATTACCGATGTCTACATGTGTTGTAGATACTGGCACACCCAGAAATGGGTAATATGCCGTGATGATATATTTATTTTATTTATTTATTTATTTTTTACATTACTTTAAAATATCGCACCCGAAAGTTAAATTTAAAAGTAGAAGTAATTTTAATAATAAAAATTTGTGGATAACAGAATATATTAAAGTAGAATCCCAAAGATTGAAATTGTTTTACGATTTGTTTATGTTGGGACTTATCAATAAAGAAATGTATAATGCTCATAAAAACAGGTATCGCAAACAAATTAAACAAGCTAAAATTAACTATCATTATAATCTTGTAAAAAACTGCAACAATAATACAAAAATGATCTGGGACGTAATAAATAAAAATCTAAAAGACACTCACTCAAGTAAGCAGCAAAAGATAAACAATTTAACACATAATGAGATAACGAAACACGATTCGTTAGATATTGCAAATATGATAAATGTTTATTTTGCAATTTACCGAAGGATATCACAAAAAATTTAATTAATCACCGTGCATCCTCTATTTATTTAGAGCCTGTAACTGATAATGAACTTATTTTTGTCATTTTATCTCTAAAATTCTTATTCAGTTGGAATTGATGAGATTTCTAACAATATACTTAAAAATTGTAGTGAATATCTAATTACACCCCTTGAACATTGTATAAATTTATCCTTGTCAAATGGCGTATTTCCTGAAAAATTAAAGCTGGTAAAAGTTATTGCCTTCTATAAAAAAGGAGATAAAAATAATATTACTAACTATAGACCCATATCTTTACTCTCAGGTATTAATAAGATTTTTGAAAAAAATTATGTTGTCTAGGATTCTCCCCTACCTCCATAAGAATGAGATATTAATTTCAGAACAGCATGGTTTTAGAAAAGGACTAAGTACCACATCCGCTTTAGTTGACTTTCTAGACCATGTATATGCTGATATGGATAAAGGTAACAATATATTTGGTATTTTTTAGATTTATCAATGGCTTCGATTGTGTAAATTACGATACTTTATTAAATATTTTAAATAGTTACGGTATTAGAGGGATTGCAACAAATTGGTTTCAATCTTATCTCCAAAACAAAAAACAAATAGTGATGCACGACAATCAAAAGTCTGATACACAATCAGTAGTTTGTGGGGCGCCTCAAGGTTCAATTTTGGGTATCGTTCTTTTCATTATTTATATTAATAAAATAAAGTATATTTAAATAAAAATAAATTTGTTGCTTATGCGGATGACGTCTCGTTTCTTTCATCGGATATAAATGAAGTGTCAAATATCCTGAATGATCTTTCTTCTTGGTTTGCTTCTTTAAACTTAGCTCTTATTATATACAAATCTACACTGATAAGTTTTTCCAGTGTTAGTAATGTTAATAATAATGATAATATATCTATCAGTAGCAATGGGGAACTACTCTTTCATGTTAAATCTACTAAAGTTTTGGGATTACATGTCCACAAAAACTTAACATGGGATATACATATCGAAAACCTTTCTGACACCCTAGCATCCTAATGCTATCTTATTAAAAATATTAGACTAATGACTGATGTATCTCTAGCTATGATATTTTATTTTGCTAAATTTATTTTCTATTTTAAATTATGGCATCATATTTTGGGGTAATTCACCAGCCGCTATTCATGTATTTACTCTAAAAAAATATGCGATTAGAAATATATATTCGAAAAAGAGAGAATCCTGTAAAGAGATTTTCAAAAATGAGAGATTGTTAACTGTGCCGTGCATATATATTATGAATGTCATCATGTATATTAAAACCATGAAAGGAAATTTACCCACGGTAGGCGACCTTCATAACTACATCACTCGCGGAAAGTCTGATTTACATATACCCAGAATAAAACTTAATAAATCTAAAAACAATCCCAACCATTATCGTTTAATATTTTATAATAAACTGCCACAGTACATTAAAGAAGCTGGAACTGTAAATAATTTTAAATATAAACTGAAAGAATATCTACTTAAAAAAGCTTATTATGACGTGAATGAATTTCTTATTGATAAGTCTTAACACTCAAATACTATTACCGCGATATTGAAGCTTGTACCATTATATTCAATTTTTATTAGTAAAAGTAGCTGAAATATTATACTCAATCTATTTTTTATTTTTTTTTTCAAGACAAATTATTAAAAGCTTGTATAAGTGATACTTCCGGTTATCCGATATACACTAGAAACTAATGAGCTCTTCCCAGAATAGTATAGAATAGGTATACAAAATTTCAAAATTTTCTGATTAATAGTATTGGAGTAATCGTGTCCACGGGATCTACACACACAGCTCACATACATACTCACATACATACATACCTACAGACATCATTGTAAAAATGTTAAAATCGGATTATAGAGATATCAAAACCTCTATATGCGATTTTTAGCCCGATCCCTATAACTCCCTTGCCTAGGTTAGAGGAAGGTAAAAAATACTTGATCTTTTGTGGAATAAACCCTTTTTTTGCAGCTAATGACTGGACTAAAATATGACCGCATATAAGTGAAGTGAATTTGTCTTTATATTTTACGGTGGGTTAAAGCTCTAAATGAACTTCAGCTTCAGAATAATAAACCACGTTTCCGCGTGATAGATTCCTAATAAAAACAAAACTATAATAGTTTCATATCATCTTGAAAGATTGCTCTTGATATCCTACATCCTGTCATTGCTGCTAGTTTCTAACAAAGCGATAAAGAGGATTTAAAAAGCAAATTGTTTAATTACTTATACTGCGTTGATTATATTCACATATGCAAAGACATGGCGTCAGAAATAAAAGACGTTTTTAGAGGCAGGTAAATGAACAGTAAACGCGTACGTGTTTAACACTGCATAACCGTTCCTTGAACCGAATAGCGAAGTGCAAGGCCACGGTCTTAGTCAACAACAACCGCGCAATGCAAGATGTAAGATGCTGAGAGTATATCGAACGGAGTCTAGGACGCTGGCGTTCATTCGCTTCTACAATACTTTTCTCAGTCGATAATGGATAGATTCACTTGTGTTGTGGTTTCTGCAATTTTCCATAG
This sequence comes from Ophonus ardosiacus, assembly GCA_943142095.1. NCBI lineage: Eukaryota > Metazoa > Arthropoda > Insecta > Coleoptera > Carabidae > Ophonus > Ophonus ardosiacus. The sequence continues at coordinate 36,950,297 of OW964824.1, read as the reverse complement.
AAGAGCCATATAATATCATTCTTGAAGCGTACCATAATTCTAATGAAATCCATTTCATTTAATAAATATAGTAACATAAAATAATTTGAAATATACCACGTTTCATTCTTAAATTTTCTAATAAACTTTCGCAGTTGTAATCAATGAATAAGTTTATGACGTCTTGGATTGAAACTTCCATAAAGACATTTCACTATCACACACATTATATGCTCCACAAACACGAAACAGTAATCAAACCTAAAATTGTGACAATATACAAAAGAGAAGATTAGGTATTTTTATTTTTCATTTTTTTAAAAGTACTGTACTCGCCGTCAAATAAATATGGACAGATGCTCAATTTTTTCCTTCCCCCACCCTGTTCCTTGCCAAGCGGTGTTGCCGTTTCCTCGTAACTAAACTAGCTACACTAGCTACACTGAAAAAATCTCCAGTCCATATTTATTTGACGGCAATTAGTGTAGTAGAAAATATGAAAATAAAACTTTTATTTAAATCAGTTCCAAAATAAACTGGTAGAGATCGACTGTCATATCGGTGAAGCCGTGTCGTCAGCCGTTGAAATATTTCAAATTAAAGGCAACTATTAAAAAATCATATCTCTGGTTTTAAAGGCTTGTAAAACATATACCTACATATTTAATTTGGCCCATTCTTCCAAGAAAAAAATAAATTGAAAAATGTGAAATAACGCCATTGTATTTTCAAAAGCTTAACGGTATAAGACTTGTAAATTACAAGCAAGATAACATTTTTTTTTTCTTTATTTCTTTTCAGATAAATTTACTGTTGCAAGAGTGTCCATGAGGACAATAAAATGAGTTCTTTTTGTTACAAACATATCATTTCCTGAAATCTGCGGAGGAAAGCAATTTACCCTATCCAGCAACGGGTAATAAGCCGTGATGACATTTATTTATTACCTCTCGCTAAGACAGGTATTGGAATCATGCTAAAAATCGCATATCCAGATTTTAGTGGATAAGCACGTTTTAAGGTCCCTATGTGTGTGTGGATGTTGGAACTTGGCTTAAAAAATATTTAACTGCAGTTTCCTCAATCTGACAATTAGACAACCGGAAATAATAGTTTCTTTCAAAAAAATCTTCTAAATTTATTTTTTTTTTTTTTTGGAACTTTTTCTTATTACAAATATCGAAGAACATAATATTATTCATCTAATACACTTAAAAATTTAATTATATCTTGTATAGATTTAGAGACAAAGGCGCTGTAATATATGTATAGAATAATCTATTATACATCGCATAGACTTAGGCACTAAGGAAACCAGTTGACAAATTCAAATGTTTATAACATAGTTTGTAAACGACAGATGTCAGTGTCAAAAATCAACAGTTTTAGTGACATTCTGATAGCTTTTTCTGGGAAGTACATTTAATCTTTCTTATTGTTTTATTAATTAAATATTTAAAATTGTAGATAAAATGCATATACCCACCAGAAATACTGCCAATCTTGTTAATGAACTGGAAGAATCTCTGACATTTAGGAACTTCCTCATAAAATGAAATATATATATATATATACGGTCCAGTGTTCGCGTACCTGAGTGTCTGGTCGCGAACCTGGGGAACCGGGTTCGATCCCGACCAATGCCAAATATTTCGAATTTTAAATGGCACAAAAGTGACCCCTGTGGTGCACTCTCCACGCCACTAATTAGAATTGTATGTGTGTAGAAGACATGTTAAATACAATAAAAAACAATATTTGCGTAAAGTTCTGTAATTTTTTTTTTATAAAGCGACGGTTCGATAGAGAAATGCAATACAATACTTATAAAAGATAAAATGGAAATGGCGAGAAGTATTGTGTATATTTTTTTTTTGTTTGAATGATCATAAATTTCAAGTTATAAGAGGGCTTCGTATTTTTTTGAATACATATTTTTCTTATTCAATTTAAAACAACTAGCGTTTTAGAGAGCATCTGGAAATATTATTCATTGCGATTATACCAGTAATGTGCTTGCTATTATTGCTTGTTGCTTGAAACTGTAATAGATAATAGCTGTATTATTTTTGTTATATTTTTGCTTAGCTCAGATATTAGTTGAGTTGAGATGAGCTGAGCTGAGAGGCCGCTGAAAATAACAACATTTCGCAAAGGGTGAGCGACAAAGCGCGCGCGATACAAAACAAAGTAATTTGTTGTAAACTGTCGGGCTTTAATTTTAAATTATGTTAAGGTTAGGCGGTTACGCTGTAGGATCGATTACAACAAAACATTGAAAATATTGTACTATTATGTATGCTTGCTTATTTATTTTATATTAATTTAAATGAGTAACAAAATAAATATATTTATTTCTTACTTCCGTCATAAAGTTCTGTATATATTTTTATTTACTGTAACAACTTAACTTTTGCAATACAATTGACATTTCTCTTCACAACATTACCCTCTCCACTGATCTGCATGGCTTAGATCATTTTGAGTTTGTTTCGCGGGTGATGCAGCATTGGTAAGCGAAGTGAGTACACTCTGTACAACTCAACTCAGATTGTACAAAAAGAAAAATTTATTGAGTTTATCTGAAGTGAGCTGAGATGAACTGAGATTTTAACCAAAAAAGATACAGCTATTGAATATGTAATTTTTTTCAAGGTGTTTCTTTTATATTCAATCGATGGACTTTATAGCGAAAAGGAAATATTCGTTTCAGTACTGATACATTCTCATATATAGTCAGAGTATTAAACTGTTATATTGATCTATCAAAATACGTGACGAAGACACAATTTTGTCGCCGCTATCTAAACCATGTCATCCGTTCCATAGCGCCCTACCGTCGATAGCAGGGCTGAGATGCATCGCGCACTAGTATACAGAGCATCTGCAAGAAAGAAACACGGACTGTGTAGGTTGTTTTACTTGTCAGCACGTGGGTGTGATCTCAGCCAACAATTCTAGAAACAACTATCAAGACAGCAGCGCCAGTCTCACGCGGGAATAACACGAACCACTAAATACTACTTAATTGCTATTTATTGTATTTTCATTTTGTATATTTTACCTAGTAATTCTGAAACGAGAAAAACTGGAATATTTGATTTTCATTGCCGGTAGAATTTACTAGAAAATAGTTTTGAAGTAAACTTCACGACCAATAGAAAGTCTACTACGCGTCAGAATGCGGCTTTAAAAGGCCATTTGCAAGCCTCAGAATTGGATTCTGTCTCCGGCTAGCCATTCTATTTAGCTCCATAATCCAAAAGATTCACCGAGTAAATATTATTCCACGTTTGTCTTGAGTATAAATAATATTTCATGATGCTAACTTTCTCAGAGATAATTTACTTGATGCGAAATTCTCAGTAGTTTAAATAATAATAGTCACAGTTTCTCATTTATTTATCAACTTGTACATAGTGTGCAAATAACCATAGTTTAACTTACTGCATTTTTCACTGCTCAAAAATAACCCAAGAATCCTGGCTTACCTGACTTGCTATCCGCAAAACTTTCCTTATCCTTCCCTCAGATTTACACAGAGATACAAGATGGCGTCCGACCAAGAAACAACTCCGACAGCAACCATTAGGGGGTGAGGATGACGTCACAATTTGGCGCTCGACAAATCACGTCACAATTAATCAACGAAGTTTTGGAGGAATTATCATTCTTCAACTATAATATTATTAAAATGAGAAGGTGGAATAAATAGCTACTTTGTATCACTTGAATAATATATATTTTTGCTGGGAAACAATTCAAATTCAAGCGAGACATTTTAAATCCAATATGTCAACATACAGCGGAGTGGAATTTTATTATGCTCACATATAATTTAATCTATTTCATCCCTCGTAAAGAAGGAGATTTCATATTTTTTTCTACTCTTACTTGAAAAAATTATCTGTTGTTCATAATCTGTAGAATGGATATCTGCGCAATTCTAATTAACTGAACGGATATTTCATGTGCGAATCACAAATCACATAACTCAAGTAAATCAGAAACTGTCATAGTCCAGTGAACGAAGCGATTTTACTTTATGTGAAGTTATTTTGTACGATTAATATCAACGGAACTATGAAGCTAACAAAAAGGCTAAAATTGCGTACTTAGCAAAATTTTAAGTTTCTTTCAATTTTACATCGAAATAGCTCCGCAACACATCGTTTTAGAATAAAAGTCCTTATAATTAATCTTGTAGAGAATTTAATGACCTACAAAATTTTTCATCAATGCATCGCAGCGGGAGTCAATTTACAAAAAAACGATAAAAATGTTTATTCTAGTTTAGGTAGCATTATTATTAACCATGTGAAACAGATTAGGAAACTGGGTGCCAAAGAACAAATTCTCATATATTTATGGTTTGTTGACCATGAATCGGCTAGTTAGAGACGTAGCTGATCCATCTGATATTAACTATTAGTACGTTACATGGAACAATAAGAAAAATTTCGTACTTTCTATCATATCAGTTTCCGAACATTATAACGTGGCTCGAGGAACAGGATAATAATTGAACACACATTAGGCTTATTAAAGCAAAGCTTTAGACAATTATACCACATTAAATTCCGTATTATAAGAGATATTGTCCATTTAATTAGGACGTGTACAGTGTTTGATAATCTTACTCTTGGAGATTTTCGTTTAGAAGACACTGAACCTAAACCATTTCCAAGAAGAAAGGGAAACATGTCAATGTCGATTCGACGTGGTTCTACTACTGATTTCTTACTTATACCAGTAGATTTTTTTACGTACCAAAAAATATGTCATATGCTATTGAAGCAGGAGGTAAGCAAATATTATAAACTATAAAACAAATAAATATTTACTCTTTGTACTAATAAAAACCTTTGCACTGTAAATATCTATTAAAATATAGTGAAAAAGTAGAAAAACAGCCATATAGGCAACAAACAAGATATTCACAAAAACATAATGTACTATGAAAGTAAATACAAATTCCATTATATTCACGAAAGATTTACATACTTAGAAATTAAAATAAATTATGTGATAAACAGACCAAAAACTTAAAACCGTAGGTAACTAATTATCACATTTTGCATTAAATTATTACTATTTGATTTTAGCAGTTTATAAATGAAATATTTCCCCTCTATTTCCAGCTGTATACTGCTTGAGAAGCTTATTTCTTTCTATCAGTAGTTGATTCCTCTTTCTTATTTCCTCCGATTTTTCTTTTTGAATTTTTAATTTTTCAGTTTCTATCAACAATCGTTTTTTCTGATATTCTTTTATGTTTTCTCTTACAGAATTAAGGATTGCATCGCCACCATTTTTTTCATTTTCAGTGTACTTGTTTCTTGTATAAAACTTTCGTTTCCTTTTTTTGCAAGAACTGTTGTCGAATCAACTTTACCAGCTGGATTAGCTTCTTCCTCTGGAATTTCTTCAACAGTAATACTTGATAATAAAATATCTGGGTGCATATTTTTTTTCTTTCCTAGTACAGCTCCCATTTCGTCTGCGTAGGAAAAAAAATTCAGCCCCTACCAGTTTTATTATTACCTATATATATTTTTTTTAATTTCTGACCAATACACTCCATCTATTTTCAACATTATTTGACGTGCTATTTATATGGTAATTGATAACATTTGCCAAGTACGGTGGCGATTATTTCCCATAACTTTTTCTGATTTCTGACTTCCTGAGTTCCTATTTTTTTCTTGTACTTTTCTGTAATATATTCATTTTCCCCACTTGCCTCTGGCACATCAAATATATATTCGTATTCACTTACATCTACAATAAATAATAAACAAAATTAATTTAAATTTAATGAAAGGTTAAAAAGGCCTACCTCACACAAAACTCATTGTTTTGCTTTCGCGATAAAATAAATTCGTAGCCATCCAGAGTTAAGTTTCGGAAGCTATGAGATTGTTACTCGGTGGGTAATTTAAATTGTAATTTGTGCATTCAAGGTCGATATTAGTAGTTTTTTTAATTGTTTTTATGTTATTTGTCTCTAAATTTAAAATTACATATTCTCCTCATACTTCTGTACGTACCTATGTAAATTATTTACTATTTAATATTTAACCTCATCAGCACTTATTATATTATGCCTCTTAAGCAGAAATTAAAAGTTTGGAACATAAATTGTTGTGGCTTCGGGTGTCTTTCCCATAGTACAAGAACAGTTTGGGTAAGTTTCGTTCATTTTCTCAAAAAGGAGAAAAAAAAGTAAAGATTAAAAATAAGTTTGACGAAATTGAACTAATAAGAAATGGATAAAGGACAGCTTGGATTAGACAGATTCGAACAGGAAAACATGGGATGGAGCCCATTTGCAAAATTTATTTATTGATTTCTAGTTTCTAATTATGGTAATAAATTATTGTAGGTGTTCCATATCAAGAACCTCTGGTCATTTGAATCAATAAAAGAATGATCGAAGAGGTTAAATGATACCTTTGATTTTAATTCCATCGTTAAATACTAATACTCGCTGTATTTCGTGTGAATTTTCCGATAATGACTGGTCTGCAAACATAATGCTTCAATTTTGCATTCGTGCAGATCAGACTCAGTAACCCTATATAAAACAATAAAGCTCGAAATGGCAACTTCACCTTCTATAAAATTTCTCGTAGTATTTGTAGCGTTTAAATATTTAAAAAATTCTATTGATAGTTTGCACCAGCGCCAGCATACTCAGTTATCTGTAAGTATGTTCTACATAATTAGAGATAGATATTATAAAGAATCACATAACTAAATTTAAATAGATTTAAGACCGGTTTTTCAATAACTAGATAGATTTGAACTAAGAGTTAAATAAACAAAACTGAAACGAAATGAACTGTCAAATGAAATGTTTATCATTGTTGTTAGAAAAAGATTCCATATTGTTTATGTTACGTTTTGCTATAAGGTGTTAACGGGCATTTAATTAATATTTTATTAATTTCTAAATGTCACTTTGACAGATGTCACTTTGACAAATATCACTCTGACATAATATCAGATTGATTTAATGTCAGTTTGACTTATGCCATTTGTTAACTGATACTCGATGGATTGTCGAGGTGATCATTTGTTTCTTTTCGTTCGTTCTTGATTTTTCTAAGCAATTGTTAGTTGCAGTGCATTTTTTTGCCAAATCAAGTTAACACATTTTGTAATGACGCAAATTCTTGGGCGCCCCGGGAATATGTTACGTTTTGTTATGAGGTGTTAACGGGCAAAGATCAGAGTTTCTGAAGGCAATAAAAATTGTTATTGTTTCAACTCTGTATTATAATATTGTAACCATAGTAACCTGTACAAAAAATAACGCAATGAAACAATTTGAAACCTTAGCGATATAAAAAAAGAAATATATAAACAAGTCGGTAGTAAATCATGAAGGCGTTCAGACGTATTTTCGTTTTGTCCATAAATTATTCTCAATTTTTGCATCGAAACCATTTAAGAAAATTGAAATTTATTTATTTGAATTTAAATCGTTACTTTTCTTGTATAGTGGGGAATTTTCATCTTTCAGAGATAGTGAAAGTGTATTAGCGGTTGTGATTAAATTGTGTTTGTGTATCAACAAAACAACGGGTCAATTTTACCCAATTATCCTAAAACCTACAACTGATTCTTCGAGCCAGAGTACCCACTGTTGTGCGTGGTTTAGCGCAATGCATCAATTTTTCGCCATTTGAAGGCCTGAGTCACGCCAAGTCTACAAGGGCATCTGTTCGACCGCCGTTTCAAGAAGTAGTTAGCTTCATCTGCGAATCCTGCTGCAAGTAGTTAGATCTACGCATCAAAATTGCCCTGACGAGGTCCTACCTTCCCTTGAATATTCCCTGTCGCCCATTTAGCCAAGGTCAGTACTCTTTTCTTTGTGCGTTCAAGACCTCATAACAATATGCGAGCATCCTTAAATATATACACAGTCCATTAGCATTCTCCGACTCATAATTATTATTGGTCATTCGAGCTGGATTTTCCATGGTCAATTTTAGTACTAAGGAATCTGAATTTAAAACGTTGAAGGCCCTAGCAAAGGGCTATGAATCCTATATTGTAAAAATACGACTTCGCGAAAAAGTGCATTCCAACGGACACATACGCCATTGAACGCTTCTTGGACGAATCCCAAGAAGTCGATTTGTTGAGAGAGAAATTTGAAAATGCCAATGACATTGAGTTGTTTATAGATGCTAATTTTGAGCTTACCTTTGAGACATTAATGGTGATAGAAATGTACTTTTCTAAAATCAATAAAACTCGAAGTGAGCTTGTTTTGTCGAACTCCAAGGCGCAACCGTCAATATCGAGTACTTAGTAAATGTAAAAAACTTCCAGCCATTGAACTGCCATCGTTTAATGGAAGGGTAGAAATGTGGTCATTATTTGATCAATCTTTTATATCAAATATACTTGATAATGAGGCCCTCACAAACGAGCAAAAGATTAATTATCTCATAGGCAACGCTTTAGAAATAACGGGGGGATGTTGACCGCACCCGAAAATTATGATATAATATGGGACGGCTTGGTAAAGCAATAATAGGGTGAAAGAACAATGACTAATCAATAATTAGACAATGTTACGAGTTTACGAGCGATGGGTATAGAATTGCAGCATACGACAATCGGATTTATAAAATCAAAAAATGCATGTTATAAATGGTTAGCCAATACTCATTCTACAAAAAACTGTACATTATATTACAGATGTCGAAAATGTAACAGTAAACATCAAACCCTTATACATTTTCCATCCCCTTCTACATCTCGAACCAAACAAATAGCGGAACCGGAGAAAATTCACACGTCATGTCACGTATCTACAACTAATCAAGGTTACGTTTTGTTATCGTCAGCGCAAGTTTATGCAATGGACATAAATAAGAAGCAGTTAATGATAAGATGTCTATTAGACAATGTGTCACAAAATAATCTTATAACGAAGGATTGTTGTGAAAAATTAAAATTACCAATCACTCCACTCGTATTGATGGCAGAAATAAATAATAAAATTATACCTTCCGAATCTTGTCCATCATTTTCTGCATTTACACAAAATGACTTAATATCATCTATGTACAAGTTTTGGGAGCTAGAAAAACGTCATGTCACGTATCTACAACTAATCAAGGTTACGTTTTGTTATCGTCAGCGCAAGTTTATGCAATGGACATAAATAAGAAGCAGTTAATGATAAGATGTCTATTAGACAATGTGTCACAAAATAATCTTATAACGAAGGATTGTTGTGAAAAATTAAAATTACCAATCACTCCACTCGTATTGATGGCAGAAATAAATAATAAAATTATACCTTCCGAATCTTGTCCATCATTTTCTGCATTTACACAAAATGACTTAATATCATCTATGTACAAGTTTTGGGAGCTAGAAAAACTTCCATGTAACACAATAACGAGTCCTAAAAACGCCGAATGTGAGAATTTTTTATTGAAACAACTAAACGTTTATGCAATGGTAGATACGTGGTAAACTTACCATTTGAAAGAGATCCCAATTTGTTGAGAAATTCTCATTTAAAAGCTGAGAGACAGCTCTATCATTTAAAAAACAGCTTTAGTCAATAAATTTGCAATGTCAATATAGTGACATAATAAATGAATATTTAAAAAAAGGCTAACTGTCAGAAGTAACATCCAATAATGACGAACATTCTATTTCACATCACGCGGTCATTTCCGAAGATAAAGCCACAACGAAAGTTAGGATAGTGCTCTATGCTAGCTCTATAACTCAATCAGGACTATCTCTGAATGACTTATTGTATTCTGGCCCAAATTTGCAAGAAGATATATTTGATTTATTGCTAAACTTTAGATTATTTCTAACAGCCTTGACAGCTGACATAAAACAAATGTACCTACTTACAAGTACTAGTGTCCAAACAACATTGAAAATATCAGAAAATTCTTTATAGATTTGACATGTCTGAAACAATTAAAACTTTTCAATTTAATTGTGTTTCAATGCGAACTATTCGTCAACTAGCTGAGGACGAGAGTCAAAATTATCCAAATGTGACAAATTTAGCAAAAACCGAAATGTATACGGGCGATTTAGTCGTATCGGTACTAAATATAAGTGTAGCTAGTAATTTAGCAAAAAAATTAATTAATTTAATGTTGGCTGGAGGGTTTGATTTGATAAAATGGACTAGTAACAATTCTTCACTCATTGATAGTTTACTAAACTCACACAAAAAGTATCGATATTTCAAAGGGAGAAAATTTAAAGATTTTGTGAATATCCTGGACTCCTAACACTGAAACTTTCACGCGTCACATTTTGACAAGTCACAGTCCAGAAAAAGAAGTATACTGTCAACTGTCGCTAGATTACTTGACGTGCTTGGATTAGTATCACCGGTTATATTATATGTCAAATTATTAATAAAGGAGTTGTGGCAAGTCGGTATAGGCTGGGATGATATTCCACCTAACAACATAACCCCAAAATTTTCTAAAGTAGTGTGTGAATTCAACTGTTTAGGGAACGTGTCGACTCCTATTTTCAAAATAAATTAATAAACTTAGGGTCATTGGTTAGTGTTTCGTTAATGCTCTTTAATTGCAAAAATTACTATGACGTCATAAAAAACGTTCAATTATTTTTCTGTCAAGTTCACATCAGCAAACAGTTTTTAAAATAAAATAATTCATTTGGGGTCATTGGTTAGTGCTTCGTTAGTGCTCTTTAATGCCATTATTTTTTTTTCCATATTTACTATTACGTAAAAGATAACGTACAGTTATTTGTTAGCCAAGTTGAAATCAGCAAACAGTTTTTAAAATATATTTATAAGAAGAAGGCCGCACAACAGGACAAGTCCCAATAACTGTGCAGCACTAATTACATACAAAAATTACTACATCATTGTCAAAACAAATACATATAAACATATTTATATACATACGTACATAATTAAATAAAATGATGTTAAATAGAGTTACGAGTAAAAATTACAACAGGATAGACACGAAAAACATTTTAAATTCAAAGAAAATACCTTTAAATACAGTACTTAAAGACAAAAGATCTAAAAGTTCTTAATGAACAGTTATATATGTCTGGAAAATTAGACATCACTGACAAGTTATTAAATGTGGATATCATTCTAAGAAGTGGGGCATTGACGGCTGAGTTAGTTCTACAGCTTGAAACAGCAAATAAATTTCGTAATCTGGTAGAATATGACGGTATTCTGAATGATATTTTATTAAGTAGTGCTGGACTGTCAATGATATTGTTTAGCAATTTAAATAAAAAGGTTAGATCCATCATTGTTCGACGCTTTTGTAGAGATGTTAACACAATAGAGTTATATGCAATTTTTTTACTTAAAATGTAAAAAAAATTCTTTGGATTCCTTTAATTCTATTAGTGTATATTTGATAAAAAGGTGACCAACAAATAGCGGCAAGTTCAAGATGCGAACGAACAAGTGAGTAGTATAAAGATATGAAAGTTCCACTACTTTTGAATTTATCCCCAATTCTTAAAATAAATCCTAGCATTTCATATGATTTTTTGACAACATGGTCAATGTGCAAATCAAAGATTAATTTGTTATCTAAGATAACTCATAAATCCTTTACATGATTTACTCGGTTCACATTGTTTCAATCAAAACTGTAATTATAATCATATGTATTTCTGTTCCTAGAAAATGTTATACATGAACATTTGTCATAATTAAGAGCTAAATCATTATCATTAAGATAGCAGTCAAGCCTGCTAAGGTCCTCTTGAAGGGCCAAACAGTCAGATAATGAATTAATACGCATATAATCTTTTAAATCATCGGCGTACATATTAAAGTTAGCATGTACGAAAGTGGTCCAAGATGGGATCCCTGCGAGACACCAGAAGTGACAGGGAAATATTAGATTGATATCCATTTAGTGTAACACATTGTTGTTTGTTACTAAGGTAAGATCTAAACCAAGAAAGCAAATTACTATGTATACCAAGTGTTTCTAGCTTTTATAGTAAGATTATGTGATTAATCTTATCGAAAACCTTACTGAAGTCCGTATAAACCGCATCAACTTGTACCATGTCGTCCATGGATGAAAGAATGTAATCAGTAAATTCAATTAAGTTTGTTTCAACTGATCTTCCGGAATAGAAACCATGTTGCTCAAAATTTATAATATTTTTGACTGAAGCAAATAAATGTTTGTAAATAATTTTTTCAAAAACTTTTTCGAAGACACATAATATTGATATTGGGCGATAATTCTGAACAAGGTTTCTATTACCGTTTTTACGAATAGGAATATCTAAAGCTTTTTTCCAAGAATTCGGACAGTGACCTTCAGTAAGTGATTTCTCAAAGATTAATTTTAAAGGCAGAGAAGAGATTCAGCACATTGTTTTACAAAAAGGCTAGGGATACCATCGTGGCCAGCACCTGTAGTAATATCAAGGGATGCTAAAATTTCATGAACCTCACTCTCCATAACTGATATCTTATGTAGATTAACAGTGGTACTACAATGATCATTCGTATACTGTGTATGTGAAGTATTAGTATCTAAAAATGCCGTCTGAAAATGGTTAGCAAACATATTGCATATTTGAGTGCCATCAGATGAGTTGTCCCCGTTGAACGTCATGTTGCAAGGAATGTTAGATTTTTTGACGGAGGAAACGAATGACTAAAATTTTTTCACATTATTTGGGATTTCATTTTAAACATTATTTATGTATTTCGTATAACATATTTTCGTTAAAGTTTTTACCTTTTGACGTAACCAAGAAAATTCCATATAATATGATTCATTTCCAAAACGTTTAAATTTAGTGTGAGCTTTGTATTTAGCCTTGATAAGCCGTATTAGTTCAGAAGAATACCAGATAGGATATGACTTTTTTGCGATATATATATTTTAGGCAAAAAATTATTAATTGCAGTATTTAAAATACTGTAAAATTTATCCAACGCATCTTCAGTACTCAAATTCTCAAATTCAGAGGTCCAGTTAATACTTGTTAAGTAATTATTTAATAAAATGTAATATGCTTTTTTTAAATAATAATATTTCTCTTGAGTTAAATGGAATTGACTTCAAATTTACAGTGAATAAGTAACGGAGGATGATGTTCATCAATTTTAGTAAGAGGACTGTAACACGGCTTGACAGTTACATAATTATTATTAGAAAAAAATAAATCGAGACAATGATTATTTTGATTAGGAACACCATAAACTGTTTAAGATTACAATACGACATAAAATCAACAAATTCAAAGGAGACAGCATTATTTGTATTATTAGAAATATAACAATTATTAAATGGACGCCACTGTAATAGTGGTAAATTAAAGTTGCCACTTATTAAAAACTGATCCTTTGGCTGAGAGTCGACAACAGATATTAAATTGTTCACAAAAATGTTGCGAGATTCATCACACTTTGGAGGAATATAAACACAGCATACATGTAGTTTAAAAAATTTGGAGCATATAGTTACCCATACATCTTCTGCGCATGTTGACCACTCTGGTTTAAGAACACATTTGATTTCATTTTTCACGCCAATAAGTACTCCACCACCATCGTCTTTATGTGAACACGGAATAATTATCACCTAGCACTTCACGGTCAAACACTGATGCGTTTAGATTTGTCTCGGTCAGACATAAAATGCCAAATCACTAGTTGAAGAGCTAGATTTAATTTCAAAGGTTTTAGTTCTTAATCCTCGGACGTTCTGATAGCATACACTTAAAGTCATGAGGAATAATGTGATATATAAATTAATAAAATGTGTTTAATTTAGTTTTTCAATATCTTGTTCCGTGTATATTGTGTGAACTTTAGAATCATTTGTTTTTCTCGTAAGTATTTTTGAATTTTTAGTCCAAACATATTTGTAATTTTTTTGACGAAGTTCTTCACGAGCCATTTTAAACAAATGCATATTGTTGTTTGTTAAATGGTCGTTAATATAAATATTTTGAGAAGTGCCCTCATATCTTAGATCGATTGTTGTTAATTTCTGAATTTTGGAAGCAGTCATAAATTTTTGTTTCACATTACGTGAGATAAATTTCACAACAATGTTTTTAGGTCGTCTCGTATTGCTTTTATCAAATTGAGGAACACGATGTGCAGCGTCAAGATCATTTTCAGAGATGTTTACATTAAGTTTTTTGCCCATATTGGAAACAATGCCATTTATATTCTCATTGGGCTTCTCTGGGATGTTCTGTATAACTACATTGTTTACAAGTGAGTATTGCTCCAAATCATTATTTTTTTTTATTTAATTGAACTACCTGTGACTTTAGCTCCAGGTTTTCAGATTTTAGTTTTTCTAAATCTTTCAATTTCTGATTAATTGTAGTCAAGTTTTTTTCAAAATCTGTTATTTTATTGCTGCAAAACTGAACTGATTCAATTATAGACTCTAACTTAGAATCCAATTCAGATTTAAATATTTTTAATTAGGTGTTTATGTCACTAGCTTTGGATGCGGATACTTCGCTGAAATCCAGAGCGGAAGACACCTTAAAACCGCCCTTCGGCCGACATTTGGGACATAACCATGCGAGAACACTAGCATCAAGCAGTTCACTTTGTGCGGCATTAAACTTGATATCCGTGCATGCTTGATGATAGAGAGATGCACACTTGAAGCAGTGCAACCCTGGATATTTATTGTTGACTTTTCTGCTACATTTGCTGCAGTTTGCCATGGTGACGTATAGTTGATTAGACACGATAAGACAAAACAAATATTAATTAGCAATTTTGCAATTTTTAACGGTTTATGTATCACTAAAAAGATTGATTTACATCAATTTAAGATGAACACAAAACTGCACTGCTATTTAATTCACGTCACGTAAAAATAGACACTTTTATTTATAACTTGACTAATTTTGAGAATTTTTCAAACTATATTTCTACTCAAATTTTTCAAAAATAGAGGAATTACGAAAAAACTATCTGCACGCTTTGGCAACGACAATATAATATTTGTCAAAAATCAAAAGTTTTACTGACATTACTGAAAGATTTTTCTTGGAAGTACATTTAAAAATTCATTTTGAATTATTAATTGAATATTTAAAATTATATGTAGGTATGGATATTAATAGTACATGTATCATTAATAAATACCGCTAATCCGATCTATGAATTGGAACTATCTTGAACATTAAAAAAAAGAGTTGAACAAGATTCCTTATAAAATGAAAGAACATATACGAGTATAACTAAAATTATTGTGTACACAAGAAATGTTAAATTCGGTACTTATGTAACAAAATGGAAATGCCAAGAGATATTGTGGTCACAACAATTTTTTAAAATTGTTATTAACGATAGTCTGTGGTTCTTATTTTGTAAATATTATCCCTATACAGTCTGGCTAATTTTTCGTTGTCCTTATATCTGCTGAAATATTAAAGACACATGAGCATAACATGTCCAACTTTAATAAAATTTGAATTCAAATCTATTTATCCTTTTTGTTACTTATCTTAAGTCAGTTGTACAAGATCGTCCATATTAAACATATATTAAACTATTACTTCCAGTTGTCCAATTATTACAAAAATAAAATCAGCTGTTTCCAGGAATGTCAGATTGAGAAAACTGCAGTTAAATATTTTTAAGTCTTATAGTATTTGAGAAACCCTGGATCCAACATCCACACACACACACACACACACACACACACGCACGCACGCACACACGTACGCACTCACGCACACACACACACACACACCCACCCATGGAGGGACGAACATCACCGTAAAAATATTATAATCGGATTATAGGGACTTTAAAATGTTCTTCATCCACTATAACCTGGATATGCGATTTTCAGCATGATTCCAATACTCTCTTAGCGAGAGGTAAAAAATGTTTTAAAAGGGCGACCTAACCTATAGAAAAGAAATTAATGAAACTGTACACACACAAAATAATAACAATTGGAACAATATATTATATGCAAAAGAATTTAATACAATTGCCATCATTTGTAAATAAATATGTAGGTAGGTACGTATATAATTAATAAAAAAGGCTGTGACGTAATCGGCACCTACCTGAGAAAGTACACGATCACTGCACACATAAAGTTGTGCCTGTAGCAGAGCTGGGCAAGTTACTTTTAAAATGTAACTAGTTACAGTTACAGTTACCTCCAAAAAAAAGTAACTAAGTTACTTAAGTTCCAGTTACTTTGGTGAAAGAACTAAGTTATTTACTAAGTTATTTAAAAGTAACTTAGTTACTTTGAGTTACTTTCTAACTACTTTTAATGGCGTGAAGTGTAGACTTAGACTGTTGACTTAGTTATTGTGTAGGATACATATCAGGGAGTTTTTGCACTAACTACGTTAACCTAAATTTTAACGTTATTGCTTGGCAACACCCAATCTGATTATTATTGTTAATGTCAACGGACCTACAGGGCCTTATTACCGCCTAGGCCCACGAGGCTACGGCCTAGGGCCCGCTTTGATAAGAGGCCCGCAGGGCCCGGTTGCTGTGATTTTTTTAAAATTTATTAATTTATTTTTCAATTTTGATTTCTTATACCAAGATATAAAGAATCTACTTTCTTTCTAACATGACATGACCATTATAATGTATAAAACATGCAGACATTATTTCCTACCTAGACTTATTAGTGGATAATGATTAATTTATTGGAAATCTCGGATCAGACGTCGATTTTCAATCTGAGGCCCCGCGCTCACATATATAAGAAATTTTGATGAAAAAGTATCTTTTTATAAATATTTGGGGCCTCGCTACGCTAATAATATATTCCCGAGAACCGGCAAAATCGCCAACCATCCCTAGAAAGGAGTAACAAAATATTACGCTAAAATTTCACCTCAAACTAGAATCGAGCATGCGGTACTGTATAATTGATCAGCTTTTCTCTCAGCAGGCAATTTTATTTTTTTCTTTAATAAATAAACTTACATTATAATTATACAAATATTTGTACGTACTTGTTTTTTACTATAAAGAGGGAGGGGGGCCCGAAAAAAAATTTGGCCTAGGGCCCAAAAATCTGATAAAAAGGCCCTGCGGGCCTACATTATAATATAACATAAAAATTAAAAGTGACATTTTATCTTGTGAGAAGGGAATTTGCAAAAATGAGACGAATTCAAGTCTTGCAACCCTTAGAACAACGAATAACCTGAAAATTGGAATAATTTTGATGATTTAGTGGCAGCTTAATTATAATTTATTAAAACGTATCATTTGTAAGCGAGGAAAATATTTGAAAATAATATATTTTATAAGTCAAATTTAACATTTAGTGACTTTTTAATTCTAGAATTAAAAGTTAAAATAATGTGTTATTTTTAGTTTTTCTGTTTACCGTACAAAAACTCTATTATTTATGAATGTAATTATTTTATTATCTATTATGGCTTGAAATCAATGAACAATAATATTGAATTTAATTATTACATACATTTATTTAAAACAAAACAGTTTTAGTTAGTGTTTCTAATAAAGGCATCAGCCTTAACAAAATATTTCTTAGAAATTTAAATCCCCCCGTTACTTTTTATGACTAAGTTACATTCCACTTTTTAAGTTACTTTGACTAACTTAAGTTACATTCTAGTAACTTAAGTTACTCAAGTAACTAGTAACTAAAAACCGGAAAGTTACCAACTATTTTACCGCAGCAAGTTAAGTTACAGTTACAGTTACCATATTTTAAAAAGTAACTAAGTTACGTTACAAGTTACGTAAAAGTAACTAGTTAGTAACTAAGTTACTAAAGTAACTAGTTACTGCCCAGCTCTGGCCTGTAGCCCTAAAAGTCGGAAGCAAAGGGTCGTGGGTTGTGACACGGGATTGAGAGCAGGGATGAATCGCAGAGTGCGCCACCGGCGCTAATGAGGGTGTACAAAAATGAACGGTGTGCGCCAGGCCACCGGTGATTCTCGCATAATAACTGAAGGTGCATAAAATTATCGAAATTTATTGCCGGCACTTTACAAAAGTAGAAAAAAACTTTACGGGTGACAGTTTTTCCAATACAAAAATTTTTAGCCTTACTTATCTTACAATAAGGGCGCTTCCGTTGGGCTGAGTGAACCCAGTCCGTCTGTGGCAAAGCCGGTGCAGCGACGACGCAGAGCAGTTGCCGAGAGGTACTGTGCTGCAGCTTAGTGGGCCGATTATTTGGAGCAGCTGTAGGCTCTAAATGTGGTGGCGGTCCTTGTACTTTACCAATTTCCTTAGTCAGACGAACCTGCGGTATTGTTGCTGTTGCTACTGCGGCTGCTGCTGTTGCTCTCGGTTGGCGCTTGAGGCCAAATTGTGCACCGCAGCCCGCCACCAAACGAACTCGGCCACACAAACCAGGGAACTTGTATAACAAGAAAAATAAGCGGCGGATAATTGGGCAAACAAAATATTTTTTTATTATTGCAAACGCAGATATGTCTTCGATTGCAATAATATAGCAAACAAAAAAATGTTGAGATAAGGCAGAGTTAGTGCACGGCAAAATAATAACAACAAAATTTATACCAAAACCAAGATAAATATTTGTAGTAACATACAGAAATACTAACTAAATGAATGAATGAAATACAGAGATGTGCAGTGCTAGACTGCCTAACCAGATACAAAATTTTAGCTAAATTTGATGAATTTTGTGATGAACTGAAAATGAATAATGCACAGCAAGACGCGACGCAAATAAAAATTAGACGGGGAGAGTTTTACCGGTGTTACGCTTGAAGCGAGCAATAAGAATTACAAAATCCTCACAACAGTGTGTTGTTCGCCACAGAACCAAATGATTATCCAACAAAGAAAATTTCTCTGTGAGAAGCAACAACATAGAACCAAATAGCAAAAATGAAACTGTTGTCAGGATTGTGAAAGAATTAAATTCGCGTACGCGACTATAAAACGAACTGCTTACAAAAATTTACCAATAGAAACAAAAATCCACTCGTCACTCTTACAAGGATTAGTTGGTAGGATGGTAGTCGGTCTGTCAGTCGGTGTATATGGTATGAATGGAATGTTGAATATCCAGAGTTGTTAGTAATGAATATACCCAATGAGCAAATGCCTAGTGAAATGTATGAAATTGAATAACTAACTGAATTATCAAACAAAAGGGGAAAATATTATAAACTGAACTACTAAAAAAACTAATATGTGACAAAAGAAAAAACAAATTTGAAGTATCTACTGCAACACAAAACGCCGTAGTAAGCAAGGTTGGCTTATCTACTAAAAGTTAAACAGAATATTATTAAAGATGTTATCAAGCAAAAATGAAGTGTCTCTTATAAGACACGGGGGACCTTAGCGGCAAGGTAAAGCGTGCTAACATAAGGGAATTTAAACTGAATTACTAAAATACTAAGTGACCAAACAAAAGCAAAAATTATACAAATTTTGAATTAGAAAAATAGCCAAAAATATAATAAAAACAATTAGGATGTGCATAAAGTAATAGAAATTTAAACTATAGAAATAGGGCTGTTGCAAGAATTTTTATATGACTTCTAAGTATTAAATTTTAAAAGACATTGTTCTTTAAAGAGCCTCAAATTTGAAAATATCACGAAATATCCTTTAGATATTTTACAATTAATTTTTGAAATTTGGATAAAATTTTGAATAAGTCACGTGATCTGAAACAGAATGTGACGTCAGAGTACATACGTCTTCAGCGGTTCTAAGGTGTCAAGTGCATTGTCAAAGTTGTCAAACAAGTGTCAAATTTTTAGATTGGTTCAAGTTGTATAATATGTAGGTAATAAAAAGTTCAAAATAAAATGAGTAATTTACGATATTGTATTGTGCCTTCTTACACCTACTATAGAGTTTATAAATTTTACAAAAGATGCGAAGAAAAGAAAATTGTGGCTAGAAGTATCTGGTCGAAGAGATGATAGTTTGTCAGAAAAATCGTGTCTTTGTGTTTGTGAAGATCATTTCAACTTTCATCCACCTTCACGATAACAGTATGTTTTTGTTGCTTCACTTTATGTTCAGGGCAAACTTTACATCTGACTATACAGATATTTTTTTCTCGACATAGATCTACATGTCCTATAGCAGATTCAATGTAAGAATCACGACCAGAACTTTAAAGTAAAATATATTATCAATTTATATAGTAAATTCAGTTTTTATATTTTATTTTACCTCAACTCTTTAACACCCCTTATTTTGGTAGCAGTAAAACAATCGTTCTGAGATAAATTCAGCCATCACCCAACTATCGATCTTCGGTAAATTGTTCGACTTAGCTTGAGTGTAATTTGAATTTGACATTATTTTATTATTCACTTACAATGAGCAATGTCAGCGTCAAATGTCAAATCAGGGAATTGTCAAATTAAAAGATTTTTTTATTAACATGTGACAAACTTTAGCCTACGTTTATTTATATAAATAATATGAATAAACGTAGGTGATGGAAAAACTATTTATTATTAATGATGTAATGTATGTGCTTCTACGTCACAGGAGTGGGGGGTAGTTTTTAAGGACGCCAAACTTTTTATTTAATTATTTTCACAAATAAAACAAATTATTAAAATAAAAATTATTACTAAGGAAATAATTGCATAAACTTTCATTTAAAATAGTTTTCGAAAAATGTGAAACAGGCTCATTATAGAAATCCAAAACGTCTTGACACGTGGAACAGCGCAACATGCTTGCTCGTTACTCAAAAGACAAAATTTTATCAAATAAAATAGACCAAAAATATAGAAAACGAATAAGTAAATACTAAATAGTAACAGAGGTCCTACGATACTCCAAGAGCGGTAGAAAACCAAAAATCGTAGAATTATAAAGAACTAAAGAATAAAACGAGAGAGCGAACTGTCCGGTTCCGCAGCCGGTGATCGAGAGATCTACCTCCGGCAATCTTGTCTAGTCAATCCTCGGACGGCGAGACTCGTCTCAAACTCTCATATGGTAGGCAGGGGTGTACTCAGGTGAAAAGGAAAAGATTGCCGTTACAAGGCTGGAGGTATTATGCTGGTCTCATCAGAATTTTGTATTAAAAATTCATTCATCTTATCAGTAATTTTCTGTTTGATACACCATCACAAACACTTTGTGTATTATTTTTTTATTTTCTAAAAGAAAACAAGATATATTTCTTTTGTATTAGTAATTTAGCACTAAGAAAGATGTAACTATAAGTTCATTTACTATATCAAAAATTGTTTGCTGGTATGAACTTAGCAACAAAATAATTGAACGATGATTTTGACGTCATAGTGATTTTTGCAATACATATTTTAGGGGTATTAAAGAGCACTAACGAAGTACTAACTAATGATCCCAAATTAGTTAATTTATTTTAAAAACTGTTTGCTGATATGAACTTGGCAAACAAATAACCGTACGTTATTTTTGACGTAATAGTAATTTTTATAATAAAATTTTTAGGGCCATTAAAGAGCACTAACGAAGCACTAACCAACAACCAATTAATTACTTTATTTTTTTTTAAACTGTTTGCTGATGTGAACTTGGCAGAAAAATAATTGAACGTTGTTTTTGACGTCATAGTAATTTTTGCAACACATTTTTCAGGGGCATTAAAGGGCACTAACGAAGCACTAACCAATGACTCTAAGTTGATTAATTTATTTTAAAAATTGTTTGCTGGTTTGAACTTGACAGAAAAATAATTGAACGTTGTTTTTGACGTCCTAGTAATTTTTGCAATAAATATTTTAGGGGCACTAACCAATGATCTCAAATTAGTTAATTTATTTTAAAAACTGTTTGCTGATGTGAACTTAGCAAACAACCGTACGTTATTTTTAACGTAATAGTAATTTTTAAAATAAAATTATTAGAGGCATTAAAAAGCACTAATCAACGACCCCAAATTAATTATTTTATTTTAAAAATTGTTTGCTGATGTGAACTTGGCAGAAAAATAATTGAACGTTGTTTTTGAAGTCATAGTAATTTTTTCAATAAATTTTTCAGTGGCATTAAAGGGCACTAACGAAACACTAACCAATGACCCTAAGTTCATTAATTTATTTTAAAAATTGTTTGCTGGCGTGAAGTTGACAGAAAATAAACCGAACGTTATTCATGACGTAAGAGTGATTCCTAGGATAATTTTTTTGAAGGCACTAAAGAGCACTAACGAAGCACCATTCGATCATATAGTTCGTTTCGTTAGTGCTCAAATTTGCTTGCTTGAAAATGTCATTAAGAATTAAAACAAATTTACAAAATTATAAATCATTTTCCCGTAAACTATAATCGTAAGCGATAATAACGATTTAAGTAGGGTGTTACTTACTTAATGTCCGTTGTGTCGGCCGGTAAGCAGACCACTTTACTGGTTAGGTAGAACAATTAGAAAAAATATAGATTTATTTGTACAAATAAATATAGATAATAATTTACAAAGTTAATATAGTTAAAAACAAATATAATTAGTTAAACAAAAGACTAAACTCTAAAGCGGTTGGACTGAGAATCAGTTCGCCTGGCCACCACGATCATCTTCATTCCTCGGTAAACGAACTAATTGCATACTCGGCAATATAACGTAATAGTATATAACTAGCGAAATCTCGGCTACGCCGAGCTCTCCCTAGGGGGATAATGTTTTATGATAGTCTATACGTCTTTCCAATCCGTCTAAGTACACTTGAAACTCAAAGTGCTAACGCTAACTGTCTTTTTGGATACAAAAACGACTTATCTTTCTGCATGGCAGTCCTTGATGATACCTGTCATTTGACATAGTTCTGACAAACAAAAGCAGATCGACCTGTCAAATTTTTTACATTTCTGTAAGGCAGCCTTTGACGATATCTTTCATTTGATACCAAACTAGACATGGTTCTGACAACTTTATGCGAAAAACAATAGCCCATCGAGCTGTCAAAATTTTAACATTTCTGCATGTTAGCCCTTGACGATCTCACTCATTTGCAACCAAACACGACATGGATCTGACAACTTTATTCAAACAACAAAAGCCGATCGACTTGTCAAATTTTTGACCCTTCTGCATGGCAGCTCTTAACGATACCTCTCATTTGATTCCAAACTCGACATGGTTCTCACAACTTTACGCAAAAAACTAAAGCTGATGAAACTATCAAAATTTTGACATTTCTGCATGGCAGCCCTTGACGATATCTCTTATTTGATACCAAACACGATATGGTTCCGACTTTATGCAAAAAAGCCGATCGACCTGTCAAATTTTTGACACATTTGCATGGCAGCCCTTGACGATCTCTCTCATTTGATACCAAACATTACATGGTTCTGACAACTTTATTCAAAAAACAAAAGGCGATCGACCTGTCAAAATTTTGACACTTCTGCATGGTAGCCTTTAACGATACCTCTCATTTAATACCAAACTCGACATGGTTCTAACAATTTTAAGCAAAAATAAAACCCGATCCAGGAGTCAAATTTTTGACACTTCTGCATGGCAGCCCTTAACGATATCTGTCATTTGATACCAAATTGGACATGGTTCTGACAACTTCACGCAAAAAACAAAAGCCGATAAAACTATCAAAGTTTTGACATTTCTGCATGGCAGCCCTTGACGATATCTCTCATTTGATACCAAACACGATATGGCTCCGATTTTATGCAACCAAACACGATATGGATCTGACAACTTTATGCAAAAAACAAAAGCCGACCGAGCTGTCAAAATTTTGACACTTCTGCATGGTAGCCTTTGACGATACCCCTCATTTAATCCCAAACTCGACATAGTTCTGACAACTTCATGTAAAAAACAAAGGCGATCGACCTGTCAAATTATTGACACTTCTGCATGGCAGCCCTTAACGATATCTGTCATTTGATACCAAAGATGACATGGTTCTGACAACTTTATTCAATAACAAAAGCCGACCGAGCTGTCAAAATTTTGACACTTCTGCATGGTAGCCTTTGACGATACCTCTCATTTGATACCAAACTCGACATGGTTCTGACAACTTCATGTAAAAGCAGAGGCGATCGACATGTCAAATTTTTGACACTTCTGCATGGCAGCCCTTAACGATATCTGTCATTTGATACCAAATTGGACATGTTTCTGACAACTTCACGCAAATAACAAAAGCCGATAAAACTATCAAAGTTTTGATATTTCTGCATGGCAGCCCTTGACGATATCTCTCATTTGATACCAAACACGATATGGTTCCGATTTTATGCAAACAACAAAAGTCGATCGACCTGTCAAATTTTTGACACTTTTGCATGGCAGCCCTTGACGATCTCTCTCATTTGATACCAAACATGACATGGTTCTGACAACTTTATTCAAAAAACAAAAGCCGATCGACCTGTCAAAATTTTGACACTTCTGCATGGTAGCCTTTGACGATACCTCTCATTTAATACCAAACTCGACATGGTTCTGACAACCTCATGTAAAAAACAAAGGCGATTGACCTGTCAAATTATTGACACTTCTGCATGGCAGCCCTTAACGATATCTGTCATTTAATACCAAACTTGACATGGTTCTGACAACTTTATGCAAAAAACAAAAGTCGATTAAACTATCAAAGTTTTGACATTTATGAATGTACTCGTATGTAATGTAATGTATGTAATGTATGTAATGTAATGTATGTAATGTAATGTATGTAATGTAATGTATGTAATGTAATGTATGTAATGTAATGTATGTAAAGTAATGTATCTAATGTAATGTATGTAATGTAATGTATGTAATGTATGTAATGTAATATATGTAATGTAATGTATGTAATGTAATGTGTGTAATGTAATATATATATATATATATATATATATATATATATATATATATATAATGTAATATATGTAATGTAAGTAATGTATGTAATGTAATGTTTATAATATATTAACTTAATGTATATAATGTATGTATTGTATGTACTGTATGTAAAGTAATGTAATGTATGTAATGTAGTGTATGTAATGTAATGTATGTAATGTATGTAATGTAATTTATGTAATATAATGTATGTAATGTAATGTATTTAATGTAATGTATGTAATGAAATGTATGTAATGAAATATATGTAATATAATGTAATATATGTAAAGTATGGAATTTAATATAATGTAATGTATGTAATGCAATGTATGTAATGAAATGTATGTAATGTAATGTATGTAATGTAATGTGTGTAAATTAATGTATGTAATGTAATGTAATGTATCTAATGTAATTTATGTAATGTATGTAATCTAATGTATGTAATGTAATGTATATAAAGTAATGTACGGAATGTAATGTATGTAATGTAATGTATGTAATGTAATGCATCTAATGTAATATAATGTATGTAATGTATGTAATGTAATGTCTGTAATGTAATTTATGTAATGTAATGTATGTAATGTATGTAATGTAATGTATGTAATGTAATGTATGTAATGTAATGTATGTAATGTAATGTACGTAATGTAGTGTATGTAATGTATGTAATGTAATGTATGTAATGTAATGTATGTAATGTATATAATGTATGTAATGTAATGTATGTAATGTACATAATGCAATGTATGTAATGTAAAGTATGGAATGTAATGTTTGTAATGTGATGTATGTAAAGTAATGTATATAATGTAATGTATGTAATGTAATGTATGTAATGTAATGTATGTAATGTAATGTATGTAATGTAATGTATGTAATGTGTGTAATGTATGTAATGTATGTAATGTACATAATGTAATGTATGTAATTTAAAGTATGGAATGTAATATATGTAATGTGATGTATGTAAAGTAACGTATATAATGTAATGTATGTAATGTAATGTAATGTATGTAATGTAATGTATGTAATGTAATGTATGTAATGTAATGTATGTAATGTAATGTATGTAATGTAATGTATGTAATGTAATGTATGTAATGTAATGTATGTAATGTAATGTATGTAATGTAATGTATGTAATGTAATGTATGTAATGTAATGTATGTAATGTAATGTATGTAATGTAATGTATGTAATGTAATGTATGTACTGTATGTAAAGTAATGTAAGTAATGATATGTAATATACGTAATATAATGTATGTAATGTGATGTATGTAATATAATGTATGTAATGTAATGTATGTAATGTAACGTATGTAAAGTAATGTATGTAATGTAATGTATGTAATGTAATGTATGTAATGTAATGTATGTAATGTAATGTATGTAATGTAATGTATGTAATGTAATGTATGTAAAGAAATGTATGTAATGTAATGTAATGTATGTAATGAAAAGTATGTAATAAAATGTAATATATGTAATGTATGTAATGACATGTATGTAAAGTAATGAATGTATTGAAATGTATGTAATATAATGTAATATATGTAATGTATGTAATTTAATATAATGTAATTTATGTAATGTAATGTATGTAATGTAATGTATGTAATGCAATGTATGTAATGTATGTAATGTATGTAATGTATGTAATGTAATGTATGTAATGTAATGTATGTAATGTAATGTATGCAATGTAATGTATGTAATGTAATGTATGTAATGTAATGTATGTAATGTAGTGTATGCAATGTAATGTATGTAATGTAATGTAACGTATGTAAAGTAATGTATGTAATGTATGTAATGTAATGTATGAAATGTAATGTATGTAATGTAATGTATGTAATGTAATGTAAGTTATGTAATGTATGTAATGTAATGTATGTAATGTAATGCATGTAATGTAATATATGTAATGAAATGTATGTAATAAAATGTATGTAATATAATGTAACATATGTAAAGTATGTAATTTAATATAATGTAATGTATGTAATGTAAAGTATGTTATGAAATGTATGTAATGTAACGTATGTAATGTAATGCGATGTGTGTAATGTAATGTAATGTATCTAATGTAATGCATGTAATGTATGTAATGTAATGTATATAATGTATGTAATGTAATATATATAAAGTAATGTATGTAATGTAATGTATGCAATGTATGCAATGTAATGTATCTAATGTAATATAATGTATGTAATGTATGTAATGTAATGTATGTAATGTAAAGTATGTAATGTAATGTATGTAATGTAATGTATGTAATGTAATGTATGTAATGTAATGTATGTAATGTATGTAATGTAATGTATGTAATGTAATGTATGTAATGTAATGTATGTTAATGTATGTAATATATGTAATGTAATGTAACGTATGTAAAGTAATGTATGTAATGTAATGTATGTAATGTAATGTACGTAATGTAATGTATGTAATGTAATGTATGTAATGTATGTAATGTAATATATGTAATGAAATGTATGTAATAAAATGTATGTAATATAATGTAATATATGTAAAGTATGTAATTTAATATAATGTATGTAATGTAATGTATGTAATGAAATGTATGTAATGTAATGTATGTAATGTAATGTGTGTAATGTAATGTAATGTATATAATGTGTGTAATGTAATGTAATGTATATAATGTAATGTATGTAATGTATGTAATGTAATGTATATAAAGTAATGCATGGAATGTAATGTATGTAATGTAATGTATGCAATGTAATGTATCTAATGTAATATAATGTATGTAATGTATGTAATGTAATGTCTATAATGTAATGTATGTAATGCAATGTATGTAATGTAATGTATGTAATGTAATGTAATGTGTGTAATGTACATAATGTAATGTAAGTAATGTAAAGTATGGAATGTAATGTATGTAATGTGATGTATGTAAAGTAATGTATATAATGTAATGTATGTAATGTAATGTATGTAATATATGTAATGTATGTAATGTATGTAATGTAATGTATGTAATGTACATAATGTAATGTATGTAATTTAAGTATGGAATGTAATGTATGTAATGTGATGTATGTAAAGAAATGTATATAATGTAATGTATGTAATGTATGTAATGTAATGTATGTAATGGAATGTATGTAATATAATGTATGTAATGTAATGTATGTAATGTAATGTATGTAATGTAATGTATGTAATGTAATGTATGTAATGTAATGTATGTAATGTAATGTATGTAATGTAATGTATGTAATGTAATGTATGTAATGTAATGTATGTAATGTAATGTATGTAATGTAATGTATGTAATGTAATGTATGTAATGTAATGTAATGTATGTAATGAAATGAATGTAATATAATGTATGTAATGTAATGTATCTAATGTAATGTATGTAATGTATGTAATGCATGTAATGTATCTAATGTAATGTATGTAATGTATGTAATGTATGTAATGTATGTTATGTAATGTATGTAAAGTAATGTATGTATTGTTATGTATGTAATGTAATATATGTAATGTAATGTATGTAATGTAATGTACGTAATGTAATGTATGTAATGTAATTTATGTTATGTAATGTATGTTATGTAATGTAATGTATGTAATGTGTGCAATGTAATGTATGTAATGTAATATATGTAATGTAATATATGTAATGTAAGTAATGTATGTCATGTAATGTTTATGATATATTAACTAATATACGTAATATAATGTATGTAATGTGATGTATGCAATGTAATGTATGTAATGTAATGTATTTAATGTAATGTATGTAACGTAATGTATGTAATGTAATGTATCTAATGTAATGTATGTAATGTAATGTATGTAAAGTAATGTATGTATGGGGTCCCGTGGCCGCGTGCCTGAGTGTCTGGTCGCGAATTCTGAAGAACCGGGTTCGATGCCGACCGACAGCAAATATTTCCAATTTTAAATGGCACAAAGGTGACCCCTATGGTGCACTCTCGACACCAGCTATGAGTGCCCGTGAGGTGACGCCTGGTAAGCGCCCACACGGTAAAATATATCGTCATCATTATCGATGTCTACAAGTGTTGTAGATACTGGCACACCCAGTAATGGGTAATAAGCCGTGATGATATATTTTATTTATTTATGTATGTAATGTAATGTATGTAATGTATGTAATGTATGTAATGTAATGTAATGTATGTAATGTAATGTATGTAATGTAATGTATGTAATGTAATGTATGTAATGTAATGTATGTAATGTAATGTATGTAATGTAATGTATGTAATGTAATGTATGTAATGTAATGTATGTAATGTAATGTATGTAATGTAATGTATGTAATGTATCTAATGTAATGTATGTAATGTATGTAATGCATGTAATGTATCTAATGTAATGTATGTAATGTATGTAATGTATGTTATGTAATGTATGTAAAGTAATGTATGTATTGTTATGTATATAATGTAATATATGTAATGTAATGTATGTAATGTAATGTACGTAATGTAATGTATGTAATGTAATTTATGTTATGTAATGTATGTTATGTAATGTAATGTATGTAATGTGTGCAATGTAATGTATGTAATGTAATATATGTAATGTAATATATGTAATGTAAGTAATGTATGTCATGTAATGTTTATAATATATTAACTAATATACGTAATATAATGTATGTAATGTGATGTATGCAATGTAATGTATGTAATGTAATGTATTTAATGTAATGTATGTAACGTAATGTATGTAATGTAATGTATCTAATGTAATGTATGTAATGTAATGTATGTAAAGTAATGTATGTATGGGGTCCCGTGGCCGCGTGCCTGAGTGTCTGGTCGCGAATTCTGAAGAACCGGGTTCGATGCCGACCGACAGCAAATATTTCCAATTTTAAATGGCACAAAGGTGACCCCTATGGTGCACTCTCGACACCAGCTATGAGTGCCCGTGAGGTGACGCCTGGTAAGCGCCCACACGGTAAAATATATCGTCATCATTATCGATGTCTACAAGTGTTGTAGATACTGGCACACCCAGTAATGGGTAATAAGCCGTGATGATATATTTTATTTATTTATGTATGTAATGTAATGTATGTAATGTAATGTATGTAATGTAATGTATGTAATGTAATGTATGTAATGTAATGTATGTAATGTAATGTATGTAATGTAATGTATGTAATGTAATGTATGTAATGTAATGTATGTAATGTAATGTATGTAATGTAATGTATGTAATGTAATGTATCTAATGTAATATAATGTATGTAATGTATGTAATGTATGTAATGTAATGTCTATAATGTAATGTATGTAATGCAATGTATGTAATGTAATATATGTAATGTAATGTGTGTAATGTACATAATGTAATGTAAGTAATGTAAAGTATGGAATGTAATGTATGTAATGTGATGTATGTAAAGAAATGTATATAATGTAATGTATGTAATGTATGTAATGTAATGTATGTAATGGAATGTATGTAATATAATGTATGTAATGTAATGTATGTAATGTAATGTATGTAATGTAATGTATGTAATGTAATGTATGTAATGTAATGTATGTAATGTAATGTTTGTAATGTAATGTATGTAATGAAATGAATGTAATATAATGTATGTAATGTAATGTATGTAATGTATCTAATGTAATGTATGTAATGTATGTAATGCATGTAATGTATCTAATGTAATGTATGTAATGTATGTAATGTATGTAATGTATGTAATGTATGTTATGTAATGTATGTAAAGTAATGTATGTATTGTTATGTATGTAATGTAATATATGTAATGTATGTAATGTAATGTACGTAATTTATTTATTTATTTATTTATTTGACAATCTATCCAACAGGAAAATATCCCAATTATAGGACGATTACATGAAAATTAACAAAGAATAAGAAATCAATAGTGTGTAATACATTTTGAACATAGACGTGATTAAAATAACAAAAACTTTATACATATAGTAATAAAGGCTGATTTTATCTTACAAAATAATTTTGTAATGCTTGTTTGTATTTCATTAATGAATCAGAAAAAATATCACTGTAAGAAGATGTACAATTGTAAATATTCGTCATTTGTCTAATAGGTAATTTCGTTTCATAATTTGTACGTGCAGGAGGACAGTAAAAAGTTATATGGTTTCTAGTATTCTGACGGGGTATATGAATGGATAAACTTTCAAGAGAAAAACAATCATCGATTATTCCGTGACAAATTTTGTATAAATAAATACATGACTGTATTTTCCGACGAGTTTCTAAGGTATACATATTGAATTCAGTTAATAAATCAGAATAGTTATAATCAAAAGAAGGATAATGACGAGGGGTTTTGTAATAACAGAATTTTACAAATTTCTTCTGCACTGTCTCTATGCAGGATTTGTATTTATCATATATAGGATTCCAAACTTGAGAACAGTATTCAAGTTTAGACCTGATATATGCAAAATATAAACTTTTTAGAGTTTTAATTCTGCAAAAAGAACGTGAGCTACGTATTAGAAATCCCAATGTCTTGAAAGAAGATGTAACAATCAAATTTATGTGATTACTAAAAGTTAATTTTTCATCAAACAAGACACCAAGATCACGGACTTGTCTCACCCTTTCTAACAAAGAGTCGTTTATTTTATACTGATAGCTGTAGACATACTTTTTCACGAAGTAGCTCATAATTTTGCATTTGCTGTAATTGAAAAATAATTTAGATGCTTGAGTCCAGGAAAATAAATTATTAATATCCTCCTGTATTAATTTACAATCATGTAATGAATTGACAGTTTTAAATATTTTCAAATCATCTGCATAAAGTAATATTTGAGAGTGCTTGACTGAATCGACAATGTCATTAATGAAAAGTATAAATAACAATGGACCTAAATTTGACCCTTGTGGTATACCAGACGTGGCAAAATAAGGGCGGGATTTATAATTGTTATAGTGTACATACAATTCACGATCACGGAGATAGGAAGAAAAAAGTTCAAGAAGGTTATTTGAAAAGTGGAAATTAAAGGACAATTTGTGCAAGAGAACTTTATGATTAATTCGGTCGAAGGCTTTTGAGAAATCTGTATAGACAACATCAATCTGAGTGTTATTTCGTAACGAACCAAGTGTATTTTCTGTGAAGTTAATTAAATTAGTGGCAGTAGATCTTCCACTAACAAAACCATGTTGGTGAATTGATATCATATTACTTACAGAAAAATAAATTTGTTTATAAATAATTGACTCAAATATTTTTGCGATATTAGAAAGTATTGCAATGGGCCGATAGTTCGATATATCTGATGTGTCACCAGATTTGTGAATAGGACATATAAAAGTTGTTTTCAAACAAGATGGAAATGTGTTTTTATTTAAACATAAATTAAATAGAAAAAATGTAATGTATGTAATGTAATTTATGTTATGTAATGTATGTTATGTAATGTAATGTATGTAAAGTAATGTATCTAATGTAATGTATGTAATGTAATGTATGTAATGTAATGTATGTAATGTATTGTATGTAATGTAATGTATGTAGTGTAATGTATGTAATGTAATGTATGTAATGCAATGTATGTAATGTAATGTATGTAATGTAATGAATGTAATGTAATGTATGTAATGTAATGTATGTAAAGTAATGTATCTAATGTAATGTATGTAATGTAATGTATGTAATGTAATGTATGTAATGTATTGTATGTAATGTAATGTATGTAGTGTAATGTATGTAATGTAATGTATGTAATGTAATGTATGTAATGTAATGTATGTAATGTAATTTATGTAAAATAATGTATGTAATGAAATGTATTTAATGTAATGTATGTAATGTAATGTATGTAATGTAATGTATGTAATGAAATGTATATAATGAAATATATGTAATATAATGTAATATATGTAAAGTATGGAATTTAATATATTGTAATGTATGTAATGCAATGTATGTAATGAAATGTATGTAATGTAATGTATGTAATGTAATGTGTGTAAATTAATGTATGTAATGTAATGTATCTAATGTAATTTATGTAATGTATGTAATCTAATGTATGTAATGTAATGTATATAAAGTAATGTACGGAATGTAATGTATGTAATGTAATGTATGTAATGTAATGCATCTAATGTAATATAATGTATGTAATGTATGTAATGTAATGTATGTAATGTAATTTATGTAATGTAATGTATGTAATGTAATGTATGTAATGTAATGTATGTAATGTAATGTATGTAATGTAATGTATGTAATGTAGTGTATGTAATGTAGTGTATGTAATGTAATGTATGTAATGTAATGTATGTAATGTAATGTTTGTAATGTATATAATGTATGTAATGTAATGTATGTAATGTACATAATGCAGTGTATGTAATGTAAAGTATGGAATGTAATGTTTGTAATGTGATGTATGTAAAGTAATGTATATAATGTAATGCATGTAATGTAATGTATGTAATGTAATGTATGTAATGTATGTAATGTATGTAATGTATGTAATGTATGTAATGTAATGTATGTAATGTACATAATGTAATGTATGTAATTTAAAGTATGGAATGTAATATATGTAATGTGATGTATGTAAAGTAACGTATATAATGTAATGTATGTAATGTAATGTAATGTATGTAATGTAATGTATGTAATGTATTGTATGTAATGTAATGTAATGTATGTAATATAATTTATGTAATATAATGTATGTAATATAATGTATGTAATGTAATGTATGTAATGTAATGTATGTAATGTAATGTATGTAATGTAATGTATGTAATGTAATGTATGTAATGTAATGTATGTAATGTAATGTATGTAATGTAATGTATGTAATGTAATGTATGTAATGTAATGTATGTAATGTAATTTATGTAATATAATGTATGTAATATAATGTATGTAATGTAATGTATGTGATGAAATGAATGTAAAATAATGTATGTAATGTAATGTTTGTAATGTATGTAATGTATGTAATGTATGTAATGTATGTAATGTATGTAATGTAATGTATGTAAAGTAATGTATCTAATGTAATGTATGTAATGTATGTAATGTAATGTATGTAATGTAATGTATGTAATGTAATGTATGTAATGTAATGTATGTAATGTAATGTATGTAATGTAATGTATGTAATGTAATGTATGTAATGTATGTAATGTAATGTATGTAATGTAATGTATGTAATGTAATGTATGTAATGTAATGTATGTAATGTAATGTATGTAATGTAATGTATGTAATGTAATGTATGTAATGTAATGTATGTAATGTAATGAATGTAATGTAATGTATGTAATGTAATGAATGTAATGTAATGTATGTAATGTAATGTATGTAATGTAATGTATGTAATGTAATGTATGTAATGTAATGTATGTAATGTAATGTATGTAATGTAATGTATGTAATGTAATGTATGTAATGTAATGTATGTAATGTAATTTATGTAATTTAATGTATGTAATATAATGTATGTAATGCAATGTATGTGATGAAATGAATGTAAAATAATGTATGTATTGAAATGTATGTAATATAATGTAAAATATGTAAAGTATGTAATTTAATATATTGTAATATATGTAATGTAATGTATGTAATGTATGTAAAGTAATGTATGTAATGTTATGTATGTAATGTGATGTATGTAATGTAATGTACGTAATGTAATGTATGTAATGTAATGTACGTAATGTAATGTATGTAATGTATGTAATGTAATGTACGTAATGTATGTAATGTATGTAAAGTATTTATTGTAATATATGTTATGTAATGTATGTAATGTAATGTAATATATGTAATGTGTGCAATGTAATGTATGTAATGTAATATACGTATTGTAATATATGTAATGTAAGTAATGTATGTAATGAAATGTTTATAATATATTAACTTAATGTATATAATGTATGTATTGTATGCACTGTATGTAAAGTAATGTAGGTAATGGAATGTAATATACGTAATATAATGTATATAATGTAATGTACGTAATGCATGTAATGTATGTATTGCAATATATAAAATGTAATGTATGTAATGTAATGTATGTAATGTAAGTAATGTAATACATGTAAAGTACTTTAATGTATGTAATGTAATGTATGTAACGTATGTAATGTATGTTTTGTAAAGTATGTAATGTATGTAGTGTAATGTATGTAATGTATGTAATGTAATGTAATGTTTGTAATGTATGTAACTTAATGTATGTAATGTATGTAATGTATGTAATGTAATGTATGTAATGTATGTAATGTAATGTATGTAATGTAATGTATGTAATGTAATGTATGTAATGTAATGCATGTAATGTAATGTATGTAATGTAATGTATGTAATGTAATGTATGTAATCTAATGTATGTAATGTAATGTATTTAATGTAATGTATGTAATGTAATGTACGTAATGTAATGTATGTAATGTATATAATGTAATGTATGTAATGTAAAGTATGGAATGTAATGAATGTAATGTAATGTATGTAAAGTAATGTATCTAATGTAATGTATGTAATGTATGTAATGTAATGTATGTAATGTATGTAATGTATGTAATGTAATATATATATATACATATATATATATATATAATGTAATATATGTAATGTAAGTAATGTATGTAATGTAATGTTTATAATATATTAACTTAATGTATATAATGTATGTATTGTATGTACTGTATGTAAAGTAATGTAATGTATGTAATGTAGTGTATGTAATGTAATGTATGTAATGTAATGTAAAGTATGTAATGTAATGTATGTAATGTAATGTATGTAATGTAATGTATGTAATGTAATGTATGTAATGTATGTAATGTAATGTATGTAATGTAATATATCTAATGTAATGTATGTAATGTAATGTATGTAAAATAATGTATGTATGGGGTCCCGTGGCCGCGTGCCTGAGTGTCTGGTCGCGAACTCTGAAGAACCGGGTTCGATCCCGACCGACACCAAATATTTCCAATTTTAAATGGCACAAAAGTGACCCCTGTGGTGCAATCTCGACACCAGCTATGAGCGCCCGTGAGGTGACGCCTGGTAATAATAATAATAATTTATTCCAAAAAAGTTGTACAGAAACAACGTATGGAATCCAACAATATTTTTTTTCAATAATTGACTACAGTTGTTAATAACTAATTTAAATATTTACAAAGAGCTAATTTATAAACTTATCTAATTTATGAATTATAATATTATTAATTAATTAATATTACAATAATAATAACAAAACCAGATTTTAACATTAATTACAATTAACAGAAGGTATTATTTTTACAATCATTAAAATAATCGGTACAGTTATAGTATTCCTTTTGTATGAGAATTTGTTTAATTTGAGACAGTGATCTTTTTACCTTTATTTTTTTGTAACATTGCGGTAACGCATTGTAACATATTATACTGGAATAGTAGAAACCTTTTTCATAGGCAGTTGTATTGTGAGATGGGATTTCTAAAATATTATTTGAATTTCGTGTAGAATAAGTAGAGTGGGACACCGAATTATACTTATGTATATTAGTAAAAACGTGTTTTAATAGAAGATAAATATAACAGCTGTGAATAGTAAAAATATTTAATGCAACAAAGTTGCCTCTACAAGATTCGTTAGGTCGTAGATTGCATAATATACGAATAGCTTTTTTTTGAATAATAAAAACATCATCTATAAGCTGAGAGTTGCCCCATATCAATAAACTGTAAGTTGCAATGGAATAAAAATAGCTATAATAGACACCTTTTAGCGAGTTTTTGTCAATACATTTATTTAAAATTCTCATACAAAAGATAGATTTATTCAGTTTAGGATTAAGGTTAGACGCTTGAGTGTGCCATTTAAAATTGAAATCAACATTTATTCCTAACAGACTAATTGATGTAGTGTAATGTATCTGTTTGTATTGAATACTCATTCTATTTGAATCAATGCTAGTTAGACTGAAATCTATAAAGTTAGTTTTACAAAAATTAAGTGTTAAAAAGTTTGTGTTACACCATTGTTCTAATTTTTTTACAAGAGATACCATATTATTTAGCAGAGTAGGTAAGTGTTTATTGCACGAAATAAAATATGTATCATCAGCATAAATAGTACATTTGAAATTATCATTATCTTCGACAATATTAGCAATATCATTAATGTATAACACAAATAATAAAGGGCCTAACACTGAACCTTGAGGAATACCGCGTGTTACATTTTTGGAATCTGAGAAATACACATTTGAATAGCCTTTTACATTTTTGTGAATTATTTTAGTCATTTGACGTCTATTTTGAAGATAGGATTGTAACAGGTTATGGGCAGTCCCTCTAATACCGTACCATTGAAGTTTCGATAATAAAATTGAGTGATTTACGGTGTCAAAAGCCTTTGACAGGTCACATGACAGTCCCATAACAAACTGACGAGAGTCTAAACATTTTAATACATAGTGAGTTAGATCACAAGCGGCACTAATTGTTGATTTATTCTTTATGAACCCATGCTGACACTCAGTTATTATATTATTATTGTTTATAAAAGAAATTAGGCGAACATATATTATTTTTTCAAACACCTTAGAAATTACCGATAAGAGCGAAATTGGTCTATAGTTATTAGTGCATTGAGGGTCACCTTTTTTGAAAATTGGTGTCACTATAGATTGTTTATAAATATCGGGAAATAAGCCTTCTTCTAATGAAAGATTAAATAAATAACATAAGGTTGGCGTTAAATTCACAGAACATTGTTTTAGAATTTTTATTGATATATTATCAAAACCCGAAGAACTCGTATTTTTGAAAGAGATTATTATAGAAAGAACTTCTTCTTCTGTTGTAGGATTTAGAAAGATTGTATTATTGATATTATTACGTAATGTGTGTGATGTGTTATTTGTATATGTTGTATTAGGTGCTGGAAGCTGCAAAAACTGATTGTTTAATAAGTTCGCGACATCATTTGGATCTGAAACAATGTTGTTATTAAGCGATAACTTTATATTATCTGCACTTTGCTGTTTTTTATCAAAATTTATTTCTCTGTTTATTATTGACCAGGCGGTTTTTGTTTTATTAGATGACGTATTAATTTGGTGTGAATAATGTAGTATTTTTGCTAATGTTATCACTTTTTTTAATACCGCACAGTATAGCTTAACAAAAGACAAAAAGTTTGCGTTACGATTTAATTTCACTTTCAGTAGTAATGTTCGTTTTGTTTTACAAGATTTTTTTATGCCTGGTGTTATCCAATCATTAAATTTAAGTTTGTTTTTCTTTTGCGTTACCACTGGAAAAGCAGATTCAAATTGTTCTTGTAATGCGTTATTGAAAAATATATATTTTTCATTTAAAGGTAGGGCACTATCATAAATTGAATCCCAGTCAGTATTTTGAATTAAATTATTAAATTTTATTATATTTTTTTTAGAAAAAACCCGTTTTTTAATAAGATTATCTTCTGACGAGATATCGGGCAGTAATAATTCACATGTAAGTGCAAAATGATCCGAGAATCCTGTATTTAGTACCTTCGAAGTTGAAATAACTCCTTGATTGCAAAAGATGTTATCAATGCATGTCGAAGATGACGCAGTTACTCTGGTGGGTTCAGCAAAGATGGGAAACAAATTAAAAGAGCTCAGTATGGACTCTAGGCAATCATTTAATCGAGAATTTTCCAAAAAATCTATATTAATATCTGCCATGATACAAATTTTAGTAAAGTTGTTTTCATATAATTTTGTAAGAAGATGTTCTAATTTATCAAAGTAAATATTCACATCACTTTTAGGTGTTCTATAAAGCGAGACAAAAATCAGAGATTCAGACAAATGTTTTAGCTTAATAACTGAGAATTCAAAGTTGCACTCTTCAATGATATTGTCAAACTTGTTTATCTCAGAATATTCAATATTCTCTTTTACAAATATACATGTGCCTCCACGTTGCATAAACGTTCTACAGGAGAAAGATGCTAGTTTATATCCTTCTATTTTTATTAATTTTATATATGTTTCATTTAGCCAATGTTCATTAAAAGCTAATACACATGGCAAAAATGATAGTTCATGTTGTAGAAGTAAATTAATATCATCAATTTTATTATTTATTCCTTGAATGTTTTGAAAATAAATGGAGAAGTTCGAGTTGTTCAGTAGTTGCTATCCAGAATTATTGGTATTTTCATCTGCGATATTATTAATTTCAGTATTCGATGATTTAGTAACGACTCGTGGAACTCCCTTTATAAATTTTATTGTTAAGTTTTTATTTCCTTGATCTGATTTCTGTTTTAATTCATCTTTAACTTCTCTCAATTTTTGTAGTTGCATAGGTGTTTGATCGGTATTGACAGAGATATTTAAACTTTTAAGAAGTTTTCTATTTTTAATTACACATATAGCATCTGATCTATTTTGAAAGGAGATTCGGAGTGGTCTTATTTTTTTGTCTCGATAGTTACCAATACGTTTAACAGTATAATTTTGAAATTTTGAATTTGGAATATTTTTTAAGATTTTGGTTGTTTCTTGAAAATCATAATTTGTGCAATCTTCCATATGCTCGTTTAAAGAATGGTTTAATGCTGTAGTGCATTCTGAAATATTATATACTATGATATTATTAGCTCGGTGTAGTCTATTTAAAATTTCAGCCTGCATTACTTCAGGATTCAATGAATTATTTTCTGTTTGCAAATTTGGGTTATTTTTGCAAGTGGTAATTTCAGAGACCTTAGTTTCTAGTTCTTCTAAGCGTACTTCGAGTTTCATTATTTTCTCTTTAAACATTTCATTATCAAGTGATAATTTTTCAAATTTGAAATTAAGAGAATCAATACTTTGTTGGAGATTACTTTGACTTTTTAAAATTAAATCTAATTTGTTACTCATATCTCGAGTATATGTAGGTGAGCATTCAGTACATTTCCAGCTTTTTACTGATTTATCAGTTCGCATATTATGGAATTCTTGCACACTTACTTGCGCACAGTCCAAGTGATAAACACCTTTGCACAATCCAGCACAGAACAGTAAATCACTGTATCTGTCTACTTGTTTTTGGCATGATCGACAGCAAGACATGGTGATAAATATATTGGCTGATTGTACTTACAGAGATGAGACACGTTGGTTTTATTTTAAATAAAATTGAAGATTTAAGCGATTTTGAACCTTATCACTACCACTGTTTTTAAAGAACTATGTATATGAAATAACTCGAGCAGTGCAGATACACTCGCGATCACTTGATGCAATATGAAGACAAATCACTTATACGTCAACTAGCACAAAAATCAAATTTTTGTAATGTATAATACTTTGTAAATATTTATATAGATAGAGCACTGAAAAATTCGACTTATCATTAGGCTAAGCGCCCACACGGTAAAATATATCGTCATCATTACCGATATCTACAAGTGTTGTTGATACTGGCACACCCAGTAATGGGTAATAAGCCGTGATGATATATTTTATTTATTTATGTATGTAATGTAATGTATGTAGGTATGGAATGTAATGTATGTAATGTAATGTATGTAATGTAATGTATGTAATGTAATGTATGTAATGTAATGTATGTAATGTAATGTATGTAATGTAATGTATGTAATGTAATGTATGTAATGTAATGTATGTAATGTAATGTATGTAATGTAATGAATGTAATGTAATGTATGTAATGTATGTAATGTAATGTATGTAATGTAATGTATGTAATGTAATGTATGTAATGTAATGTATGTAATGTAATGTATGTAATGTAATGTATGTAATGTAATGTATGTAATGTAATGTATCTAATGTAATGTATGTAATGTAATGTATGTAATGTAATGTATGTAATGTAATGTATGAAATGTAATGTATGTAATGTAATGTATGTAATGTATGTAATGTATGTAATGTATGTAATGTAATGTAATTTATGTAATATAATGTATGTAATGTAATGTATTTAATGTAATGTATGTAATGTAATGTATGTAATGAAATGTATGTAATGAAATATATGTAATATAATGTAATATATGTAAAGTATGGAATTTAATATAATGTAATGTATGTAATGCAATGTATGTAATGAAATGTATGTAATGTAATGTATGTAATGTAATGTGTGTAAATTAATGTATGTAATGTAATGTAATGTATCTAATGTAATTTATGTAATGTATGTAATCTAATGTATGTAATGTAATGTATATAAAGTAATGTACGGAATGTAATGTATGTAATGTAATGTATGTAATGTAATGCATCTAATGTAATATAATGTATGTAATGTATGTAATGTAATGTATGTAATGTAATTTATGTAATGTAATGTATGTAATGTAATGTATGTAATGTAATGTATGTAATGTAATGTATGTAATGTAATGTATGTAATGTAGTGTATGTAATGTAATGTATGTAATGTAATGTATGTAATGTAATTTATGTAATGTAATGTATGTAATGTATATAATGTATGTAATGTAATGTATGTAATGTACATAATGCAATGTATGTAATGTAAAGTATGGAATGTAATGTTTGTAATGTGATGTATGTAAAGTAATGTATATAATGTAATGTATGTAATGTAATGTATGTAATGTAATGTATGTAATGTATGTAATGTATGTAATGTATGTAATGTATGTAATGTAATGTATGTAATGTACATAATGTAATGTATGTAATTTAAAGTATGGAATGTAATATATGTAATGTGATGTATGTAAAGTAACGTATATAATGTAATGTATGTAATGTAATGTAATGTATGTAATGTAATGTATGTAATGTAATGTATGTAATGTAATGTAGTGTAATGTATGTAATATAATTTATGTAATATAATGTATGTAATATAATGTATGTAATGTAATGTACGTAATGTAATGTATGTAATGAAATGAATGTAAAATAATGTATGTAATGTAATGTTTGTAATGTACCTAATGTAATGTATGTAATGTATGTAATGTATGTAATGTAATGTATGTAAAGTAATGTATCTAATGTAATGTATGTAATGTATGTAATGTAATGTATGTAATGTAATGTATGTAATGTAATGTATGTAATGTAATGTATGTAATGTAATGTATGTAATGTAATGTATGTAATGTAATGTATGTAATGTAATGTATGTAATGTAATGTATGTAATGTAATGTATGTAATGTAATGTATGTAATGTATGTAATGTAATGTATGTAATGTATGTAATGTAATGTATGTAATGTAATGTATGTAATGTAATGTATGTAATGTAAAGTATGTAATGTATGTAGTGTAATGTATGTAATGTATGTAATGTAATGTTTGTAATGTATGTAAAGTAATGTATGTAATGTATGTAATGTAATGTATGTAATGTATGTAATGTAATGTATGTAATGTAATGTATGTAATGTAATGTATGTAATGTAATGCATGTAATGTAATGTATGTAATTTAATGTATGTAATGTAATGTATGTAATCTAATGTATGTAATGTAATGTATGTAATGTAATGTATGTAATGTAATGTACGTAATGTAATGTATGTAATGTACATAATGTAATGTATGTAGTGTAAAGTATGGAATGTAATGTATGTAATGTAATGTATGTAAAGTAATGTATCTAATGTAATGTATGTAATGTAATGTATGTAATGTATGTAATGTAATATATGTAATGTATTGTATGTAATGTAATGTATGTAATGTAATATATATATATATATACATATATATATATATATATATAATGTAATATATGTAATGTAAGTAACGTATGTAATGTAATGTTTATAATATATTAACTTAATGTATATAATGTATGTATTGTATGTACTGTATGTAAAGTAATGTAATGTATGTAATGTAATGTATGTAATGTAATGTAAAGTATGTAATGTAATGTATGTAATGTAATGTATGTAATGTAATGTATGTAATGTTATGTATGTAATGTATGTAATGTAATGTATGTAATGTAATATATCTAATGTAATGTATGTAATGTAATGTATGTAAAATAATGTATGTATGGGGTCCCGTGGCCGCGTGCCTGAGTGTCTGGTCGCGAACTCTGAAGAACCGGGTTCGATCCCGACCGACACCAAATATTTCCAATTTTAAATGGCACAAAAGTGACCCCTGTGGTGCAATCTCGACACCAGCTATGAGCGCCCGTGAGGTGACGCCTGGTAAGCGCCCACACGGTAAAATATATCGTCATCATTACCGATATCTACAAGTGTTGTTGATACTGGCACACCCAGTAATGGGTAATAAGCCGTGATGATATATTTTTTTTATTTATGTATGTAATGTAATGTATGTAGGTATGGAATGTAATGTATGTAATGTAATGTATGTAATAAAATGTATGTAATGTAATGTATGTAATGTAATGAATGTAATGTAATGTATGTAATGTAATGTATGTAATGTAATGTATGTAATGTAATGTATGTAATGTAATGTATGTAATGTAATGTATGTAATGTAATGTATGTAATGTAATGTATGTAATGTAATCTATGTAATGTAATCTATGTAATGTAATGTATGTAATGTAATGTATGTAATGTAATGTATGTAATGTAATGTATGTAATGTAATGTATGTAATGTAATGTATGTAATGTAATGTATGTAATGTAATATATGTAATGTAATGTATGTAATGTAATGTATGTAATGTAATGTATGTAATGTGTGCAAGGTAATGTATGTATTGTAATATACGTAATGTAATGTATGTAAAATAATGTATGTAATGTATGTAGTGTAATGTATGTAATGCAATGTATGTAATGTATGTAATGTAATGAATGTAATGTAATGTATGTAATGTAATGTATGTAATGTAATGTATGTAAAGTAATGTATCTAATGTAATGTATGTAATGTAATGTATGTAGTGTAATGTATGTAATGTACTGTATGTAATGTAATGTATGTAGTGTAATGTATGTAATGTAATGTATGTAATGTAATGTATGTAATGTAATGTATGTAATGTAATTTATGTAATATAATGTATGTAATGTAATGTATTTAATGTAATGTATGTAATGTAATGTATGTAATGAAATGTATGTAATGAAATAAATGTAATATAATGTAATATATGTAAAGTATGGAATTTAATATAATGTAATGTATGTAATGCAATGTATGTAATGAAATGTATGTAATGTAATGTATGTAATGTAATGTGTGTAAATTAATGTATGTAATGTAATGTAATGTATCTAATGTAATTTATGTAATGTATGTAATCTAATGTATGTAATGTAATGTATATAAAGTAATGTACGGAATGTAATGTATGTAATGTAATGTATGTAATGTAATGCATCTAATGTAATATAATGTATGTAATGTATGTAATGTATGTAATGTATGTAATGTAATGTATATAATGTAATTTATGTAATATAATGTATGTAATGTAATGTATGTAATGTAATGTATGTAATGTAATGTATGTAATGTAATGTATGTAATGTAATGTATGTAATGTAATGTATGTAATGTAGTGTATGTAATGTAATGTAATGTATGTAATGTAATGTATGTAATGTAATGTATGTAATGTAATGTATGTAATGTATATAATGTATGTAATGTAATGTATGTAATGTACATAATGCAATGTACGTAATGTAAAGTATGGAATGTAATGTTTGTAATGTGATGTATGTAAAGTAATGTATATAATGTAATGTATGTAATGTAATGTATGTAATGTAATGTATGTAATGTATGTAATGTATGTAATGTATGTAATGTAATGTATGTAATGTACATAATGTAATGTATGTAATTTAAAGTATGGAATGTAATATATGTAATGTGATGTATGTAAAGTAACGTATATAATGTAATGTATGTAATGTAATGTAATGTATGTAATGTAATGTATGTAATGTAATTTATGTAATGTAATGTATGTAATGTAATGTATGTAATGTAATGTATGTAATGTAATGTATGTAATGTAA
This sequence comes from Ophonus ardosiacus, assembly GCA_943142095.1. NCBI lineage: Eukaryota > Metazoa > Arthropoda > Insecta > Coleoptera > Carabidae > Ophonus > Ophonus ardosiacus. Next base: position 36,905,440 of record OW964824.1, on the reverse strand, counting down.
TGTATGTAATGTAATGTATGTAATGTAATGTATGTACTGTATGTAAAGTAATGTAAGTAATGATATGTAATATACGTAATATAATGTATGTAATGTGATGTATGTAATATAATGTATGTAATGTAATGTATGTAAAGTAACGTATGTAAAGTAATGTATGTAATGTAATGTATGTAATGTAATGTATGTAATGTAATGTATGTAATGTAATGTATGTAATGTAATGTATGTAATGTAATGTATGTAATGTAATGTATGTAATGTAATGTATGTAATGAAATGTATGTAATGTAATGTAATGTATGTAATGAAAAGTATGTAATAAAATGTAATATATGTAATGTATGTAATGACATGTATGTAAAGTAATGAATGTATTGAAATGTATGTAATATAATGTAATATATGTAATGTATGTAATTTAATATAATGTAATTTATGTAATGTAATGTATGTAATGTAATGTATGTAATGTAAAGTATGTAATGCAATGTATGTAATGTAATGTATGTAATGTAATGTATGCAATATAAAGTATGTAATGTAATGTATGTAATGTAATGTATGTAATGTAATGTATGCAATGTAATGTATGTAATGTATGTAATGTAATGTAACGTATGTAAAGTAATGTATGTAATGTATGTAATGTAATGTATGAAATGTAATGTATGTAATGTAATGTATGTAATGTAATGTACGTTATGTAATGTATGTAATGTAATGTATGTAATGTAATGCATGTAATGTAATATATGTAATGAAATGTATGTAATAAAATGTATGTAATATAATGTAACATATGTAAAGTATGTAATTTAATATAATGTAATGTATGTAATGTAAAGTATGTAATGAAATGTATGTAATGTAACGTATGTAATGTAATGCGATGTGTGTAATGTAATGTAATGTATCTAATGTAATGTATGTAATGTATGTAATGTAATGTATGTAATGTATGTAATGTAATGTATATAAAGTAATGTATGTAATGTAATGTATGCAATGTATGCAATGTAATGTATCTAATGTAATATAATGTATGTAATGTATGTAATGTAATGTATGTAATGTAATGTATGTAATGTAATGTATGTAATGTAATGTATGTAATGTATGTAATGTAATGTATGTAATGTAATGTATGTAATGTAATGTATGTTAATGTATGTAATATATGTAATGTAATGTAACGTATGTGAAGTAATGTATGTAATGTAATGTATGTAATGTAATGTACGTAATGTAATGTATGTAATGTAATGTATGTAATGTATGTAATGTAATATATGTATTGAAATGTATGTAATAAAATGTATGTAATATATGTAAAGTATGTAATTTAATATAATGTAATGTATGTAATGTAATGTATGTAATGAAATGTATGTAATGTAATGTATGTAATGTATGTAATGTAATGTATACAAAGTAATGTATGGAATGTAATGTATGTAATGTAATGTATGCAATGTAATGTATCTAATGTAATATAATGTATGTAATGTATGTAATGTATGTAATGTAATGTCTATAATGTAATGTATGTAATGCAATGTATGTAATGTAATGTCTATAATGTAATGTATGTAATGCAATGTATGTAATGTAATGTATGTAATGTAATGTGTGTAATGTACATAATGTAATGTAAGTAATGTAAAGTATGGAATGTAATGTATGTAATGTAATGTATGTAATGTAATGTATGTAATGTAATGTATGTAATGTATGTAATGTAATGTATGTAATGTATGTAATGTAATGTATGTAATGTAATGTATGTAATGTAATGTATGTAATGTAATGTATGTAATGTAATGTATGTAATGTAATGTATGTAATGTAATGTATGTAATGTAATGTATGTAATGTAATGTATGTAATGTAATGTATGTAATGTAATGTATGTAATGTAATGTATGTAATGTAATGTATGTAATGTAATGTATGTAATGTAATGTATGTAATGTAATTTATGTAATATAATGTATGTAATATAATGTATGTAATGTAATGTATGTGATGAAATGAATGTAAAATAATGTATGTAATGAAATGTATGTAATATAATGTAATATATGTAAAGTATGTAATGAAATGTATGTAATATAATGTAATATATGTAAAGTATGTAATTTAATATATTGTAATGTATGTAATGTAATGTATGTAATGTATGTAAAGTAATGTATGTAATGTTATGTATGTAATGTAGTGTACGTAATGTAATGTATGTAATGTATGTAATGTAATGTACGTAATGTATGTAATGTATGTAAAGTATTTATTGTAATATATGTTATGTAATGTATGTAATGTAATGTAATATATGTAATGTGTGCAATGTAATGTATGTAATGTAATATACGTATTGTAATATATGTAATGTAAGTAATGTATGTAATGAAATGTTTATAATATATTAACTTAATGTATATAATGTATGTATTGTATGCACTCTATGTAAAGTAATGTAGGTAATGGAATGTAATATACGTAATATAATGTATATAATGTAATGTACGTAATGTATGTAATGTATGTATTGCAATATATAAAATGTAATGTATGTAATGTAATGTATGTAATGTATGTAATGTAAGTAATGTAATACATGTAATGTAATTTAATGTATGTAATGTAATGTATGTAACGTATGTAATGTATGTTTTGTAAAGTATGTAATGTATGTAGTGTAATGTATGTAATGTATGTAATGTAATGTAATGTTTGTAATGTATGTAACGTAATGTATGTAATGTATGTAATGTATGTAATGTAATGTATGTAATGTATGTAATGTAATGTATGTAATGTAATGTATGTAATGTAATGTATGTAATGTAATGCATGTAATGTAATGTATGTAATGTATGTAATGTAATGTATGTAATGTAATGTATGTAATCTAATGTATGTAATGTAATGTATTTAATGTAATGTATGTAATGTAATGTACGTAATGTAATGTATGTAATGTACATAACGTAATGTATGTAATGTAAAGTATGGAATGTAATGTTTGTAATGTAATGTATGTAAAGTAATGTATCTAATGTAATGTATGTAATGTAATGTATGTAATGTATGTAATGTAATATATGTAATGTAATGTATGTAATGTAATGTGTGTAATGTAATATATATATATATATATATATATATAATGTAATATATGTAATGTAAGTAATGTATGTAATGTAATGTTTATAATATATTAACTTAATGTATATAATGTATGTATTGTATGTACTGTATGTAAAGTAATGTAATGTATGTAATGTAGTGTATGTAATGTAATGTATGTAATGTAATGTAAAGTATGTAATGTAATGTATGTAATGTAATGTATGTAATGTAATGTATGTAATGTATGTAATGTAATGTATGTAATGTAATATATCTAATGTAATGTATGTAATGTAATGTATGTAAAATAATGTATGTATGGGGTCCCGTGGCCGCGTAATGTTAATGCCATTTTAAATGGCACAAAAGTGACCCCTGTGGTGCAATCTCGACACCAGCTATGAGCGCCCGTGAGGTGACGCCTGGTAAGCGCCCACACGGTAAAATATATCGTCATCATTACCGATATCTACAAGTGTTGTTGATACTGGCACACCCAGTAATGGGTAATAAGCCGTGATGATATATTTTATTTATTTATGTATGTAATGTAATGTATGTAGGTATGGAATGTAATGTATGTAATGTAATGTATGTAATGTAATGTATGTAATGTAATGAATGTAATGTAATGTATGTAATGTAATGTATGTAATGTAATGTATGTAATGTAATGTATGTAATGTAATGTATGTAATGTAATGTATCTAATGTAATGTATGTAATGTAATGTATGTAATGTAATGTATGTAATGTAATGTATGTAATGTAATGTATGTAACGTAATGTATGTAATGTAATGTATGTAATGTAATATATGTAATGTAATGTATGTAATGTAATGTATGTAATGTATGTAATGTAATGTATGTAGTGTAATGTATGTAATGTAATGTATGTAATGTATGTAATGTAATGTAATTTATGTAATATAATGTATGTAATGTAATGTATTTAATGTAATGTATGTAATGTAATGTATGTAATGAAATGTATGTAATGAAACATATGTAATATAATGTAATATATGTAAAGTATGGAATTTAATATAATGTAATGTATGTAATGCAATGTATGTAATGAAATGTATGTAATGTAATGTATGTAATGTAATGTGTGTAAGTTAATGTATGTTATGTAATGTAATGTATCTAATGTAATTTATGTAATGTATGTAATCTAATGTATGTAATGTAATGTATATAAAGTAATGTACGGAATGTAATGTATGTAATGTAATGTATGTAATGTAATGCATCTAATGTAATATAATGTATGTAATGTATGTAATGTAATGTATGTAATGTAATTTATGTAATGTAATGTATGTAATGTAATGTATGTAATGTAATGTATGTAATGTAATGTATGTAATGTAGTGTATGTAATGTAATGTATGTAATGTAATGTATGTAATGTAATGTATGTAATGTATGTAATGTAAAGTATGTAATGTAATGTATGTAATGTAATGTATGTAATGTAAAGTATGTAATGTAATGTATGTAATGTATGTAATGTAATGTATGTAATGTAATGTATGTAATGTAATGTATGTAATGTAATGTATGTAATGTAATGTATGTAATGTAATGTATGTAATGTAATGTATGTAATGTAATGTATGTAATGTATGTAATGTACATAATGTAATGTATGTAATGTAAAGTATGGAATGTAATGTATGTAATGTGATGTATGTAAAGTAATGTATATAATGTAATGTATGTAATGTAATGTATGTAATGTAATGTATGTATTGTACGTAATGTAATGTATGTAATATGTGTAATGTATATAATGTTTGTAATGTAATGTATGTAATGTACATAATGTAATGTATGTAATTTAAGTATGGAATGTAATCTATGTAATGTGATGTATGTGAAGAAATGTATATAATGTAATGTATGTAATGTATGTAATGTAATGTATGTAATGGAATGTATGTAATGTAATGTATGTAATGTAATGTATGTAATGAAATGAATGTAATATAATGTATGTAATGTAATGTATGTAATGTATCTAATGTAATGTATGTAATGTATGTAATGCAAGTAATGTAATGTATCTAATGTAATGTATGTAATGTATGTTATGTAATGTATGTAAAGTAATGTATGTAATGTTATGTATGTAACGTAATATATGTAATGTAATGTATGTAATGTAATGTACGTAATGTAATGTATGTAATGTAATTTATGTTATGTAATGTATGTAATGTAATGTATGTAATGTGTGCAATGTAATGTACGTAATGTAATATATGTAATGTAATATATGTAATGTAAGTAATGTATGTAATGTAATGTTTATAATATATTAACTTAATGTATATAATGTATGTATTGTATGCACTGTATGTAAATTAATGTAGGTAGTGGAATGTAATATACGTAATATAATGTATATAATGTAATATACGTAATGTATGTAATGTATGTATTGCAATATATAAAATGTAATGTATGTAATGTAATGTATGTAATGTACGTAATGTAATACATGTAATGTAATTAAATGTATGTAATGTAATATACGTCATGTATGTAATGTATGTTATGTAAAGTATGTATGTGGTGTAATGTATGTAATGTATGTAATGTATGTAATGTAATGTATGTAATGTACATAATGTAATGTATGTAATGTAAAGTATGGAATGTAATGTATGTAATGTAATGTATGTAAAGTAATGTATCTAATGTAATGTATGTAATGTAATGTATGTAATGTATGTAATGTAATATATGTAATGTATGTAATGTAATATATATACATATATTATGTAATATATGTAATGTAAGTAATGTATGTAATGTAATGTTTATACTATATTAACTTAATGTATATATTGTATGTATTGTATGTACTGTATGTAAAGTAATGTAAGTAATGATATGTAATATTCGTAATATAATGTATGTAATGTGTTGTATGCAATGTAATGTATGTAATGTAATGTATGTAATGTAATGTACGTAATGTAATGTATTTAATGTAATGTATGTAATGTAATGTATGTAATGTAATGTATGTAAAGTAATGTATGTATGGGGTCCCGTGGCCGCGTGCCTGAGTGTCTGGTCGCGAACTCTGAAGAACCGGGTTCGATCCCGACCGACACCAAATATTTCCAATTTTAAATGGCACAAAAGTGACCCCTGTGGTGCACTCTCGACACCAGCTATGAGTGCCCGTGAGGTGACGCCTGGTAAGCGCCCACACGGTAAAATATATCGTCATCATTATCGATGTCTACAAGTGTTGTAGATACTGGCACACCCAGTAATGGGTAATAAGCCGTGATGATATATTTTATTTATTTATGTATGTAATGTAATGTATGTAAGTGTGGAATGTAATGTATGTAATGTAATGTATGTAATGTATGTAATGTAATGTATGTAATGTAATGTATGTAATGTAATGTATGTAATGTAATGTATGTAATGTAATGTATGTAATGTAATGTATGTAATGTAATGTATGTAATGTAATGTATGTAATATAATGTATGTAATGTAATGTATGTAATGTAATGTATGTAATGTAATGTATGTAATGTAATGTATGTAATGTAATGTATGTAATGTAATGTATGTAATGTAATGAATGTAATATAATGTATGTAATGTAATGTATGTAATGTAATGTATGTAATGAAATGTATGTAATGTAATGTATGTAATGTAATGTATGTAATATAATGTATGTAATGTATGCAAGGTAATGCATGTATTGTAATATACGTAATGTAATGTATGTAAAATAATGTATGAAATGTAATGTATGTAGTGTAATGTATGTAATGCAATGTATGTAATGTAATGTAATGTATGTATTGTATGTATGTAATGTATGTAATGTACATAATGTAATGTAAAGTATGGAATGTAATGTATGTAATGTAATGTATGTAATGTATGTAATGTAATGTATGTAATGTAATGTATGTAATATAATGTATGTAATGTATGTAATGTAATATAATGTATGTAATGTAATGTATGTAGGCTACATAATATAATGTATGTAATGTAAAGTATGGAATGTAATGTATGTAAAGTAATGTATCTAATGTAATGTATGTAATGTATGTAATGTATGTAATGTAATGTATGTAATGTATGTAATGTAATGTATGTAATGTATGTAATGTATGGAATGTAATATATATATATATATATATATATATATATATATATATAATGTAATATATGTAATGTAAGTAATGTATGTAATGTAATGTTTATAATATATTAACTTAATGTATATAATGTATGTATTGTATGTACTGTATGTAAAGTAATGTAAGTAATGGAATGTAATATACGTAATATAATGTATGTAATGTGATGTATGCAATGTAATGTATGTAATGTATGCAATGTAATGTATGTAATGTAATGTATTTAATGTAATGTATGTAATGTAATGTATGTAAAGTAATGTATGTATGGGGTCCCGTGGCCGCGTGCCTGAGTGTCTGGTCGCGAACTCTGAAGAACCAGGTTCGATCCCGACAGACAGCAAATATTTCCAATTTTAAATGGCGCAAAAGTGACCCCTGTGGTGCGCTCTCGACACCAGCTATGAGTGCCCGTGAGGTGACAACTGGTAAGCGCCCACACGGTAAAATACATAGTCATCATTACCGATGTCTACAAGTGTTGTAGATACTGGCACACCCAGCAATGGGTAATAAGCCGTGATGATATATTTTATTTATTTATGTATGTAATGTAATGTATGTAGGTATGGAATGTAATGTATGTAATGTAATGTATGTAATATAATGTATGTAATGTATGTAATGTAATGTATGTTATGTATGTAATGTAATGTAATGTATGTAATGTAATGTATGTAATGTAATGTATGTAATGTATTTAATGTAACGTATGTAATGTAATGTATGTAATGTAATGTATGTAATGTAATGTATGTAATGTAATGTATGTAATGTAATGTAAGTAATGTAATGTATGTAATGTAATGTATGTAATGTAATGAATGTAATGTAATGTATGTAATGTAATGTATGTAATGTAATGTATGTAATGTAATGTAAGTAATGTAATGTATGTAATGTAATGTATGTAATGTAATGTATGTAATGTAATGTATGTAATGTAATGTATGTAATGTAATGTATGTAATGTAATGTATGTAATGTAATGTATGTAATGTAATGTATGTAATGTAATGTATGTAATGTAATGTATGTAATGTAATGTATGTAATGTAATGTATGTAATGTAATGTATGTAATGTAATGTATGTAATGTAATGTATGTAATGTAATGTATGTAATGTAATGTATGTAATGTAATGTATGTAATGTAATGTATGTAATGTAATGTATGTAATGTAATGTATGTAATGTAATGTATGTAATGTAATGTATGTAATGTAATGTATGTAATGTAATGTATGTAATGTAATGTATGTAATGTAATGTATGTAATGTAATGTATGTAATGTAATGTATGTAATGTAATGTATGTAATGTAATGTATGTAATGTAATGTATGTAATGTAATGTATGTAATGTAATGTATGTAATGTAATGTATGTAATGTAATGTATGTAATGTAATGTATGTAATGTAATGTATGTAATGTAATGTATGTAATGTAATGTATGTAATGTAATGTATGTAATGTAATGTATGTAATGTAATGTATGTAATGTAATGTATGTAATGTAATGTATGTAATGTAATGTATGTAATGTAATGTATGTAATGTAATGTATGTAATGTAATGTATGTTAATGTATGTAATGTATGTAATGTAACGTATGTAAAGTAATGTATGTAATGTAATGTATGTAATGTAATGTATGTAATGTAATGTATGTAATGTAATGTACGTAATGTAATGTATGTAATGTATGTAATGTAATGCATGTAATGTAATATATGTAATGAAATGTATGTAATGAAATGTATGTAATATATGTAAAGTATGTAATTTAATATAATGTAATGTATGTAATGTAATGTATGTAATGAAATGTATGTAATGTAATGTATGTAATGTAATGTATGTAATGTAATGTGTGTAATGTAATGTAATGTATATAATGTAATGTATGTAATGTATGTAATGTAATGTGTATAAAGTAATGTATGGAATGTAATGTATGCAATGTAATGTATCTAATGTAATATAATGTATGTAATGTATGTAATGTATGTAATGTAATGTATGTAATGTAATGTATGTAATGTAATGTATGTAATGTAATGTATGTAATGTAATGTATGTAATGTAATGTATGTAATGTAATGTATGTAATGTAATGTATGTAATGTAATGTATGTAATGTAATGTATGTAATGTAATGTATGTAATGTAATGTATGTAATGTAATGTATGTAATGTAATGTATGTAATGTAATGTATGTAATGTAATGTATGTAATATATGTAATGTATATAATGTATGTAATGTAATGTATGTAATGTACATAATGTAATGTATGTAATTTAAGTATGGAATGTACTGTATGTAATGTGATGTATGTAAAGAAATGTATATAATGTAATGTATGTAATGTATGTAATGTAATGTATAATAATAATAATAATAATAATAATAATAATATTTACTTTATTGAGTAAAAAAAATCTCAAAGGCGAGGTTCAGCCAAGGCTGTTCTTCCACCTAACCAGCATATTACAAAGAAAAACATAAGTAAACAAACAAAAATATGAAAAATATATATCAATAAACAGATGCATATATACATAAGTACTAAAATAGTACCTACCTATACATATTAAATAGAAAAATACAAAAAAATAAATACAAATGTTTGCATATACATTACCAATTAATTACAGATACAAGTTTTGTACATGTTTTTTAAATGTACTGTATGACAGAGATTTCCAATCATGTGGAATATTATTGTACAGTGTTGGAGCTAAGTATGAAAACGAGCTTTTAAATTTAGTTTTTTTGAATGATGGTACTGTGTACAAGTCCTTGCCACGTAAATTATAGTTATCATTTTTGAAAACTAGTTTATCGTACAGATATTTAGGACACCCTGTAATTTTTATTTTATTATTATTATTATTATTATTATTATTATTATATGTTCAATACCCAACAGACTGCTGTCCAATTCTAGGGTAAGGAGAAAAGATAAATATTACAAGTAAAATAAGTATATAAATTTAAGTAAGATAGGTTATAGAGTTTTTTATGTTTTTTATACTGTCATGAAAAATATCTACATACAGTTCAATCTGATGGTAACATTGTTGCATATTATTTATAGGCGATTTAATTAGAATATTTGATCGAGGAGTTTTGACATAGAATGTACTGGTATGTCGGGCTGATAATCTCGGTACTTGTGTGTAAGACAAATTAAAAGTATCTTCAGTCGATTATTAATAAAATTCAGACCAGCTAAATCGCGATATTGAGAGATGTGATCATATTTTCGCACACTATACACATATCTCAAGCAGCTGTTTTGAAAAAGATCAATTTTGTGTTTATCGCCTTGAGTTAAGTTCGGTATGTAGACAGAAGCACAGTATTCTAACAGTGGAAAAATTAATAACTGGACTAGTCGAAGTTTTACATCAGAGGATAATAAATAACGGTATCGGTATAATAATTTGAGTTTAAATTTGGCAGATTTCAATTTATTAATTAAATGCTCACGAAAAAGCAATTTTTCATCTATAGAGATACCAAAACTCTGGACCACAGTACTACGTTGCAACGTTGCACCATTAAGTACAACTTTTGGTGTCATATTTGTGCCAAATACAAGTAATGATGATTTATTAGCATTAATTAAGAGGCCATTATTTTTAACCCAAGTAGAAAAATTTTCAAGGTTCACATTGACACGCGCCATGCTATTAGTTTCATTTTTATTTATTGTTGCTATAATCTGCGTATCATCTGCATATGAATGTGCAGTACAAAATTTTAAGGTGTTAGGTAAATCCGCAACATATAATAAATAAAATAAAGGGCCTAAAATAGAGCCTTGTGGGACTCCTCGATTTAAAGGGAAAGATGTGGATTGTACAGAATGAGAATTAGATGACATTTCCACTTGGAAGGATCTATTTATAAAATAACTAGAACACCACTGCAAAGCACTCCAGCCAAACTTGTAATATTTTAATTTTGCTAAAAGAAAATTATGATCTACCATGTCAAAGGCCTTCGAGAAATCTATTTGAATTAAAAGTGTCGCATTTGAATCATTAAAATTTTTAATCATATCATCAATGATATTCAATAAGCACGTGTTCGTACTGTGACCTTTTCTGAATCCAGATTGGGTAGAAGGTAAAATATTTTTATCATGTATATAATTCGATATTTGTTGGCAACAGATTTTCTCTAATACCTTTGACATGGAAGGTAAAATGCTAATAGGACGTAGATCGTCGAGTGATGTCACAGTATCTTTCTTGGGTATTGGTTTTACAATGGCTGTTTTCCAAGTATCGGGAACGATTCCTTCTATAATGCTAGTATTAATAATATGAGTAACGTGATCAATGATTTTGGGCAGTATTATTTGCAACATTTTGAGAGAAATACCGTCCTTTCCGACTGCATTTGATTTAAGTGACTGAATTACTTTCTCTATATCAGATTTATCCACACAGTTGAAACAGAAATAATCAGGATTTTCGCTCTGTTGATAAAAATTACAATTATAGTAGCCCAAGGTTTTAGGATTTATATTAGTGGCATTGACTTTCTCAGTGATGTGTTTATCGTAATCATTCGGTTTTAAAAGATGGTCAGGTAACACGGCTTTATTCTCATTCTTAATTCCCACACGTTTTAAATTGTTCCATAGCTCCTTGGAGTTTTTTATATTTTGATTTATATTATATTCGAGAAAAGCTTGTTTTTCACGACGGATCGCCGCTGTTGTTAAATTTCTTAATTCTTTATAAAATTTTAGTTTAACATCTGTTTTATATTTTTTGTAGTCCAACAATGCCTTATCTCTTTTTTTTGCATGATTTTTATTATTTGTGTAATCCAAGGAGTGTACTTTTTGTTAATTTTTATTGTTTTTACAGGGGCATGTTTGTCAAATAGGGAAACTATATTGGCATTGAGATAATGTAATTTATCGTTGATATCTTTTAGGGATATAATAAAATTCCAATCTATTTGGTCACAATCCTCGTAAAAACAATGCAAATTAAAATGATTAAAATCTCTGAATGTTACAATTTTTGGTGTGATACCACTTTTAGGAAACTGCAATGTGCAATATACACAGTCATGGTCGGAAATATTAGTGGTATCCAATACCCCCTCAGTTCTGAAGGTCAATTAGTACAGTGCAAACACAAATTGTAATAGTGCAAATTTGACATCGAAAACCAAGGTATTTAGCCAACAATCAATTTTTCATAACTATCTCATCCATCCCATAAACACATTACATCCGAAATAATAAAAATTCAATACAACTTACCCTTCATATTAACTATATTTTCACGTTCAAAATTCCAAATCACACACCAGCTCAGTAACATACTTAGCCACAAGGACACACAAAAAACCCTACTTTCAACAACAAGCGAGACATCTATCATTTACTAGACAAAATCTACTATGTTGATAATACAGCGTAAAACAAAGAAAAAATATACATGAATAAACATTCAAACACAGTACCATCTACACAACCTACACCAAACATGACAAATCCGGAAAGCCAAACTACACAAATAGCAAACAGTTTTGCCGACACACTAAAAAACAATAAAAATGACAACTTATTCCCATCTAAAGATCAAGCGATTATTATGAATGCAATACATGAAATACAATTAAAATCATATATAGTAGCAATAGGAAGTATTGTTCAACCAAAAAATATTATCTTTGCATCACGCATATCACATAACAGAATCTGTATCTATCTAACCTCTAAAGAAATAGTAAATAAACTTATAACAACCCACAAAGAAATACAAGTAGAAAATAAAACAATTGAAATCAGACGCCTAATCACTCCTACTAAAAGAATAATAATCTCAAACGTATGTCCTTCCATACCCCACCATATAATTGAAAATACACTCAAACAACAAAATCTTAAATTAGTATCTCCAGTATCATTCCTAAGAGCAGGATTCCAGGACAATGAATACAGTCATATACTAAGCTTCCGACGACAAACATATATAGCTGAAAAAGAAAATACAATAATACCAGAATCCCTCCTCATAATCCACGACAACACAGAATACAGAATATTCATAACAGGAGACACACCAACCTGCTTCACTTGTAAAAAACAAGGACACACAACTGTACAGTGCCAGACACAATCACAAATCCCCACAAAACCAACTACAAACCTTTCATCTCAATCAGAAATAGTACAAAAAACGCAAACACTTTCACAATTTCAAATATTCCCACAATTTCAAACACAGACACCAACAAATCTCCCCCAATCACAACCCACACTACCACCTAAACCACAAACGTACTTACTCAAAACACTGTCTCAACCAGAAACACCTACAAGCTACCCAGAACTACTATACAAAAAACCTAACGTAGTAAGTGAAAATGAAACAGATCGACAGAGTAGAAGCTCAGTAACTAACTCCAACCCAAATAAACTAAAAAGAACAAACGATAACGATGACGCAAACAATACAGAAAATTTAGAAGCAACACAGACACAGGGAAGCTCAAAAAATACTGGTATAGAAACAAGAAAAACTAAAAAACCTAGATCCGTAAGCCCAACATACAATCTTAGTACAGAAGAACTAATACAAAACTTAAGATCAGAAATAACAAACAACCCAGAAAAATATATATTAAATTATGAAAGATTCAAAGATCTAATTGAAAATGCCCATGGTAGTTTAGACCCATTAACTATTACACGAGAATACACAACAGATACAAAACAACTAATACAGATGATAAACGATTTATACCCACTACTACAACGTAAAATAATAAAAAATCGATTTACAAGGCTACACAAACGCTTACAACAACAAATCTCAGAAGAAGAAGAACAACAAAAAGAAGAAGAACACCAATAAAAATAAATAAAAATGTGTATTATACAGTGGAATCCGAACGGTATCCACGCACACTTAGCTGAATTACAAAAAATCATAACAGAAACCAATCCACAATATATATGTATACAGGAATCCCGACTACACACACACCATAAAACAAATTTCAGAAACTTTACATGCTTTAGAAAAGACAGACAAAACAATAACAACGCCAGTGGCGGAGTCGCGATACTGGTACAAAATTCTTCACACGCACAAGAAATACCACTTAATACAACTCTAGAAGCGATTGCTATACGCACATACATGCCAGAAAAAACAACATTATGCTCTCTTTATTTACCACCCAATAAACAAATAAGCACTCTAGAAATAGAGCACTTAATTCAACAACTTCCACCACCATTCATCATTGCAGGCGACTTCAACGCACACAATAGAATATGGGGCTGTGAAGACACAAACAGGCGCGGAATAGATATAGAAAATATAATAAATACAAATAACAAGCTCATAATGCTAAACGATGGATCAAGCACCCATTTCTGCTCAAGAACAGGCAACTTCTCAGCAATAGATCTAACAATTTGTGACTCATCTTTAGCCCCTAACCTTGACTGGACAGTCCTCCCCTTCTCCTTCGTAGGAAATCACTTACCCATAAAAATAACATATCCCACAAGTATAGATCAAATAATAGAAACAACTACCACTAGATGGTCAACAAATAACGCAAACTGGCAACTGTTCACCCACTTGGCAAAAATAGAAAATCCACCTCACACAGATACAATAAATACACAAGTAAGAACACTAACTGATACAATTACAGAAGCAGCAAATATAGCCCTAAAAAGAATAAAAATCACAAAACAGAAAAGGAAAGTACCGTGGTGGAACGAAAAGTGCCAAGAAGCAATAAAAATGAACAAGAAAGCCCTAAACGAATACAAAAAAAGGAAAACGACAGAAAACTTAATAAAATTAAAGAGAGCAAAAGCATATAGCAGGCTCACTATCCTACAATCCAAAAAAACATCATGGCAAAACTACATCTCGACAATCACAACAAACACACCAGCAAAAGATATATGGGATAAAATTAAAAAAATAAGGGGAAAAAAAACTTACTCATATACGAACACAATAATAAAAAACGACGAAATCATATCTAATACACAAGAAATCAGTGAGGAACTAGCAAACCAATTTCAAAAAAATTCAAGCGATGAAAACTATTCTCCAGAGTTCATCACATATAAAAACAATGCCGAAAAAGAACCAATCATAACAAATAACAACGACAGAAACGAAATCAACAAACCGATCACAAAAAACGAAATTTTACTAACGATACAAGAATTAAAACAATCAACGTCCCCAGGACCAGATGGAATCACATATGAACTTATAAAACACCTTCCAGACGAAACAATAGATTACCTCACACAAATATACAACAACATTTGGACAAAAAATACTTTTCCCAACCAATGGAAAGAAGCCATAACAATCCCAATACTCAAACCAAATAAAGACAAAACCAATACACAAAACTACAGACCCATCTCTCTTACAAACTGCTTCAGTAAGATATTACAAAAAATTATTAACCAAAGACTGCTATGGTACCTAGAAACAAACAACATATTGAACAACACACAAAGTGGCTTCAGACACGGAAGATCTACCATAGACCAGCTAATAGCCATCAACACTGAAATACATCACGCATTCAAAGAAAAACAATACTGTGCTGCCATATTCTTCGACATCACCAAAGCATATGACACAGTCTGGAAATACCATGTCCTTAAAAAACTCAAAGAATATAAACTAGATGGCAACATACTAAACTACACTAAAAACTTCTTAAGCGATAGAAAATTCAAAGTAAGATTCAATGAACACCTATCCACCCAGAGATCTCAACAAAATGGATTACCGCAAGGAGAAATCCTTAGCGTGACACTATTCCTTTTAGCAATAAACAAGATAACAGACGCCATACCAAACCATATAAAAACCTCACTATTTGCAGATGACTTAGCTATTTATTACAAAAATAAAAACACGAGTACAATTAAAAAGGAATTACAAACGGCAACAAATAAATTACAAGAATGGACAAAAACAACTGGCTTCCAACTATCACAAGAAAAAACAAACATGATACTATTTACAAGACGACTTGTCCCGATAACCAAACCAATAATTAAAATAAATGGGAGAAAAATCGATTATGTAAACAATATAAAATTCTTAGGAATGATATTTGACACCCATTTAACCTGGAAACAACACATTCTGAACATCAAAAAAGAATGCTGGAGAAACCTCAATCTCATAAAATGTCTAAGCCACAACAAATGGGGATCACACCGAGATATTTTACTTAAAATATATACGACAATGATAAGGGCAAAAATAGATTACGGGTCGATAGTATACCAAACCGCTAAAAAAACCAACCTAAACATATTAGACACCATACAGCACGCGGCAATAAGAACAGCAATAGGCGCCTACAGAACGAGTCCAGTTGTCAGTATGTTATGTGAGTCTGGAATTATTCCACTCGAAAGTCGTAGATACCAACTAACTCTATCCTATATATCAAAACTAGCCAGAAACCCAAGAAACCCGGCCTATAAATGCATCTTCCAAAATAACCAGAAGATCCCTCCCAACACACCAATTCAACAAAAAATAAATTCCATCCTACACAATCTCAACCTTGACATACCAATCCTAGAACAATCCTACCCAGATCAAATACCCCCTTGGGTAAAAACTCCACCCAACTATAACCTCAACCTGGCTAAATACAAGAAGAGCGACACACCAGACAGTATATATCGGGAAGAATTTCATAAAATATGTAACAACATACCCACGCACAAACTAATCTTCACTGACGGCACTAAGTTCGAAACAGCCACGGGAGGGTCAATAATAATCGACAACGAAGAGACAAAATTCCATCTCCCAGACAACATATCAATCTACACTGCTGAAGCGTACTGCATACTGAAAGCGTTACAGACCATCAACAAAGAAACCCATCGTGGACAAAGTTTTGTATTATGCACTGATTCCCTTAGCTCTATCGAAGCCACCAAGAAATTGTATATAAGAGAACCAATAATACAACAAATACAAGACACCATACACAACTTGAATGAAAACAACATCAAAATCATCTTGATATGGATACCATCCCACAAAGGTATTCAGGGGAATGAAGCAGCAGACAGAGCAGCCAAAGAGGCTATCCAAGCCGAAATCACCAACATACCAACTCCAATAAAAGACCACATCCAAACAATAAAAAAAGTAATAACAACAGATTGGAATAAAAAATGGGAAAATACGACAAACAACAAATTAAGACTTATCAAAACAAACACCCAAAAATGGATAACACCCGAAAATAGAAAAGATCAAGTCACAATAACTAGACTTCGAATAGGGCACACCAAACTAACGCATCAACACATACTTCAGAAAACAGACCCCCCAATATGTACCACATGCAGAACACCAATTACAGTTGAACAGATAATAATCCAGTGCCCTCAATTCACCAACCAACGAAGACAAACCGGCATACCAAATACCCTACACGAAGCCCTGGGAAACGACAAAACAAACACCGAGAAATTACTTAAATTCCTAAACGACATCAACTACTCCCAATACATATAAACATGCAATACTAATAAAATTATTATAATTTATAAACAATACCATTACAATAATAGAATGTAAGCACACTGTACCGGGTACTAATGACCCATGATGTCGATGTACCCTTGAATTTAAATAAAAAAAAAAAAAAATCCACACAAATATTTCTATCTGATACAATAACCACATCTAATAGGGTTTTTGAAATTCGCCTAGTGGGCTGTATTATAATTTGATGCATTCCGTTAGTAGCTACTATATCAGACAGAAATTTAGACTTATAATTATCAGTGAGCATGTCAACATTTATATCACCAGAACATATTACATAATCATATTGGGAGATGAATTCAGTAAGTATTGGCTCCAGTACTTCAAGATCTTTATAATACTTTTCATGTGGGTTATATATTACACCGAGACAAATAGAATATTTATTCAATAAACACTTTATCCAGAGATGTTCTAAATTATTTACAGTGTCCGCAAAAGTAGTATCTATCAGCGAGAATTTTATGCTGTCACGAACATAGAATGCGACTCCTCCGCCACGCTTATTATTTGGTCTTTGTAAGCTTGTAAACTTATATCCATAAATATTAAATAGTTGCATGGGGGAGTTATCGGAAATCCACGTTTCTGTGACTGCAATGACATCAAAATTATGTTCATATATTAAATCTATCACATCCAAAAAACATGAGTTTAAAGATCTAACATTTATCTGTGCAAAAGCAAACAAGTTATTGTTGAGGGCGTTGACCGGACTGTTATTAATAAGCGTATCTACCATTTTGTGCGAAGAATTACAACTTTATGCGAAACAGCTGAGATAAAAAAATCAATTTAGTGTAGAGAGTACTCCAAGGTCTTTTATAAAATGAGTTTTAGAAGTATCAGTCTTTCTCGCGTAAATTTTGCAATTTTTCGTCCAAATGAACTTATACCCTTTCGGTTTAAGTATTTCGCGTGCTTTTTTGTATAATAAGTTGTTAGTGGGAGTTAAATGTTCGTTAAAATAAATTTTAGTATCGGGACTTTCAAAGTTCAACGTAGATGTGGAAAGTTGTTTATTCCTTCTCGCCGCTGTCAGAAACTCATCCTTAGTTCTACGTGACACAAATTTAACAATAATGTTTTTGGAGTTAGTATTGCCGAATGGAAGTCTGTGGGCAGCATCAATGTCACCAGTTTTAATATTTACACCAAGTTTTTGACCGATATCGCAAATTAAATTGTCTATATTTTCACTCGGTTTTTCGGGAATGTTATTAACAATGACATTATTTAATTTGGAATATTGTTCTAAATCGTCCACTTTTTTATTTAAAGATTTAATTTCTGATTTTAATGATTCGTTTTCTTTTATAATGTGATCTAATGTTTTCATTTTATTATTTATTTGTTTTAAATTAGATTCAAATTCCGTTATTTTATCCGAGCAAAAAGTTACGGATTGCATTAAGGAATCGAATTTAAGATTCATAATATTTAATATTCTCTTCTCAAATGCTTTGAACAATACTTGCAAATCAGGTGAAGCAGTGTCGTCGAGCGTATTGTCGTCAGCGGGGGTCTTCTTAGGTACTTTAGGCCTAGACGGCCAGCATCCGCTACAGTGCCACAATTCAGCTGCACTTGCATATAATTTGTACTTGTCGTCACTGATACCCGCACAAGTGGAATGAAAAGGGAGAGAGCACCCGGCGCACACAACATCGGGATATTTAAGATTAACTCCCCGTCGGCACGTACCACACTGGCGAGTCATCACGGACAAATTAATTAATAAGTTGCTTAAAATAAGTAAGAACTTGCTAAACAAAGTTTTATATCGTATGAACGATTTACACTATTTTTTATTTTCAAGAGCAACACTTTCGCTCACCACTTCAAACAAAACTCACTGCACAAGTTGATATAATTTTTATAATACGGATTAAGAAAAAACCCAACAAAAAATTCAAAAAACCACGAAATACTGTAGGCGTGCTGCACTCATGAAGAGATAGATGTATAGGAATGGAATGTATGTAATGTAATGTATGTAATGTAATGTATGTAATGTAATGTATGTAATGTAATGTATGTAATGTAATGTATGTAATGTAATGTATGTAATGTAATGTATGTAATGTAATGTATGTAATGTAATGTATGTAATGTAATGTATGTAATGTAATGTATGTAATGTAATGTATGTAATGTAATGTATGTAATGTAATGTATGTAATGTAATGTATGTAATGTAATGTATGTAATGAAATGAATGTAATATAATGTATGTAATGTAATGTATGTAATGTATCTAATGTAATGTATGTAATGTAATGTATGTAATGCATGTAATGTAATGTATCTAATGTAATGTATGTAATGTAATGTATGTAATGTATGTTATGTAATGTATGTAATGTTATGTATGTAACGTAATATATGTAATGTAATGTATGTAATGTAATGTACGTAATGTAATGTATGTAATGTAATTTATGTTATGTAATGTATGTAATGTATGTAATGTGTGCAATGTAATGTATGTAATGTAATATATGTAATGTAATATATGTAATGTAATATATGTAATGTAAGTAATGTATGTACTGTAATGTTTATAATATATTAACTTAATGTATATAATGTATGTATTGTATGCACTGTATGTAAATTAATGTAGGTAATGGAATGTAATATACGTAATATAATGTATATAATGTAATGTACGTAATGTATGTAATGTATGTATTGCAATATATAAAATGTAATGTATGTAATGTAATGTATGTAATGTACGTAATGTAATACATGTAATGTAATTAAATGTATGTAATGTAATATACGTCACGTATGTAATGTATGTTATGTAAAGTATGTAATGTATGTGGTGTAATGTATGTAATGTATGTAATGCATGTAATGTATGTAATGTATGTAATGTAATGTATGTAATGTACATAATGTAATGTATGTAATGTAAAGTATGGAATGTAATGTATGTAATGTAATGTATGTAATGTATGTAAAGTAATGTATCTAATGTAATGTATGTAATGTATGTAATGTAATGTATGAAATGTATGTAATGTAATATATGTAATGTATGTAATGTAATATATATACATATATAATGTAATATATGTAATGTAAGTAATGTATGTAATGTAATGTTTATACTATATTAACTTAATGTATATATTGTATGTATTGTATGTACTGTATGTAAAGTAATGTAAGTAATGGAATGTAATATACGTAATATAATGTATGTAATGTGATGTATGCAATGCAATGTATGTAATGTAATGTATTTAATGTAATGTATGTAATGTAATGTATGTAATGTAATGTATTTAATGTAATGTATGTAATGTAATGTATGTAATGTATGTAATGTAATGTATCTAATGTAATGTATGTAATGTAATGTATGTAAAGTAATGTATGTATGGGGTCCCGTGGCCGCGTGCCTGAGTGTCTGGTCGCGAACTCTGAAGAACCGGGTTCGATCCCGACCGACACCAAATATTTCCAATTTTAAATGGCACAAAAGTGACCCCTGTGGTGCACTCTCGACACCAGCTATGAGTGCCCGTGAGGTGACGCCTGGTAAGCGCCCACACGGTAAAATATATCGTCATCATTATCGATGTCTACAAGTGTTGTAGATACTGGCACACCCAGTAATGGGTAATAAGCCGTGATGATATATTTTATTTATTTATGTATGTAATGTAATGTATGTAAGTGTGGAATGTAATGTATGTAATGTAATGTATGTAATGTATGTAATGTAATGTATGTAATGTAATGTATGTAATGTATGTAATGTAATGTATGTAATGTAATGTATGTAATGTAATGTATGTAGTGTAATGTATGTAATGTATGTAATGTAATGTATGTAATGTAATGTATGTAATGTAATGTATGTAATGTAATGTATGTAATGTAATGTATGTAATGTAATGTATGTAATGCAATGTATGTAATGTAATGTATGTAATGAAATGTATGTAATGTAATGTATGTAATGAAATGTATGTAATGTAATGTATGTAATGTAATGTATGTAATATAATGTATGTAATGTGTGCAAGGTAATGCATGTATTGTAATATACGTAATGTAATGTATGTAAAATAATGTATGTAATGTAATGTAATGTAATGTATGTATTGTATGTATGTAATGTATGTAATGTACATAATGTAATGTAAAGTATGGAATGTAATGTATGTAATGTAATGTATGTAATGTAAAGTATGGAATGTAATGTATGTAATGTAATGTATGTAATGTAATGTATGTAATGTATTGTATGTAATGTAATGTATGTAATGTAATGTATGTAATGTATGTAATGTAATGTATGTAATGTAATGTATGTAATATAATGTATGTAATGTAATGTATGTAAAGTAATGTATGTAATGTAATTTATGTAATATAATGTATGTATTGTAATGTATGTAATGTAATGTATGTAATGTAATGTATGTAATGTAATGTATGTAATGTAATGTATATAATGAAATGTATGTAATATAATGTAATATATGTGAAGTATGTAATTTAATATAATGTAATGTATGTAATGCAATGTATGTAATGAAATGTATGTAATGTAAAGTATGTAATGTATGTAATGTATGTAATGTAATGTATGTAATGAAATGTATGTAATATAATGCAATAGATGTAAAGTATGTGATTTAATATAATGTAATGTATGTAATGAAATGAATGTAATATAATGTATGTAATGTAATGTATGTAATGAAATGAATGTAATATAATGTATGTAATGTAATGTATGTAATGTATCTAATGTAATGTATGTAATGTAATGTATGTAATGCATGTAATGTAATGTATCTAATGTAATGTATGTAATGTAATGTATGTAATGTATGTTATGTAATGTATGTAATGTTATGTATGTAACGTAATATATGTAATGTAATGTATGTAATGTAATGTACGTAATGTAATGTATGTAATGTAATTTATGTTATGTAATGTATGTAATGTATGTAATGTGTGCAATGTAATGTATGTAATGTAATATATGTAATGTAATATATGTAATGTAATATATGTAATGTAATATATGTAATGTAAGTAATGTATGTACTGTAATGTTTATAATATATTAACTTAATGTATATAATGTATGTATTGTATGCACTGTATGTAAATTAATGTAGGTAATGGAATGTAATATACGTAATATAATGTATATAATGTAATGTACGTAATGTATGTAATGTATGTATTGCAATATATAAAATGTAATGTATGTAATGTAATGTATGTAATGTACGTAATGTAATTAAATGTATGTAATGTAATATACGTCACGTATGTAATGTATGTTATGTAAAGTATGTAATGTATGTGGTGTAATGTATGTAATGTATGTAATGCATGTAATGTATGTAATGTATGTAATGTAATGTATGTAATGTACATAATGTAATGTATGTAATGTAAAGTATGGAATGTAATGTATGTAATGTAATGTATGTAATGTATGTAAAGTAATGTATCTAATGTAATGTATGTAATGTATGTAATGTAATGTATGAAATGTATGTAATGTAATATATGTAATGTATGTAATGTAATATATATACATATATAATGTAATATATGTAATGTAAGTAATGTATGTAATGTAATGTTTATACTATATTAACTTAATGTATATATTGTATGTATTGTATGTACTGTATGTAAAGTAATGTAAGTAATGGAATGTAATATACGTAATATAATGTATGTAATGTGATGTATGCAATGCAATGTATGTAATGTAATGTATTTAATGTAATGTATGTAATGTAATGTATGTAATGTAATGTATTTAATGTAATGTATGTAATGTAATGTATGTAATGTATGTAATGTAATGTATCTAATGTAATGTATGTAATGTAATGTATGTAAAGTAATGTATGTATGGGGTCCCGTGGCCGCGTGCCTGAGTGTCTGGTCGCGAACTCTGAAGAACCGGGTTCGATCCCGACCGACACCAAATATTTCCAATTTTAAATGGCACAAAAGTGACCCCTGTGGTGCACTCTCGACACTAGCTATGAGTGCCCGTGAGGTGACGCCTGGTAAGCGCCCACACGGTAAAATATATCGTCATCATTATCGATGTCTACAAGTGTTGTAGATACTGGCACACCCAGTAATGGGTAATAAGCCGTGATGATATATTTTATTTATTTATGTATGTAATGTAATGTATGTAAGTGTGGAATGTAATGTATGTAATGTAATGTATGTAATGTATGTAATGTAATGTATGTAATGTAATGTATGTAATGTAATGTATGTAATGTAATGTATGTAATGTAATGTATGTAATGTAATGTATGTAATGTAATGTATGTAGTGTAATGTATGTAATGTAATGTATGTAATGTAATGTATGTAATGTAATGTATGTAATGTAATGTATGTAATGTAATGTATGTAATGTAATGTATGTAATGTAATGTATGTAATGTAATGTATGTAATGTAATGTATGTAATGCAATGTATGTAATGTAATGTATGTAATGAAATGTATGTAATGTAATGTATGTAATGAAATGTATGTAATGTAATGTATGTAATGTAATGTATGTAATATAATGTATGTAATGTGTGCAAGGTAATGCATGTATTGTAATATACGTAATGTAATGTATGTAAAATAATGTATGTAATGTAATGTATGTAGTGTAATGTATGTAATGCAATGTATGTAATGTAATGTAATGTACGTATTGTATGTATGTAATGTATGTAATGTACATAATGTAATGTAAAGTATGGAATGTAATGTATGTAATGTAATGTATGTAATGTAAAGTATGGATTGTAATGTATGTAATGTAATGTATGTAATGTAATGTATGTAATGTATTGTATGTAATGTAATGTATGTAATGTAATGTATGTAATGTATGTAATGTAATGTATGTAATGTAATGTATGTAATGTAATGTATGTAATATAATGTATGTAATGTAATGTATGTAATGTAATGTATGTAATGTAATTTATGTAATATAATGTATGTAATGTAAAGTATGTAATGTAATGTATGTAATGTAATGTATGTAATGTAATGTATGTAATGTAATGTATATAATGAAATGTATGTAATATAATGTAATATATGTGAAGTATGTAATTTAATATAATGTAATGTATGTAATGCAATGTATGTAATGAAATGTATGTAATGTAAAGTATGTAATGTATGTAATGTATGTAATGTAATGTATGTAATGAAATGTATGTAATATAATGCAATAGATGTAAAGTATGTGATTTAATATAATGTAATGTATGTAATCCATTGTATGTAATGAAATGTATGTAATGTAATGTATGTAATGTAATGTGTGTAATGTAATGTATGTAATGTAATGTATGTAATATAATGTATGTATTGTAATGTAATGTATATAAAGTAATGTACGGAATGTGATGTATGTAATGTAATGTATGTAATGTAATGTATCTAATGTAATATAATGTAATGTAATGTATGTAATGTAATGTATGTAATGTAATGTATGTAATGTAATGTATGTAATGTAATGTATGTAATGTAATGTATGTAATGTAATGTATGTAATGTAATGTATGTAATGTAATGTATGTAATGTAATGTATGTAATGTAATGTATGTAATGTAATGTATGTAATGTAATGTATGTAATGTAATGTATGTAATGTAATGTATGTAATGTAATGTATGTAATGTAATGTATGTAATGTAATGTATGTAATGTAATGTATGTAATGTAATGTATGTAATGTAATGTATGTAATGTAATGTATGTAATGTAATGTATGTAATGTAATGTATGTAATGTAATGTATGTAATGTAATGTATGTAATGTAATGTATGTAATGTAATGTATGTAATGTAATGTATGTAATGTAATGTATGTAATGTAATGTATGTAATGTAATGTATGTAATGTAATGCATGTAATGTAATGTATGTAATGTAAAGGATGTAATGTAATGTATGTAATGTAATGTATGTAATGTAATGTATGTAATGTAATGTATGTAATGTAATTTATGTAATATAATGTATGTAATGTAATGTATGTAATGTAAAGTATGTAATGAAATGAATGTAATATAATGTATGTAATGTAATGTATGTAATGTATCTAATGTAATGTATGTAATGTAATGTACGTAATGTATGTAATGTATGTAAAGTATTTATTGTAATTTATGTTATGTAATGTATGTAATGTAATATATGTAATGTGTGCAATGTAATGTATATAATGTAATATATGTAATGTATGTAATGTAATGTTTATAATATATTATCTTAATGTATATAATGTAGGTATTGTATGCACTGTATGTAAAGTAATGTTGGTAATGGAATGTAATATACGTAATTTATTGTATATAATGTAATGTACGTAATGTATGTAATGTAATGTATGTAATGTAATGTTTGTAATGTATGTAATGTACGTAATGTAATACACGTAATGTAATTTAATGTATGTAATGTAGTATAATGCTTATAATGTAATGTATGTAACGTATGTAATGTATGTTATGTAAAGTATGTAATGTACATAATGTAATGTGTGTAATGTAATGCATGTCATGTAATGTATGTAATGTAATGTATGTAATGTAATGTATGTAATGTAATGTATGTAATGTAATGTATGTAATATAATGTATGTAATGTAATGTATGTAATGTATGTAATGAAATGTATGTAATGTAATGTATGTAATGAAATGTATGTAATGTAATGTATGTAATGTAATGTATGTAATATAATGTATGTAATGTATGTAATATAATGTATGTGATGTGTGCAAGGTAATGCATGTATTGTAATATACGTAATGTAATGTATGTAAAATAATGTATGTAATGTAATGTATGTAGTGTAATGTATGTAATGTATTGTATGTAATATAATGTATGTAATGTAATGTATGTAATGTATGTAATGTAATGTATGTAATGTAATGTATGTAATATAATGTATGTAATGTAATGTATGTAATGTAATGTATGTAATGTAATTTATGTAATATAATGTATGTAATGTAATGTATGTAATGTAATGTATGTAATGTAATGTATGTAATGTAATGTATGTAATGTAATGTATATAATGAAATGTATGTAATATAATGTAATATATGTGAAGTATGTAATTTAATATAATGTAATGTATGTAATGCAATGTATGTAATGAAATGTATGTAATGTAAAGTATGTAATGTATGTAATGTATGTAATGTAATGTATGTAATGAAATGTATGTAATATAATGCAATAGATGTAAAGTATGTGATTTAATATAATGTAATGTATGTAATCCAATGTATGTAATGAAATGTATGTAATGTAATGTATGTAATGTAATGTGTGTAATGTAATGTATGTAATGTAATGTATCTAATGTAATGTATGTAATATAATGTATGTATTGTAATGTAATGTATATAAAGTAATGTACGGAATGTGATGTATGTACTTGTATGTATGTAATGTAATGTATGTAATGCAATGTATGTAATGTGTGCAAGGTAATGCATGTATTGTAATATACGTAATGTAATGTATGTAAAGTAATGTATGTAATGTAATGTATGTAGTGTAATGTATGTAATGCAATGTTTGTAATGTAATGTATGTATTGTATGTATGAAATGTATGTAATGTATGTAATGTATGTAATGTACATAATGTAATGTAAAGTATGGAATGTAATGTATGTAATCTAATGTATGTAAAGTAATGTATCTAATGTAATGTATGTAATTTAATATATGTAATGTAATGTATTTAATGTAATGTATGTAATGTAATGTATGTAATGTAATGTATGTAATGTATGTAATGTAATGTATATAATGTATGTAATGTATGTAATGTAATGTATGTAATGTAATGTATGTAATGTAAAGTATGTAATGTAATGTATGTAATGTAATGTATGTAATGTAAGTAATGTAATGTATGTAATGTAATGTATGTAATGTAATGTATGTAATGTATGTAATGTAATGTATGTAATGTAATGTATGTAATGTAATGTATGTAATGTAATGTATGTAATGTATGTAATGTAATGTATGTAATGTAATGTATGTAATGTAATGTATGTAATGTATGTAATGTAATGTATGTAATGTAATGTATGTAATGTAATGTATGTAACGTAATGTATGTAATGTAATGTTTGTAATGTAATTTATGTAATATAATGTATGTAATGTAATGAATGTAATGTAATGTATGTAATGTAATGTATGTAATGTAATGTATGTAATGCAATGTATGTAATGTAATGTATGTAATGTAATGTATGTAATGTAATGTATGTAATGTATGTAATGTAATGTATGTAATGTAATGTATGTAATGTAATGTATGTAATGTAATGTATGTAATGTAATGTATGTAATGTAATGTATGTAATGTAATGTAATGTATGTAATGTAATGTATGTAATGTAATGTATGTAATGTAATGTATGTAATGTAATGTATGTAATGTAATGTATGTAATGTAATGATAGTAATGTAATGTATGTAATGAAATGTATGTAATGTAATGTATGTAATGTAATGTATGTAATGTAATGTATGTAATGTAATGTATGTAATGTAATGTAATGTATGTAATGTATGTGATGTATGTAATGTATGTACTGCATGTAATGTAATGTAAGTAATGTACATAATGTAAAGTATGTAATATAAAGTATGAAATGTAATGTATGTAATGTGATGTATGTAAAGTAATGTATGTAATGTAACGTATGTAATGGAATGTATGTAATGTAATGTATGTAATGTAATTTATGTATTGTAATGTATGTAATATAATGTATGTAATGTAATGTATGTAATATAAAGTATGAAATGTAATGTATGTAATGTGATGTATGTAAAGTAATGTATGTAATGTAACGTATGTAATGGAATGTATGTAATGTAATGTATGTAATGTAATTTATGTATTGTAATGTATGTAATATAATGTATGTAATGTAATGTATGTAATGTAATGTATGTAATGTAATGTATGTAATGTAATGGATGTAATGTAATGTATGTAATGTAATGTATGTAATGTAATGTATGTAATGTAATGTATGTAATGTAATGTATGTAATGTAATGTATGTAATGTAATGTATGTAATGTAATGTATGTAATGTAATGTATGTAATGTAATGTATGTAATGTAATGTATGTAATGTAATGGATGTAATGTAATGTATGTAATGTAATGTATGTAATGTAACGTATGTAATGTAATGTATGTAATGTAATGTATGTAATGTAATGTATGTAATGTAATGTATGTAATGTAATGTATGTAAAGTAATGTATGTAATGTAATTTATGTAATATAATGTATGTAATGTAATGTATGTAATGTAAAGTATGTAATGAAATGAATGTAATATAATGTATGTAATGTAATGTATGTAATGTATCTAATGTAATGTATGTAATGTAATGTACGTAATGTATGTAATGTATGTAAAGTATTTATTGTAATTTATGTTATGTAATGTATGTAATGTAATATATGTAATGTGTGCAATGTAATGTATATAATGTAATATATGTAATGTAATTTATGTAATGTATGTAATGTAATGTTTATAATATATTATCTTAATGTATATAATGTAGGTATTGTATGCACTGTATGTAAAGTAATGTTGGTAATGGAATGTAATATACGTAATTTATTGTATATAATGTAATGTACGTAATGTATGTAATGTAATGTATGTAATGTATGTAATGTACGTAATGTAATACACGTAATGTAATTTAATGTATGTAATGTAGTATAATGCTTATAATGTAATGTATGTAACGTATGTAATGTATGTTATGTAAAGTATGTAATGTATGTAATGTAATGTGTGTAATGTAATGCATGTAATGTAATGCATGTAATGTAATGTATGTAATGTAATGTATGTAATGTATGTAATGTATGTCACGTAATGTATGTAATGTAATGTATGTAATGTAATGTACGTAATGTAATGTATGTAATGTAATGTAATGTATGTAATGTATGTAATGTAATGTATGTAATGTAATGTATGAAATGTAATGTATGTAATGTAATGTATGTAATGTAATGTATGTAATGTAATGTATGTAATGTAATGTATGTAATGTAATGTATGTAATGTAATGTATGTAATGTAATGTATGTAATGAAATGTATGTAATGTAATGTATGTAATGTAATGTATGTAATGTAATGTATGTAATGTAATGTATGTAATGTAATGTATGTAATGTAATGTATGTAATGTATGTGATGTATGTAATGTATGTACTGCATGTAATGTAATGTAAGTAATGTACATAATGTAAAGTATGTAATATAAAGTATGAAATGTAATGTATGTAATGTGATGTATGTAAAGTAATGTATGTAATGTAACGTATGTAATGGAATGTATGTAATGTAATGTATGTAATGTAATTTATGTATTGTAATGTATGTAATATAATGTATGTAATGTAATGTATGTAATATAAAGTATGAAATGTAATGTATGTAATGTGATGTATGTAAAGTAATGTATGTAATGTAACGTATGTAATGGAATGTATGTAATGTAATGTATGTAATGTAATTTATGTATTGTAATGTATGTAATATAATGTATGTAATGTAATGTATGTAATGTAATGTATGTAATGTAATGTATGTAATGTAATGGATGTAATGTAATGTATGTAATGTAATGTATGTAATGTAATGTATGTAATGTAATGTATGTAATGTAATGTATGTAATGTAATGTATGTAATGTAATGTATGTAATGTAATGTATGTAATGTAATGTATGTAATGTAATGTATGTAATGTAATGTATGTAATGTAATGGATGTAATGTAATGTATGTAATGTAATGTATGTAATGTAACGTATGTAATGTAATGTATGTAATGTAATGTATGTAATGTAATGTATGTAATGTAATGTATGTAATGTAATGTATGTAAAGTAATGTATGTAATGTAATTTATGTAATATAATGTATGTAATGTAATGTATGTAATGTAAAGTATGTAATGAAATGAATGTAATATAATGTATGTAATGTAATGTATGTAATGTATCTAATGTAATGTATGTAATGTAATGTACGTAATGTATGTAATGTATGTAAAGTATTTATTGTAATTTATGTTATGTAATGTATGTAATGTAATATATGTAATGTGTGCAATGTAATGTATATAATGTAATATATGTAATGTAATATATGTAATGTATGTAATGTAATGTTTATAATATATTATCTTAATGTATATAATGTAGGTATTGTATGCACTGTATGTAAAGTAATGTTGGTAATGGAATGTAATATACGTAATTTATTGTATATAATGTAATGTACGTAATGTATGTAATGTAATGTATGTAATGTATGTAATGTACGTAATGTAATACACGTAATGTAATTTAATGTATGTAATGTAGTATAATGCTTATAATGTAATGTATGTAACGTATGTAATGTATGTTATGTAAAGTATGTAATGTATGTAATGTAATGTGTGTAATGTAATGCATGTAATGTAATGCATGTAATGTAATGTATGTAATGTAATGTATGTAATGTATGTAATGTATGTCACGTAATGTATGTAATGTAATGTATGTAATGTAATGTACGTAATGTAATGTATGTAATGTAATGTAATGTATGTAATGTATGTAATGTAATGTATGAAATGTAATGTATGTAATGTAATGTATGTAATGTAATGTATGTAATGTAATGTATGTAATGTAATGTATGTAATGTAATGTATGTAATGTAATGTATGTAATGTAATGTATGTAATGTAATATATGTAATGTAATGTATGTAATGTAATGTATGTAATGTAATGTATGTAATGTATGTAATGTAATGTACGTAATGTAATGTATGTAATGTAATGTATAAAATGTAATGCATGTAATGTAATGCATGTAATGTAATGCATGTAATGTAATGTATGTAATGTAATGTATGTAATGTATGTCACGTAATGTATGTAATGTAATGTATGTAATGTAATGTATGTAATGTATGTAATGTACGTAATGTAATACACGTAATGTAATTTAATGTATGTAATGTAATATAATGCTTATAATGTAATGTTTGTAACGTATGTAATGTATGTTGTGTAAAGTATGTAATGTATGTAATGTGTGTAATGTAATGCATGTAATGTAATGTATGTAATGTAATGTATGTAATGTATGTAATGTATGTCACGTAATGTATGTAATGTAATGTATGTAATGTAATGTACGTAATGTAATGTATGTAATGTAATGTAATGTATGTAATGTATGTAATGTAATGTATGTAATGTAATGTATGAAATGCAATGTATGTAATGTAATGTATGTAATGTAATGTATGTAATGTAATGTATGTAATGTAATGTATGTAATGTAATGTATGTAATGTAATGTATGTAATGTAATGTATGTAATGTAATGTATGTAATGTAATGTATGTAATGTAATGTATGTAATGTAATGTATGTAATGTATGTAATGTAATGTATGTAATGTAATGTATGTAATGTAATGTATGTAATGTAATGTATGTAATGTATGTAATGTAATGTATGTAATGTAATGTATGTAATGTAATGTATGTAATGTAATGTATGTAATGTAATGTATGTAATGTAATGTATGTAATGTATGTAATGTAATGTATGTAATGTAATGTATGTAATGTAATGTACGTAATGTAATGTATGTAATGTAATGTATGTAATGTAATGTATGTAATGTAATGTATGTAATGTATGTAATGTAATGTATGTAATGTAATGTATGTAATGTATGTAATGTAATGTATGTAATGTAATGTATGTAATGTAATGTATGTAATGTAATGTATGTAATGTAATGTATGTAATGTATGTAATGTAATGTATGTAATGTAATGTATGTAATGTAATGTATGTAATGTAATGTATGTAATGTAATGTATGTAATGTAATGTATGTAATGTAATGTATGTAATGTAATGTATGTAATGTAAGTAATGTAATGTATGTAATGTAATGTATGTAATGTAATGTATGTAATGCAATGTATGTAATGTAATGTATGTAATGTAATGTATGTAATGTAATGTATGTAATGTATGTAATGTAATGTATGTAATGTAATTTATGTAATGTAATGTATGTAATGTAATGTATGTAATGTAATGTATGTAATGTAATGTATGTAATGTAATGTATGTAATGTAATGTATGTAATGTAATGTATGTAATGTAATGTATGTAATGTAATGTATGTAATGTAATGTATGTAATGTAATGTATGTAATGTAATGTATGTAATGTAATGTATGTAATGTAATTTATGTATTGTAATGTATATAATATAATGTATGTAATGTAATGTATGTAATGTAATGTATGTAATGTAATGTATGTAATGTAATGGATGTAATGTATGTAATGTAATGTATGTAATGTAATGTATGTAATGTAATGTATGTAATGTAATGTATGTAATGTAATGGATGTAATGTAATGTATGTAATGTAATGTATGTAATGTAATGTATGTAATGTAATGTATGTAATGTAATGGATGTAATGTAATGTATGTAATGTAATGTATGTAATGTAATGTATGTAATGTAATGTATGTAATGTAATGTATGTAATGTAATGTATGTAATGTAATTTATGTAATATAATGTATGTAATGTAATGTATGTAATGTAAAGTATGTAATGAAATGAATGTAATATAATGTATGTAATGTAATGTATGTAATGTATCTAATGTAATGTATGTAATGTAATGTACGTAATGTATGTAATGTATGTAAAGTATTTATTGTAATTTATGTTATGTAATGTATGTAATGTAATATATGTAATGTGTGCAATGTAATGTATATAATGTAATATATGTAATGTAATATATGTAATGTATGTAATGTAATGTTTATAATATATTATCTTAATGTATATAATGTAGGCATTGTATGCACTGTATGTAAAGTAATGTTGGTAATGGAATGTAATATACGTAATTTATTGTATATAATGTAATGTACGTAATGTACGTAATGTATGTAATGTATGTAATGTACGTAATGTAATACACGTAATGTAATTTAATGTATGTAATGTAGTATAATGCTTATATTGTAATGTATGTAACGTATGTAATGTATGTTATGTAAAGTATGTAATGTATGTAATGTAATGTGTGTAATGTAATGCATGTAATGTAATGCATGTAATGTAATGTATGGAATGAATTGTATGTAATGTATGTAATGTATGTCACGTAATGTTTGTAATGTAATGTATGTAATGTAATGTACGTAATGTAATGTATGTAATGTAATGTAATGTATGTAATGTATGTAATGTAATGTATGTAATGTAATGTATGAAATGTAATGTATGGAATGTAATGTATGTAATGTAATGTATGTAATGTAATGTATGTAATGTAATGTATGTAATGTAATGTATGTAATGTATGTAATGTAATGTATGTAATGTAATGTATGTAATGTAATGTATGTAATGTATGTAATGTAATGTACGTAATGTAATGTATGTAATGTAATGTATGTAATGTAATGCATGTAATGTAATGCATGTAATGTAATGCATTTAATGTAATGTATGTAATGTAATGTATGTAATGTATGTAATGTATGTCACGTAATGTATGTAATGTAATGTATGTAATGTAATGTATGTAATGTACGTAATGTAATACACGTAATGTAATTTAATGTATGTAATGTAATATAATGCTTATAATGTAATGTTTGTAACGTATGTAATGTATGTTATGTAAAGTATGTAATGTATGTAATGTGTGTAATGTAATGCATGTAATGTAATGCATGTAATGTAATGTATGTAATGTAATGTATGTAATGTATGTAATGTATGTCACGTAATGTATGTAATGTAATGTATGTAATGTAATGTACGTAATGTAATGTATGTAATGTAATGTAATGTATGTAATGTATGTAATGTAATGTATGTAATGTAATGTATGAAATGTAATGTATGTAATGTAATGTATGTAATGTAATGTATGTAATGTAATGTATGTAATGTAATGTATGTAATGTAATGTATGTAATGTAATGTATGTAATGTAATGTATGTAATGTAATGTATGTAATGTAATGTATGTAATGTATGTAATGTAATGTATGTAATGTAATGTATGTAATGTAATGTATGTAATGTAATGTATGTAATGTAATGTATGTAATGTAATGTATGTAATGTAATGTATGTAATGTAATGTATGTAATGTAATGTATGTAATGTAATGTATGTAATGTAATGTATGTAATGTAATGTATGTAATGTAATGTATGTAATGTAATGTACGTAATGTAATGTATGTAATGTAATGTATGTAATGTAATGTATGTAATGTAATGTATGTAATGTAATGTATGTAATGTAATGTATGTAATGTAATGTATGTAATGTAATGTATGTAATGTAATGTATGTAATGTAAGTTATGTAATGTAATGTATGTAATGTAATGTATGTAATGTAATGTATGTAATGTATGTAATGTAATATATGTAATGTATGCAATGTAATGTATTTAATGTATGTTATGTAAGTAATGTTTGTATTGTATGTACTTTATGTAAAGTAATGTAAGTAATGGAATGTAATATACGTAATGTAATGTATGTAATGTACGTAATATATGTTATGTATTGTATGTAATGTAATGTACGTAATGTATGTAATATCACGTACGTAATGAAATGTATGTAATATAATGTATGTAATGGAATGTAATATACGTAATGTAATGTATGTAATGTACGTAATATATGTTATGTATTGTATGTAATGTAATGTATGAATTGCAATGTATAAAATGTAATGGAATGTAATATACGTAATGTAATGTATGTAATGTAATGTACGTAATGTATGTAATATCACGTACGTAATGAAATGTATGTAATGCAATGTAATGTATGTAATATATGTTATGTAATGTAATGTAATGTAATGTAATGTAATGTAATGTAATGTAATGTAATGTATGTATGTATGTATGTATGTATGTATGTATGTAGTAGGAAAGGAAGCTCAAAAATGGGAGGAGGAATGGATAGGGGACATTAAGTAACAATGGAAAGAAACTATTGGAATTTTGCATGGACAATAACCTCACAATAACTAATAATCACTTCAAACATAAAGAAATACATAAGTATACAAGAGAGGTAATTAGCAGAGGAGAAAAATCAATAATAGATTACTTAATAATAAATAAAAGCAACTGAAATGAGGTACAGGACACAAGAGTCAAAAGGAGCTACGAAATTGGGAGTGACCATTTCTTAGTTGAAGCAAAATTTAAATTAACAAACCAACGAACACGGACCATAATAAAAATGAAAGATATGGGAAAAAAGACAATCAGAATCCACAAACTACAGGATACAGGAGTGAGGGAAGAGTACCAAAATAAAGTTACAGAGGAAATCAATAAATACAAAGAAGAAAACACTACCGACATCAATAAAAAATGGGAAAATTTAAGGAAAACGCTAAAAACAGCAGCTACCGAAGTGTACGGATACAGTAAAATAAGCCGAACCCAGAAGAGAACAAACTGGTGGAATAATGACATAAAGAAAGCAATAAATAAAAAGACAATATTTACAGAGCCAAAGTAACGATAATTACCAAAAATACAAAAAACACAGGAAAAAAGTTAAAGAGATGGTAACAAAAGCCAAGCAACAATCGTGGGAAGATTTTGGCAGACAAATGGAAAACAATTGCCGAGATAACAAAAGGATGTTCTACAGAGTTTTAAGAAGTTTCAAAAACAAGCCAGAAAATGTACTACAGCAAATAAAATCAAAAGAAGGTAAAATCCTTGTCGAACAAGATGAAATTATACGCAAATGGAAAGAATATTTCCAAGATCTGCTAGGAAATGAAAACGAATCCATGAAAATAATAAATACGGACAACATGACACTAATAACAAATATGATGGACGAAGAAAACCCACAGAATGAGGAATTTATTAGTATGATAGAACTAGAGCAAGCAATGAACAAAATAAAATCATCAAAATCAATAGCACCGGAAATGATAAAATATATGGATGAGGAGGGGAAAAAAGAATTGCTTGAAATATTAAATCTATGTCAAGACCAACATACCATACCAAATGACTGGAAAACGGGAATAGTAGTACCAATATACAAGAGCGGAGATAATAAGGAATGTTGTAACTATAGAGGAATAACCCTGCTATGCATAGCATTTAAAGTATATGAAAGCATTTTAGAAACCAAATTACGCAAACAAGTAGAAGAACAACCCTCTAATATACAAAGCGGATTTAGACTAGCACACAGCGTTCAAGACCATTCTTTTATAGTGCAACAAGTTATAGAAAAATAACTGGTAAAGAACATAGACATATACGTATGCTTCCTCCACATGAAGCAAGCATTCGATACATTAAGCAGAAAGAAAATATGGGAGAGCCCAAAAAGTAAAGGAGTCGACGAGAAATTACTAAAGGCTATACAAAGTACATATAAAGAAACCGACAACCAAGTAAGAACAGCAAATAGTCTCCCAAAGAAATTCTGGACTGTATCGGGTGTTAGGCAAGGTAGTGTACTAAGCCCACTTCTATTTATATGTACGATAGATGAGGCAATCAAAAAATGTCAAGATACAATGAAAAAATATCTAATTGGCTACAGAAATTAGTATACCTAGAAGCATGAGCTTTTGCAGATGACATTCTCTTGTTCGCAAACTCAGAAAAAAATCTCGAGGAAAATGTAAGGATATAGGCGGCGGAGCTAGCGAAACAGAATCTTTATCTAAACACAGGAAAAACGAAAGCAATGGTAATAAGTAACTCGAAAAAAGAAGTATAAATAAAACTAGGAAGCGACATTATCGAACAAGTGGATTCATACAAATACCTTGGAAGTACAATAAACAACAAAGAAAATATTTACGATGAGTTGAACAAAAGGATAAAAGCAGCGAACCGGATTTACTTTGCGATACAAAAAAAAATTCTGGATCATAAGTATATAAAAAAAAATAAACAAAAGTATCAATCTATAAAACAATGTACCTACCCAGTACTATTATATGGCGCAGAGAATTGGACACTGACAGAGAGACAAATAGGAAGATTATAAGCTATGGAAATGAAGTTCCTCAGAAGAATAACGGGAAACAGAAGAATAGACAAACGAAGAAATGAGAACATACGGACAGAACTAGAAGTGATCTCAGTAGAAAGCCAGATAGAAGATAAAAAATTGCTTTGGTTTGGACACCTTATAAGAATGAATGAAGAAAGACGGGTTAAAAATATATGGGAAACACGGCCAATTGGGAAGAATAGAAGAGGAAGACCAAGAAGAACATGGAATAGTGTAGTGGAAAACCTCTTATTAGAAGCAGGAGAACACTGCAACTCAGACAAAGAACGCACAAAAGACCGAAAAAAGTGGAAAAATTTTGTGCGACATAGAAGGAACAATCCACACCAGGGCAACCTTGACACCCACTAGGGGATGAAGAGGACCGGATTATGTATGTATGTAATATTTACAAACCCCCGAATGTTCAATGGCTAGTAGATCTTGTTTTAAATTATTCTCATCCAGCGGTAATCATGAGTGATTTCATTTGCCATCACAATTTATGGGGATATGCAGAAAATGACCAAAATGGTGCACTTCTTCACACATGGATGGAGGAAAACAACTTACACCTCATTTATGATGCCAAGGACAAGAAAAGCTTTCATTCTGCTCGATGGAAGATGGATTATAATCCTGATTTATGTATTATATCTGTTGAATAGTAGTATTTATGTTTAGTTATGTTAGTAATTGATGCATAAATTTTTAAAACTTTAATTTTAAGTAAATTAGATTACTGCTGCATTATTTGGAATCCTAATCAAAAATATCTTGTTGACGCAATTGAGAGAATTCAGAAAAGATTTATTAAATACATTTGTTTCAAATCGAATTTAAATTATTCTAGTAATAATTACGAATCTGTTTTATCCCTTTATAATTTATCTACATTTACATCACGGAGAAATAAACATTTACTGATTTTTTTATACAAAGTAGTTAATAGTATTATCGACGATAATTTTCTGCTCAGTCAACTTAATTTCTACGTCAATTTATGTAATACCAGATGCCGTAACACCTTTCTTATAAATATGTGCAAAACTCAATATATTTACAATTCACCAATTGAGAATATGTGTCGACTTTATAATAACATTATGCAATATTAGATTTCTCTATGAATTTGAATGAATTCAAAAAGAAAATTAACTACATTTTATTGTAAGTATCTTTGTTTTTTCGTATTGCATTACGTATTTAATATTTAATCATTATGTTCTCCTTTCATGTACTTTAATATTGTTCTGTAATTGGGACATCAGTCCTGTTAAATAAAAAAGTTTATTATTATCATTATTATTATTATTATTATTATTATTATTATTATTATTATTATTATTATTATTATTATTATTATTATAAATGGATCGCAAAAGATTATGTTTTTATTAACAATATTACATTCGTATATTGATTTCGATTGATTTTTTACACACTTGTCTGTCTCATATGTTCTTTTTAGCATTTTTGATTTATATTTAATTATTTATAAGCTGGGGCATTTTGATTTCATATTTTATTATTTTGGTTCTGAACATGCCCCCGGCCTTGAAAGGATCTATCCTTTCAACAATGAAAACAATGAAAGAATATTTATGAATTCCAACAAATGTGTACACCAAATGGGCAATGAATTAATTAAATTAATATTTGAACCATTGCTGTTGACAATAAAACTTGCGAATTTGTATTTACAATTTGATTTGACGTGTTCGTTGTTTTGGCTCCGTTTTTTGATATATTTGACATATTTGACATGTTCGACATAATTTTGATTGATAATTTCGATTAAGCAAAATATTGTGTTTTGCTTGACATTTTCTGCATGTTTCTGATGTGCAATCCTTGAATATATGAACACTTAAGACAATTGATGCATAACTTCATTGCCTTTACCTTTTCATATTTGTCAATGATTGGTAACTTAAGAAATTCTTTGCAGTTAAAGATCTGATGTTTCCCATTCTCGAGCTGTAACTCTATCTAACTTGCCTGCTATCATAAATATGATCAATGTATCCCATTTATCTACAGGTTGATTTAATACTTCCAATGATCTGATATTTTTTGAAACAATATCTACCAAATATTAAATATATTTTCCGCCTCTACCGGTTTCGACACCTCATGTGTCTTCTCCAGGAACTACAATAATATTACAGATTTTGAAAAAAATATTTTTAAAAAAATACAAATATGTGTAACTTACGTGAAAATTTTTAAATTGTAAAACATGGATACATACATAAGACAATAACATATAATACATACAATGGTCGTCAAAATTTAAATAAATAAAGAAATACATTAAAAAACTCATGTAGTCGTCAATAAATTAAGATATACTTTTATAAACCTTGATTTAACAATGGCACCCTTTAACTGAAAATTAAGTTATAACTTGTTCCGAAGGTCGTTTCTCGAATTGCCGCTAGATGTTAAGACATTTCTCTTCTTAGTATTTTTTTAATAAAAATTATAGTTTAAATTTACATATTATAAATTTAGTTTATATTTATTTCATGTTTGGTTCATATTATATTTTAAAATGTTCGTGTATATTTTACTTATATTTCTAATGTCAGTTTCTATATTTATGTTGTTTTTGTCATTATTTATGTGTAACATTTCAACAGTGAGGCGTTTGTGTAAATTTTGTTCGGTATCAATAACCTTGCCGGCATCAAAATTAAAATTATGTCCGAGTGATATAGCGTGTCCTACTAGTGCACATTTCCCATTATTATTGTTCTTAGTTTTGCAGTTTCGTTTATGTTCCGTCATTCTAGTTCGTAAATACTGCCTAGTCTGTCCTGTGTACGTTGAGGTACACTCCATGTAAGGGATTTTGTACACTACATGTGAGCTGCAATTTTTATCTATCTCCGCTTTTAGTTTACTAAAAAGATTTCCTATTGTTTTGGTTTGTTTGAAGCCAATATTAATATTTAAATTATTAGTGAAAAGTTTTTTAAGTTATGTTAAGGGATAATAAATTTTCTTTTCATTTATTTCTGCGTCATTGTTATTATTTTATTGATTTATGTTGTTTTGTTTATTTTTTACTTCATTAATAAGACTGTTGACTATTCCTCTAGGATAATTATTTATTTTTAATAGGTTTTTAACATTATTTAGTACATCGCTTTGATATTCGTTTGAGCTTAGTAATGCAGCTCGCGATATAAGGTTTTTGGCGCTATTCAGCAGTTGATTTTTAAGGTGTTTTGATCTATAGTTTAGGTATCCGGTAGATGTAGTAAGCTTTTTATACCATTTTGTTTTAATCTGGCCGTCCTGTTGGTGTAACAATGCTGAATAGGATGGCTCCGTTTTTTTTTTTCACTTCTACAGTAAACTGCAAGTTCTCATTGTAGTTATTGAAGACTCTTAATGTTTCATCTATTTTATTCTCAGGTATTGCAAGAATTAAATCATCAACATATTTTTTTATAAACGGGACATTGAAAGTTAGTAATGGCATGACAGTTTATCCATTACCAGGTTTGCTACACACGGACTTAATCATGACCCCATAGCTGTACCCCAAATTTGTCCGTCATAATCATCATTATATTTGAAGTAGCTTTCCTCCATGCAAAACCGCACTAAGTCTGAAAACTCATTCCATGGTATTTTTGTTCTTTGCGATATTATGCTTCATTGTTCTCTTATTGCTTCCAGCACTAGTTCAACGGGGATGTTGGTAAACAGGGCCACAACATCCAATGAAATCAGTTTGTACCCATCTTCTAATCTCATTTTAGTGATAAAATCTTGG
This sequence comes from Ophonus ardosiacus, assembly GCA_943142095.1. Lineage (NCBI taxonomy): Eukaryota > Metazoa > Arthropoda > Insecta > Coleoptera > Carabidae > Ophonus > Ophonus ardosiacus. Next base: position 36,863,442 of record OW964824.1, on the reverse strand, counting down.
AAGTCAAATGAATTGCGGACGTAGAAATTTTCTTCTTCCAGTCCCTTTAACGTATTTACCAAATATTTGGATAGTTCATCTACCGGGGAATTAATTCCAGATACAATGGGTCGTAGAGGATAGTTACATTTGTGAGCTTTTAATAATCCGTAAATCCGAGGTGGAATAGAGTTTTCTTTAGTTAACCTTTTTGTGGTGTTATCTATGTATTGTTTTTCATGCAAAGATTTTATTAATTTATTACATTTGTTTTGTGTTTTTATAGTAGGATCCGCGTCTATTCTTTTATATATTTTTGTATCTGTTAACATTTCTTTCATTTTATTGTTATAATCGTTTTTGTACATAGCTACTGTCTTATTTTCTTATTTGCCTTTAGTATTAAAATGTCATCATGTTCTTTTAGGAATTTTTTTGTTATGTTGTATTTTTTGTTAATTGTAATATTGTGCTTATGTTCGTTTTTTTTGGTACAAACATTTGTTATTATATTTGTGAACTGAGCAATAACAGAATTTTGTATATCTATCTCTTTTGTGCTGTCTAAAATAAGTTCTGTATCTGCAATCAATTTGAATATGGGTAGATCATTCTGTTGATGAGGTATACTGTATTTAGGGCCTAATAATAAAATCTCTGCCACTTCGGGTGGAAAATTAGTATTAGTTAAATTCATGAACCATTAATTTTGTGAAGTTTGAGTTGTACTATTATTCTCTATACTAAGTAGATTGTTGAATTTTTTGATATGTATTGATTTGAATTTAAGGTTGACGAATTCGAATTTTCTCTGTATTAAACTTTGAATTTTATGCAATGAATATAACTGACGTTTTGTCTTATTATATTGTAATGATGATAGAATTTAGATTCAAATAAATTGACCCGCCAACAAGAAATTTTTAGTTCTAAGTTTAGTGTTTGTTTTTTAAAATTGTTTATTATATGATTAGTGTAGGCTTTATATGGGTTATTTTTAATTAAAATATTACAAAGACATTTAAAATTGTTAGTTATATGTTTTGGAACTATGTTATTATGTTTAAACCGTAATAAAAATATTCTTTGGTTTATTGCTGAAGATAATTTTTCATTATAATTTAAAAGTTGTTTAAGATGATACTTAACTATATTACCATAGGTGCTTGTCAATTCCTTAAAGATGTTATTCATTGTATGTTGTAGTTGTGTTATGGGGTGCACTAATCCTGCGAGAGTGATGGCTGCAAGAACTTCTTGACTGGAAAGGTGATGAAGGAAAGAAAATTACTGGATTTCAGTCAAATATTAAATATATTTTCCGCCTCTACCGGTTTCGATACCTCATGTGTCTTCTTCAGGAGCTACAATAATATTACAGATTTTGAAAAAAATATTTTTAAAAAAATACAAACATGTGTAACTTACGTGAAAATTTTTAAATAGTAAAACATGGATACATACATGAGACAATAATAAATAAGATATAATACATACAATGGTCGTTAAAATTTAAATAAATAAATACATTAAAAAACTCGTGTAGTCGTCAATAAATTAAGATATACTTTTATAAACCTTAATTTAACAATGGCACCCTTTAACTGAAAATTAAGTTATAACTTGTTCCGAAGGTCGTTTCTCGAATTGCCGCTAGATTCATTTATCTTCTTAGTATTTTTAAAATAAAAAATATAGTTTACATTTACATATTATAAATTTAGTTTATATTTATTTTGTTTGATTCATATTATACTTTAAAATTTTCGTGTATATTTTACTTATATTTGTAATGCCAGTTTTTAAATTTATGTTGTTTTTGTCATTATTTATGTGTAACATTTCAAGAGTGAGGCGTTTGTGTAAATTTTGTTCGGTATCAATAACCTTGACGGCATCAAAATTAAAATTATGTCCGAGTGATATATCGTGTTCTACTAGTGTACATTTCCCATTATTATTGTTCTTATTTTTGCAGTTTCGTTTATGTTCCGTCATTCTAGTTCGTAAATACCGCCTAGCTGTCCGGTGTACTTTGAGGTACACTCCATGCAAGGGATTTTGTACACTACATGTGAGCTGTAATTTTTATCTATGTCCGCTTTTAGTTTACTAAAAAGATTTCCTATTGTTTTGGTTTGTTTGAAGCCAATATTAATATTTAAATTATTACTGAAATATTTTTTAAGTTTTATAGCTATGCCATCTATGTATGTTAAGGGATAATAAATTTTCTTTTCATTTATTTCTGCGTCATTGTTATTATTTGTTTGTTGACTATTCCTCTAGGATAATTATTTATTTTTAATAGGTTTTTAACATTATTTAGTACATCGCTTTGATATTCGTTTGAGGTTAGTAATGCAGCTCGTGATATAAGGTTTTTGGCGCTATTCAGCAGTTGATTTTTAGGGTGTTTTATTCTATAGTTTAGGTATCTAGTAGATACAGTAGGCTTTTTATACCATTTTGTTAAATCTGGCCGACCTGTTGGTGTAACGTTGCTGTGTCTAAGAATGGGATGACACCGTTTTTTTTTTTTCACTTTTACAGTAAACTGTAAGTTCTCATTGTAGTTATTGAAGACTCTTAATGTTTCATCTATGTTATTCTCAGGTATTGCAAGAATTAAATCTTGGAAGTCAAATGAATTGCGGACGTAGAAATCTTCTTCTTCCAGTCCCTTTAACATATTTGCCAAACATTTGGACAGTTCATCTACCGGAGAATTAATTCCAGATACAATGGGTCATCCCATTCTTAGACACAGCATTGTTATACCAACAGGACGGCCAGATTAAAACAAAATGTTATAAAAAGTCTACTGCATCTACCAGATACCTAAACTATAGATCGAAACACCCTAAAAATCAACTGCTGAATTCGAGAAACGACCTTCGGAAGAAGTTATAACTTAATTTTCAGTTAAAGGGTGCCATTGTTAAATCAAGGTTTATAAAAGTATATCTTAATTTATTGACGACTACATGAGTTTTTTAATGTATTTCTTTATTTATTTAAATTTTGACGACCATTGTATGTATTATATGTTATTGTCTTATGTATGTATCCATGTTTTACAATTTAAAAATTTTCACGTAAGTTACACATATTTGTATTTTTTTTAAAATATTTTTTTCAAAATCTGTAATATTATTGTAGCTCCCGAAGAAGACACATGGGGTGTCGAAACCGGTAGAGACGAAAAATATATTTAATATTTGACTGAAATCCAGTAATTTTCTTTCCTTCATCACCATTCCAGTCAAGAAGTTCTTGCAGCTAATATCTACCAAGTTGCGAAGATCATTTGCGGATTCTTTGACTATATTTGGAAGATTGAATAATGCCTTGACACGTGTGTGTGACGTAAAACTGATTCATTGTTATATCTTTCATATAATAAATCCCAGGCTATGGTATATTTTGCAGATGAGAATTCAAGTGAATGGATTACTTGAGATGCAATTCCTTTCAATGAAGCTCTTAAATAATGAAATTTCTGAATGTCACTTATTTGATTGTCGTCATGAATGAACGACTGAAATGTATCTCTAAATTCTAACCAATTGTCATAACTTCCATGAAACATTTGTGTTGAAATGAAATTTCCATTCGATGGTAAATTTGAATCTTCCTTTTCATTTGACATTATAGAATTGTCACTAAGCTCTTCTGCTTCAATTAATTCTTTAATATCTGTATCTTCGTTAAATTTAAGCATATATTGTGCTTGTGCAACAGCCTTGTAATATTTGTCTTCAAATTTAACTCTGCTAACTGTTCATTAAAATTATCACATGTATCTTCAATTTCAGTCTGAATTTGATTGAATTCAACAAGTAACGTTTGTATTATCTCATAGCAAACATTGAGTTGGATAATATTCTCTGATTTAACTTGCACATCAACATTTGACTTTAATGTCATTTCTAATGTAGTTAGAAATTTTGAAAATACTGTCAATTGTGATTTTATTACAGAACGTTTTCTGACTAACCTATTTACTGTACTCATGGTTGACATTGAAGGTATGAACAGAAAATGAAGAATTCACTTACCAACTTTTTGTATAGATGCTCTGGAATTGGTGGAGGCTTGATATGTAGATGATCGTTAACGTTACAAATTTGAATGAATCGGCTGTTCCTGATATATCTCCAGTTGATTTGACTCGGCTGTTCCTGTTGGCTGCTTCACCGATGTCTCCAATTGACTTGACGCGGCTGTTCCTGTTGGCTGCTTCACCGATGTCAATTTATTTCACTGCACTAATTCCGAACAATCTATCCGAACTATCATCCGAACTATCATCCGAACTATCTTTCTGAACTAATCTATCCGGCTCGAAGGACCATTTAATTATGTTTGAATAGTAGTATTGATGTTTACTTACGCTAGTAATTGATGCATAAATGTATCACAAAAGATTATGTTTTTATTGACAATATTACATTCGTATATTCATTTCGATTGATTTTTTACACACCTATTTTTCTCATATTAGCATCTTCGATTTATTTTAATTATTTATAAGCTGAGGCATTTTGATTTTATATTTTATTATTTTGATTCTTAACAATAACTCTAAGTGAAAACAACGATCCTCTTCGAACATCACGATCTGTTTTAAATAATTTTCTACATAGTCAACATAGACCAGTTATACTTAATGTCGGTATACAGATTCCTCTAATTAACTCTATCCATAAGCCAGGTTGGAATTTTGAAAAAGCAGACTGGGAAAAATTTACAATGCAAGTAGAAAGTAATCTTCGTTGGATTCCGACATCATTAAACAATTACAATAGATTCGTTGGTGTTATCAAAGGTGCAGCTAAAAGAACAATTCCCCGTGGTTTTCGTATAGAATACACTCCATGTTGGTCGAGTAAAACTGACAGCTTTATAAAGGATATCAGGAAAATCAAAATGTCAATACAGCACATAAATGATTAAAATCAATAAACGAGGCAAGAAAAGAAAAATGGAATGAACTCATGGACAGCATGAATTTCACTCATTCTAGTCGTAATAATTGGAGCTTGCTTAGAAATTGAAGAATTAAAAGAAGTTATAAAATCGTAAGGCAGCTGGTTTTGATAGAATATATTATCGTGAATTTGTGAAACAATTGGGATGTTCAGGTTTAAATTGGCTTTTATCCTTTTATAATAATATACCTGTCTTGGGTAAAGTGCCTCAAGAGTTTAAGAAATCAAAAGTTATTGCTATTCTCAAATCTGGAAAATCTGCTGATGAAGCCACAAGCTACTTCACTACTTAGTGTTTGTTATAAAATTCTGGAACGATTAATATTTCATAGAATATCACCAATAATTGAAGAAAAGCTTCCCGTCGAACAATCAGGTTTTGTGATAAAGTTTTAGCCCTCACTTCTTATATTGAGGCTGATTATGAACGTCATTTTAAAACTGAAGTCTTAATTGATTTAACTGCTGCTTATGATACTGTTTGTGTTTGTACGAGGGCCTCGTCAACGAATGACGAGGTTTCCTCCTTCAACTTAGACGACGCGAAAAGAAGTGGACTGTATTAAAAGGGTTAACCCGGAGGGTTCTCCCATGAGTTGATAAATGTGGGAATGTTTATAAACAAACCAAAACATACAGCTGATAGCTGTCAATAAGCGACGAGTTGAGAATCGACAAATATTGAGTGTAGGAGGCAAGGTAGATGACCGCTGGCGTGCGACTTGCTTGCTAAGTTGGACAAGATCAGACTCAAACTCGCGCGACTCACTGATGTGCAGATTTGATGATAAAGATGGCGTACAATAAAAATTGCTCTCGAACTAGCAATTTTAACCAAATGTATCTTATAAATGTAGTTAAGGACGAAAATGTCCTGCCATCCGGCTCGAAGGACCAAAATGTTTGTACGAGGGCCTCGTCAACGAATGACGAGGTTTCCTCCTTCAACTTAGACTACGCGAAAAGAAGTGGACTGTATTAAAAGGGTTGAGCCGGAGTGTTCTGCCGCGAGCTGTGAGTTGATAAATACCGTCAAAGTGAATTACTGACCTGGTAAGACGTCGAGCACGGGTTAAGCTCCTGTGGAGACGGTGTTCGCTCCTGGGTGTTGTTGACTGGCCAGCAGGTTGACGGGGCTGCATACGATGTCGTATCGACGGCGTGGTCACGAATACCAGTGTCCAACGCTACACATGGATCGCCAAAGTGCGATCCCACAAAACTTATGTTTAATAACCACGGCGCGTGGCTTATTAAACCGACAACGAAAATAATTATAAGTAAAAAATACTTTAAATAGTGTATATTCGCCGAAGTGCGAATAATATATATACGACACGATTGAATGTTATATGAACAATCTATAAAGTGTAAATTCGCCGAAGTGCGAATTTTACACATCGCGCGCGTTAGGCCGCTACGTAGGTCACATGGCGGTAACTCACAGCGACGCGCGAAATTCGAAGGAGTAAAGAAAGAACATTTCTTTAAAACTACCCAAAAATTGAGTTCACGACTGAACAGTTTGGATAGATGGATTAATACATAATTTATATAATATTATTAAGGATGAAGGAAGGTTTTAAAAAAGAAAAACCCCGAAGTCTTGTTCACACTGTTCTTTAATTAAAACGTGTAACATTCCCCCCGCCATGAGCTGACTACTCATGAAGTACATTCGACAAAGACGTGAACTCATCGACCCAAAAAGAACTTAAATTTAATTTAGTTGGGACGGGACTTCTAAACGTAGAAGCCCGCGAAATCATTATCTTTATCAAGCTAGTTCACAGGGAGAGGGCACAGTTTTACGACAGGCCATTTAGTGACGCCGGAAACTGTCCTAACCTCTGCAACACGAACGGCCCCATCTTGACCCGGGATAACTTTAATGACCCGACCAAGCCGCCATTGCAGTGAGGGTAAGTTCTCTTCCTTAATAAGGACTAGTGATCCTTCAACTATATTTGGACCTAACTTGGTCCACTTTGTACATTGCTGGAGCGTACTTAAGTACTCTGTTGTCCATCGTTTCCAAAAGGATGCGCTGATGTTGCGCAATAATGTCCAACGCTGCTTGTGTGTGAGCGATTCCGTGGCAACTTCTGGCTCTATTAGGGCCGCGGGCGGCTCTATTAATAAAAAATGTCCCGGTGTCAACGCTTGCAGATCGTTCGGGTCGGAACTACACGGCGTGAGCGGGCGTGGGTTCATTGTTGCTTCCACTTGAATCAACACAATGTTGAATTCTTCGTATGTGAGAAGTTGGGAGCCAATAACTTTACGAAGCAGCTGTTTGGTCGATTTGATGCTGGCTTCGAAGAGTCCGCCGAAGTGCGGCGCTGATGGAGGATTCAAATGCCAAGCAATATTGCGCTCCGAAAGCTGTTGCTTTATATGTTCGTTGTGCGCGCGCGACGCTACTAGCTGATACCATTCAGCTAATTTTCGTTCAGCACCGACGAAATTGGTGCCACAATCACTATAGAGGTCGCTCACATGGCTTCTACGAGTTAGGAAACGACGGAGAGCTGCAAGAAATGTGTGGTGAGCTCTGAAGCGAGCTCGAGGTGTATCGCCTTCGTGGCGAAACAAACAAATAGGCAAATGTAAGCTTTGTGAACTTAAGCATTTCGCCTAATATTATGTCAAATGGTCCACCGTAATCTACACCGGTGACCGCGAATGCTTTGACCGTATTCAAACGAGCGGCGGGCAAATTAGCCATCATTGGCTGTAACGTTCATGCCTGTACCGTAGCAAGGTTGAGAGTGAGGCTTAGGCCACGCCTGCGGCCCCTTTCACCAAAGCGAGTGTCTTTGAAGTTCACTCAGGAGAAGACTTCGAGACGCGTAATCGGCGGGATTTCGTTCCGATGCGATATGCTTATAGTGGCACGCGGCTACATATCCTTGGGCCTGGCTGACTCTGTTAGAGATGTATGTCTGCCATATGTATGGCGAAGACTGAACCCAGCTCAGAGAAACTTGTGAATCCGTCCATACAGTAACATTGTTGATTTCACAACAATGTTCGAGCGTTCTCAATATGATACACCAATTTTCCAGTTAATACTACTGCACAGAGTTCTAATCGCGGCAGTGTCACTCTTTTTAATGGAGCCACTTATGTCTTGGCGATTAGTAACGATACTGTAACAGCCACGTGTGTGAACTCAAAATTTGTGTAATTCAGTATTTTCATAGAATGAACTCCGTGACTGTTGCAAATCGCTGACATGAGGCTGGCGATCTTCCGCTCAGTGTTTTGCAGAATATTGGAAAAAGCGGAATATTACCAGCAAAAATGTCAACGTTGTCAATTGAACTAGCCTAGGAAATATTCGTATCCACGGACGAGAGTGATTCTCAGCCCGATCGTTTAGGCGAACAGTCGAACAGAATTATGATTAATTAAATACATATTTCATATTATTTTGTTCATATATTATTTTTGTGTGTAACATTGTTTTTCTAAATCCTAATTATAATTACTATTTTTTTTCTAAAATATTTAATTATATGTGAAACAACCCCGTCAACCCCTTCCAGAGTCAGCACAGGTCAGCGTAGTGACACAGGTAAGTATAACTTTCATTTATATTCTTACTGTGGCTGTCTGAGCTTTAATTCAGTACGTCAACGGAGGGTGATTTTCACTACACCCTACGCACCCGCCCGTTGCAATTGGCGCAGTCTATTAGGATCTAGTAAAGGGTTAATTAGGGCTTGCTAGACATAACGTGATCGATTGAATTAATTTAAGACTAAAACTGTGAATATGATTGACACAAACGATACACCCACGACGACTGTACCAAACCCTCCTGCACCCACGACAGTGGTATTTACAACCACTACAACAACGGCAACTTCTGAGAATCCGACCGCTCCTCTAGTTACTAATGTCCCTATGCGTCCTTGTTACCCATATTATTATACTGCGTAGCCTGGTCCATCACGTGTACCTCCATTGGACATTCAACTTGCACCTTTTTCATACCACCTTCCAAATGTACCGCAAACTAAGCAGTACATCCCACCACTCTCTAACGAACAACTCGCCCAAACTAGTTCACCATCAACGAGGCAAGCTTTTACCAACATGGATGTAGATCCATGTCCGCCCTTAAAAGCATTGACACCTATTCCGGTGGTTCCGACCTAGAAGCCTTTTTTGATAACGTTGCGACTGTGGCAGACTTACAGATGGACAGATAGTCAGGTAGTTACGACGATAAAATTAAAATTAAAAGGTGAACCACAAAATTGTTTTTATTCACTTCCTATAGAAAAAAAAAAAACGACTACCATGAAAGAAATGCGCGAATGGCTCGTAAAACTTTTTGGGAAAAACACGATTTTGCAGTAGCTGAAAAGGATTTTTTTTAAATTTTTCGAAAAAAAGATGAGTCAATTCAAAAATTTGCTTTACGGTTAGAAATTGCGGCAGCTAAACTTTATCCGGCGTCAGATGACAACGACATGACGAGTTTACGTAATCGCATTAAACATGAAACCATGATGATAAAACAATTTTTTGAGGGTCTTGATACCAAATAGGCAAACAAAATTAGTAAAATTAGGCATTTTGAAACTGTAGAGGAGGCGTTACCTTACGCGGAGCACTACGAGGAGGTCTTAGCTCGTTTATATAAAGAAACGAAAGCAGATGCTCATAAGGCTCATGTTCGTGCGGTCACTAACTCACACCATAACGCGAAACCAACACCTACACCCTTACGTTCTTCTCCAAAGTCACCGCCAAAGAAAAACGCAGTTTTACGCACTGACCAACGATATCACAATATGAGAGGTCGTTGCTTTAATTGTGGTAGTGCTGACCACGTATCTAAGAAGTGTCCAAAACCAAAGCAAGTATTGTGTTACAACTGTGTTAAGGTTGGTCATCGCGCAGGTGACAAAGCGTGTCCTTTAAACGCGAAAACTGTCTCGACCGCGACCCAACGTCAGGCAGTTTAAATCAACGTCGCTTCATTGTTCCGCGGGTCGCTGACCCTGATACAGATAAAACAAAATTTGTAAAATTCAAAATTAACGAGATCGAAAATACGTTTCTCATAGATTCCGGTGCTGCTGTATCGCTTTTGAAACGTAGTGTAGCTGAAAAATTGACTAGTAATGGAGTTACTAGTGTCGAATTAGTAGTGGGTTCCGGAAATTTAGTACATCGTTTTATCGTATGTCCCGATGATCTGCATTTGCCGGCCGACGGACTGATCGGAGTAGATTTTTTAGTTCAAAACAAAGTAGTCATCGATTTTGGAAAAAATCGATTCAAAATTAATAACGAAGTTTTATCTGTGTCAGAGTTCTCAAGGAACAGTGATAATGCAAGCGAGAACTTACACGTTATCTCTGCTAACAAAGCAGAAGATAAGAGTAGAAATGTAGTAGGCGTCAATAATTTATTTGGAACCCAGGATCAATTAGTAAATAACGTAGATTGCAGTATTGTTGATGAACAAAATTGTGATCAACCATGTTCGGATCCTGTACCGCCAAATTTAAATTTGAAAGCACCGACCGAAGAGTGCAGTGTAGAGACGCGTATCACAAATATTAGCTTTGTTCGATGACATGTAATAGGCCGCCCTAGTGTTAACTTTCTTACACAAACATGTTTTATGAGAAACGGGCAGCTTCTGGCAGGCTGTTCGATGACAAAAATTTTAAGAACTAGTGCTCACGTTTCTGACCTGACTCGCGAGGTGGTGTAGAAAGTGCAGACTAGGAGTGGGGGTAGCAAAATGTTGTTCGGTAGACATTTTAATTCTATCCTATCTACATATCTGTTTATTAACCTAAAATTTTGCACATTGAAAAATTAAAATAATGGATTCAGATATAGTATATTCTCTTTGTTTTGTTATATAAAGAATTAATTAATATATCTGTCTCTGAATCTGATGAAAACACTATGTTCTTTAAAACAGACATTTCTGCAGTCACTTCTTTGCAGCTTTATGATATGACTGTTTTTATAAACAACCTAACCTTTTACACCTTTGGCTATGCTTGGCTTGATTACTCACAGCTGAGCAAACTTGCCCAAATATACACTAGTGTGTTTTATGAAACCACAAGGATTAGACTGTACTAGTGTACACTACACTGCACTGCACTATTCTGCTCTGCACTTCAAGCACTTCTCATCGAACAGAGCTAATGATAAGTCGGCGTCTACTGACACTCTTAACGAAAATAAAAATTTTGTTGTACGTGTTAGAGACACAAACAAAATTCCCGCGCGACATAACGCTGTCATTGAACTTGCACTTGATATGCAAATGCCTGATATGACATATGTAGTAGAGCCGCGTGATCTCGACATGCCCGGTATTCTAGTTGCTCGAACAATTTTTCGAAAATTTGAAAAAAATAAAGTTTTTATAAATATTTTAAATGTAAATAACAAAGATGTAGTTATAGCACATCGAATACCAATTGGTTTAGCTATAGGAGCGGAAGAGCAACTAGAAGTAGATTTAGAAAATTTTAAAAGTATTAATACCGTGAATACGACCAAACAGCATGAATTTAACTTAGGTCATTTATCAAATGTGGAACAGGAAAATTTCAATTTTTTAAAAATAAATATGCTGACGTATTCAAACCAAAGAATAAACCGCTAAGTAAGACAACGCTCGTGAAACATCGCATACACCCAAGCACTTACGTCCCTATGGCGCGCGCTCCGTATCGCATACCTTTTAGTCGCCGCCAAATTATGAAAGAACTTGTAGATGAAATTCTCGAGAATGACATCATTCAACCATCGACTAGTCCTTATTTTGCCCCAGTAGTCTTAGTAGAAAAGAAATTAAGTAACGGCGAAAGTTCATTTAGGTTTTGTATCGATTACCGTGAATTAAATAAAATTACAAAGAGAAATTATTTTCCTATTCCAAATTTACAAGATACACTAAATCAACTTGGAAATGCCGCTCGTTTTACAACTTTAGATTTAACAAAAGGCTACTGGCAAGTGGAAATGGACCCGCGAGATATAGAAAAGACAGCTTTTTCTGTACCTTGAGGCCATTTTGAATGTAATCGAATGCCCTTTGGACTAATCAACAGCCCGAGCACTAATGTACACTGTTTTGTCTGGATTAACGGTTACTCACTGTTTTGTATACCTCGACGATATAATTTGTTTCAGTTCTGATAATTTAGAGGAACATATGGGTAAATTAGAACTCATATTTAATCGACTTCGAGATGCAAATCTCACTTTAAATCCCGATATATGTAAATTTATGATGAGTGAAATAAAATATCTAGGTCATATCGTGAGTAAAGACGGTGTGAAACCTGATCCGGAGAAAATAAGTGTAGTAGAACAATTCCCCGTACCTCGTGACGTCACAGAAATTCGTTCATTTTTAGGCTTAATTGGATTTTATAGACGTTTTATTCAAAATTTTGCTAAATTAGCACAACCTTTGACAAGTTTGACAAAGAAAAATAATCAATTTTCTTGGACGATCGAAGCAGATGACGCATTTAATAATTTGAGAAATTTGTTAATAAAATCGTCCATTTTAAAATATCCAAATTTTCAAAAACCATTCATTTTATGCCCCGATGCGTCTGCATACGCGGTAGGTGCTGTGTTATGCCAAGAGTATGATGGTCATGAGTTGCCGGTAGCGTACACGAGTCGCCAACTCGCTGCGGCAGAACGTAACTATAGTACGACCGAAAGAGAGTGCCTTGCTTTGGTATGGAGCATAAAACATTTTCGTTGTTATTTTGATTAATTAGATGGTCGTTGCTCTTATCGGAGCATGATTTTGAAATTAATTATCGCCCTGGTAAGAAACATAGCAATGCAGACGCTCTCTCTCGTATCAAGCCTGTGCGTCTCATGTTTCATCACAGACAATACGAGCTGGTGATATGGGACCGTGACGTCATGAAATCTGAACAGAGGAATGACACGCAAATTATGACGTATTTAGATAAGATTAATGACGAACCCATCTGCGATTTTTATTTAGACGATGATGGGTTGGTATATCGTAAATCGGATGATGAGCGTTATGAAGACCGACTTGTAGTACCCGCAAAATTTACGAAATTTATTTTAAAGGCCTGCCACGATTCACCTCTTTCAGGAAATTGTGGAACGGAGAAAACATTTGAAAAAGTAAATTCGCTTTTCTTTTGGCCAAAACTCGGTTCCGATGTAAAAATTTATGTAAAGAGATGTGTATCGTGTGCACAAAGGAAAACATCTCATCTAAAACCCGCGCCTTTGAAAAAATTTAAACATGCTAGTCGCCCATTTGAATGCATTGCGATGGACGAAGTAGGTGCGCTAGTAACTACTGACTCAGGAAATAAATACATCTTAACAGTACAAGATGCAGCCACACGTTATCTTGAGGCTTTTCCTATCAGAGACCAAACAGCCATTACCGTTGCTAAAACATTTGTAAAAGGTATAATTTTATGACACGGTACACCTAGACAGTTACTTATTGACCTTGGTACAAATTTTGTTTCAAAGTTGATGAAAGAAATTTGTAACATACTCAACATCGAACGATTACACACGACAGCTTTTAGACCACAGACGAACGCGAGTCTAGAACGGTCATAGAACGTTAAAAGACATCTTATCGCATTATATTAATGTAAATCATACAGATTGGGATGAATGGCTACCATTTGCAGTTTCAGCGTTTTGTAGTAATTTTCATTCAATGGTAGGTGAAACTCCATTCTTTCTAATGTATGGCCGTGATATTGAATTACCGTTCGATGAAATATTTAGACCTCTAAAGACCCGTTATGACGTGGATACCAATTATACGAGTGAACTGATCCAAAAATTGAAAATTGCACACACTAGGGCACGAGAACAACTAGACAAAAATATCGATAGGGTACGTCGCACTTTTAATAAGAAAAAAGCCGATGTTACTCTCAAAGTAGGAGATCGAGTTTATTTGTTTACACCGAGTGTGAAGGTCGGCACTAGTACAAAGCTTGCAAAGAAGTGGACAGGCCGTATCGTATAATTGAGCTGCGTGAAGTAAATGCAGTAATAAAAGAAATTTTTGGTCGTAGACAATTGACAGTACATGTGAAGAGACTTAAACCTTGTTACATGACTACTGACGACTTAACCGCCCTACCCTTAATAGATCACAAAGACGCACCTAAGACGACTGAATTAGGCGAACAAGAGGGTATTACTCTTATTATCCCTTGGGGGGAGAGACAGAACGAAACGGTACTCAATTTGGGACAAAGTAGGCATGAGGAAACTAACCATTCTATAGTTTCAAAGAGAAATTCCAGCCGAAATACCACCCTAAGCACTGGAACCTCCCGACCATCCACCAACAACACTCTGGATTCCACGACAACCACGGAAACCTATTCGACGGTCGAGGAAGATACGCCTCCGCCAGCACCCCGTTACGCCACTCGAAGCCGCGGAGCCGTCCCTGACCACCCGTGGATTTGTCCAAATCGAGTGTATTTAAAGACAAAAAAATGTATGTTAAGTATTTAATTTTGTTAGCTTTAAGTTTGAACTGTTGGCTACGTGCTGAACTGATTGCATTCGACTGTGCGGACCCGGATGTGGAAATTACAAACATTTCGTTGCTGGACGTACAGCCATGCAGAGACCCAAAGAAGGATTCAACGGAGTTTACTTCTGAAATTCAACTAGTCCAGGAAAGGCGATACACTGAAGTTCACGTCTATAACTGCTTGGCGATAGTACAGCAATTAATAGAACACTGTGGTATGCATTCGCATACCAGCGCAGTTTCAGGTGGCCTACCCCGTTACGTGCACCCCATAAAGGCAGAACGCTGCCTAGAAGCCCACCGTTTTGAACGCCTGGATCTGACAGGATTAGGAGCGGGTATTGTGTCCGGCCTAATCTCCAACGGCACGACCGAGCTATCGACCACCATCGCAGGTCATCTGCAGCCAAGTGGTAAATGTTCCGGTGTACGCTATACTCAGCAGGGCGTCACATATGAAGATGTGGTCGTCAGCGCTGCTATCACCATAAGATTTTCCGACTATACCGCCATCGCCGATGTCGAAGAAAACACGGTTAAGCTACGGTCAGGGACCGTGTGTACGTATATAGACCTCTACTGTTTTGATGACATGGCCGGTGAAGTGGTGTGGAACGCTGATGTCAATAACCGATGCTCTGCTGAGGGACTCGATGTCTTGTACGAAGAGCCCGCCAACATCCTCACAGTGAACAAGACGGACACGAAATACGTTGTCGTCGAGGCCCATGATACGGTATTTGCACTTCCACTCGTGCAGCAGGAGCTGCTCTGCCACCAACCAGCTTGGCGCACCGAGCAGAACCGCTTGCTGATCATCACCGAATCCTCTCTTGGTTTCTACTTCAGGAAATCTCGAAGAGTGAACCAGAACACGGACGTGATGGCTCAAGTTCTTAGTAAGCTGCTATTTTTGGAAATTGCCTTTAAACAGCATACTAAAGACCTCGTTTATGACGCCATCCTAAAAAGATATCATTTGAAGGAGAACATCTTGAAAAACCGTATCATGTTGGCCCTCGAAAATCCAGATATCGTTAGCGGCCTGGTGAAGGAAACGCCAGGACACATGGGGAGAGTAATGGGTGAGGTATTATATGTAATTAGGTGTAGCCCACGAACTGTAGATTTCAGAAAAACATCATTTTGCTACCGAGAGCTACCCATTACTTACAAGAACGAGAGCAAATTTATGGCATCCATTACTCATATAATTCGAGATCATGGCACGCAGGTCGACTGTGGGAACCAATTGGCAGTTATGTACCATCTCGAGGGTAAATGATTTGAAGTAGACCAGGACCTGCGTCGCACACAACCAGACCCCATGGTCCTCGACGCCAACGATCCCAGTGAGAGTGTACCGATGACGAAGATCGCCCGTATTAGCGCCAATGGCGTATACACTCAGCAAGACATGGATGCATTCCAACAAACGCTGCTCTTCCCAAATGAGAGACGTGCCTTAACGAACATCATGACGTGACGAGTGATTGGAGCAGGGACCGATGGACAGGACTTCCATCTGCCCGATATGTTTAGTAAATACGAATTTGCTAAGATGGCCTGGAGTGCCACTGCCGAAGTTTGGGGATTCCTATCCTATACTGGGAATTTATTCTCAGTATTTATGCTCCTGTACACTCTATATCACGTCTTAAGGTACGTCGCATCTGTCGTTCTGAATATTTTCAGTTTGAGGAGAGCAGCCAACAACCAACCGCAACGTAGATGGTTTTTCCTGGCCAGCCTGTGGGACGCCATGACAACCCGATACTTGGTGAACCTGATACACCAACGGCAACCCGGGGTCATGAACTCGACGTCCACGGAGTCCCTAGCTACTTCAATACCCAACATCGGTTCATCAGTATCCCTGTACCCAGGCTTGCAGCAGGTTGCGGGCCCTCCACCACAGTACGCTACTGGTCCGCCAGCCAACACCGACGTATTACGACAGCGTGTAGCCAAAACTGACAATGTTAGTAGTTGTAAGTTAGCTTAGTCGTAGGCAAGGGTAGTTCAATTGACTTCGCTAGACTCAACTATAATTCTTTTATTATAGTCGAGTTTAAAGGGGGAGGCAGTGTAACAGCCACGTGTGTGAACTCAAAATTTGTGTAATTCATTATTTTCATAGAATGAACTCCGTGACAGTTGCAAATCGCTGACATGCGGCTGGCGATCTTCCGATCAGTGTTTTGCAGAATATTGGAAAAAGCGGAATATTACCAGCAAAAGTGTCAACGTTGTCAATTGAACTAGCCTAGGAAATATTCATATCCACGGACGAGAGTGATTCTCAGCCCGATCGTGGAGGCGAACAGTCGAACGGAATTTTGATTAATTAAATACATATTTCATATTATTTTGTTTATATATTATTTTTGCGTGTAACATTGTTTTTCTAAATCTTAATTATAATTACTATTTTTTTTCTAAAATATTTAATTATTTGTGAAACAACCCCGTCAACCCCTTCCAGAGTCAGCACAGGTCAGCGTAGTGACACAGGTAAGTATAACTTTCATTTATATTCTTACTGTGGCTGTCTGAGCTTTAATTCAGTACGTCAACGGAGGGTGATTTTCACTACACTCTACGCACCCGCTCGTTACAATACTTGCGCGGCACCGTCACTCTGCTCCGCGTAGAGATACACGACGCCAGGATAACCTCTCTCCGAACTGTCGGCAAATCCATGCAGTTCGAGGCGTACTGCAGTGTCGATGCCTATGCAGCGAGGGATACCAATTTCGGAGAGTTTCGAGAGTTCTTCTCGAAAACGATGCCATCTGTCACTTATGTCTGTTGGTGCTGGTTCATCCCAATCTAGGCTAAATTGCCATAAATGTTGAATTAACCATTTCCCATAAAATGTGACAGGGCTGATGTACCCTAAAGGGTCGAACAGACGTGCTACGTCTGATAATATGGTGCGCTTTGTCACTAACGAATGACTAAGCGCTGTACGATACGAAAAAGTGTCAGAGTAGGGATTCCAAACTAACCCGAGAATTTTTGTGAAGGAACTGGTGTCGTCTTCGAAGGATAGTGTATCAGATTTCAGGGAGCAGTGTTCGGGGTTTAGATTTTTCAGCACTTCTGGCTTATTGCTCATCCATTTGCGCAATTCGAAGCCAGCTCGTGACATAAGCGTGATCAATTCTTCTCGCAGTACAAGTGCGTCGCTGACAGTCGGCACAGAAGTAACAAGTAATTTGACGTACAGCGTCTCATTAAGAGCGGCGCCCGACGTCGTTTTCATTGAGGCGTCGAAAACCACGCGGAACTTGGGGACGGGTGACTCGTCCCGAAAAATACAGTGATGTGGAATACAATAGCTTGTCTCTGATGATGTCGCTGGTTTCAGGGCACGTACCATGTGACCTTGATCCAGATAGTCCTTCATTAATTCATTATATCTATGTCGAAGTTCACTATCCTGTGAGAGTCTTCTCTCAAGCGACTGGAAGCGACGAAGGGCTTCCTGGCGGCTGTCGCCCAGCTGGGGCGCCATGGAGCGGAATGGTAGTTCGACCACGTATCTTCCGCTGTCCATGCGAGTGGTAGTTGAGCTATACAACGCTTCACATTCCCGATGCTCGTCTCGAAACATAGGAAAAGATGGCGGCTCTTCAGTTTCCCAGAATTTTCTGACAATTTCGTCCAGCTGCATATCCACTGATAACATGCAGACAGTTTCTACGTGTTTAGTAGAACTATTAACTCGGCCGACTAAACAATATCCCCATATTGTTTCCATGGTACTTGGAGTGCCGTGCGGTCCTTGTATTAAGTTCCCGATTACTATGATGCCAAACCACTCTGCACCAAGTAAAATGTCCACCGAATGTGGGCGATAATACTCAACATCGGCTAGCTGCAGTCCGCGCAAATGTTTCCATTTAATGGGTTGTACGGACATCGACGGGCAGTTAGCGATGCTGTCGATAACAAGGGCATCCACACCCAGCTCCACATCTCTACGACGTTGGAAGTTACAGGTCACGGTGGCGTTGGCGACGCCGAGTGCAGTTCAAGTCATTGCATAAACTGGCACAGCTGCTGGTTGCATTGGAAGACGTAAGCGCTCTGCGCATGCGCGAGTAATGAAAGTGCCCTGACTCACACTATCAATTAATTTCTTTACCATGTGGTATTCTCCATAGGCATTTTTCACGTGTGCTTGCGCTGTAGCTAGCAGAATGACCGCGGAATTCGGCAGTGTATTCGTTTGTAAGACGTCCGCCGTTACCTCTGTCTTTTATTAACAGGGCTGTACTTCGTCTGCTTTGACGCTCGGCGCGCTTGGCGCTAGTTTCTGTTGTTCGATATCCGCTGACTTAGGCCTGCTAGGGAAGTGCAACAATGTATGATGTCGCGATGAGCACTGTTTACATGAGACGCGTCGAGGGCAATGCTTCAATATGTGACCATGTTGCAAACAATTTAGACAAAGACGATTTTCTTTGGCTAGTCTAAGGCGCTCCGTAACCGAATTGTTGCGGAATTGCTTGCACTGTGCTATAAAATGTGCCTCTTGGCAGAGAATACATTTCGTGGAGGTTTGTGTGTGAACTACAAATGTATTAGTTCCTGGCTGTTTCTTCAGTGGCGTCGATGATTTAAGCCCACGCGGCGAGCTCGTTCTCCTACTGATGAATGTGATGAATTGGGTGATAGTTGGTGACGGGTGATCCACAACAAATTTTTCTCAGCGTTCTCGTAACGGTGGGCTTAGTCGTTTAACTAATAAGAATAACACAGGCACCACCCACTGTGTGACATCATGTCCAATATTTTCAAGAGCTCCTGTGTATTCGGTTAATGATGTAGCGAATGAACGAAGACGATTCGCGAGTAACCGGACTTGAACGCAACAGCGATTCGAGATAAGAGTTCGTCAATAAATTAGTGTCATCGTAGCGTGATTTCAGTGCGGCCCACGCAACTTCATAGTTCTTGGCTGTTATAGGAAGCGACGAAATTAACGCGAGAGCTTCATCCTTTAACAGTGGTCGCAGGTACATATATTTCTGTATGTCGGACATCTGATGATTGTTATGAACAGTTGCAATGTATAACTCCGAGAAATTAGACCACGTTCTAATATCTCCGTGGAATTAAATTAATTTTAATGTAGGTAACGAGATGCCTACCGTAGCTGAATGATGGCAAGATGTGTTGGCCGCAGTCATCAGGGTTTTGTTCATTTTGTCATCAGCTGTGAGGGTGAGCTCGCCGACCGCTTTCACGTTGTAATATGTTGACTCGAATTTGACAATATCCGGTTGTAAATGGACTTCTATACGTGGATTTTGTTTAGCATTAAACACAGCAATCTTCTGCGCAGTTTCAATATATTGGGCATACATATCATCGATATTTGCTGTCTTAACTTTTAATAATGCTAAATCCTTTTTGTTGTTGGGATCTGTTTCGACCTTTGTCGCAATGTCACCTAAACGATCCATCTTTGTCAACAATGATTTGGCGAGGAACTGTTGGTCATCAATGACTGGCATGATAAGGATTTATTTTTTCCAACAATGCAAAATAACAACTGAAGCTGAAATGCTTCTTATACAATACACATTTATCGCAGTGTTGAACAAAACACAAAATGTGGGAATGTTTATAAACAAACCAAAACATACAGCTGATAGCTGTTAATAAGTGAAGAGTTGAGAATCGACAAATATTGAGTGTAGGAGGTAAGGTAGATGACCGCTGGCGTGCGGCTTGCTTGCTAAGTTGGACAAGATCAGTGGTGGTAGCACGCACTTTAGAATTCTATCAAAAAAGGCATTTGTTTTCGCTTTTCGCATCGAAGCGAAAATTTGGTAGCATGCGTGTCTCGAAATATTCGCCTGCAAGCGTTCGACTTGAGGTGAAAGTGTCAAAGTAACGTCAATATTTTGCCACAGTTGTATTCAAAGCCATTTTATATATAATTTATACATTTATTATATACAACTGTCATAATATTTTTTATTTTAATAGTATAAAATCCAATAATTTTCGAATCAAAAAGCGAATATAGAATTCTAAAGTGCGTGCTACCAAGATTCGTAAAAGTAAAATCGTATTCGCCTGCTTTCTATGATAGAATTCTAAAGTGCATGCTACCACTACAGACTCAAACTCGCGCGACTCACTGATGTGCAGATTTGAAGATAAAAGATGGCGTACAATAAAAATTGCTCTCGAACTAGCAATTTTAACCAAATGTATCTTATAAATTTAGTTAAGGACAAAAATGTCCTGCCATCCGGCTCGAAGGACCAAAATGTTTGTACGAGGGCCTCGTCAACGAATGACGAGGTTTCCTCCTTCAACTTAGACGACGAGAAAATAAGTGGACTGTATTAAAAGGGTTGAGCCGGAGGGTACTGCCGCGAGCTGTGAGTTGATAAATACCGTCAAAGTGAATTACTGGCCAGGTAAGACGTCGAGCACGGGTTAAGCTCCTGTGGAGACGGTGTTCGCTCCTGGGTGTTGTTGACTGGCCAGCAGGTTGAAGGGGCTGCATACGATGTCGTATCGACGGCGTGGTCACGAATACCAGTGTCTAACGCTTCACATGGATCGCCGAAGTGCGATCCCACAAAACTTATGTTTAATAACCACGGCGTGTGGCTTATTAAACCGACAACGAAAATAATTATAAATAACAAATACTTTAAATAGTGTATATTCGCCGAAGTGCGAATAACACACATACGACACGATTGAATGTTATATGAACAATCTATAAAGTGTAAATTCGCCGAAGTGCGAATTTTACACATCGAAACGTATTGAATTTTGACTAAACACACTGTTTTTTACAAGTCTTTCACGCGCGTTAGGCCGCTACGTAGGTCACATGACGGTAACTCACAGCGACGCGCGAAATTCGAAGGAGTAAGGAAAAAACATTTCTTTAAAACTACCCAAAAATTGAGTTCACGACTGAACAGTTTGGATAGATGGATCAATACATAATTTATATAATATTATTAAGGATGAAGGAAGGTTTTAAAAAAGAAAAACCCCGAAGTCTTGTTCACACTGTTCTTTAATTAAAACGTGTAACATTCTAATAGTATAAATTACTTATTTTGTACTTTATACTATTAGAATGTTACACTTTTTATAACTCAAACAATTTAATTTAACAATGAATAAAGGCAATTTTTTTTAATAATATGTTTGTGTTTTTGAATATATTTTTATTTGTAAATTGTGTCGTGTGGCTATAATATTGTTTTGATTTAATTGTAGTCAAAAACCGGTGCTGAGGATGGTTACTAAGTAACCGAAACCAGTCCACGTTTTAATTAAAAAACAGTGTGAACAAGACTTCGGGGTTTTTCTTGTTTTAAAACCTTCCTTCATCATTAACAATTCAACTTCACACTTGGGTGTATCTTCATTCATTTTATATAATATGTTACCATGTAGTAAAATGCTTTCCCTTTTGGAAAATATGCTTTGCAACAGAAAATTCAGGGTTTCTTTCGGTGATAAAATTAGAAAATTTTAACTTTAAATAATGGACTCAAGGATCCGTTTTGTCTCCAATATTATTCAACATATATATACATATTGTATTGTAACGATTTCAAAAATCGTTACGCGATTTTTTTTTCAAATCTTAATGTTCAACTTGATTAGCGACATATTTTGTGTGTTTCCGCCGTGAATTGAACGCGTACACGAGCACATGTTGTCAATTCATTCGTGTTCTTGACGTGTTGCCGGCTGCTTGTGTGCTGACTGTTTTTTCCAAATTTTTGCAGTGCTATTATCTATATCTTGTATCATCGGTGTTATGATATACTTTTGTTATCTTTTATTCATTTATTTGGCTAGTTTAACATCTGATTGGGTAAGTTTCAATTATATTTTTTTGTTCCTATCAGTGTTTGTTGAAATTTTACATAAACAGTCAGCGCATGCAGTAGCGGCACGGAAAAAACCCGAACGGGTATCGCCTCACATTCGGCTTATGGTTATTCAAAATTAAGGTTTTTTTGTAATACGAGGCGATAATAGTTTTTCCGTTTAACTATTCCTTTTTATGCTGAACCAATAACCAGTACGGTTAACCGGTCCCCAGCGTTTAACGCTCTAAATTTATCTATTTTTTTAAAGTTTTGGTTAAAATTGCTTGGGAAAATTTATATAAATTCTTTAATAGGTTTTTTTGGGATCATATAACAAATTTGTTATTCAATTTTACTGCATTTTTATACAGCTTGTTAGCTGAATTATACGGCGGAGTTCCAAACGTGGCTACCGCTGATTCGACGTCACAGTAATAAAGTTGTGTTGTTGCTCGTCAAGTTTTTACGAGCTTATCTTAAACTAACTTAAAGTATCTTCGACTTTTGGGTAAGCCGTTTATCTATCTTAACTTTTATCTAGTAATTTTTAGGCTACCTAGTTCAATAATTTTGTTACTATAAAATTCCGCCGACTAGAGAAACTTATCTTAAAGCTAGAGCTCAATCATTTTACTAACCCTATCTTGTTCTAATCTCTTCTCTCACTGTCCACTACAGCTTGGCCAGCAGTTTTCTTATTTTGTTGTGCACAATTTTAAAAAGAAAATTATTTTTGACAAGTAGTTTGACATTTTTTTTTATCGGGAATATTTTTACTATTGCGATTATTGTAAATACGATTTTTTTGTATTTTTGTACTAAATTCTTTTGTAGCAACGCCTAAAATTTATGGTCTTTTTATGATTTTCCAACGTCCCGGTCCTGAGTTGTTTGGATCGCTGGGGCGGGGAATCATCTCCGCAAAGCTATACACACTCGCTGCATGAAAGTGCCATTCATAAGACTTAGAGCGATCACCAATACGCCTAAGCCCTACGGGCCTCTGGATGCCGCCCTGCGTCGTTTTAACGTCACCATCAGCGTGAACCTGCTCTGACGAGAGCTGGGCAACTTGTCGGTATATTCAGCGAGGCGGACTCGGCAGATCGTAGCCGTCATCAGCGAGGCGGACTCGGCAGATCGTAGCCGTCATCAGCGAGGCGGACTTGGCAGATCGTAGCCGTCATCAGCGAGGCGGACTCGGCAGATCGTAACCGTCATCAGCGAGGCGGACTTGGCAAATCGTGGCCGTCATCAGCGAGGCAGTTGATCCGGACGTACCACGACGTCGTGCGACAGGTTCCCCCCCCTCCAGCGGCCCACTCATTTCTAGGATCCATCGATTTTGTAACCCTGAATCAGGTCTTCAACCAGGTGTGTACGACCATATTTTTTTGGGTTGTTTATCGCAATTAATAATTTTGATTAAAATTTATCTTAAAAACTATTTTGCGAATTTTTTAATAAAACTTAAATTTTACTGTAACTTTTGAGTTGTTGTGTCTTCTCTTAACCCGACATAACTGGCGCCCATCATTTCATCCCTGCTCAACCACCCTTTAGGAACCCTCGACCTCGCGCAACCACGACCAACCCTCGAGCTGCTGCTGGTAAGTGTGACGCGTCAAATTTTTTTTTCAATGTTTTTATCAATTACGTCACAATATATATATATATATATATATATATATATATATATATATATATATATATATATAAGTGATATGCCAACAACTCAGTCTCGAAAATTTATTTATGCAGATGACTTATGTAGCTCTTGCTTATCAACATAAAATTTTTGAAGATATTGAACAGTTATTATCAAAAGGTTTGGAATATATGAACAAGTACTTCAGTAAATGGCGATTTTGTCGTAATCCGGAAAAGACAGAAGTTTGCTGCTACCATCTAAACAATAGTACTTAAAATATATGTCAACAAGACTTCTGTTAAGCATAATTTCTGTCCTACTTATCTGGGTGTAACTTTGGACTGTTCACTAACGTATAAAGCCCACATTGAAAAGTTGAGACAGAAACTAAAAAAGAGAAATAATATATTATTAAAACTCGCTGGTTCTAGTTGGGGTGCTAATTCTCACACCTTATGCGTGACTGATCTATCTTTGGTTTACTCTACTGCAGAATATTGTTGCCCTGTTTGGATAAATAGCGCTCATGTCAACAAAATTGACTCACAATTAAACACTACGCTACGTTTAACTGGCACTTTAAAGTCCACTCCTCTCCTCTGGCTGCATGTCCTAGCAAATATTGCTTCATATGAGATTAGGAGAAAACTTTTAACTAAACGCTTATGGGATAAATATAAGTTCTTGCCTGATATGTTTTCGATAACTCGTAAACTAAAAAATTTACCTCCTGATAGAAAGAAAGAAACCTGGCAGAAAGTTCAGATTTTTAATAAAAACTTAGTGGAAGATCCGACGCAAGAAGTCCCAGGGTTTTATCTACCAAGGAAAATTTGGTGTAAACTGAATCGTATCCGAACGGGTCATGGAAGAAGTAATGATAGGCTTCATCTCTGGAACTTACGCGACAGTCCGGCCTATGATTGCGGTGCCGAAAAAGAAACAATTTCACATATTGTGGAAGATTGCCCAATTAGTAAATTTGAACAGGGTTTTGTGGATTTACATAATATTTCTCTAGCTGCTTTGAATTAGTTACAGGATATGAAAATTTTATAACGCCATACTTATATTTATTTTTATATTTATTTACGTGTATATTTTTGTATTTTTTGAATTTTATATTGTACTGTATTATTTCGTATATATATATATATATATATATATATATATATATATATATATATAAGACAATTATTTGTATGGGTTTATAAAGCAAACCAAAATATGTTTCTCTGTAAACAAAGTGGATTTTTATTCACTATTTAACAATTAACTATTTACACTATTTACAATCTTACCTGTAAACAAAGAAACGACAATTAAAGTTTACTATTACTGTTTCTCTATTTACTAGTATTATCAATATTATATCTTTAATTTTCATATGTGCTCTTCTTTATGCAGCTATGACTGTTTGTCTTCTTCTAACTCTGTATCAGTGTCTCTCTTCAATTCTTCCCATGCGATGGTCGTACTCATCCCTCCATCTAACGGCAATCAATGAAAAGGCGCGCGGAACATGAGAAGCGCGGCAAATTTAAGAAAGTATACTTTCTTTACATCTTCCCTCCCCCCAGGATAAAACTTGTCAGGGTATTTTCGTGTTGGATGTATTACTTATTCTTCTTGGTCGGTATCATCTTCTTCTATTGGTATTAGTTTTGATATATGGAATAAACTTGTTTCTGACTTCTTCTTATTAGTCCTGATTTTGTATAAGGAGTTTGATATTTTTTCTATTATTTCAAATGGTCCAACTCTCAGATGGTCTAACTTTTTCCTATTTAATCTGTTGCCGTTTTCTATGTATACCATGTCTCCTGCAATATATTCATGATGTTTTCTATTTTTGTCATACAATGTTTTATTGTAATTATGCGATCTTATTGACCTATCCCAAGCTAATTTTCTATCATTGGTCCATTCATCTTTGCTTTTCTTTCTTTTTAATTCTTCTGGTATGACACTTGTGTCCGTTCCATTTAATAAGTACTCTGGTGCAAAACCAGTGACTGAGTGTTCTATTTTATTATAAGAATCTACACATTCTCTAGCAACCGTGGTCCATGCTCTTTTTTCTTCTTTTTCATTTATTTTACATCTTATTTTATTGACTATAGTCTGATTCAGTCTCTCGTTCAAGCCGTTTGAAAATGGTGCATTAACTGCCGTAAATATCAAGTTTACGTTCTTTTCTTCTAGAAATTCTTTAAATTCCTTAGAATTTATCCCCGGATATTGATCCGTTAGTATTATTCCAATTTTGTCCGTTTCCAATACGTTCTGAACTAGCTTGATGAAATCTGTGGCGTTCTGTGTCTTTGATGTTAAAATAAATGCGTATCTCGTGTAGTGGTCGACCAATAAGTGGAGGTATTTTTTTGTTGATCTTTGTCCTCCAAATCCCCCGATCGTGTCTATAGACATTATTTCATATGGTGTGGTCGCTGGTCCCAAGTGAGACATTAATCCAAATTTGTTTTGGCCTCTTGTTTTATTTTTTATGCATATGTCACAAGTTTTACATATTTTTTTAATATTTTCTGTTAGATTCTTTGCTGTATAGTAGGGACATATTCTGTTCATAGTTTGTCTAATGCCTGTGTGGCACCATTCCCTGTGTATTTCTCTTATTAATTTGATACTAAATTCTTCTGACAAGATTATTTTCTCCTTATTTCTAACTTTCTTATAAAATATTCCGTCCTTTTTTATTAATTTTGATTTCATCTTTCGTATTGTTTCATTATTTTCTTGATCCGTTCTTATTTCGTCTATTTGTGTCAGGTTTACTATTGTTAGAGCCTCTTCAGTGTTTTCAATCGGTTCTAGTACCGGATTTCGACTTAAGCAGTCCGCTTCAGCGTTATCTTTACCTGGTATATATTTTATTTGGAAGTCGTATTGTGATAAATAATATGTTAATTCACCTAGTTCTTCGTCTGTTCTCGCTTTTATATTCAGGTTTTCAAGCGGTTTGTGATCCGAGTATACTTCAAATCTTCTTCCAATCAACCAATGTTGCCAATATTTTACTGCTTCTTTGATTGCCAGGCATTCCAGATATATTGCTTTTTTCCTTTTTTGGGCCTCATTCAATTTCTTTGAGAAGTATGCTACTGGTTTTTCTCGTCCATCTATTTGTACTTGCTTTAGTATTGCCCCAATTCCTTCCAGTGATGCATCTGTGTACATTTTTATTGACAAATCCTTATCGAATATTTCTAAAACTGGTTGAGAACATAATAATTTTTTTACTTCTGTAAAAGACTTCTCACATTCTTCTGACCACATGAATTTTACTTCTTTTCTCAGTAATCTATGTAATGGATCTAACATTATTGAGCTATTTGGTATGTAATCATGGTAAAAGTTGATTTTTCCTAAAAATTGTCTTATATTTTTTTGAGTTTTGGGAGTTGGAAAATTCTGAATTGAAATTAGATTATCTTTTATTGGTCTTATTGTGTTGTTTTCTATGATGTGCCCCAGGTATTTTACTGAGTTCGCAGCGAATGAGCACTTTTTGAATTTCAATCTGAATCCTTCTCTTATAATTGCTTCTAATACCTGCTCTATATGTTTTATGTGTTCTTCAAAAGTTGGTGAATAAATTAATATATCATCAATATAATTTTCTGTAAATTCTGTTAATTTATGTTTCCTTAGTATGCTGCTCAGGATTCTTTGGAATATTGCTGGTGACGTTTTCAGACCAAATGGCAAGCACGTCCATTGATAGTGTCCTTCCTGCGTTACGAAACCAGTCTTATTTTTGTCTTCGATTCGGAGTGGGATTGACCAAAAGGCAGAGTTAATATCTAGTGTTGTAAAATATTGGCAGTTTCTAGTTTTAACTATTAGGTCGTCTATAAGTGGAAATGGTTGAGCTTGTGGTACAATATTTTTGTTTAGGTCTCTAAAATCAATGCATAGACGATTTTTCTTTCCTTCATCTCTTTTATATGCCAGTGTTACTGGCGCAGCAAATGGACTGTAAGATTCTTCAATTAAATTATTTTCTAATAACTTTGCCACTTGTGTTTCTATTTCCTTTTTATCTTCTAGTGAACACCTGTATGGTCTTTTACTACAATATTTGTCTACTATTAATTCGATTCTTGCCTCATAATCCTTTACCGTACCAATATCGTATTTGTCTTTTGCAAATACAGTCTTATATTCTTCAATTAATTTTTCTATCTTATTTTTTTTTATATTATCTAGATGTTCTAGCTTTATCTGAAAGTCATCTTTCTCTATGTGTTCATTAAAATTTACTGAACACTGTTTAATTTTATTATCTATCTTAATGTTTTCTTTTGTTTTCTCTGTATCTACCATTTTCTTTTGTGATATTTGTAAATTTTCATCTTGGATTAATTTAAATTTCTTTATAATATCTAATCCTATGAGAAAATCTTCAAAATCATCATTCTCTACAATGAATACATCAATGTATTCTTCCATGTCAAAGATTTTTACTTTCATAGTTACTAAACCCTTTGTATGTGTCACACCATTGACTGTTTTTAAAAATATTTTATTTACATCTTCTGTCTTTTTCTTTATCTTAACTAATTTTGGATTTATTAGAGAGACTTGGGAGCCTGGATCATATGTTCCGTTTATCTCTAACTTATCTTCTAATAATATTTTTACTTTAATCAATGGTGTGATTACTCGTTTTTTGCATCTGTATTTAGATTTACTTCTATGACTGAGTTGCTTCCTATCACTCTATTTTTATTTCTTTCTTTCTTCTTAAACCAACATGAATCCTCAGGATGATATCTAATACCTTTATTTAAACTTTCACAATTCTTACATGGCTTTTTTTCTTCAAATTTCTTCTTGATATCATATTTATATTCTTTCTTTTTTGTAAAATTATTTTTATTCACTAAATTTTCACATTTTCTGATTTCATGCAATAATCCAGTAGAGTGCTCACAATTTTCTTTATCTATCTTAGTTCTAACAAACTCAGGTAATCCTGCTGCTATAAGCAACACTAGGGTCTTCGAAGTAATGCCATTGTCCATGTCTAGCAATAGCTTCTCTTTCCTCATAGCATATTCGATTAATGAACCTTCTTTATACTTATAATTTATAGCATACATTCCTGAACTCCATCCTTTATCTGCAAATGACTCAAGAAATCTCTCTTTCCACTCAGACCATCCAGCTTCTATTGTCAACATTGTGAGGGATGCTGAGTGCCAATCTGAACATGACTTGTCCAGGAATAGCCTTAAAATCTCAATTTTTGTATTATCTTCATTGATTTCAAATCTTTTACATTCTTTCTCAAATGTCTCCAGCCATTGTTTTGCATTTGAATGTTTGGATGTAAAATTTTCAATCATAAACTTCTCAGCTATGTGTTTTAAATTAAGTTGATTTTCCTTCTTCTGAGTGGGTTCTACTACATTTGGTTTTATTATTTGTTCTAAATACAAATCATTAAACATTATATTACCCTCTTCATCCAAGTATGCCTGCTCCATTTCCTCTGTTAGTGTAATCCACACTATTCTGTCTTGACCTCTTTGAGTAAAACTTTTTCTCACTCTCTTATAAACATCCGTTTTTATCAGTTCTCCATGTTCACTTGCAATCCTCATTTCCTGTGGCAACACATATTCCTTGTTATCCTCTGTTGTGATTGAGGTTATGGCAACAATGCTTGTCTTTTTGTCCCTCGGGGATGCCACATATTGGAATGCGAACTGTAGTTTCGTCATTATAAACAAAAATTGTCGTTTTATAAGACAATTATTTGTATGGGTTTATAAAGCAAACCAAAATATGTTTCTCTGTAAACAAAGTGGATTTTTATTCACTATTTAACAATTAACTATTTACACTATTTACAATCTTACCTGTAAACAAAGAAACGACAATTAAAGTTTACTATTACTGTTTCTCTATTTACTAGTATTATCAATATTATATCTTTAATTTTCATATGTGCTCTTCTTTATGCAGCTATGACTGTTTGTCTTCTTCTAACTCTGTATCAGTGTCTCTCTTCAATTCTTCCAATGCGATGGTCGTACTCATCCCTCCATCTAACGGCAATCAATGAAAAGGCGCGCGGAACATGAGAAGCGCAGCAAATTTAAGAAAGTATACTTTCTTTACATATATATATATATATATATATATATATATATATATATATATATATATATATATATATATATATGTCTCTTAAATAGGGGACATGGCTTAACCACAGATTCCTGAGGCTAAAATAAGACGATTTAACTAAACTTGCTTCTACCGGAGAGTGAACTATTTATCCAGAATTCTGCTTCAAAGTTCTTCGAAAAGTATTTAATTTTGCTTATAATAACAGAACGTTTTATTCGATTTGGATGAAATTTGGTACGACAGTTCATAAGTCATCTTCTAAGATGATACTTGTTATTATAAGTGAACCACTAGTGTATGAAACTTAGGTGTCCCAACATAGATTAGACCGTAACTTTTTAATGACCACGCCATTAACGTAAAATTATTGTTTTTTCTGAAAGATACATTCAATACTCTACTTTTCTCTCTCTCTGTTTAATTAGTGATATCTATTACGGTTCAGCCAGAAAAAAAAAATAAAACCTGAGTGACTGCATCGTGAATCTAGTAGTCTATGTCAAACATCAAATTTTTAATGGCAGTAACAAATTGTCAAATCTTCTCTGCTTGTTTAGGAGTAAGGTAACATATTTATTCGTCTTATTTATAATAATGGTAGTAAAATACTGTTAGGCCGAAAAAACGGACGTTACTACTTTTAGAACATTGCGAAGGAATTTTTTGACAACCCAGAAACAATTGTAACTGTTTTAATAAACCAGGTTTGTTCAAATATTTCGTTTTACCAAAATTATTTGCAATTTGTGTCAATTTAATGTTATTAACCTTTTTGGCTATACGCGAGGGTATTACACTTCTCATTTAGCAAAATTATTGCAATCTTGCATTCTATTTATTTTATATACATAGAATGTTAAATATAATGATGGGGACAGTCAAACAGTCAACCACAGGCAACAACAGTCTTCGATTCGATCAACCCAGCTGAAGATGTGACTCTAGATCTTCAGAAAGATACATTCAATAGTAAACTTATCTCTCTCTGTTTAATTTGTTATATCTGTTACGGTTCAAACAGAAAAAAATAAAACCTGAGTGACTGCATCGTGACTTTTTTTAAAATAAATTTAATCTAGCAGTCTTTCCAAATGTTAAATAACTAATTTTTAATGACAGTGTAACAATCACGACTGGGGTGCAACAGAAGTAGCGATGTTAACGATTTAAGTAGGGTTTTACTTACCCTGCTGTCTGTTGCGTCAGCGGGTAAGCTGATCTCTGCACTGGGTTGGTGGCATAATTATTATTAAGTAATAATTTAGAAAATATTTATTAATAATAAAACAAAACATATAGGTCATAGGTTATAAAATAGTTAAACACAAAAGTAAACAAAATAAATAACATTTGTATTAATAAAAACAAGTTAAATAATAAACAAAATAAATACAAACATATTAATATGATATTACAATTAACGAACGATATTTAGTAATGTATTTCTCATACCTAGGGGTAGACTACCTCTGAATTTCTAGAGTCTCATCTTCAGCTGGGTTGATCGAATCGAAGACTGTTGTTGCCTGTGGTTGACTGCTTGACTCTTTGACTGTCCCCATTATTATATTTAACATTCTATTTATATAAAATAAATAGAATGCAATATTGCAATAATTTTGCTGAATGACAAGTGTAATACCCTCGCATATAGCCAAAAATGTTAATAACATTAAATTGACACAAATTGCAAATAATTTTGTTAAAACGAAATATTTCAACAAACCTGGTTTGTTACAACAGTTACGATTGTTTCTGTGTTGTCAAAAATTTCCTTCGCAATATTCTAAAAGTAGTAACATCCGTTTGTTCGGCCTACCAGTATTTTCCTACCATCATTATAAATAAGACGAATAAATATGTTACCTTACTCCTAAACAAACTGAGATGCAGTCACTCAGGTTTTATTTTTTTTCTGTCTGAACCGTAACAGATATCACTAATTAAACAGAGAGAGAAAAGTTTAGTATTTAATGTAACTTTCAGAACAAAAATAACTTTACGTTAACGACGTGGCCATTAAAAAGTTACGGTCTAATCTATGTTGGGACGCCTAATTTCATACACTAGTGGTTCACTAATAATAAGTATCATCTTAGAAGATGACATAACCATATGAACTGTCATACCAAATTTCATCCAAATCGAATATAGCGTTCTGTTATTATAATTTTTTTTCGAAGAACTTTGAAGCAGAATTCTAGCTAAATGGTACACTTTCCGGTAGAAGCAAGTTTAGTTAAATCGTCTTATTTTAGCCTCAGGAATCTGTGGTTAAGCCATGTCCCACTATTTAAGAGACATCCCGTATATATATATATATATATATATATATATATATATATATATATATATATATACAGGGTGTATCAAGATAGTGGAACAGTGCATTTGATTCGTGTATATGACAAGTTACAAAAAAAAGTGTTTAAGATATTTTGTAAGGCATAAAAGGGGACAAATTTTGGAATAACCACTATTATTTTAAAACCAGTGATACTCAACTTATGGATCAATGTTATATTTTTTTAAATGGCATTATATATTTTTTATTAACTCGTTAAATAGATGATTTTGTTCTGAACTTAACGATATAATATCATATACTTACATAGCTAAATATTTGATGAAAATTAATTCAAAATTAGAATTTTATTTCTATTTTATTTTTTTAAGTAGGCTGAGCATACATTTAATCATTAAAACAAAAGATTATTAACTGTCACCCTTTATTAAATTAAAGTAATTTTCATTACCTCTTTTTTTCTTTTATAGTCTCTCAACAGGATTAAATCCCAATAACCTAGTAGGTTCACATAGACAATCATGCATGCCTTAGTTTGTGGGATTTAAATCCAGAATCCCTAGCGCACTCGTAACTAAGAGGCGTTGCTCTAACTATTGAGCCTTGAGCCATCGGAGCAGACAAATAATTAATTTTTTATTGGCAGCAGATTTAACAAATACTTAGATTATTTTATTTATTGATATGAGACCTATCAAAATGTATTTCAAGCATGCAATTTATTTTCAAAAAGTTATCCTAGTGAAAGTAGACTAAATGATAATCATTCGAAATACAAAATAAAATTTAGAATAACTAATTGAATAATTTGTAACAATAATATAGAAAATGAGAGATAATTTTCTTTTTTTTTAATAGTTGAATGTTTGCTTAGACTCGTCAAAATTTTTGAAATAGAAATGAAATACTAACTTTAAATTGATTTTTATCAAAATTTTCGCAATGTAAGGGTATGATATTGTTTAATTGTTGAATTCTGTAGAAAATTCCCTATTTAACGAGTTAATAAAAAATATATAATATCATTTAAAAAAATATAACATTGATCCATAAGTTGAGTACCACTGGTTTTAAAATAATAGTAGTTATGCCAAAATGTGTCCCCCTCTATGCTTCACAAAATATCTTATATTCATATTTGTGTAACTTTGCACATACATGAATAAAATTTACTGTTCCATTAACTTGATAGACGCTGTATATATATCCAAAATCTAATAATTTTTTTATATTAATGCAGGAAGCTTAACTGCGGACAATAGAAATTATTGGAAGTTTTATATAAGAGTTATCGTGGAAGAAAAAAATCGTCACAGACGCACACATGCACACACACACATGCACACACACGCGCGCGCGCCTACGTACATACTTACACACGCGCACACATAAATCAATGTAAAAATATTAAATACGTGTTGTGGGAACCCGAATTTGTCCTTATTTACTGAAAACTCACTATCGAATTTTTAGACCGAAAATATTACCCCCCTAATCTACGATATGGGGAAGGTAAAAGTGGAAGGGGCCCCAAAAAATGTTATGCCCCAGGCCCAGGTTTGCCTCTCAGTGCCCCTGCTGGTAGCAGTGGTAGTACATACAATGCCATTTAGAAGTAGAGTTGTACTATTGGAAGGGCTTTGGAAATTTTCATGAAAGAACGTACTTATATATTTGGATGATTTTTATTCCTAAGAAAATCAAAATAGATAAAAGATTTCTTTAAAAAAAACGTTACCAAATGAATAGATATTCAAATATCAGTGTTGTCAAAACTTATTTAACCCGTAAATTTAATTCTTAGATTTAATCTTAGATTGTGGGTTTAAATATTCTCCGATTTATTTATCATTTTTATTATTGTCAGGCAGTCAGGCTCAGTAAATTCTGTGAGAAATTCTTTTCGTAATTTCATTTTTAAAATGTAATAAAATAAATTCCTGGTATTTGATGTTGATGTAATCGAGTTAGCATGGGAAGCACATAAACACCAACAAACGAGTTAGATACTGATCAGAGTACTTTTAAAGATAAAACTGTATACTTCACGGCTGGTGAAATGCTAAGTAAGATTTGCATTCAGGAATAAATTTAGCACTTTTACACTTTAGATAATGTTTTATGTGGCTCCTCCTTGTCATGCACAATAGGCGCTTTTGTTCAATGGCCTTGAAATTACAAATAAACCAACTCGTATTTTATGGAATGAAAAAGCAAAAGATATTTGTGTGTCAGAGGTCATTGGTATGTGATCATAGTCGTTGAATAGCTATAAAAGACAAAAATATATCTGGAGTGGGATCACGTAAAAGTGAAAACGACATTGCGATTATCGAGAAGTGAAAACGACATTAGTTTCCTTAGCGATCACATAAATTTAGTCACTCACTACGTTTTAAACTTCGGTTATTTCCGTAAAGTGACTATGTTTTGTGAAAACGATATCGTTTACAGACTAATGTTTTTGTATTAAATAGTAGTTTTGACAGATAATTTATATAAATGTCATTAAATTTTTTAATCTAATGTCAAAAAGTATTATTCTCGCCCTTCGTTTTTATTTCGTTCATAATAGCAATGCTGTAAGAATTGAAAAAGGATAAAAGTTAAATTATCAATTATTTACAGATGCCATATATCATCTAATTTTGTTCCTTTTGATATTCCAGAAGAAACATTTATGAAGGAAACAAAAATATTTCTATATATATACATTTATATATACATTTAAATAACGGCGCACAACCTTCGACGGGCTGTAGAAAATGATCAATTCACAAATTTTAATTTTATGAAAAACTACAAAATATTAATCACAAAACACAAGCTAGAATCGTTATATTTGATGCTTCGCAGAATACAATATTATTAAAATATTAATAAAATTTTCTTTCTTGGATTTATTCTTGTAATCAATCAAAATATGCATTGTTGTAATCAACACTTTTACAGTTATTGGAATATCAATATTGCCCGAAAATATTTCTTTTGGGTAGTTCTTTCACTAAATTTTAATTCGCCTTACTAAAGAAAATAATAAAAAATACCTTTCAAATTTAAAATATTAATTTATTTTTAAATAATTTATAATGACATTTCTTTCATTCTTTCCAAAACGTCAAATTCAACTCACTGCTCACTACATTCTTTTACCTAAGTGCAAGTAAATAAGAAAAGGATATACCTATACCCAAATGTATAAACTAAAAAGAGACGTAAGAAACGACTATCGTTTTCACATGCTTTGAGAGTGTCGACTAGAATTCACATTTTTTTCAGTCTAAAACGATATCGTTTTCGGTTTTCATTATTTACGTGATCACATTTTCACTTGTCGACAGTCGCAATATCGTTTTCACAGTTACGTGATCCCACTCCTGATTTGTTAAAATAACTTTAACTGCCTCAATTAAATGTCAAAGAGAATTTATTAAATCCTATTCTATTCAATGGCATTTCCGAACACATTTAAAGGAGATGCCTAAACTGACAAATTTTCTATATTTTTGCCGTATAAATAAATATATAGAATTAGTCGTATATTTTAGCGATCTCAAGAATTTAATTTTATTTATGTAAATAATAATAATAAAAAATTACAATAATAGTTATTTGTTATGTGAGTGTGAATGTTTAGCAGCGATGCCCGTGACCAATATGTATTCCACACGAGAGTAATACAAACGTTTTATCCAACAACAATCATTTTTACCTGCCCTACCTAGGTAAGGTAGGTAGGTGTGTATGCATGAGCATGTGTGTATGTGTGTATGTGTATATTTTG
The DNA here is from genome assembly GCA_943142095.1 of Ophonus ardosiacus. NCBI lineage: Eukaryota > Metazoa > Arthropoda > Insecta > Coleoptera > Carabidae > Ophonus > Ophonus ardosiacus. The sequence continues at coordinate 36,827,119 of OW964824.1, read as the reverse complement.
TCTTCGCTCTAACTCAAATATTATCATTCAGAAATTCTGAAAACTTGTATTTCTATCCTATTCTAATACTAAAAGAAGCCATTAGATTTTGGTGTACATCGGATAACCGGAAATGGCACTTTTCCTGAAGCTCATAATGGTTTTTCTTCAAAAAATACCATTAAATGCCATTTTTTCGCATTTTAGGTCTTATGAAAATTAAAGATTATTGAATTTTCTACAGGAATACATTAATACTTTTTCTATATATTTTACAGATAAATTTAAAAATAATTTTTTTTATTAGTCCCGAAGCCTAAGATAAACACAATTCCTTTGTTACACAGTTCATATTTCAAATGAATGTAACTGACAGTAAATGTCACTGTCAAAAAACTAATCACTTCAAATTAATAATAGTGACATTTTAAAAAGAAAATAGTAAATAAGCACTAATTTTCTGCAATGGAACAGTTTGCAGCGTTAGTAAATATGTAGGTATGTATTTAAATTAATAAAAATTAAATAGCTGGAGGTTCTGTATTGGCACATCAGATTTTTTAATACATTTTGTCTGCTTGGCGCAAAGCAAAAAAAAATCTGATGTGGCCAACACAAAACCTCCCGCTATTTAATTTTTATTAATTTAAATACTTACCTACGTGTTTAACAATGCTCCAAACTATATTATGTTCCATTGCATATAATTATTGCTTTATTTACGATTTTCTTTATTATTTAATATGCCACTATTATTAATTTGACGTGATTAGTTCTTTGACAATAACGCCTTCCCTGTCAGTTACATTCATTTGAAAAATATGAACTGTATAACAAAGGAATTGTGTTTATCTTAGGCTTTGGGATAAAAAAAAATATATATTTTTAAATTTATATGTAAAATATATAGAAAAAGTATTAATGTATGCCTGTAGAAAATTCAATAATCTTTAATTTTCATACTGACATAAAATGCGAAAAAATAGCATTTAATGGTATTTTTTGAAAAAAAAAACCATTATGAGCTTCAAGTAAAATGCCATATCCGTTTATTCGATTTACACCAAAATCTAATAATTTCTTTTCATAGTAGAATAGGGTAGAAATACAAGGTTTCAGAATTTTTTGAATGATAGTATTTGAGTTAGAGCGAAGACAAAATTCATACATACACACACACACACACACACACATATATATATATATATATATGTATATATATATATATATATATATATATATATATATATATATATATATATATATATATATATATACAGACATCATCGTGAAAATGTTAAAATTGGATTCTAGGGACCTTAAAACGTGGTTATTTACTAAAATCTCGATATGTACTATTTAGCACGATCCCTATACCTCCCTTACCAAGGGTAGCGGGAGGTAAAAATGCTGGCGGATTCATGTCCGCCTTGGCTAACAATGAAATATTACGATGCTCGCTATAGCAGCAAAAGTGTCAAATAAAATATATGTGTGAATTAATTTTTAGTTTATAATTTATATACTACTGTCCTGTAGAATAGTTGTAGACGCTTTATAATGACTGTTAGGGTTTTTGTAGTCGGTACTTGATGGAACATTTTAGAATGTAATTATTGAAACACAACACTTGATTATTCCACAGATTTTATTTATTACGTAACGCTTTATAATGTATGGAATCGCAGGGATGGAGCGTCCCACTCTTAAGAATTAATTTGTATGATTTTATTGCTGACTTGGCGTCTATACAATTTCTTAAAAGTACATAACGACCAGTGATTTGTGTATGTGGGTAACTACTTTTAAATTACAGGTTTCTATTGTATTGGAAAACCGGCCAACTGCTAAGACTTGCATGTGCGTAATCGTAGTGTTCTTTTTGCTCTTAATACTTCTGACTTCTGCTACAGCTAGAATAGTGGTTATTATAATTCTTAACTTAACTTGCCAAATTACAGGGAATATTTAAGTAAATTGCTTTGTTTTTCGTGAAACATTCAAGCTAATATAATTATATTATGGAATTCAACGTTCATGTAAAACCGAAACAAAAGTGGAGCCTCCATTATCTGAGGTAATGATAGGTAAGTTGGTCCACGGAAAATCGAAAACCCCGGATAATCGTTTTCTACGTATTGTATACCCGCAATATTCAATTTGAAGTTCTGATTTTTAAAATATTAAATTTTAGGTGTATGGGCACCGTTTGAACCTCAGTCCGCATACTTGTTTCCGGCACTTTATCCGTTCAGGTATTCTTCGTTCTCCGGTTTTTAATTGGGAGTATCCCATTTATACACAATATTTGCTTTTTTTTAAATTATTTCACTATATTTGTGTTTATTGTCTTGAGTAGTGCGTATTGGTGTAAATTTGCCTTCTCACAGGCTTTTGACAGATAAAGAATTGTTATATATCCAGAAATGAGTATCTGTGAGCGTGAGGTGACACCTGCTAAACGCCCGCGCGGTATTAATATGTTATTATTATTTTAAGCTGCTAAGCTTTCGCCTTTTATTCAAGGCTTCATCAGGATTCTGCAAAAGAGTACAAATTTTGAACATAAAAATATTGTTTAAATCCAAAAAATGTAAATTTTGTCTTACGTTCAAGTTGAAGTTACAATAAAAGATCTACATACGAAAACATGACAGTATTAACAAAATGTCTTGTACAGTTTGGAGGATAAAATATTGCCAGATATTTTGAATTTTTTTTTACCTTCCGTCACCTTTAGGTAAGGAAGGTATTGTCTTTGGTCAAAAAATTCGATGGTGAGTTTTTAATGAATAAGCACGTTTTAGGGTCCCCACAATACGAATTTACTATTTTTAAGTTGAAGTCTGTATGTATGTGTGTGTGTCCGTGTGTGTGTGTGTGTGTGTGTGTGTGTGTGTGTGTGTGTGTCCGTGTGTGACAAATTTTTCTCCGACGATAACTCCAATACTATAATTCTAAAAATTATAATTCTTTCGTATTCCTCTTCTGTACATACATATGAAGAGTTGATTAGATTTTGGTTATAATTGATCCACCGGAAGTACCCTTATTTGAAGTTTTTAACAGTTTTTCTTAAAAAACGCAGTTAAATATTATTTTTTGACATTTTGTTATTATATTTATTAAAGAAAATACTCTTCTCTATATGGTTTGATTATTCATTTTCCTTCATATTCAATAGATGTAGAGTTAAAGCATTATAAAGAAATTAATTTTCAAAAATTAGTCAGCTTTGCTATTTATCATGGAAACAGCTGACATAATTATTCAAAAAAATTTAATTGACGGATGTCAGTTGCAAGTGCAAAACCAAATATGGAAAAAGTATAGGATCTAAAATTGGTATGTCATAGTGTTGCTCGCAAGTGACACGCAGAGAAAAGCGAAAGAGAAAATGGAAGGACATTACTTAGTGTAGTTTATGTTATAATTTTATTGGATTTATGGAACCTTTTCAAATGAACTTTTCGTATGGAATTTGTAAAAAATAGTTTGTGTTCTTGTTCGATTTTACATGATATTATATAGAATCTGTTCCAAAGACCTTTTGGTATGGGATTTGTACAAAATACATGGAATTGACGGAAGGTCTTGTGCTGGCCACAACAGATTTTTTAAATTGTCATGTTCTAAGCATGTTGTCGTTGAAGAGTTAAAATTGTTTTAATAATGCGAAAATAATAAAGTTGGCAACAGTTTGGTTTGCTCTGACGCGCAGAAAATAATTTAAATTTCGAAAAAAAAGTTTTTACAAAAAAAGATATATGAAAAATATATCTAATTTTAACAATTTGCAAATTTTTTCTTTACGACAGTAGCAACACTCAAACATCTTATATTATTATTGTTGTTGTCCCTAGTTATATGTTAATTTTCTGTAATAATTTTAAATAAATTGCAATAAATAGGGCCCAGATTCTCAATATCTGTTTTTAATTCGTTTTTTTTTCTGTAGTCTTGATAAAATGCATTTCGAGAAATGATATTGACGTGTTGTTGTAGTCTATAGTGTGTTTTGTAAGTTTGATGTATTGTGCAAGTAAAGTTGAGTCTGGTCTTCTGTTTGCGTCACTTTTCTGTGCAGTAAGACTGCTCGCTAATTGTTTTTTTTTTTTATTTAAATTATTTTCGTCAGAGCATACCAAACTGTTACGAACTTCTATTTTCGCACATAAAAACTTTTTAACTTTTGAACGACAACATGTGACAAAAAGAAAATTCAACATTTCTGACAATATTTTATCCTCCAAATTGTACAAGACATTTAGTTAATATTGTCATGTTTTTGTATGTGAGTAGATCTTTTATTGCAACTTCATGTAAAACGTAAGTTAAAATTTAAGTTTTTTTTTTGTCCTTATATAGGTATCATCAAAATGATAAATTTATGTGTTGTTAAAAATAGACCTTTCGAGCGTTTTGGAGGATAAAGGTATTGCCGAGGAGGATAAAACAGAAGATGACATAAATGGGGTTGATTTAATTTTTTTTAGAATAAATTAGTAACTAATTTAAGCCAATTTTTATTTTATTTTCAAAATAAAAATATAATAAATCCTGTACCAAAATATAAATCAAATTGGGGTCCGTTTGGACCCCAGTACGTCTTATGTGTAATTTTTTGAAGTTCATATATTACATGTTAATCAATAGTTAAGAATTAAACTGAAGGTTAAAATCTATGCTTTCATCCAAATCGAATATAACGTCCAGTTAAAACAGTATTAGTTTAAAAGTACAAGGAGGGATATTTTATGTTGTGGCTACACCCAATAAACAAAAATATAGTACTGTTAATATGTCAGTGATCTATTTTAATAATTACTAATTTAAAAAAAGGATCATTGTGAATAAAATAATATACATACCCCGGTGGGAGTTTCATCACAGCCTCTAATTTTTTCTGACCTCGAGGCTTCGCCTCTCGGTAATCTGCAAGCATAAATCCCTCGGCTATAATAAAATAAGATATCTCCCACCTCGAATGTAATATACTATTACAAAACTCATTCAAGACTCATTTCGTATCAATTATGCAAAATGTAACATTTCAGAACGTCATAAAAATAGGTAAAATTCAACTTTTTAAAGCAAAATTAGATAGATTTATTTTATATTACAAATTATGCTAATTATACAAGGTCCAGTATAACATATGTTCAACATGAGGATCGCAAGAAAGAGAACGAGAAGAAGAATGATGTATATTTATTCGAAAGCGGTAAAATAATACAAAATAGGAGGCCTTTTTACTAGTGCATCGTTTAGCTGGATAAATTACATGGGTCAATCAATAGAGGCGAAAATGTAAATTTTCAAAGTTTCATGGTTTATGTCTATTTATATTAATCGTAAAAAATATAGAAAATAAAATAAAAATCAGACATAATTTAAGCCTATGCATCGAGTGAAGACAAAATATGGTATGCATGATATATGTGCAATTTATAGGTAAATTAGAAAATTACTGCATATGAAAAAAATAGAGACAGAGTTCTTATATTTTCCACATATGGGAAAGGAGTTATTCATATTACGGGAGTATAATTCATATAAATAAATTATTAGAACGGGAATCAGCTTAATTTAAAAATATCTTTTGACATTAAATATATATCCTAGTACACACGCGATAAAATTATACGCAGTCGTGGGAGGAAACAGCGGCCGCGAGCATAGAGCACTTCAAGTAATTTATTGGTAGGAAGTGCAGATCGGATTAGAATGCTGAACCTTTCAACCTTCACAAACGAAGAAAAAAATAATTACCTCGTATTCTTATAAATATTAATTAATGAATATGAGCCCATTAAGAATATTTATATTATAATTAATAATTAACGTTTCATTACAAAAACATCGGTTTCAGTGAGAATTGTATTGTTCAGGCTGTTCACAGAATATACGTGTACTGCAATAATAATATGTGTCTCAAGGTAATGAGATAAAATTTGAGAGTATAGAATATTAGTTTCGGAACAAAATGAGCGAGACAGCGCTTCATTAAAGAGCTAGATATTCTCTAGTGATTAAGGACCTTGCATGCTAACCTAGAATGCTAGTAGATAGTTATAAGGCAAATACCTAAGCTATCATTTAGAATTCAAGATATGTAACATATTTGATGTTAATAGCATAAATTTACTTCCCGAAGATTATATATATATGTACATATATTGTGATTGATTTTGGTTACAGCGTACGGAAAACTTTATTATTAATTTAACCCATGCAATAATCACATTTTATTTTGCTGTTTAGAATTGTTTTGGATGTCTCAAATCACTAAAAATGAACTGACAATTTCTGTAATATACAAACTATCCAAATTAACGATGTTTCTATTTTCAGTTTTATATAAAGTAAATGTACGTACATTTAGTTTTAATACAAATTGTTTAGAACTTAAATTTGAATTAAAATTTAAAAAAAATCCGCGCATATTGCCAATTTTTCAACTGTAGTCAAATTTTTACTTCCAAAAATCGCTACTTAAACTGCCAATTCTTATTTATTTTTGTTTTTAATACCTGTCAATAGGATTATATCCCAATTAGTAGCTTCACATACACAAACATCCATGCCTTAGTGGGATTCGAACCCAGAACACCGAGCACATTCATGACTCTCTAACCATTGGGTCACCGGAGCCGACAGTAATCAACTTAGAGACATAAAAATAAAATAAATTGTAAATAGTACTTATTTCAAATATTGTTGGTGTCATTTACGAAAATATGATACCTATCCTTCTCTGTTCATAAAATAAAACAAATCTTTCCAAATAAAATTTTGTTCATTTTTAATTTTCAATGCTTTTTATTGTAACTTAATGAACAATTATTCATGGGTAATTTTTGAGAATTATGTATATATTTATATAAGAAACAAAATTTCTGAATAACGTTTTTATGTATTTTTAATTCGAAACTAAAAATTGAAGCAACGACATTCTAGTCAACCAAAAACAGTCACACTATGTACAATCTATACCTACCTACATAAACAATTTACCTTTCTAAGGCATAAATAAATACAAAATTTGAATATTTTTATAACTGTTAAACTTTAATGTTTAAGTTGAAATACCGGGTGTAACACGAAAAGCGGGTCATACGCGTTTAACATGGGAAAACAGTTTTTCCTTGTGCAAAAGCGGTCTATTAATATTAGAGATTAGACAATAATGCTTCAAATAAATGTTGCAGAGAATTATATTCTACATTTAATGCAATAATTACATTTTATTTTGTACGTTTTATAACAGAGAAAACTGAATATAAAATTTTGTAAAACTGACTTCTTCATAGAATTTGCCCGTATCGAAATAAAATATCAAACGAATGTAATGACATTTTACCTGTCAAAATTTATAAAATATAATTTGCATCAAAATAATACTACTTAATAATTTCTTCGTGTGAACTATATTCTTCATAACGAAGACAGATTTGCGAAAAATTCATGAATCTCACTGGGTTTGAACCCAGGGCCTTCCGATATCTAGTCGGACACTCTACCAACTGAGCTATGAGATCCTGTGAAGTTCTTGAATTTTTCGCACGTCGCAAGCATCGTTGTAGACAAGTTCCATCTCCCACTTGGAGTATCGTCACCCGCACAACACCGCGACATTACCTGGTAGAGTGTCCGACTAGATATCGGAAGGCCCTAGGTTCAAACCCAGTGAGATTCATGAATTTTTAGCAAATCTGTCTTCGTTATTTACACAATTTAATTTGAACACTTAACACTGTTCATTGTAACTAAGTTACAGAAATTCACTGTTAAATTACATCTAAACAGTTCTTTACACATATATACTTCATATTTAATAATAATGACTCAAACAGAGTGATTCTGACAAGTAAAATATAAAATATGTCACAATGTAACAGATACGTTTCTGACAGGTAAAATGTAAGTACATTTGTTTGTAATTTTAATTCAATATCGTGGCTAACACTATAAAGAAGTAACTTTTATAAAATTTTAAAATACAGGATGTCTCTTAAATAGGGGGACATGGCTTAACCACAGGTTCCTGAGGCTAAAATAACACGATTTAACCAAGCTTGCTTCTATCGGAAAATGTACCATTTAGCCAGAAATCTGCTTCAAAGTTCTTCGAAAAAAAAAAAAAAATTTGCTTATAATAATCGGACGCTTTATTCAATTTGGATGAAATTTGGTATGACAGTTTATATGGTTATAAGTCATCTTTTAAGGTGATACTTGTTATTATTAGTGAACCACTAGTGTATGAAACTTAGGTGTCCCAACATTAATTAGACCGTAACTTTTTAATGGCAATGCCGAAAACGTGAAATTATTTTTCATCAGAAAGATGCAGTAACGAGTTGTCAATCTTCACAACTTGTTTAGGAGTAAGCTGAGATATGTAATCGTCTTATTTATAATAATGGTAGTAAAATACTATTAGGCCGAACAAACAGATGTTACTAATTTCAGAATATTGCGAAGAAAATTTTTGACAACCCATAAAACAATTGTTACTGTCATCAAAAATTACTTGTTTGACATTTAGATAGACAGCTAGATTAAATTTATTTTAAAAATTTAGCAGTGCAGACACTCCGATTTTATTTTTTTCTGGGTGAACCGTAACAGATATCATAAATTATATAGAGATAGAAAAGTTTACTATTGAATTTATCTTTCTGAAGAAAAATAATCTCACGTTTTCGGCATTGCCATTAAAAAGTTACGGTCTAATTAATGTTGGGAGAACTAAGTTTCATTCACTAGTGGTTCACTAATAATAACAAGTATCACCTTAAAAGATGACTTATAACCATATAAACTGTCATACCAAATTTCATCCAAATTGAATAAAGCGTCCGATTATTATTAGCAAAATTTTTTTTTTTTTCGAAGAACTTTGAAGCAGATTTCTGGCTAAATGGTACATTTTCCGATAGAAGCAAGCTTGGTTAAATCGTGTTATTTTAGCCTCAGGAACCTGTGGTTAAGCCATGTCCCCCTATTTAAGAGACATCCTGTATTTTAAAATTTTATAAAAGTTACTTCTTTATAGTGTTAGCCACGATATTGAATTAAAATTACAAACAAATGTACTTACATTTTACCTGTCAGAAACGTATCTGTTACATTCAATAGTAAACTTTTCTATCTCTATGTAATTTATGATATCTGTTACGGTTCACCCAGAAAAAAATAAAATCGGAGTGTCTGCACTGCTAAATTTTTAAAATAAATTTAATCTAGCTGTCTATCTAAATGTCAAACAAGTAATTTTTGATGACAGTAACAATTGTTTTATGGGTTGTCAAAAATTTTCTTCGCAATATTCTGAAATTAGTAACATCTGTTTGTTCGGCCTAATAGTATTTTACTACCATTATTATAAATAAGACGATTACATATCTCAGCTTACTCCTAAACAAGTTGTGAAGATTGACAACTCGTTACTGCATCTTTCTGATGAAAAATAATTTCAAGTTTTCGACATTGCCATTAAAAAGTTACGGTCTAATTAATGTTGGGACACCTAAGTTTCATACACTAGTGGTTCACTAATAATAACAAGTATCACCTTAAAAGATGACTTATAACCATATAAACTGTCGTATCAAATTTCATCCAAATCGAATAAAGCGTCCGATTATTATAAGCAAAATTAATTTTTTTTCGAAGAACTTTGAAGCAAAATTCTGGCTAAATGGTTCACTTTCCGGTAGAAGCAAGTTTCGTTAAATCGTCTTATTTTAGCCTCAGGAATCTGTGGTTAAGCCATGTCCCCCTATTTAAGAAACATCCTGTATATTGTCTCTGTTACGAAACGTGAAATATAAAATGTGACTATTGCATTAAATCCAGAATTTAATACTCTACAACATTTATTTGAAATATCATTGTCTAAAATAATAGGACACTTTTGCGGAAGGGAAAATTATTTTTCGTATTACACCCGGTATATAGTTACAAGATGTAGGTAATATGGTTTTTGTGGACGCATTCAGCAGACCTGTGCTCATTGAGCATATTCATAATTTTTCTACTGAATGCACTGTACAGGTGTCTCATTTTCGATGTTTTTTTTTTAGGGTATCTCGGGAAACATTACTGATAGAGCAAAAACGTTTGCACATTCCAGGGTCAACTTTTTCAGAAAAGTTTAATAGTCACCACAGGAATTTTCGAACTTCTTTTGTTCCTGAGCTACAGGCAAAAACTAGTTTCTCGCTCATTTCGAAAATAACTCATAACTTTTTTATTATGGTAGTTAGAAAAAAATTGTTTTAACAAACTGTGTACCGTTGTTTAGGTAAAATAAAAAGGCATAATTATATTTTTCAAAAACTTCATAATTCTCGAGATATAACACAAACTTATAATTTTTTAATTGGCAACCAATGTTGAAAATAGTCTTAACTTTTTGCTTATTTTATAAGATTTTCAACGATATATAACAAGTTTACATTTTTTTTTGTTTTACACATGAATGAAAGATGATTTATTAATTTTTCGGGGTGAAAAAATTTAAAATAATTAAAAAACAAATGAAAAAAATTATTATAGTTCATCATTTGTTTATTTCTGATATTATTTGCTTCAGTTTTACTCTTATTTTTAATTTATTTTCTTTAAAAGCAAATTAAACCAATTTTTTCAAATAGTGTCAAAACGATGACATCGATAAATAATAATTTAACTAAAGCGAAAATAATTAGTTTAGAATAATTTTGAGAACATAATTTATTGATATGGAATCAAAATAAACAAATGATGAACTCTTATAGCTTTTATTTGTTTCTTAATAATTTTCAATATTTTACACCAAAAAATTAATAATTCATTTTTTATTCGTGTGTAAAACAAAAGAATATAGATCTGTTATATATCACTGAAAAGCTTATAAAATAAGCAAAACGATGGGACTATTTTCAACATGGTTGCCATTTAAAAAATCATAAGTTTGTGTTATATCTGGAGAATTATGAAGTTTTCAAAAAAATCTAAATATGCCGTTATATTTTACCTAAACAACGGTACAGAATTTGTTTAAACAATTTTTCTCTAAAAACCATAATAAATAAGTTATGAGATAGTTTGTAAATGAGCAAAAAACTAGTTTTTGTCTGTAGCTTAGAAACAAAAGAAGATCGAAAATTCCTGTGGTGACTAATAAACTTTTCTCAAAAAGTTGGCCCTGGAATGTGCAAACGATTTTGTTCTATCAGTAATATTTCCCGAGATACCCTAAAAACAAACATCGAAAATGAGACAGCCTGTATACTACCTAACAGCTGACTGTAAAAAATAGAGTCAGATATGTTGCATTTCATTTGTTTATGCGCGCAATAATTAAATTCACTGAATTTCCTTCTGCTTGCTGCTAGCAGAATTAATCTAATATTGTGAACTAAACTATTATCTGTGCAGTATAACTATATAATAATTTAGTCAGGTGTAAAGCACCGAAATAGTTATTTTCAAGTGCAAGTCAATACACACGAGCTAAGATAATTTCATACAAGTTATGAACATTATTTTTTAGACGAGCATAAATAAATTTTACTTTTTTTTCAAAACTGAAATTTGGGTTCAAACGTACGGGCAGTTGACAAATGAATAATATACACATGTAGCCAGAAAATAATGACATAGTAACCTAGCAACCGTGTCAACTATTACGATATGAAATATATCGTTACACTAATGTCATAAGTTCAACTTTCAGTGTTAGGCAGTGTTAGGATACTACGTTGATATGTCATACTTATCCCAATATTCGTCTAAAAATATATTATTTATGTTATTTTTTAACACAAATGAAAAAATCTGTTGTGGCCAGCACATTACCTTCCGTCAATTCCATGTATTTTGTACAAATCCCGTACCAAAAATTTCCTTGAAAAGGTTCTATATTTCCAGTAAAATTGTAACACAAACATAATTATTTTCTACAAATTCCATACCGAAAGTTCCTTAGAAAAAATCCTATAAATCTAATAAAATTATGACACGAACATACAGTATGTAAATTGTATTTGACACTGACATCTGTCAATTAGAATTATTTGAATATATCATCTGTTTCTATGTTTATAGCAAAGCTGGCAGATTTACGGAAGTTAATCATTCTATAGTTCATTAACTCTATTTCTATTGAATATTCACATAAAATGTGAAAAATGATATTTAACTGCGTTTTTCAAAGAAAATCTGTTAGAACTTCAAATAAGGTACTTTCTGGTTGACCAATTATAACCATAATCTAATCTGCTCTTCATATCGATTGGAAGAAGTGGAATACGAAAGAATTATAATTTTTAGAATTGTGGTATTGGAGATATCGTATATATATAAGTTATAGTGCTACCCCTGTACTACATAATAGACAAAGTGCCGATGTGCCAGAACGTGACTCTATCATATTTCAGTAGTATAAAAACATATGTAATGCTTTAGATTAGTCAGTCTGTATTCCATTATCATATTATCAAGTAGTTTATAGCATATTATAATTTGTACTCGCAAAAATAAAACTTTTTAAAAACCTATTTGATCGAACGAGAAATTTAAGTGGCGCAGTCTTGGTAGGATTGCCAAAACAATTTAGCGAATATAAATTGTTTCACTTTCGTGATTAATTTGGCAAATTCGAATATCTCCATACTTCGATCACTGTATCCTGCATCTGAGAGGACATCAGAAGCAAGACACATCTCGACGAGCCGAGCGAGCCAAGCTGAGCGGACATCAGTGCAACTCCTGCCTCAACTTCGAGACGAGACCGTGTTCGACTTCAGGGCACATGAAGCCGACACTACTATTTTTGTGAGTACCATATGTCATTCAGAGAACCAGAATCTTTGTCAGATTCAAATAATTCAGAAGCAGACTCCGATCTCGAAACAGAAGATCGTATAATTAATTTAAATACAAATCCTATTAATAGTATCACATTAAGAACGCCATTATTAAACATGGTTACTCCAGTATTAAAAAAGGAATATCTGGACATGGTGCCAGAGTTCCATGGGGAACGTGAATTACTCCCTAGGTTTACTAGCGTTTGTGAAAAATTAGTAACAAAATTTTATAATACCACAAACACAAATGATTTCCAAAATGAATATTTAATGAGCAGTATATTAGCCAAAATAAAAGGTGAAGCTGCTATTAATATTGCAAGTTCCACAATTTCAAAGTGGGAAGATTTGAAAACAGCACTAAAAAATGCTTATTCAGACAAACGTGACTGGTTCACACTAAATATGGAAATAACAGAGCTGAAACAAAATCCTAATGAAAACGTTTTTGATTTTTACGGTCGTTTACAACACCTCTTAAATTTACAAATTTCTTATATTTCAACAAACGCTGCTGCCGAAGCATCCGTAGTAATGATTGACTATTTTCAACATTATGCTTTACGCGTTTTACTAAAAGGTTTGAAAGAACCTATAGGTCAATTAATGAGGGCAAAGAACCCTACAGACTTAAATTCAGCTTTAAGTATGTTAGCAAATGATTTTCAATTTGAATATTATGCCAAATCCAAAACCACTAATCAGAATACACACAAATTAAATCAAAAACCACAAATCCACCAACCAAGATACAATATTCCTAAACCCATACCCTACTTTAATTACACACCCAATAAAACTCTGCATCCTTCACCTATGCAACAAACGACATACAGACAACAATATACTCCTCAACAACAAAAACAATATACTCCTCAACAACAAAGACAATATACTCTTCAACAACAAAGACAATATACACCGCAAACACCACGCCAAGGTCCATCCACCAGACAAAACCTTCCTGCACCTACTCCGATGAGTATTTCCACGCGAAATACAACTCAATACCGTCCTGCACAAAACCGCGCAAACACAGCGGGAGAATTATTTAATATCAACGAGTCAGCAGAATCTGCCGTTGACCCATATGTTTATTACGATAACCAAGAACAAACTGACCAAGTATTAATTGATAACAATGATTATGAAAATCCACAAAACCCCGACAATTTCGAAGACGATAATTTTTTAGACATCGCAGCCTCGGAAACAATAGAAACATTTTACCCAGAGTCGAACTAATGAACTTAACAAATAAAAGTAAATTACCTTATATTATATTCCCTGAAAATAATCTGAAAGTTTTAATAGACACAGGAAGTACGAAATCTTTCATAAAACCTACCATAGCGCATAAATATTACAAAAATTCAATTTTTAAAGATCCTTTCCAAATTTCAACTGCGCATGGAACTTCAATCGAAAATTACAGCACACTCGTACCTATTTCAAAATTATTTAATTTAAAGAAAAATGCAAGTTTAAAATATCACATTTTTGATTTTCACGATGAATTCGATCTCTTATTAGGATTAGACAATCTGAGTACATTAAAAATAATTATAGACCTGAATAAAAATATAGTAACAACACCCACCTGCCAAATAAAAATTCAACATCAAAATTCTGAAAATAAAATTAATACAAACAATATTTGTCAGCCAAATAATAATGTAACATTAGACCCCAAAACCGAAAAGGTAATCAAAATTCAAGTAACTCAACAAAACGGAACCATATTAATACCAAAACAACAACAGAATAATTTAATCATCCCCGAATGTGTCACCACAGCCAATAATTACCATGCACTTTGTACAGCAATTAATAACTCAGAATCACATATCAACTTTACACAATTAGAACCAATTACTGTAGAAAACATCTCTAACTATGAAACGTACTCATCACCCAATTTTAATTTCATTCAATCAGAAAAAATTAAATTTGATATTTCAAAAATTCGGTCAGATCACATGAATTCGGAAGAAAAATCAGCTATCACTAAATTAATTCACGATTATTCTGATATATTTCACGTAGACGACAAAAATTTAACATTTACTAATCAAATTAAACATTCCATAAAAACAAGTGACGAAATTCCTATTTATACGAAATCTTATAGATACCCAGAAATTCACCGACAAGAGGTACGTTCTCAAACACAAAAAATGTTAGATCAAAATATTATTAGACCATCATGTTCGCCATGGTCATCACCTATTTGGGTTGTCCCAAAAAAACTTGACGCATCTGGTAAACGCAAGTGGCGTATAGTGGTAGATTACAGGAAATTGAACGAAAAGACTATTAGCGACAAATACCCATTACCGAACATAACTGATTTACTAGACAAACTCGGACGCTGTCAGTATTTCACTACGTTAGACTTGGCATCCGGTTTCCACCAGATTGAAATGGACAAACAAGACATTCAAAAAACTGCATTTAACACGGAAGACGGGCATTATGAGTTCACTCGTATGCCTTTTGGCTTAAAAAACGCACCCGCGACATTCCAACGCGTTATGGACAATGTTCTGAGAGGGTTAGTAAACAAAAAATGCCTTGTTTACCTCGACGACATTATTATATTTAGTACCAGCCTACAAGAACACATTCAAAATTTAAAATTAGTTTTCGAACGTTTGAAAAATTCAAATTTCAAAGTACAACTAGATAAATGCGAATTTCTTAAAAGAGAAGTAGCGTATCTCGGGCATATCGTAACCCCTGAGGGCGTGAAACCAAATCCCGACAAAATTTCGGCTGTTCTAAATTTTCCAATTCCAAAAACTACAACACAAATTAAAGGTTTCTTAGGACTTTTAGGCTATTATCGAAAATTTATTAAAGACTTCGTTAAGATAACAAAACCGCTGACTAGACGCTTAAAGAAAAATGCTGTTATTGACATTAACGACCCTGAGTACAGACAATGCTTTGAAAATTGCAAGAATTTGTTGACTAACGAACCACTACTCCAATATCCTGATTACGACAAAGAATTTAACTTGACATGTGACGCGAGCCAGCTGGCTATTGGAGCCGTGTTATCCCAAGGTAGTCTAGGCAACGACCTACCAGTAGCTTACGCTAGCAGAACACTGAACGAGACAGAGATAAACTATTCTACCATTGAGAAAGAAATGTTAGCTATCATTTGGGCGACTCAGTATTTTAGAACTCACTTATTAGGACGCAAATTCAAAATCTATACAGACCACCGACCCTTGCAATGGCTATTCTCGTTAAAACAATGTAGCCAAAAATTAATAAGATGGCGCCTCAAATTAGAGGAATATGACTATGAAATAATCTATAAGAAAGGCAAACTTAATACCAATGCCGACGCCTTAAGCCGTATACCTGTTGAAATTAATAAAACTCAAAATTTACAATCACAAACACAAGTAGATGACACTCCACTAGCTCTATTCAAAGACTACTTAGATAAGAAACATTGCCTTAATCACAATAATAACAATATTATTGAAGTAATAGGAAATCTATTCGATGCACCATCTGACTCTAGTCTAGCTCATTGCGTGAGCAAAGATTTAGAAATGTCATCGGGTATTGCCAAAAATTTTAAAATTAAATTTAACAACGTACACAAATTAAAATCTCAAAATCCTCAACTTCATAACCTAGTATATTTAAAAACCCCACAAAGATATCTATTATACTTAATAACAAAGGAAAATTATTACAATAAACCTACTAAACAAGACATATTCTATACCTTACTAAATTTGAGAAAATTCTGTTTACATAATAATATCAAAAATTTAAGTATACCAAAAATTGCATGTGGACATGACAATCAAATTTGGAACGAAATAAAATCAATGTTAAAATATATTTTTGATAATACCAACATACTAATAACCGTTTACAAACTCCCTGAACCCAAAATTCCCCAGACCGAATTAAATATAAACGAAACAGAAAACATGAAACACTTTCATAAATTCATAGAAAATTTTAACACAGAGTTAAGGAATAAAACAGATAACAAAGACGACGATACGCAATCCCTTGCAGTCGAGGTAGGTGACTCACAACATAATGAGATAAACGATGACGACACAAGCGATAGCGATATCACAATACATTCAAGTAAAGAAAATCCTATCGTCGGAATCCCGATAGTAGAATGCCCCGTAAACTATGGCAAAAATCAAATTATTATAACAGAAGTCGATTTTAATCCCAAACAAGTAAAAATTACAAAATTATACGAACACAAAAAATTACGAATGGAAGTAGAATTTTCAAAAAATAATTACAAAACTGAAAAGATTGCTTTTATTAAAGAATATCTTGTTCCAAAAATAAAATATCATATTTATTTTCAAAACGAACTATACGAAAAATTCAGTTTAATTCTTCAAAATTATTTCAAAAATTCTCAACTATGTTTAGTAAAATGTACAAAATATTTAAGCGACGTTACCAATGAGGAAGAAATCATACACATCATATCGAATTACCACTGCAGCAAAAGTAACCACCGTGGTATCGATGAAACAGAAGCGCGTATAAAACAACAATATTACTGGCCAAAATTAAGAAAATCCGTTCAAACATTTATTAATAGCTGTGAAATATGCCAAGTAACAAAATACGACAGGCGACCCTTAAACGTAAATTTAAACATCACACCCACAGCTACGAAACCTTTCCAAATTTTACATATAGACAGCATTACTTTAGAACAAGCTAAATTTTTGACTATCGTAGATTCATTTTCAAAATATGCACAAGCATACAAATTAAATTCAGGACAAGGCATAGAAGCTTGTAATAACCTAGTCAAATATTTTACACATCATGGAATCCCAGAACAAATTATTTCAGATAACGGGTTAGAATTTAAAAACTCAGTCGTAAAGGAATTGCTGACACTACACAAAATCGACATACATTTCATAAGCTCACAACATCCAGAATCTAACGGCATAATAGAACGATTCCACTCGACCCTTATCGAACACATAAGACTGTTTAACAATCAAAAAGAATACAAAACGGAGCCTATAGAAGCCAAAGTAAATTATGCGTTATTAGCTTATAATAACACAATTCATTCTGTCACAAAATTGAAACCATGCGAAATTATTACCGGCCATTTAGATACCAACTCCCCATTTAATATTGACCTCGAAAACCAGCTTATTAACAATTATATAGAAAGTCATAAGAATAAAACTAAATTACTTTACGAATCAATTAGAGACAAAATCCAGGCAAATAAAGAAAAGGTAATAAATAAATGTAATGAAAATAGAGAAGAATTACCCAAAATCCCCAAAAAGGTATACGTGAAAAATAAACAGAAACAACAAAAAACTAAAAACAAATACAAACCCGAAAAGCTAAAGAAAATTAATAAACGTCTTAAAACAGGAAAAATACAAACCACCCACGGTAATACAACAGAGAATATCCACCTCTCTAACATTAAACGTCCTAGAAAAAAAACTTACAATTTTGAACCAATTCCAGGTTGTTCGCATTGGGACAAGGAACAATAATTAGAAACATAACAGAAAACCTCGGAATCCTTCCCATCAATCTCGGTCCTGCCAAACTCGAAAAGACGACTCACACCTTCATACACTACTACAATCTCCAAGCTCTCCTTAATCAGTACAACAATCTAAACACACAATACTCAGCACTAAAATCAAGCATATCTAACCATTCACAGTATTTCAATGAACTCGAAAATTATGATAAAATATTAGAATTTATTCGGACAAAAATTGACACAAAAATTAATAACATCGGATTTCATTCTGATCACCATAAAACTAAACGTGGCTTAATAGATGGATTGGGGACAATATTCAAATCAGTCACAGGAAATTTAGATGCCGAAGATGGCAAAAGATATAACGAAATGTTTGCACATATGCAAGAAAACGAGCATAATTTGGAAAGTCAACTCAAACTCTCATATTCGGTGAACCACCAAATTATTCAAAATTTTAATAAAACAATCTCAGATATTCAGCACAACGAGGAAATATTAAAATCCAAAATTTTACAACTTTTCAAAATTATAAACAGTACGCACATTCAAAGTATACTGTATGGCAAAAATATTTACGATCAACTTACTATATTATACAATTCTATATTAAGCGTCTTACAAGACATTGAAAATTCAATCACCTTTTGTAAATTAAGAACGCTGCATCCTAGTATAATACACCCCATGGAGCTACTAGCAGAATTAAAACAAATATCAAAATTTTACCATTTGCAGTTACCATTCGAACCCAGACAAGAGAACCTTTTAGACATCGAATCCTTGTTAAAAATAAACTGTAAAATAGAAGCGACCCAAGTAATCTATTTCATTTCTACCCCCATAAATTTCGAAAAAACTTTTGAACTGTACTACATGTACCCAATTCCAACCAAATATGAATCAAAATTTATTACAATCATCCCTAATACGAAATATCTTCTTAAATCTGATAAAGAGATCGTGCCCCTGAATGATATGTGTGTTCAAGCAAAAATATTTCAGTGCCCTAATAAATATCACGCCCACTTCTCAGCGATCTGCGAAGAAGAAATATTCCAAAATCAAACTTCGAGTCACTGCCATTACACAAAAATTAACTTAATTGAAAATCATGTCGAAGTAATTCCAGAAATCAACAAATACCTAGCCGTTTTCCCACACGAGGAGAAAATCACCATTAAATGTCACGAAGAAACCAACATCCAAACCTTAGAGGGAATCTTCCTAATCAATAATCAAGACAACTGCGAAATTCACTTCAGACAACAAATACTAATATTCCAAAATGAAAACCATGGCCAACCCCTACTACTTCCTAAACTGAACCTAAAATCCCAACCGTATAAAATTACAAATTTCTCTATTAACCTAAATCCCTTGAAATTAAATGATATCTCCTTGAATCCAATCGTTCCGATAACAGAAAAAACATACAACATGCACATCCCAAGTATATGGTCCATCATCCTGTACGTGGTTGCTGCAATCATCGTTGGGTACTTCATACGTAACCAAATAAAGAAGAGGAAATCAGCCAAGCTGAGGTCATCTCGCACCCCAGAAGACGTTGAACTTCAACTCCCCCAGGAGGCTCGAATCTGAGGAGGGAGGAGTTATAGTGCTACCCCTGTACTACATAATAGACAAAGTGCCGATGTGCCAGAACGTGACTCTATCATATTTCAGTAGTATAAAAACATATGTAATGCTTTAGATTAGTCAGTCTGTATTCCATTATCATATTATCAAGTAGTTTATAGCATATTATAATTTGTACTCGCAAAAATAAAACTTTTTAAAAACCTATTTGATCGAACGAGAAATTTAAGTTATATATATATATATATATATATATATATATCTTTAGAAAATAAGTATACCACAATGTATTTGGTAATGCAAATATATTTAAAAGAAAATCGGATTCTGGGGACATCAAAACGTGCTTATTCACTAAAATCTCTATATGCGATTTTTAGCACGATTCCTGTACCTCCCTTACCTAGGGTAGCGGGAGATAAAAAAACAATCATATTATGCATTATTTCTTAATAAACAAAAACAAAGTTCATTTAAAGAGTTAAGACCAGACTCGACAAAACACTTATTTATAAATATATTGTAACGTTTAATATTTTTTTTTTTTGTATATGTAAACTCTTTAAAATTTATTTGGTACGCCTCTGACGAATAATTAAACGTACACGTGCCGAATGGCTTTGCAAACTTTTTGGATTGTCGCGTTTCTGCCGTGAAAGGAAACGGTAGTTTGTTTGGCTACTCTCAAGTTGATTATCGCTATTAGAGAGAGTGTAGAAAATTTAATTTCAACTTAATATCTATTCTCCGCGAGTGGGGAGTCAAGTGTTGCACACGTGGTAACAGTATAGTCTGTCTTCAACTTTTTCTCGCAAAATTTCGTATCGTGCATATGGACTTTACCCGAATTTTGGGGAGTTAGTACGACTTTTAGTGCCGTGGGCCTAGTGATTTTTACTACGCGCCTAATCGCGCCACGCCGAAACGAGCCAATCTGGGGCCACCATTTCTACCCAGTTCCATCGCCGCCGCCAACCGTGTTGGACTAGGACATCATCTTCTTGGTCAACAACCACCCCAGATGAGTACAATACTTTGTGTTTTAAAAGCACTAAATTTTTCATCATTAAGATTTTTTTCGTTTTTGTTCTTCTGAGTGCACCTTGTATTGTGCGCGTGCGCGTTTAATTCAAGTCAGTGACGCCTTGGCAGTGCGCCGTGCAGATACAATTTTACTACGTTTTGTGGTATTGAAAAGTAACTGTGTGATTTCGATACCAATAATTGATCGAAATTATTACCTAGTTTATTTTGAAAATATTTTTGTAGGGCTACTGAATAAAATCAGTAATATTTTGTTCATTTTTGTGGCATGCGCTACGCCACTGGATTGTGAATTGTTTAGCTTAAATTTCATGCGCACATTTCACTTTCCCCTCTCAACATTTCATTTTTCATTAGAAAATAAGTGGGATATACACTTGTTTATCGTGGCACCGGTTTATTTTTGTTGCAATAAACCTATTTTGTTAAAGTTTATTTACGATATTGTTTTGAGCGAACCTAGTTTTATATGTAATCCCTTTCTTAAATTTTATCCTCTGAGCCCCACTCATTTACAGCTTTTATTTCTATTTTGGTATTTTTCGTGAATAGGATTCATTACTAAAATATCTGGTGCCCTTATAAAAGTAAGATACAATTTTTGATTTATAACTCGCCCCTCTCTCTGCTAGCTAGCCGGTGTCGTATTTCGGAGGCCACCTTTGCGGTTAGTGCCCGTTCAATTTACGTTTTGCCAGCTGATGTACTCCAATATTAAATTTTTAATTATATTTGAAAATAGGTACGTGGCAATATATTCAGCTCTTTTTGAGAATTAAAATGTCCACGTAGTAGACAAATAAAGTCTACTATCTAATCACTCAGACTTGTTCGGATTTTGGTACATACTGATCCTGCAAAAAAGGTTCTTTCTGCTTCGACATTTGTAGGTTTCACTGTGATAGTATAGTTTGTAACACCACCCCTATGGGCGGCGTGGCCACGGTGGTAAGGTCCTCTCTGTTGGCGGAGATTGATTTTGCTAGGGCGCCTTCGGCTGCGGTTTTCTGAGAGAATATTGCGACAGGTAGCTTACAGCGGAGGGAGGACAAGTTTTTTCTAAAAAAGGAACGTATTAATGTAAACTAATTATGCCCAAATTGTGTCAATATATGAGACTGTAACCCTACCAGAAAACTGCTCCCGCGACACGGCAAGATTTGACGGTGAGAAGAAAAATAAACTAAGGAAAAATAAAGCACGAACAGACTCCACTACGGTAGGTATGGGAGGTACAGACGGTGGTTTGTCTCGGCGGCCGGCGAAACCGACTCACCAAACTCGACTTAGAATGTCGGAGACTAGGCACTCTATTGCTATGTCTCCGCATAAGACTCACTGATAAGACGAACATATGCCCGTATCACACTAACGGATTTTAAAGCGGTTAGCCGATACGATTGTGGGTGCGGATGACTCCTCGACCAATAGGAGGAATAGCTGACAGGCTATTTTTTAACTTGCCTGATACGGTTATGTGACTGCCTTGGTTTGACATGTGCTATAGTTTTCGTTTTCGTGTCGATGCAGCATTTTTCTGTCATTTTGGATTTGTTAACTTGAGGCGAAAATAACTACTTGCAAAAAAAGAAGATTCTGTTTAGTTTAGAAAAGGTATTTTTAGTCCTAGATTTAACAGAAAGGCTGGTCATATTACGGCACATTGCTAATTTGCATATCCTCTGTCTTCGCAGAACTCCTAACTTATCCATTTTTTTTTTTTTTTTTCATTTATTTCATCACTGTCTCGAACTGTCCCTGCCTTCGATAAAACGACAAGATGAATAAACAGTGGTGATTGGCGGAGCGGAAACAGCGACAGCATCACGTATTATGATTGAAAGAACCGCCACCCGCACTCGCCAACCGTTTGCAAATTCGACAGAGGGGCGCTAATTTAAATTCTAACGGCGTTCGGGTAGCACTGCGTAAATCAAATACGTATATATACTTTTAACAGGCACTATATAATAACATTTTATAATAATATTCGGGCCACAAATGTTTGCTCACGCCATTGAAACGCGCTGCTCACTTCACATCGAAATAGCAGCAACACGTAACAGCTTTCCAGTGCGAATACAATAAATGTAATTACAATCAAACTAACAGTAAATAAACAGTGTTAAACAGTGCACATGATTCATATGATGAGCTTAAAGTTATAAGTAATAATTATACACATGTTTGTCAATCTTTAACTCAGGTTAGGTTTTTCAGAATTCAGTGATTTGTTTACAATCGGATTCGATTCTTGGACAGTTTATGGACTGCTACGGTTACAGGTAAGTACTATTTAAATGTTTAGTATTGTTAAAGTGATTCAAATTGTAGATTTTACGTTACAACAGTGATCGCACATCGGCCGTGTGTCTCAGAACAACAGCAACTGACATAGTGATAATGAAAACTATAATGCGGATTTTATATTTACAGGAGATAACTACGACAGTAATGCTGATATGACAGATGTATCGTCACAAGTTGTAAACAAATATTAAATATTTCCCACGGCTATGATTTTCATTTTTTAGCACTAAGATTTTTTTTTTAATAAGTTATGTTAAATTTTTGGTATTAGTAATTACTGGAGCGCTGGAAACTTCATTTGGTTTTTCTTAATTTTTCTGCTTAAGGGGATCGTCTTCGCTCTCCCAAATGAACGAAAAGACGCTCCAAAACAATGCTAATTATGCAAAATCTGTTACGAATTTGTAATTTATTTTTATCATATTTATTAAAGAAAACTTGATATTATGTCTGTAACTTTTTATTTTTGCAATATCATTGTTCTTATATCTGTGACAAAGCTCTAAAATTGTTGATTTTTGGTTCATTTTAAAGTGAATTTTTCGTGATAAAGAATATTTATTTTAAAATTTTAAAAAGTTATGTACTTAATTTCATGTTTTCTGAGAACGAGTAATTACATTTTATTGTAAATGAATGACAAATACAGCCATAATAAGTATTGGACTGAAACGTGTTTTGCGTATTTTCAGCGCTACAGAATTTACATGCCCTAGTACAGGCGAGGGTGAGCACGCGGCGGGAGGGTATTTTGTCATCCAATAGAATTTATCTTGTATTCTGGCGGTCGGTATGTAGAGATATGAAATTTCTATAGACAGAAAATTATTGAAAAATGGATGTAATTAATATTTTAAAAGTGAAAGCTAACTATTACTTTATTATAAATTTTCTTTGAAATATAATTTAATTAATCTATTAAAGATACAAAAGTCGTTGATCCGACAAAAAATTTTACAGATAATTCTACACAGATGTGGATCATTAGAAATAGGATAAGTATGGATTAAAGATTAAAGAAATTTCCGAACGATTTGAAATTCCGATAATTGAAATAATATGAAATTAACGTAAGTTTAGGCGTTTACCACACCAATTCCAAATACTTGGAATACGGATAATTAGCTCGCAGAGCCACATATTTAACTTTTAGAGGGGATGTATGAAGGGTATATAAGAGAAAACTTTGATTTTTTCTTATTATGTTGTTAAGTGTATACTTACAATTTACATTTGTTAGCGATTGTTGTGTTCAGTTCTTATTAGGTGTAAATATAAATTGTTAAGTGAATACTTACAAGTAACATTTGTTAGTGATTGTCGTGTTCTGGGTTTGATTTGATCCAGGATATTTTTTATCGCCAGGTAAAAATTTTTTTCAATTTACTCTTAAATTTTGAAGAAACGATTTTCAATATTCCCTTCTTTAATTTAAAGCTGTTTCTAACAACTTTATAGTTTTTTACTCTAGTCTCTTTATGTTTCAAGACAAATTATAAATGTTTTATATTTTCAATCAATTCTTATTGTATGTATATATAAGACACGTAAAATAATTGCTTTCAGTTCGGTGTATTTAAACGAATACTCATATGAATTATTTTGTCTAATAAAGCAACGAAAATTGGCTAGTTTCAATTTTTTTACTTTAACTGTTTTCTGATTGAAAAATATATTTTTTTTCTATAGCAGATTTTAAAGTGTGTTTTGTTCAACTCGAAATAGTTGACGAAGTGACATTTTAACCGCAAAAGTAGATAAAATAATACTTAAACAGCAAGGATAGATAAAGAACTTTAATTTTTATTTAAATAAAAACACATTATATATTTTGTCGAATCATATTATATATATAACTTCAATTGTATAAACATGAATAAAATGAAATTGTTTTCAAACAAATTCTATAACTACCACGATACTGATATTTTTAAATTGTTCTTAAATAGTTTAATTTATAATCGGTTTTTCTAATTTTTGATCTGCTATAGAAACAAAATAGAATTTTACACACGACGATAATATTAAATTATCGACTCGTGAATTAAACTTTCCGCTCGTCAATAAAATACAATTTTATCGTCTTGCATAAAAAATAACTATTTATTAATTATGTTTATAGATAAACATCATTCACCTGATATACAGTGTGTCCCAAAAAGTTTTATACAAATAGAGAAAAAGTTTATCTTACATTTCACAAAAAAAAAATATTCTTGACAGAAAGCTCTGCATGACTTGTAGATCTATAATTAAGTACAAAATTTTTAAAACATTGGCCGGAATACAGGGAAAATCAAAATTATGATTTGGAGTGCCTGATTTTGTGTTATTCATCCTTATTAAACACGTTCTGGATAGAGTGTTTTAGAATATCTAATATTGTATATTTGTAATAATTAGAAATGCCAGTAAAATTGAGTATTAAAGATAAAATTGAAATTGTTCTCATTGTTGGAGAAAATTATAAAACATGTAGGGAAGCAGCAGAAATCTTTAATAATAGACACCCTGATAAAACAATACATTTCACAACTGTCAGATATGTAATAAATAGGTCAGCTCCGTATCGCTGGTCTAAGTTATTGTATTTTTGCAGTTTGGACACCATGAGGAATTGTTTTCGAAAAAATTTTGTATGATCCCCAATTTTGGCATGAGAAAAAAAATTTGAATATTTTTATATGAAATGCATATTACCAGAATTAATTGATCCTCGATTTATCCGAAATTTACCGCTACGGGATCCAAAAGAAAGTTAAATTTACATATGTACATATATATAATTTTTTGTAGTTCATATAAAACTTACTAGATTTATTTTCATAAATTGCATTTGTATGTATACTTTTGTATGTATATCATTGTTAATTATATTATATATTTAGCATTTCTCATTATTATTTTTCCTTTGCTATTTTATTGCAGAGAACAAATAATTTACATATGTGTATGTACGTAGGTATATGTGTCATGAAAAGTTAAAGAAATTTAAAAAAATCTCACAATTACTTTCTTTTGTATGTGTATACAGGTATCCTTCCGTCATCTTCCATAAATTGAACAGCCAGTATATTAATTATTTATTTAGCTTATTTATTGATATAACGATTTGCGTCGCTGAAAATAGTACCTATTTACTATATGAAACTGGTTACTGATAACAAATATAGATCCTTGGTATAGATTTAAAAATTTTCGCGTAATTTGTTATTCAGTTATATAGATTTTAAAATTTTCACATAATTTCTTATTCATATTTCAATATTTTTAAATTTTCTTGTTAAATAGAGTAAAAAATCATTATGTTCTAATCCTTGTACGGACGAAAGAAACAGAATAATATTTTCTATTAGCATTTAGTGGGCAAGCGCTATAATCGTATAGTTATTTAAAATAAATAAAATAACTATTTCCGTACATTTATTTCACTGGCCAATTGCAGTAGGTACAAAAAGGATAGAGATATTGTAGTACACTAGTAAGAAAGAGAAAATACATTTGAACATTCCCCTTACCCCAACCACACTTCATGTCAACAGATCTAGGTAAAGAAGTTCAATGCTGTACGGACGATCCCCTTAATGGCAAAAATTTTGAGCTTATGCTGACTAGGGAAGTAATTCTCTATAGAATACCATCGCATAATAGCATGTTGTGATTGGAAGATATGCAATAGGGGGATTTGCGGGGCTGGAAGTTATGGCGTATTACGAGTGGCGTTTTATTTTGTTATTAATGTCACAACTTGTCATTTTACTGTAACCCAATTTTTTGCCTGTAGTTTGTTACGTTAAAAAATTATTGTTGTTCGAAGATCAGTTGAATAATACGATAAGAATTCAGTGTGTGCAAAACTAGCTATTGTTTCGACATAATTCTTAAATAAAGGTAATGTTTACTATGTTTTTTAACTTCAAAAAAAGCAGACACGTTAAAAAATGTCTACGTCATTTTGTAATGTACATGGTGTTAAAAAATGGGTAAAAGATTTTGAGGGTATATGATATTCTGATTCTCAATCAAAAAGAAGCTTTGCAAAATTAAGGGCATAGATTTTGAAGTGTACTTTTTAGTGCCACTGGTCGACACAATATTTTTAATGAATAATTTATTAATAATTAATTTCATCTTTGCTATTCGTTATCAGTTAAGTACACACCAAGAAATTCTGTTTAAAATAAACACTAAAATTGGTTTATATAGGTCCACACCAAGTTGTGTACATTTAACCACTTACAAATTTCGTACAAAAGTACAAGTAGAAGTGGTTCAAAATTGAATACGAATATTTCATAACATAGCACTAAATAATGTATTCTAACTTTGAAATGATGTTACAAGATACATTCATATACCATGAACGTATATATTATAAATAAATAAAAACAAAATGTGAAAGATCTCATTTATAGAACGCATTTTTTATAGATTAATGCCCGTATTCATAAACACTCGTAAAAATTTTAAACGGTTCGTTATAATATTTATCCAATAAAAACAGTCGACATTGAAAGAAAAATCAAAATTTTATTGTTAAGTTTGATTCTATTTGTCAAAAATTATAACGATCCGTTTTGAAACTTTACGAGTGTTTTTGAATATGGGCATAAAGCATAAATGATAATATAGTACTTACCAGGCAATGGGAAAACTTCATACCTGATGCCTTCTTTTAAGAAAATATATTTACACAATTTTTTGTATTGCACTTTAAATGTTAGTTTGTATTATCATTTAATACACAAAGCACAGATATATAAATCCAAACACGTGTAAGTATCACAACAAACTAAACTCCCGTGCGATTTTTAACTTGTTTCATTAGGAACTTGACAAAACTGATCAGAGTGTAGAATGAATTTTCTTTAAATTATTACTATAAATAGTGTAAAATTTTTATAAATTATGTAACACTACAATTTTTACTACATTTTATTATTTACAAATAGCAAATTTTACAAAACTGAGTGTTGATTTTTACACTAATATATTTTACCACTTACCAAATCGGTTTTTACACGGCTAAAATTTCTTAGAGTGTATGTGTTACGTGATTATATAATTTATTATTTTTATTAAAAAAAATTGCGTAGGACAATGGTAGGTACTAAAAATGTACACTTCATGAACAATGCCTTTGTTTATGCAAATTTTGAATAATTTTTTTAATTGAGAATCATCAGATCGAAATAGTAAAATTTTCAAAGAATTCCGACCAAGGTCAACTGGCATACATTTATCTCTCTCATTTGCATGACTAGAAGCGTGTGTGATAGGGATGGATATAACACGTTCGTCTTTCAAAAATTGATATTGTTTCGACCAAGTTAGGACATAAACGATGCTCGTTGTTAATAGTACTACTTTTGCTGTAACGTAAGTATATTTATTAATTCAAATATGTTACCTTCATTCATAGTCGTACATATAATGTTATTTTCTGTCAGTGTCATTGACATTGCCACTGCGTCAGTATCTTATTTTTACAGTAATACCTATTTTTATAATAATCAAATAACAGTAGTATCTTACAAAAACGAATTAATCGACAATACTGAATTTGACAGAGTCAATTCGTAGATGACCTTGATCGAAATTATTTAGAAATATTACTGTAACTACGGATGAAGGTGATAAATCTTCAGACTAGCAGTCTCAATTGAAAAAAATCTAAAAAACCAACGTTTCGACTATATACAGGGTGTTCATTTTAAATGTGCCACCATTGCTATCTCGAGAACTATAAGAGCTACAAAAATGGTTAAATGGGCAAACAATTTCTATTATACAAGACAAATTTAGAGAAAAGAAAAAAATTTTTTTCGACCAGTGGTTCTCGAAATACGGGACTCAAATTTTTATTTTAAATGTGAACATATTTTTTTTTTATTTGCTTATTCGATAGAGAATTTAATTCTGAATTCAATGATATAATATTATCATATCCTCACATGACGATTTTTTTGAGTAAAATAGATATAAAATTTTAAATTAATTTGATTAAAATATGATATTACTAAGAGTGCCATGAATAAAAAAACTGAATACAAGTAATTTTTTAACCTGGAATTAGAGTGCTCTGAATGAAATAAGAGAATATTTTGTTTTATTAAGTGATCATAACTGTCAAGTGAAGTTCAAAATCATTTAATTTAATTTAAAAAATGTATAATTTTACTCACATTGAAAAAGTTGAGATGTTTGAAACATACATTTTATCAAGAAAAAATTCGCGAGCTGCAGTTAATATGTATAGGGAACGATATCCTGAAAGTGTAGTACCGTCGCGGAAATATTTCCGAAAACTTGACCTAATATTACGTGGTAATACTACTACATTTATACATAAATCCAGAAGACCGGTGGATGGAAACAATGAAATAAATGTTTTGGCATATTTTGAAGCCAATCCAAGAGCTTCTGTACGAATGGCCTCTGATGAATGCAGATTAAGTGTAGGGACGGTGCATAAAATTTTAAAAGACACAAGTATAAGCCATACAAATTCCATAAAGTTCAACACTTGCAACCTGGTGATTATGACCGCAGACTTGAATTTTGCCATTTAATCATTAATGAAGGAATTGATATTTTAAAATGTGTTATTTGGACGGATGAAGCAAATTTTTCCAATAATGGAATGTTTAATGTAAAAAATAAACATTATTGGAGTTCCGAGAATCCTATTATGGTACGTGAAAGAAGTTTTCAAAGAAAATTTAATATAAATGTATGGTGTACAATTTTGCACGACACAGTGTTTTTTCACATATATGAAGGTACTCTAACTGGAGATCGTTAGTTAGAATTTTTAAGAAACAGATTTGATGATATACTAAATGATCTGCCATTAAATGTCGTTAGAAATCTACACTTTCAACAGGATGGAGCACCAGCCCATAATTCTCGTCAAGTAACCGCGTACCTGAATGAAACATTTCCAAATCAATGGATTGGTACCAAAGGACCCATTGCATGGCCTGCAAGATCACCCGATTTAAACCCTTTAGACTTTTTCTTATGGGGTTATTTAAAAGATAAAGTCTACGATACTGTGCATCAGAATCTACAACAATTAAAAAACAGCATTGAAAATATTTTGAACAATATTGACGGAAGAAAATTAAGATTAGTTAGAAATAGTTTATTTCATAGAGTACAGTTATGTATAAATGAAAATGGAGGCAATTTTGAACAGTACTTATAAATTTATAGGAGTTTATTTTATTTTTGTAAATATTTCATAACATTATAATTAAAACTTAAAATAAAAATTATGACAGTTTTTTTCATTCATTATACTTTTATTCACTTCTTTCTATCGTAACCCGCCTTTTAAGGGGCGAATTGCAAATAATATTTATAAGTGAGTTCTTGCCAGACTGGTGGTACAATTTAGTAACTGCCAAAATAATAGATAATAAACTCAAATAAATGTTCCTACTCCTTGTAGAAGAATAAGGGTTGTAATAATAATATTAATTATTATTATAAATAAGTTTATTGACTAGTATAATTGAATGATACATATTTACACTTGATAGATGATGATTGCTGTACCGACTGTATGGAGGATGGGTCTTCTATATCTCTGGTCTTTGGACACTCTCTCTTGAACACACTCTAACTTCCCATCGTCTATATTACTTTATATTACTGTAATGCTAAGTCATCAAACAATTGAGTAATAACCTACTTATGACACTCGTCATCCCCTGAATGGTTCATCTACTTCTTGTGGTTTGATATGATTTCCTCATCATACATGTCACTGATGTTTGGTCTTTTACTGTTACTAACAACACTTCCATTTACACATTTTAATTACTATATTTTCTAAATAATTGTTTTTCCATATGACACAAAATATTCAAAATGTCTTCCATATTTACCATTTATAACGTATATCTGCAATTCTTATCAGTGGTATGGCCAATTAAGCCATCCCATAAATAAGTTGCTAATTGAAGTTCTAAGCAGTACATATTTTTTTAAAAAGAAAAAATTTAAATATTTAATAATTTTGAATACGTTATGAATGCTATTAAATTGGAAAATCAAGACACATATTATTTTCCTTACGTCCTTGGTTCTTGGTATCGAATACTAACTCATAATCCATGGGTGTTGTGGTGCTGGACCTTTACTGCGAGTGTGGTACGGTGATACTACAGGAGTGGGAGTCCGTTCCACTTGTAAATTATTATGAATTAATTCATTCATTATATTATGATGTACTATATTTTGTGACGTTTTAGGATCAGTTTTATTTTCTTCTGTGCACTCTACTAGTTTACATTGCGGTATCTCTATGTCTTCATTTAAATTTTCACCTAATATTCTCGTCCATAAATGGTTTTAAGCGATTCACATGAACTGTCAAAATTTTATCAGACTTATTTTGTCGAATTTTGTATGTTACGGGTCCCATGATTTTTGTGATGAAGTACGGCCCTGTCCATAGCTTGTGAAACTTTCGTGACGTTCCTGCATTTATTGCTAGACTATGCAAATATACTTCGTCACCGATTTTATATTTTGCTGATTTTGTATTTTTGTTAAACTGCTTATGCGTTTTCTCGGTTGCTTTGTTGATATTTTGCTTTACTGAGTTGAAAGCAATTTGCAATCTTTGTTTTAATTCGGATGCATAGTTATCTTCATAATCATACCTTAGATCTTGTGGTCTGGTTATGTCGTCGTAAGGTAATTCCAAATCACGACCATGCATTAAGAAAAATGGAGTTTCATTTGTACTACTATGTACACTACTTCTGTATGCTAATAGCACGTATGGTAGCCATTCATCCCAGTCGGTTTGATCTCTATTCACGAAATGAGACAAAATGTCCTTGAAGACGCGATGGCTTCGCTCTATCATCCCATTCGTTTGTGGTCGGTATGCAGTTTGTAATTTTCAACGCCAAATATTTTGCAGATTTGTTTGAAAATTTCCGAAGTGAAATTTGTACCTTGGTCAGTCAGCAATTGCCTTGGAGCACCGTGTCTTGCGATTATTTCTTGTGACCAAATTCTTGAAATCGTTGATGCTTTTTGGTCTGGAATAGCAAATGCTTCTGGATATTTCGTGAAGTGGTCCTGGAACGTTAGGATGTATTTATTCCCCTTCATACTTGTTGGTAATGGACCTATAATATCCATTGAGACCCTTTCCATTGGCCTACTAACTTCATTGAATTTTTGGAGTGGCACAGGTTTGTGATGTGGAGATGTTTTCCTTCGATTGCATGAGTGACATTTCTTGCAATAATCTTCAATGTCCTTGGCCATTGATATCCAAAAAAAATTTTCCTTGATCCGACTGTATGTTTTCTCAAACCCCTGATGTCCCGCATATAGTAGGTTGTGGTAATCGTGCATTACCTTGAATTTCATGGATGTTGGTACTACGAGTTGATGATAACGCCCATTATTTGATTTTTCTTTGAAGATTAAACCTTCATCATCTGTGAAAAACCCTTCTTTACTGGAGAGTTGTTGTACTGTTGCATCTTGACGTTGTTTACTTGCTATGATGTGCCTATCCCATATTGGTTCATATGTATCTTCGACTTCTACGGCGTTTATGGGTATTCTTTGTAATACATCTGCGATTACATGTTTCTTCCCCGGTCTATGTTCGACTTTGTACTCGTATTCTTGGAGAGTAAGTACCCATTGTGGAATTTTCAGTGATAATAACCATTTTAGAGGCTGGTGGTCAGTTATGATGGTAAATTTTCTTCCATACAGATAAACTCTGTAGTATTTTACACCCCAAATTACTGCTAGACATTCTTGTTCTGTTGTGGAATAATTTAATTCTGCTTTATTTAACTGACGACTTGCAAAAGCTATTGGTCTTTCGTATCCATCACATTTCTGACTGAGGATGGCACTTATAGCTTCGGTTGACAAGATGAATTCCTTCGTGAAATCTGGATGGGCTAGAACCGTGTCAGAACAGAGAGTATTCTTCAATGTATCAAATGCATGTTCACAGTCTTCGGTCCAGTTGAACGGTTCGTCTTTTTGGGTCAACTTCGTGAGAGGTTTCGATGTTTTTGCGAAATCTTGTATAAATCTTCTATAGAAACCTACTAAGCCGCAGAAAGCTCTGATATCCTTGACTAATTTTGGCTTTGGATAGTTCTGTATAACTGATATTTTGTCTGGATCCGGCTTAACGCCCTCTCCATTTATTATATAACCCAAATACTTTACTTCAGTCTTCAAGAAATTGCATTTATTGGGTTGCAATTTTAAATTGGCCTGTCGTAGTCTCTTGAAAACCTCTGTGAGTCTTTCTAGATGATCGTCTACTCCTTGTCCGTTGAAAACTATGACGTCATCCAGATATACTAGGCATTTTTCTCCTCTTAACCCAGAAAGTACACTGTTCATGAGTCGTTGAAAAGTGCTTGGGGCATTAGCTAGCCCGAACGCCATCTTTGTGAACTGGTAATTTTCACCATTTGTTGTGAAAGCTGTCTTCTCCTTATCTCGTTCATCCAGTTCCACTTGCCAGTACCCTTATGCTAAATCTAGGGTAGTAAATAGATTAGCATTTCCAAGTTGATCCAGGGTTTCTTGCATGTTGGCAACAGGATAATAGTCCTTCTTTGTCACCTTATTCAGCCCTCTGAAGTCAATGCACACCCTTATCTTGGCTTCACCGGTTTCAGATTTCTTCGGTATAATGACGACTGGTGCTGAACATGGAGAATCGGAGGGTTCTATGACTCCTGCTTCACACATATTTTGTAGTTCCTTCTTTAAAATTTCTTTTTGGCTGTGAGGAACTCTGTATGGAGCTTTCGCTATAGGCGGCACATCTTCTGTAATTATGCGGTGTTTTACTTGATGTGTGCAGCCTAATTTGCTGTCTTCCCACTGAAAGATGTCTTCATACTCCATCAGTAACTTCAATGACTTGCATTTTACCTCTTCCGGTACATAATCTAATTTGAATTGCTCTTCAATGCACCTATTTTCTTGAACTTTTACCGTGCATACAGCCTGATGCTTCTTCTTCTCAGCTGTCGCAGTTTTTCCAGCCTCGCTGTCTTCTTTCTTCAATGGACCAGTGCTGTCCTTTTCTTCTGAGCCTGTCGATTTACAGCGTTCTCAACTTGAAAATTTTTCATTACAATTCTTCTGTTTCCAGCTGTCCCGCCTTTCTGATTTAGTAGTTCATATGACGTGGAATACTGTACTTTTATATTCTTCTGAGCTTGTTGGTGCACAACGCTTTCTTGAGAATTCTTCCGTGCAATTCTTCTTTTACCAGCTGTCCCGTCTTTCTGGTTTTGTGGTCCAGATGACGTGGAATACTGTACTTCTTCATTCTTCTTAGCCTGGCGATTTCCAGCGCTCTCCCCTTGAGAATTATTCTTTGTCCCGACTTGTCCTCTTGACGTGGTCGACGACTGTTTAACTTGAGCCTGTTGATTTGCAGCGCTCCCCTTCTCAAATATGGCGGACTTGCCGATTAACATGTTTCTTCCTAATGTAAGCTCTTGATTTGTGAAGTACATCAACTTCACCGGTACTTGTTCTTCTGCTTTTGTTATGACTCTTGCTGCCATAACGCCATGGGTCTTCAGTTCTACTGGTTCCACCACGATATCTTGCCCTGGATTGATCAGATCCTGGACTGCTGTACACACGAACTCGCAATTTGGAGGAATCTTCACGACGCTCTTCAATCTAACCAATCCACTGGTTTGTGTGACTGATTCTTCTTGATTGAGGAAGCCATTCCCCGTATTCTGAACCTCTGTGTTCTTATCTTGAATTGTGATGGTCGCCTTGTGAGTACGTGCCTGTGGCTTGTTTTGCTTATCTTGCAGTACTGCGTCTTGACCTGGCCCACAGACGTCATTGGCTCGTGTTGCGCAATCACAGCCTATGACATTAAGTGTCCATGTTTTCTAGGTCCCGATTACTCAGCAATTTTAAACGTATGTTATTAAAACATACCTCCTCTTTTGAAATATGCACATCAAATTTACGTATAAAATCTCTACCCAATAAACCGTCGGCATCCAAATCTAAATCATCTGAGCAAATAAATGTTTTAAGACGAAAACTAGAATTTTGACATTCATATTTTAATTTACTTGTGCCGTAATATGATACTGGTGAGCCAGATATAGATTTTAATTGCCCAACATTCCCTTTTTGAATCAAATGCCCCTTAGCAAATCGTTTATTAAGAATTGATACTCTTGACCCAGAATCTATTAATAACTTTACTGGAATATCTCTAATTTTGACTAAAATAAAATTTGGATCGTCTCTATCTAAATCTTCCAATGTTCGAATATTATTCATTTTGAAAGTTTTATTTCTTACTGATACCTCCCGAAACGGGGCACTTGCAAGAGGTAGTTTCTGTTTAAATGCTGAGGTCTTCGTCCTTCCTTCGTCCTGCGACTGTCCTTGATGTGCCTGTTGGGGTTGTAGCGATTGCCTCCTGGTGGACCTTTGTACCTGCTATGATTTTGATTAGTGCATATTTTACCAAATTTTGTATAGTGCCCTTTTTTCTCCCAATCTTTACAGGGAAATTTTATTCTACAATCTCTTTGTATCTGCCCTTTTACTCCACATTTATAACATTTTAACACTTTTTGTGATATACGTGATTTTTTATTTACGGACCCTACTTCCAGACGACCATTTTTGTCTGAGGCTAGTTCTAATTCCTCATGCTCTGCCATTTCCACAGCTTCTTCAAATGTTAAACCCGTTTTATTGTCTATTATTGCCCTGAGAACTTTTCTAATATCATGTCTAAGTCCATCTTTAAAGTTACATAGAGTTTGTTGATCTACAAAATTTACAATTCCATTTTCTGATTTTATTAATTCTGATTTTAAATTTCTTAATCTTTTTGCAAAGCCTTGTACTGTTTCTCCTAAATTTTGCGAGCAATTTTTGAACTGTCTATTTATTTGTTCGATATATCTACGTTTAGCAAATCTTTTGACAAAATGTTCTCTAAATTCCATAAATGTAACATTATCGAGCTGTATTTCTTTTGTTTCACAGTAAAACTGTAACTCTTCTCCATTTAATTTTGTTCTAATAAGGTCTATTATTTCTCTGTCGGAAAACTCTCTAACACTTGATACTACGTAAACTGTTCTAAAAAATTCTATTACATTCTCGCCAAAAAAATTCTGGTATTTGTGATATTACACTACTTTTTAACGATAACATTTCTGTTTCTGATTTAACTGGCATTGACAGGTTAGCACTGTTAGAGCTACCCGCAGTACTACCACCCGGCATGATTATTTATTTAAAAAAATAATTTTGTTACAAAATCGTACACCGCAAGCAAACCAAATATATTGGCCACTCTGGACTGGCGAAAGTACCCCAAAACCGCTGCCACCAATTTGTAACCCGCCTTTTAAGGGGCGAATTGCAAATAATATTTATAAGTGAGTTCTTGCCAGACTGGTGGTACAATTTAATAACTGCCAAAATAATAGATAATAAACTCTAATAAATGTTCCTACTTCTTGTAGAAGAATAAGGGTTGTAATAATAATATTAATTATTATTATAAATAAGTTTATTGACTAGTATAATTGAATGATATATATTTACACTTGATAGATGATTATTGCTGTACCGACTGTATGGAGGATGGGTCTTCTATATCTCTGGTCTCTGGACACTCTTTCTTGGACACACTCTAACGTCCCATCGTCTATATTACTTTATATTACTGTAATGCTAAGTCATCAAACAATTGAGTAATAACCTACTTATGACACTTTGATATTGCTATTACTTATTCTGCAATATATGCAAATAATAACACAAACTATTATGACCCCAATTGTGTGGTGACCTAGTCTTACACTATCATGGCACTCTAATTATGCGTAAAAAACACATGTATATATATTCAGTTTTTCCATTCATTGCACTTTTAGTAATATCATAAAATGTATGTTTCAAACATCGCAACTTTTTCAATGTGAGTAAAATTATACATTTTGAACTTCGCTTGACAGTTATGATCACTTAACAAAACAAAATATTCACTTATTTCATTCAGAGCACTCTAATTCCAGGTTAAAAAATTACTTGTATTCAGTTTTTCCATTCATGGCACTCTTAGTAATATCATATTTTAATCAAATTAATTTAAAATTTTATATCTATTTTACTCAAAATAATCCTTATGTAAGGATATGATATTATATCATTGAATTCAGAATTAAATTCTCTATCGAATAAGCAAATAAAAAAAATATACATTTAAAATAAAAAAGTTGAGCCCCGTATTTTGAGAACCACTGGTCGAAATTTTTTTTTTCTGTTCCCTAAATTTGTCTTGTATAATAGAAATTGTTTGCCTATTTAACCGATTTTGTAGCTCTTATAGTTCTCGAGATAGCAATGGTGGCCCATTTAAAATGAACAATCTGTATAGTAGTCTTTTCAGGATTCTACCCATAATGTACAGTGCAAGTAAGTATGGTTGTAGAAAGTACAATACAACTACAACAATTTATTTACAGAAATGGTCAGATTAGAACATAGAAATATTGCTGTTAGGAACACATTCAAATAAAAAATATGTTGTGACCAGCACAATACCTATCGCCGTTTGCATTTTTATGTTATAGAAGTATTGTATTGCACTGTGCTGTCGAAACGTCGTTTTATAATAAAAGAAATTACTGATCTTTACCCAAATATTGTTTTTTTTATATGTAATTTCCAAGAAAAGTTTAGACACTGAATTTTGACACTGACATTTATCTGTTATTATAAACTAATATTTAAAAAATCCCTAAACCTTAACTAGAAACGTTAAAACCAGATAAGTATTTCGACAACTAAATTGTCATCATCAGTAAACTTACGTCTAAGAACAGATCAGTTCTGGATTACATGTCACCCATGCCAGAGGTCCATATAGGAGATAAGTTTACTGATAATGGTAACTTAGTTGCAGAAATACGTATCTTGTTTTAGCGTTTTTTGTTAAGGTTTAGGGATTTTTTAAATATTATCTCTTTAACCTTAACTCCAATAAAGTTTTATTACGTTACAAATATTTGAATTTTTCAACTGGTTTCCTTGATGTAGTTTAGCCTGTGCGATTTATAAAATCCGTTTATTGTATGAATTGCAGTGTTTTAATCTCTAAATCTATAGAAGACATTATAAAAAATTTAAATGACTCAGATGTAGAATTTTATGTTCTTCAATTTTCAAAAATGAATATTTAGAAGATTTTTTGAAGAAACTACTACTTCCGGTTGTCCAATTATTACCAAAACTTTTTCAGCTCTTCCCATGAATGTCAGATAGAGGAATTCATAGTTAAACTAGTCTTAAGTCTTATAGTTTTGGAGGAATCGTCCCTCCAATTTTGACACACACACACACCCACACACAGAAAGTGAGAAAGAGAGAGAGACTTCATCGTAAAAATGTTCAAATCGGTCTGTAGGGACCTTCAATCGTACTTATTCACTAAAATCTATATATGCGATTTTTAGAATGAATCTAATACCTCTCTTAGCGAGAGGTAAAAATTCGTAAGGCTGAATTTCGTCAACTGACTAAAAATAGTAAATATTTAAATATATAAAAAGTGAAGTCAAGATTAAAATAATAAATAAATAGAAAAAATGTAGCAAAGGTAGTCATTGGCTATTTATGAGTTGCCAGATAGGTACGTTGCAGTTTGTATTTTTTTATTAATTTATTTTTTTCATTTTATGTATGTATAAATAGCCAATTGCGTATACATACCTACTGTACCTATAAATAGTCACATCCTATTTTTTTTTTTTCTGTAATCGTATAAGAATTCAAAATTACTGAATGATACATATAACCTATTTTCATTTAACAAATCAATCACATTAAAAACTTAAGGAACTCTGTTTAAAATTGCAAAAGAATTTAAAACTGTATACTGGATTCATTAATTTACATGTGTGTGAAAATAAATACGGCAACATTGCATTTTACTTTCCTGTCTAGGCAGGGAAATTCAATTGCAAGTAGTAGAAGATTAAATAACGATTTCAGAAAAAAATTTAAATTAAATACATGTATCTATTAAAATTATAAGATATGGATAGAGCAAGTACAAGGTGAATCTTGAAGGATTGTTTAATTAATTGATTAATTGTGCCTATGTATTGTTAAGAACTTATAATGTTTCTGCCTTGTTTTAATTGTTGACTACATTTGTTACATTTTATCTATTTATTATTTTTATCATTTGAAGAAATTCAGTCTCATGAATATTTTATTTTAATGAGTTACTGATGTATACTGGCAGCAATATTTCTATGTTCCAATCTAACCATTTCTGTAAGTAAATTGTTGTAGTTGTATTGTTCACTTTCCACAACCATACTTCTTTGTACTGTACATTATTTGTAGAACCCTGGAGAAGACTACTCCGTAGTGTAGACGAAACGTCAATTTTCTAAAAATAAAATTTTTCAAGTGAGACTGCTACTCTGAAGATTTTTCACCTTCCTCCATATTCCATCTCCAATCTAACATCGCTAAATTTGTTGCAATACCTACCTTTAAATTTTTATGCTATTTTTAAAACCGTGTATATGAAAAATATCAGGCTTTTTGTGATAAGTATGTATTATGTAAATCGAATATCAACCATGTTGAATTTTGAATTTTACTTTAAACTACCTAAATTAATTAACGTTTAAGAAAGGTATAAATATAAATGAAATAAAAAAATCTGACTTGGCCGGCACAATACATCCCGCCATTTATCTTTTATTAATTTAAATACATACCTAATAGGTACCTATATATTCATTGATGCCTGAAACTGTATTACGTTCCTTTGCACTCGTATAATTATAACTATTGTTTTATTTACTATATTCTTTTTAAAACTTTTCCATTATCAATTTTTAATGAAAGGTTTTTTGATAGTGACATTTATCTGTTGTTTACATACATTTGAAATCTGAACTATGTAAGTGGGGAATATTAAAAAATAGACTCCGTAAATTATAAAGTAGACTATGTAACTCATCGGAAAATAAACAAATCAGATAGCCCAATTTTTCTTAGTTACGCTATATAACATCGGATATTTGATATTTTTCGTTGTTAAGTTAGGTTTCACCGAAACACAACACTTGACGTTATTACGCTCGCAAACAAATGAATCATATGTAATCATAGCATCTATGAATATAAACAAACAAGTAATATTTTTGACATTTCGTAAAAATTAGTTGGTTAAACCTTTGAGTAGTCTTAACCAACGAGCTATAAGTAAATAAGTAGATGAATAAGTAAATGAATTTTTCTCGTTGGGAAAAATATGATATGTTGAGTTGTTACATTCGTTGTCAAAGTTCGTTTATTACTCGTAATAATCTACTATTGTCAAGTAAAATTCAGAAATTCAATTGTTGCACTTTTTCGTTGTTTCCATAGCAGCTTTCGATTTACCTTTTTTCAATTTAATTTTAGTATAAATAAAAATTTTTGTTAATTTTTCTGTTAATTATAAAAATAAATTATTATTGTTTTATATCATTGTAAAGCTAAAAAAATCTCTATTTAAAAATGCCATAGCTTAATATGACCTCCATATGAAAAATAAAAGTTGCTATCAGTAACTCGTAAATGGTTAGATATAAAAAAAATTTGAGAACTTCTGCAAATTCACCATACAAAAGTAACTTAAGAAAGTGCAAACCAGAATCTCGTATTATTTCATATAACAAAGTTATAAGCAAAAAAAGAAAATCGTTAAATTTACATTTTCACCTGTATCTAGTGATCTATGCATTTTTTCGCAAATAACAAAACACCATTAAAATAGCCTCCTAATGGGGCAACTTTTGTCTAACTTAACTAACCTCGTAGCTCGTACGGATCTCGAGATAACAGTGCATTCGTACTTTAAATGGGACACCCTGTAAAGTTTGCGGACTCGATGTGTTACCTGAAAACACATCTAGTCCTGTCAACTGTACATCCGATTATTTTCGAACCTTTTGTTGTATAACTGACTATTTTACAAATTTATAAATAGAAAAAAATCAGAAAATGTATGAATGGATATTTGTAGAAAATTTAATAATCTTTAATTCTAGAATAACATTAATTGCAAAAAATGATATTTGAATGGATTTGTCAAGAACACTATTTTGAGCTCTAAGTAAAGTGTCATTTTCGGTTATCCGATTTATACCAAAAACGAATGGCTTCTCTCTATATGAAAATAGGGTCGAAATACAAGGTTTCAAAATTTTCCGATTAATAGTATTTGAGTTAGAGCGTTAAGGTCCACGCACACAAACACACACACACACACACACACACATACACACGCTCAGAGATACGTACAGACTCGCACAGCCACAGACACGCACACGCAGAGACACACAGAAACACACAGAAACACACAGAAACACACACACACACACACACACACACACACACACAGATACACACACGCAGACATGTTATTGTTTCAATAATTTGTTAATTACATTAGGTACGCGTCATATTTTAAATTATGTAAAATTGTAAAATCGATTCACAATATACCGTGTGTGTACAAAAAGTCTAAGGCGTTGCATGCAACATATACACATCTTTGTTACTTATTTTGTTCATCGTTGTATTAGTGGTTCATGTATCTCATGAAACAATATTCGCGTGAAATTATAAGTAAAATGAAGAATTGATAAGACCAACACGTGTACATGTAGATCAGTTATTCATCGACAGATTTTAATTTGAAAATGTATATTTTCTGCGAGGGTCGCGGAATGTTGCGGTTCGTGCGTTTTTCTTTGCGGTAAATTCTTAGCATTCTAGACAATTCATTGGCACTTGACTTACCAATTTGTTTTCTGCTCGCGTACATAAACTTATTGTGCAGTACTTAGATAAACACGTCCTTTTAACATTTTACATCTAGCTAGACCAACGGTGTAAATTACTGACTGGCTCATTGACAAGACATTTACAAGGATAGCGCCGTTTAAGTGCAAAAACTTTCGATGGCAAATACCGTTCACACTAATGACCAAAATTCATGCATCCTTTCCAACGCAGTTTACACTACGGTATAAATTCACAGTTTGAGGATATTCACACTGGAAAATATTTTAATGGATTACTTTCCTGGAGTTATCACGCAATCTAGAAATTGTTGAATAGTAATGAACCATAGAAGAATTCAAAATTCACATAATATATAAAAAATATTAGTTTTATGTAAGCTGACTATTACAAGATAATGTACCAACAAAACATGTTACAATAATTCCGTATTTATTATAAAATACATAAATTTTTCCAGAAGTGTTTACGAGTATACATAAATAATGACTACATAACCCAAAGCTATAGGATACAGCTATAAGCAAACATTGTTCAGATACACTGTATTCC
Source organism: Ophonus ardosiacus (assembly GCA_943142095.1). Classification (NCBI taxonomy): domain Eukaryota; kingdom Metazoa; phylum Arthropoda; class Insecta; order Coleoptera; family Carabidae; genus Ophonus; species Ophonus ardosiacus. Next base: position 36,784,327 of record OW964824.1, on the reverse strand, counting down.
GTGTATTAAAGCGCATATGGTAAAATTTTTATAGGGTAAACTTACACCAGTGTCTACATTGGTACACTATTTTAATCAAAATTTGAATTTGGTATGCGAAACAAAAGCCACTTTTTAATAAAAAAGAAAAGTCGCTTAGCTTGAGCCAAAATACGTTGGAACAATGGGGGAGAGTAATTTGATCAGATGACTCACGCTTAGAAGTTTCGGTCGGTGATAGCCGGAACAGGGTAATCCGATTAAAATCTGAAGCCTACAGTACCGATTGTTTAAACCTACGGTCAAGTTCCCTGCTTCCGTTAGTGATTTGGGAAAGTATGTATTCTGCCGACGTAGGTAGGCATAATTAATGCCAAAAAAGTATGTGGAAATATTAGAAGAGAATCTTCTGCCCACAATTGCAAATTTATAGTGGTAAAAACTTAAATGGGTGAAAAGCAAATAGAAACGTTACCTTGGGTTGCTAATGGTCTCGACATATCATCAATAGAAACATTGCGGAACAGAATGAAGTTGTACTTAAGAAAACACCCAGCTAGAACAGTTGGGGAATTAAAAGAAGGCATCTAGAAGTATGGAACTCCTTTATTGCAGCCAACTCGAAAGATCTTGTTTATACTATGCGATGCCCAATTGAAGCAAGTTTTACAAAACAGAGGCTGTGTTACACAGTGGTAAAGTAGCTTATTCTTTGACAAGTATCCTACACGGAAAAAAATATTTTGTCGATTATAACATAATTGTGAATGTAACGTACGCAAACGCGGTTAATTATTAGGACATCAACTCACTGTTGAAATAGTTACTAAAATTTGTGATAGTTCTTGTGTGTTGTTTTTACCACAATTTTGTGATACAACTCATGATGATAAATATGTTGATAATATTGTGATAAATAATAAAGCAAATCTGTATAAGTAATTACTACAAGAAATTGTATATTTTACTCCAATAAATTGTAAACTATTCACTATCATTTAGTTTTATTTAATATTTATTTCAAAAAAAATTCTTTATGATAACAATAAATTTTACATTTATAATTTGAAAAAAAATATTTATTAATATTGTATACTGTAATGAATGTTTTTCTTTTCTTAATATTGTGTTATAAATTACGTTCTTTATGATTCTGTATAAATTTTTCAATATCTATTATAGTTTAATAGGTATAATTATAATATATAGGTGGGATAAGAATAATAAAATATATAAAAATCTTAGAATAACATATATTCTTTATATAAAATATATTTATTTATACCTACATATAATATGTACAATAACAAATTGTTATTGGCAACAAAACAAAAGTAGACTAACTACATACATTGAGAAAATCTAAAAAAAAAAAATCTCTTTTATACTTATCTTAGAAATCATTTCCAAATTATTATTTAGTACTAAAGACAACACATTGTTGAAATATATATTTCACCATTTCGTTTATAAGAGGAACAAAGCAAAATATTTGGGAATGATGCAAAAGACATTAGTGTATATTTTTTGGTTAATACAACTTTAAGTGCTTGATAATGATTGTCAAAATAATTCGTCTTGTATAAATATATTGAAGCAATCTTTCCAAAAACAGGAAAAACGGAAGATCCACACAGCTCTGATACTAGTGTCATGTTTGGTTTATATACAATTCCTGAAAACGCCAGTGTTACTATTAACGTAAATTTAGTGATATACATAACCTACCTTTAAAAATTGGTATTAGGGATTCCAAATTCCATTCCACTAATTTATCTTCCACATATTTGTCAGCCATACTTTAGTCATAACACAATTGAATAAATTAATTAACTTGAATTTTAAATATGTACCTATACGTGTTAGCCCAGCAAAAGAACACATATTATGGATAAATATTATACAAACGTTGAACTACGACTGATGATTTTAAACTGTGAAGAATAATTCAGGTTTGAACTTGCAGTAAAAGTACCCCTGCTCAGATACTATGAACAAATCATTGTGATAAATTTAACATATTAATACTGTAAATATTGAAAATTACATTAATTGTGGTAAATTCTACAAAAAAAGAATTAAGTTTACATCTATTTGTATTTTTTATCACAAATATTTCATTAAAATATATACTGTTCACACGTTAATTATATTACCTTCTAGTATTATAAACATATATACATTTACTTCAGAAATTTTGATTATTACATGTAACGTTCTAAAATAAATCTAGAATTCTCAAAATAGATAAAGTAAATTTGTTAAAATATAATATAAAAATAATACACCATAATTGAAGTAGTAAACATTTACAAATTATTTTCCGTGTATATGGTACGTAAATAAAATGATTTAGTATTCATTCATATTACTTCTTAAGTTCAAATATGTTCATATTTGTGATGCACGACTCACATGTCGTCTCGTCTCGTACCATTATGCAAGACGAGAACGAGCACGAGATTGCGGATCCGAAAATCGAGACGAGATCGATATTTTCTATTTTTTGTCTTGCGTGCATAATTATAAACGCCTAAGGCAAGAAATATCTCGCATCTCATTTTTTCTCATAGCGCTATGCGAAAACGAGACGAGATCGATCATGTCCATTTCTCGCCTCGTCTCGTCTCGCATGCATCACTAATTCAAATTTACTCCAACTATTTTAAATGTAATATATGTATAATATTTGCTAATAAAACATTCTATTTATGTTCACTTAATTTAAACCAAACTATCACATTAAAATTTAAAAAATAAGAACTGTTAAGCAAAAAAAAAAACAACATGGCTGACGCTGGTGGTGCATCGTCAGATGTATTACATAAAATCATCGGTAAGATCTGTAACAGAAAGTGTATAAGTAAGATTTGTGGTAGTGATCTTCATAAATACTGCTGTGAAAAAAAGAATTTAAAAATCGGCGACAATACAACAAGATGTTGTGAAAACGAATTTGTAAATGTTGATGACCATGTGGTGCAAAATAATGGTGAAATTCCAACAATAATTCCTAAGCTGGAATTGGAAATAAAACTTAAAAAAAAAAATAATTTAAGAAAAAGAAAGCATCATCAAAGATAAATGTGTAATTATTAATGATAAAGAATATATAATCAAATTATTAACCACACAATTAAATGAAAAGTCGAGCATAAAAACTACAACTCCATCTATGCCTGTAAAGGGCATCAATAGCAAAAACAATAAAAATAAGAAATCTGATTGACTCGGAATTGGCCGGTAATATGTCGGCACAACAGGCAACTTCTGGAAATAAATTAAAAGACAGTGATAAACAAAAAAGTGAAGTTGTGTTCCAAAATATACAAAATAATTCAAATAAAGGGTCAGACAAACAATTAAACAAAACCAGTGTCGTAGACAACGCAAATAATGCAGAAAGATGGTCAGAAATCGTGAAAAAAAAAAACAAAAAAGCCCAACCATAAAACAGCAATAATTGGAAACTCAAAACAAACTTCAATCTTGGAAACCGCTCCAAAGAAAGCATTTGTTTATGTATCTAGACTAAAACCTGGTACAAGTTGTGATGATCTACTCAAATTTCTGCAGGAAGATTTTCCGGAAATAGTTTGTAATGAGATTACATCCAAATTTCCTCAGTTTTATACTTCGTTCAAATTAGTGGTGCATAGACATAATTATGAAAAATTAATGGATGCTGAACTCTGGCCCCCAGGTACATATGTGTCGAGGTTTTCTCACAGGAAACAAACGAACAATCCAGTGACTTAAATTCTACAAAAAACTCAAGTAACAAAAATGACTTTTTATTATTAAATTCCCAGGCATTGACGTGTGACAAAATAGATTTTATAACTCATGACTATATAAGTAGTAACAATTAATTAAAAAACTTATGTTTAACTGAGACTTGGTGTAACCCATTCTCGATAAATTCTTTCTACTTCAAAAATTTGAAAAATATTGCTAATTATTGCCGCTCTGTGTATAAAGGAGGTGGTGTCGGAATCTGGTGTCGCCAGAACTTAGATGTTAAACCTCTTGATCTCAACAATCATTGCATTGAAAAACACTTTGAAATATGTGGTATTATCTGGAAATCACATTCTGACACCACCACTATTTTAACATGTTATAGATCACCATGTGGTGACATTAATATATTCTGTGATAAAATCTCAACTGTTCTTGATCAAATTTTTAAACCTTCATTTAATATAGTTCTATTAGGCGACTTTAATATAGATCCTACTAGAGATGCTAGGGAATATGAGAAGTTAACTAATATATTACTGACTTATAGGTTAACAAATATTGTTGAAACTCCAACAAGAGGTAACAATATTCTGAACCATATTTACACAAACCTAACCTCAACCATTATATCTGTGCAACCCACTCCAATATCGGATCATAGAAGCGTTCTCCTTACCAGTAAAATTACTGTAGATAATCTTTTCAAAGTACTCAGAAAGTTGGACGGATGTTCAGTGACAATAATATTGCTAAGTTTTACGAAGCCTTATCAAATGTAAGTTGGTTAAATTTTTATAACGAAAATGACCTTAATAAGGCTTTTAATTCTTTCTATGACGTTTTTGCATCAGATTTTATATTTGACAAGATTTATTAACAGTTTCACTATCAACACAATTGAAACTAAAACTTTCAGCAAAACTCTCAGGATATTTGTTATTTGCATAAAACTGTAAGGTGTTCGTATTTATGTTTACTGCATCAACTTTGCTAAGCATATACATAATTTTGGGGGTGACCAAGAGTTTCACTAATTATATTAGGATGAGTTTTATTAACACCTATACGTTTCAAGTTGTTCCACAATTTACTAGAATCATTGATGTTATTATTAATGTTAAAATTAAAAAACGCTTGTTTTTCCGTCTTTATAGTTGCAGTGGTTAGATTTCTTAATTGTTTTGAATAATTAAACTTCGCCTGCGTTTTATTCTTTTTGTAATCCAGAAGGGCTTTATTTCTTTTCCTTTGCATTATTTTAATGATAAGTGTTATCCAGGGAGTGTACTGCTTATTTGATTAGTATATTCTAATGGGTGCGTTTTTATTAAATAATGCAGTTAAATTTTGATTAAGATATTCAACCTTAGCATCAATGTCATTTAAGAAAATAATATGATTCCAGTTTATTGCTTCACAATCTGTTGTAAAATTAACCATATTGAAATTTTTATAATCTCTAAATATGTACGTTCTTTTAGGAATTACAGTTTTTGGTAAATTTAGTACACAGAAGACACAATCATGATCAGAGAATTCACTACAATCCAAGACGCCTGAAGTTAAACACATAATTTGTCAGATAATATAATGACATCAATCAATCTGTTGTAAAATTAACCATATTGAAATTTTTATAATCTCTAAATATGTACGTTCTTTTAGGAATTACAGTTTTTGGTAAATTTAGTACACAGAAGACACAATCATGATCAGAGAATTCACTACAATCCAAGACGCCTGAAGTTAAACACATAATTTGTCAGATAATATAATGACATCAATTAAAGATTTTGAAACTGGTCTCGTATATTTATCAATTATTTGATGCATATTAGTAAATGTCAAAATATCTTTGAAGAATTTAGAACGATAATTATCTTCTAATAATAAATTAAGATTTATATCACCGGTACAAATAAGGTAGTCGGATTGTGTAACAAACTCATTCATTATTGTATCAAGAATTGAAAGGTCCCTATACATTTCTGAATGTGGGTTATATACTACACCTAAACACAGTTTTATATTATTTATTGTACATAAAATCCACAAATGTTCAATGTTGTTACTGAGAATGAATAAGGTATTTAAAATTTTATAATTTACATTATTACGAATGTAAAATGCAACCCCTCCACCACGTTTATCAGTTCTTTCTTCACTTATCAATGTATAGTTATCAATGTTATATAAATATACAGAAGCACTTTCTAGTATCCAAGTCTCAGTAACAGCAAACACATCAAAATTGTGTTCATTTATAAATTCAGTAAGTTCAATGAAAGAAGAATTAAGAGACTGAATATTTATTTGGCCGACTGTTAATTGTGTATTGTCGAAATCAATTACCTCTTCATTGCAAACAGCTGATTCTGACATTAGACACTGAAGACAAAATTTAACAAAAAAAAGTACAATATTGTGCAAAGCCAAACTAAACAAACAAAGTTCATTGACTTCATGCAAGTTCTGACTTATACACTGCACTAACTGCAAACAGAGTGATTTTGTGTGCCTATATAAAAAAATGAAAAAAATATACATAGCAAATATACAGATATAAACTCAACTTGATATCCTAGCAATAGGTCATTTTTCTGTAACATGCATAGTTTTTGTGTAAATAATTATCAAAAGTGGAATATTGGCTTTTTGAAACAAAATATCTAAGTCCTCATTGTAAATTTTAAGACGATCGAAGAACGTTTGTTTGACATGTCAATTAGAATCTGTAAATGGAATTATTTATGAAATGAGGACAATTTCAAAGAAGTTAAATTCATAAACCTTAATTATGACAATGGGTAATTATCACAATAGTTAAAAAGGCCTAAAATATTATATTTAAAAATTATAATGTTTGAAGGTTTATATCCGTGGTTCATGTTTACTTCGAAAGTGTTGCCAAACATCCCATAAGTAACTAAGTAAAAAAAAAAAAAACAATTATTTCTATCTAGATCAGTGTGAGGTTGGCACATCATAATGTCATTAGTAACTTGGTGAAAAACAAACATTCCTAACAGCATTACTGTGTAGTTAGTCCATTAATTTCCAAGCTGCCAATAAAAACATAGTAAATTTTAAATATAACTATACGAGAAAATAAGTAACTAAATTAAACAAAAAAAACAATACTCCTTATTTCATTAGTGTGAAGATTTAAGAAGAAGAAGAAGAATATAACTGAAATACCGATCGGCTTTTGTTTTTTTTTACATAAAGTTGTCAGAACCATGCCGTGTTTGGTATCAAATGAGAGATATCGTCATGGACTGTTGTGCAGAAATGTTAAAAATTCGACAGCCCAATCGGCTTTTTTCTTTTTGCATAAAGTTTTCAGAACCATGCCGTGTTTGGTATCAAATGAGAAATATCGTCATGGACTGTTGTGCAGACATGTCAAATATTTAACAACTCGATCGGCTTCAGTTTTTTTAATAAAGTTGTTAGAACCATGTCGTTGTTGGTATCAAATGAGAGGTAACGTCAAGGGCTGCAAAGCAGAAAAAATAAAAAGTTTGACAGTTCGATCTGCTCTTGTTTTTTGTATAAAGTTGTCAGAACCACGTCGTGTTTGATATTAAATGAGAGGTATCGTCAATGCCCGCCATGCAGAAATGTCAAAAATTTGACAGCTCATCGGCTTTTGTTTTTTGCATAAAGTTGTCGGAACCATATCGTGTATGAAATGAGATGTTTTCTGACCCGCTGCCAGAAATCTATGAGAAGCTGATTGTTTTTTAATTGGAAAACGAGAAGACACATAGCACTTTGGATTTAAATTTTACCTAGACGGATTGAACATACGTTAAAATATTATAATATGCTGGACGTAGCCGAGCTTTCGCTAGTTAAATATACTATTTAACTCGCTTATAATGGCTATATTATTACTCTCGGATGATGACAATACTCGTCTATGGCTCGTATTCTTAACTTCATCCTTCTATGATATAATCTTCATTATATGCTGGTTAAATAATATACTATTATTTTACATAAATGAAATTTATACACTAAAATTTTTAAAATAAGTCCGATCAAGATTATCTTCAAAATATATGAAATAAGAATTTAGCTTCGTCCATTTTGTCAAATTCGTTAGTGTTGTTTACTTAGTTTTCATGGGGGTACATAAGATACTACTGTTATTTTGTTATAAAAATATATGTTACACTACAAGCATTCAAAATTCAAAACTAAATCAACTGGTAAGTTTATATCAAATGTAAAACCAAATATTTGAAAAATAAGATACTAACACATTGTTATTGTCAGTGACACTGACAGAAAATAACTTCATTCGTATAAACATACGTTATTGTGAATGTATGTCAACAACGAGCATCATTTTCAAATGGAATGTCCCAACTTAGTCGAAGCAATATGTATTTTTCCAAGACAAGCGTATTATATCCATCCTTCCTTGGCGCATATACTTTTAGTGATTGTAAATAAGAGAAATGTATGCCAATTTGTTAATCTATTCACAATACAAATGACCTTAATTGGACTTCTTATGTATATCATACTCCTAGTCCTGTTTCAATTTTTAATGTGTCCTGACTTATTGCAATTTTGGGAATGTAAAACTTCATTTTTCATTTAACTTCAATAGCTTTGTAAATAGTAAACTTTTGATATGCTGGTGATGGATAAAATCTCATCTCCGGACCGGAACTTCCAAAATGTAATATTAAACGTCAAGTTACGGATTCCTAAGGCCGAATTCTTCCTGTTTAGTTAAACGTGTTCTCTTTGTTGTAATGTAAGAGGTCGTGACTTTTATTCTCTATTCATTCCGCGCAGGTATTTCATGTAACGAAAAAATCTTGCAAACTGTACTTTATGATTAATGACGAGCGAAGTGTAAAGGAAAATGTATACAAAAGTAATTACATTTTTTTGTAGCACCTGAGCTATGTAGTAATACGAGTATATTTAAGCTTAACGTTAATAGGAAGTTTGTACAATAATGTAAATATTGGAATAACATAGAACTGCGAGATAATTATCTACCTATATTATTTATGTTTTAGAATTAATAATATTTTTTTATTCTAGGTCTAGGTAATTAATTAAAGATATGCATTTGAGGAGCCTGTTGCAAAATAATCTTAGTCCATTTGATTTAAGATAAAAAAGAAGAAAATAATTATTAAAATGTTTTTGAAATAAGAAAATATTTATGCAGGTTGTTAAAAAAAGAACCGTGTATGGGGATCTCCACCCTCGATCTCAAAAACTATAAGAGATACGAAGTCAATAAATATGACAAAAGTTTCTCCCATTAGATGGCCATTTTAATGGTGTTTTGATATTTGAGAAAAAAAATGCAAAGGTAACTGGTTACAGGTGTAAATTTTCCAGTTTTTTTATTTCAAGGAATAACTTAATAATACCGGATTTTGGTTTGCATCTCTTTAGGATACTTTTTTATGTATTTCGAATAGCTAATGCTATGCTCAAATTATTTTATCACTGTTGGATTTCGGGTCATGATATCAAGGTTTTAATTTTTTTATGGATGTCATATTGAAAAGTTACAACTTCGAAAACAGATTTTTTTAGCTTTCCAATGATACATAACTTGTCTATGTTAATTTGTTTGAAACAGCGAAAATAAAACAATTATTATATTTATAGGTTAAAAACAATGGTTTCTGCCATGAATAAATGAAATCAACAGTGAGTTATTACATGTGTTTATTTTTAAGTATATTTTTTTTATTCACATCTTCTGCATGAACCTAATATGCCACATACCAATAAATTAATAGCAACAACCTAAAAAACGATTATTGCTACAAGTCTGTCGAAAAAGACTTTTTTAGCTTCGTATCCTTTGTTAATTCCCTTAATAAAAGCATAAAGGGATGTTAGATTAGTTCCATTCTTAATTTTCAATATTGCTTGCAATTTTGAATGGACACACCAGAGTTGACGATTTATACACACTAAACTGTTACTAGACACGAAATATATAAGCGAAATTACAGTTAATTATGCAAACTAATCAGTGTTACCTTTTCAAATTTACAGGCAAGCATTAGAGGTTCATTCGCAGTTTTTAAGTTTCTGTTTCACATCCATATAATTAATTTCTCATATTCCTTGTAATAGGCATCATAAGACTTTACAGGAATCAATAGCATTTCAGGTTGTTGCATTAAATTTTTAATTTTTGAATAAATTTCTTCAACTGCAATTAGGCCCCGATAAACAACTATGAAACTAAGAAAAAAAACATCCACATATCAAAGTAGGCAACAAAAAGTAATCAAGTTACGTCAGTATGTCAATAATATGACGTTATACAGAAAAATCTACAAACTAATACATTCCAGTTTCATTTTATGAGATTATCATGCAGAGTGAAGAATAATAAAACTTACGTACAAGTGCCTTTAAAGCACTTACGACACTAACAAGACTCCGCTTCGCGTCGTGATTTTAAACTTGGCGTGTGTGCTTTAAAGGCTTGCTTATACACTTGTATATCATAATATCCTATAACGCGACATACATATTGATAGCCAATTGCAATCGCAAATGTGTGATTTTTGTATAGACAGAGTGAGATTAGCAACACTACTTTTGGTAGATAGCATGGCGTTAGCAACACTATTTTGGGTTCGCGGTTGAGCCGCCTCACCCTGAAGGCAGAATGATCGATATAGTCGAATCCATCTCCGGACGTGTGTCTGAGTCACCCCGTCGTATGTACCGTTGATACGGTACACATCTTGAGCTAGACCAGCAAAATTACATTTGATTGGCAACAATATCAGGGCATATATAAACAAAATCATTATGCCATTGTAACAACAAGAAGTTATTTATTAGTGCATTTACCGTGAGTTATACAGTTCATAAAAAAAAACAATACTCCGAATCAGCCATGTGACGCCCACTCAAGTGGTCGTATTGTCTTGTAACGAACCCGGATCTTTGTGTTCTAGTGAGATAGACATAAAAAAAAAACATGTGCAACGAATAACTATATATTTTCAATATTAACAATAATAATAATATTAACGTACTACATTAATAATTATACTAATAATAGTAATAGTAAATAAATAATATTAGTAATAATAATAATAATAATAATAATAATAATAATAATAATGACGTGAATCATCTGCTATTCATTTACCTTGTATTAAACTTAAAATGGGAAAAATGGGGTAGAGAAGTAATTAAAATCTCGATCACTATATACGAAAAATTCAATGACAATTTAATATAGATATAGCGGTATAAATTAACTTTTGATCTTTGGATATTTTAATTCACGTATCTGATCGTCACTTATAAACACACTTTTCAAGTCACTTAAAAAGAAAAACTTCACCGTGAAATACACTTTAATTACATGGACTGGTAGTATTTACTCAAAATTTTAGTCACCATAAGTAACTAATTACAGTTCTTTTAAGGCAATCTAGATGAAACGCTCCATTTTTATTTTTGAATATTCTGTTGCAATGGTCACCGACACAAACTTCAAATTTTCTTTCTTCACTAAAAATTACTCTGTTATTTGAATTAAAATTTATGCGAATATAACGAACTACCACTAAAGAACGTAAATAATTTTTTTATATTTGTTCATAGTATATTTTACGGGTGGTACAAGTACATTTAGGGTTGGGCTCGTACCTACAAAATTATATGTATATATATATATATATATATATATATATATATATATATATATATATATATATATATATATAATCCTAATCGTTGATACATTTAAAATTGGGTTGCTCATGGCGTCACAGTATAGTACAGTTTAGTAAATACTTTGTGATCATAACGAATTCCATAATGTTTATCTATACCGAGTGTAACAGAAAAAAGTACAATAAATTTAATAATGTTGAGAGATTCGGTGGTAGGCACTTGGTGAAACATATTTAAATAACGAGAAATTAGTTAAAGAAAACACTTGGTGTAAGTAGCGGGTACCCTACCATAAGTAACCCTAACAGGATAGTATATAAGCTGTAATTCTTAAGATTCTTGTATAGTACTTCTGATGATGGTCTAAGAAACCGAAATCGATAAAGTGTCTTAAATAAATATTTTGTGAAACTTACACCAAGTGTTTTCTTTAACTAATTTCGCGTTACAATAAATTTAATCAGTGATAGAACTTGGCAAGAGCAACTATATTTCTTAGTTGGATAGGTTGGATTCTTCTTCAAACAATATAAACATTGTTCGGAATTTTGTTTTCGCATTTGCTTTTGGTAAGCATTTAACAAGTGCACAAAGCTTTTTCATATTTAACTCTTTATGTATTAAGTACCGTACCCTTTCTTCTGAAATACTTACGGCCTCAACAATCTCAATCTCATAATTTCCGGGTTAGTTGAAGTTTTTGATCGTCCTTCTGATTGGATCATCTCCAAGAGATATTCGACCATGTTTAAACTCAACTGTCCATTTTTTACCGTTGAAAATGAAGAAGTTCACTACTCATAAACCGATGTTCCAATTTGTCCATTGCAGCGAAATACAAACAACACGTCAACTTAAAAAAGCCGTATAAAAAAAACTAATTTGCAGATGAAGTTGATAATTAATATTTGTTATTGTGACATTTGAAACATCATAACAAAATATAAAAAAAATATATCATCATGGCATATTACCCATTTCTGGGTGTGCCAGTATGTACAACACATGTAGACATCGGTAATGATGACGGTATATTTTACCATGTGGGCGCTTACCAGGCGTCACCTCACGGGCACTCATAGTTGGCGTGGAGAGTGCACCACAGGGATCACTTTTGTGCCATTTAAAATTGGAAATATTTGGCGTCTGTCAGGATCGAACAAAATATTTCATTGATATTAAAGCCTACTCTGTGTTAGGCCGAGAACTTTTCATCTTACCCTCATACCGTGAGTATTTTTTAACGTGAAACATTGGGTTTGTCATATCCATGGTTACGAATTGACATTTGATTGACAGCAATGTATTTGCGCGTTCCATTTAAAATGAAATATAGCGAACAAATTTGACATTTGATAAGGCGTCAATAACGTTTTCATATATATATATATATATATATATATATATATATATATATATATATATATATTATAATTTCTCCGACGTCGTATTTTTGGCCCACCTGTCGTGTGGATTATTTATGAATGCTCTGATGTAATTTTTTTTTAAAAAAAGTTGTCAACATTGGCCGATGATGGAAGTTTTCTAGCTTCCGAAACGTTCCAATACAAAAAATATGTGTTTATAAAAATACGAACATTCTTCATTTTCCCCACCTCGAGAAGGCGATATCTTTTCATATTATTTCAACTTAATTGTACTACGAGGCATTTTAAAAAACTACAATCTTTTAATTTTAGTTGTAGATAAATAAGCCTAACAAGAAATTGAGAATCTTTACAAAATTAAGCTATGATTTGAATTCTTCAAATTTTCACAAGTAATGCTTTTGTCAATTGTTAATTTTAATGTAGATAGATACTCTTCATAAAACTATATATTCAAATTTATCCAAATAGAACTTTTTCGAAGCGTACACACATATCTTATTTTATCTATTTCATTGTAAATTTTATATTTTCAATTTTGATTTGAGATACATGATACATGACTATTGACAATATATTTTAATTATTATCTATATAGGAGTTAAGATATTTCACCGCCTGATGACGACTCACGTGGAGTAGAAACCGGTCAAAGTAAAAATAAAAAAATATGACTAATATCGTGTTTAATTTATGTTAACATACCGTGAGTATTTTTTAACGTGAAACATTGGGTTTTTTATATCCATGGTTACGACTTGACATTTGATTAACAGCATTGTATTTGCCTATTCCATTTAAAATGAAACATAGAGAACTAAATTGACATTTGACAAGTCGCCAATAGAGGTTTTTTTTTGTTTAAATAATTAAACCTGCTTTCTAAATTAAATTCAGTTGTAGCAAAAATATTGTGTGCACTTTGTGGCCGAGTAATTTTCTGACTTGGCTTAATATCTTACAATATTTAAATAAAATACTTCTGTCAAATTCATTCCCTATGTTTCATTTCAAATGAGACAGGCAAATACATAGCTGTCAATCTAATGTCAATTCGTAACTTACATGAATATTCAACGCTTATCTCTCATATTGACAAGAAGTCATTAGAGGTTAATTTTGTTTAAATAATTATGTTTTTTTTAAAATTAAATTTAGTTATAGAAATATGTTTAGCGCCCTCGAGTGGTTTTCTGACTTGGCTAAATTTCTTATAATATTAAAGATAATAATTCTGTCAAATTCGTTCCCTATGTTTCATTTTAAATGGGACTGACAAATAAAATGATGCCAATCAAATGGCGAGTCGTAACCATGGATATGACAAACCCAATGTTTCACGTTAAAAAATACTCACGGTATAAAAATTACCGGTCACAAAACAGTTCGAAGAAAAATTATGCAATAAGATCATGTCATAAATTTCATTTCGTTTAAAAACTACATTAAATTAATTTTAAAACAGAAACTATACGATTACCAGTACATAAAATTATTTAATTCTATGTCATTATTCTAAAAATGAGTAAATAATAAAATCATCTAAAATATTCTAATAGGATCCTCCACCATAACAGAAAATTGAGTAAAAAGTTAGTTATATTGAAAGTAGATAAGGTAAAATCATGATTGAGACGAAACAAGTTTTTTAAAAATTGTTAGTTTTTGAAATATTAGTGATTTTAAGCATCTATACATCTACGTCACAACGATTGCTATCTTTCTCGCGCATCCAATACAGAAACTGGTGCGAGAAAGATAGCTATAAGTTTCTTTAAAAATCACATGCAGTTGAACTAAATACAATTATGACTTTTTAATACTAGAAATTGCTTCAATATTAAACAAACTTTCATTTAAAATAATAAAAAAATTAGAGTGGAGGACCCTATTTCCGAACGTACTGCGACTAATTTGACGTCAGGTTTGATTACAGCTACTGTATAAAACGTAGCTGACTTCACTGTTATAAATATTTGAATTTGTCAAGTGGTTTCCTTAGTGCCTTAGCCTCTGCGATTAGATTATTCTATATATTATACTGTCTTTATCTCTAAATCTATACAAGATACAATAAAAATTTTAAGTGTATTAGATGGACAATTTTATGTTCTTTACTATTTCTTATAACAAAAATTTCCAAAATGTTATATTTAGAAGAATTTTTCTAATAAACTACTACTAAGGGTTGTCCAAATGTTTCAAAAACCTTTTCGGTTCTTCCCAGGAATGTCAGAATAAGGAATTCATAGTTAAAAAGGTCTTACGTCTTACAGTTTTTGAGGAATCGTCCCTCCAACATCCAGACATACACACACACACACACACACACACACACACACACACACATACACACATGCACACACACATACACAGGCATCATCTTAAAAATGTTATAATCGGATTCTATTCTTATCTTACTCACTAAAATCTCGATATGCGAATTTTAACATGAATCAAATACCTCTCTTAGCGAGAGGTAGAAACAACAAAAAATTATCGTATGCTTTCCATTGCGAAAAATAATTAGTATATTAAACTAGCGAAAACTCGGTTACGCCGAGCATTCCCTAGAGCTCCGCCGATAGTGTTTTAGAATAGTTTTACGTACGTCCAATCCGTCTAGGTACAATTTAACCCCACAATGCTAACGCCATCAGTCTTCACTAATACACAAACAATTTATATTTATTCAAAAGCAAAAACCGATCGAGCTGTCTAATTTCTGACATTTTTGCCTTGCAGTCCTTGACGATACCTCTCAATTGATACCAAACACGACATGGTTCTGACAACTTTGAACATAAAACAAAAGCCGAACGAGCTGTCAAAATTTTGACATTTCTGCATGGCAGCCCTCGACGGTACCTCTCATTTGATATTAAACACGACATGGTTCTGACAACTTTAAACAAAAAACAAAAGCTGATCGAGTTGTCAAATATTTGACATTTCTGCATGGCAGCCTTCGTCGATACCTCTCATTTGATACCAAACACGACATTGTTCTGTAATGTCCCGGCATCTAGCCGCTATATTTTTATTGTTACTCTTTAATATAAATACTTGGCGCTGGTCGTCAAGAAAATGTTTTGTAAATAATATATTAATGATTTTTGTTATGTCAATATAGTAATAAATTTCTTCCGTCTTTTTCATATTTTATAGTTCTACAATTTAAGTTTAATATATTTTTACATTGGTGACCCCGAGCTAACTACTCGCACCTTACTTTTTTAACAAATGCCTTTGTCGGAAGTCAGGACTTCGACGGAGGGCAGTGCAGTTGAAGTATCCGCCCTTTCATCTTCGTTTAAAATACCTGAATTCTGGCCCGCTGATCCCGAATTATGGTTCTCACAGCTGGAAGCCATATTCGTTTCTCAAGGGACAACTAGTGAGTTCTCGAAGTTTCACAAGCTCATTGGTGCCTTAAGTCCACAATATGCTAAGGAAGTTAGGGATATCATAGTTGCACCTCCAGACGATACTCCGTACACAACCATCAATAATGCCTTAATTCAGCGAATCGGCTCGTCTGAGAAAGAAAAATTACAGCAATTATTAAATCTAACTTTTGATGGAGACATGAAACCTACACAAATTCTACGTTTCATGAAGCAGCTAATCGGCACTAAATCTCTGGATAACACAATTCTTGAAGAACTTTTCCTCCAAAAGTTGCCAACCAATACACAGGTTATTCTTTCTTCGTTAGTCAACTCTTCTTTAGAAGAAAAGGCAGAAGTTGCTGATAAGATTGCAAGCATTAACCAACCTTCGGTTTCTTCAATCAATCAAGACTTGGTTACTCTACAAAAGTTATCACAGGAATTAAAAGAACTTAAACATCAAGTTACTGCTCTAGCACCTAAATCGTCTTCACTCTGTTGGTACCATCTCAACTTCGGAGCCAAGGCGAAGAAATGTGTTCCACCTTGTCAAGGAAAAATTATTGAAAATTCAAAGGTGATTCGCAATCAATATTGTAATAATTCGTTTTTTGAAAAAAAACTATCATTACCATCAATTTCCAGCAATAATTTCGTTACTTCATCTTCACGTCTTCTTTATTTGACGGACAAGATCTCGGGACATCGCTTCCTAGTGGATTCCGGAGCAGAAGTAAGTGTTCTCAGGGTTTCATTATGTGAAAGACGATCAAAACAAAATTGAACTTTACAAGCTGCTAATAATTCTTTAATCCAAACCTATGGGACAAAAAATTTGACTTTAGATTTTGGTTTGAAAAATAAATTTAGTTGGAAATTTATTGTAGCGAATGTCAAACATTCAATTATCGGTGCTGATTTTCTTAAACATTATAAATTATTAATTGACTTAAGTTCCAATCGTGTTATTCAAAATTCCCAAATTAACATCATTATTTCTGAATCAACCCAAAATAATTTTGTTCCAGTTAACTCAAATAAAACTTGTACGTCAGATGATATTTCACTACTTTTATCTAAATTTCCTACTTTGACAAATCAGTTCAATCCACAACGCAGAATTTCTCATAATGTTAAACATTCTATTATTACTAATAGTTCTCCTGTATTTGCATGCCCTAGACGTTTGGCACCAGATAAGTTACAAATTACAAAAAGGGAATTTGATAAAATGTTAAAGATGGGAATGATCCGTCCATCGTCCAGTAACTGGGCCTCACCTTTACATTTAGTTAAAAAGAAAGAGGCCGGGGAATGGAGACCTTGCGGTGATTATCGCGCCTTGAACGCTATTGCTATTACTATCCCAGATAGGTACCCAATTCCCCATATTCAGGGTTTTACAGCCAATTTATATGGTAAAATCATATTCTCCAAATTAGACTTAGTTAAAGCCTATAATCAGTTGTCTATGGACGAAGAATCAATTTCTAAAACTGCAATCATTACCTCTTTTGGTTTATTTGAATATCTAGTCATGCCTTTTGGTTTGCGTAATAGTGCACAGACCTTTCAAAGTTTTATCAATGAAGTAACAAAAGGTTTAGATTTCTGTTTCGCTTATATTGACGACATTCTCATAGCCAGTGAATCCCGTGAAATACATTTACAACATCTGAATACAATTTTTGACAGACTTAAACAATATGACATTTTAATCAATAAAAACAAATGTCAATTTTGTGTCAAAGAAATCGAATTTCTTGGACATAAATTTCTTCAAAGGGTATAGAACCTCTAAAAGACAAAATTGATGCTATTTTAAATTTTCCTTTACCCAATTCTCAACGGAAATTAAGGGAATTTTTAGGTTTAATTAATTTTTACCATCGTTTCATTTCAAACTGTGCAAATATTCTACAACCAATAAACAACCTTTTAACTAATAAGCCCAATAGTTCTATAGAAATTTCTTGGTCTCGAGAAGCCAAAACTGCTTTCCACCAAATTAAGCACAAACTGGCAAATAATATGACACTTTCTTTTCCGAAACATAACGCCAAAACATCCTCTGACACTGGTATTGGGGCTACTTTACAACAATTTATAAACAATAACTGGGTACCTATAGCATTCCACTCTAGAGCTTTATCTTCAGCTGAAAAGAAATACAGCACGTTTGGCCGAGAGCTATTAGCAATTTACTCAGCTGTCAAAAAATTTCGTTATTTTATTGAAGGTAGAAATTTTACAATTTTTACAGATCACAAACCTTTAACTTACATTTCAAAGAAAATATCTGACACTTATTCGTCTCGAGAAATTAGACACCTCGATTTCATACTTCAATTCACGAATGACATTAAACACATCTCCGGCAAGGACAACGCAGTAGCTGACCCACTATCTAGAATACATGCTTTACATTTAAATACTAGCATTAATTATTCTAACATAGCTTCAGCACAACAACAAGACAGTCAACTGAAAATGTTAATACAGTCAAGGAAAACCAATTTACAATTTCAAAATGTCAAAATTCCAGATTCCAACCTTACCTTGTCATGCGACATTTCGAGAGGAACTTCCAGACCATATATTCCAAAACAATTCCGTCAACAAATATTCAATCTTTTACATTCACTTTCTCATCCTGGAATTAAAGCATCCATTAAGTTAATTGGCTCTAAATTTGTTTGGCTTGGCATGAATAAAGATATTCAAAATTGGGTAAAAAGTTGTCTAACTTGTCAATCGTCAAAAGTAACTAAACATACCAAGTCTGTAATTACCCCTTGTTCTCAACCAAATTTCCGTTTTGAAAAGGTTCATATCGATTTAGTACATCTCCCTCTTTCAAATGGTTATTCTAGTGTTCTAACATGTATTGATCATTTTTCACGTTGGCCCGAAGTCGTGCCTGTCAAAGATTGCACCGCAGAAACAGTGTCTAAGGCTTTTGTTACTGCATAGGTGTCTAGATTCGGCTGCCCATCTGTCATTACTACGGATAGGGGTAAACAGTTTGAATCCGCTCTATTTAGAAATTTATTGTCACTATTGGGAACTGAACACATAAAAACAACGGCTTATCACCCTCAAGCGAACGGATTGATCGAAAGATTCCATCGACAACTAAAAACTTCCTTAAAAACTTACAACAATCCCTCAGAATGGTATAATTATCTACCTCTTGTTTTATTAGGCTTACGCACAGCATACAAAGAGCCTATTAAATGTTCTTCGTTCCAAAACAAACAAAAATATTACCAGATTCAGATATACCTTTTTATTTGCAACAACTCAAAGATTACATCAACAAATTTTCTTTCAGCTTTCCGAAAATTAGTTCTCAAAAGTATTACGTCAACCCAGATTTATTTCGTACTTCGCATGTTTTCGTAAAACACAATGCAATAGGTCCTCCTTTACAAAAACCTTACGACGGCCCGTTCAAGGTCGTGAAACGTTACAATAAATTTTTTAAAATTATTCTAAATGAAAAATTAGAAACAATTTCCATCGATCGCCTAAAACCAGCTTACTTTAATAGCTCGATTAGTTCTTTCACATTAAACCCTTAGGCCACTTATTTCTAATCCTTTTTCTAGGGGAGGAATAATGTAATGTCCCGGCATCTAGCCGCTATATCTTTATTGTTACTCTTTAATATAAATACTTGGCGCTGGTCGTCAAGAAAATGTTTTGTAAATAATATATTAATGATTTTTGTTATGTCAATATAGTAATAAATTTCTTCCGTCTTTTCATATTTTATAGTTCTACAATTTAAGTTTAATATATTTTTACAGTTCTAACAACTTTAAGCAAAAAACAAAAGCCGACCAAGCTGTCAAATTCTTGTTATATCTGCATGGCAGCCCGCGACGATACCTCTCATTTGATACCAAACACGACATGGTTCTAACAACTTTAAGCAATAAACAGCTGTCATGTTCCTGACATTGGGATATTTGTTTTTTACTTAGTTCCTTGTGGGATGGTTGGCAACACTTTCGAAATGCTCATAAATCAGACATAAACCTTCAGAAATTATAATATTCAAATATACTATTTTAGGTCTTTTTAACCACTGTGGAATAATCGCCCATTGTCATAATATATGTTTATGAATTTAACTTCTTTCAAATTGTCCTCAATTCATGAATAATTCTATTTAAATGTTCTGAATGACATGTTAAGCAAACGTTCTTCGTTTTAAAATTTTCAAGGAGGACTCACATATTTTGTTTCAAAAAGCCAAACTTCCACCTTTAATAATTTTTTACTGTGCATCCTACAGAAAATTAGCCCATTACAAGAATAATGAAGGCAAGAATTTCCTACAAATTGAAACAAATTTCATGAAAATCCGTCGAACCGTTTAGGCTGCAGCCTTACTTAAATTTTTACTGAAGCTCGTGACGAATTGGTATATATATATATATATATATATATATATATGTATCCTTAAGCCTTTTAGCATATAGACTAGCGAAAACTCGGCTACACCGAGCTTCCCCTAGGGGGATAGTGTTTTATGATAGTCTTTACGTCCATGCAATCCGTCTAGGTACAACTTAAACCCAAAGTGCTAACGCTAACAGTTTTCTAGGACATACAAACGATTTACCTTTATGCATAAAACAAACACCGAACGAGCTGTCAAATTTTTGACACTTCTGCATGGCAGCCCTTGATGATACCTCTCATTTGATACCAAACACGACATGGATCTGCCAACTTAAAGCATAAAACAAAAGCCGATCGAGCTTTCAAATTTTTGACATTTCTGCATGGCAGCCCTCGGCGACAGCTCTCATTTGATACCAAACACGACATGGTTCTGCATGGCAGCCCTCGACGATACCTCTGATTTGATACCAAACACGACATGGTTCTGAAAACTTTAAGTAAAAAACAAAAGCCGATCGAGCTGTCAAATTTTTGACATTTCTGCATGACAGCCCTTGACGTTACCTTTTATTTGATATGAAACACGACATGGTTCTGACAACTTTAAGTAAAAAACAAAAGCCAATCGAGCTGTCAAATTTTTGACATTTCTGCATGGCAGCCCTCGACGATATTCCTCATTGGTGCAAAACACGATATGGTTCTAACAACTTTAAACAAAAAAAAGCCGATCGAGCTGTCAAAATCTTGACATTTCTGCATTTCAGCCCTCGACGATACCCCTCATTTGATGCTAAACACGACATGGTTCTAACAACTTTAAACAAAAAAAAAGCCGATCGAGCTGTCAAATTCTTGACATTTCTGCATTTCAGCCCTCGACGATACCTCTCATTTGATACCAAACAAGACATGGTTCTGACAACTAAGAAAAAAAAAGTCGATCGAGCTGTCAAATTTATGACATTTCTGCATGGCAGGCCTAGACGCTGCCTCTCATTTGATACCAAACACGACATGGTTATGACAACTTTAAGCAATAAACATAAACCGTTCGAGCTGTCAAATTCCTGACATTGGAATATAATAATAATAATAATAATAATAATAATAATAATAATACCTTTATTGACCAGAGTCAACGGCGGGGTTCAGCCAAAGGCTGATCTTCCACCCAACCAGTACATGTAAATTACAAAAAATAATAAAAAAAGTCAACATAAATACATAATATGAAAGTATATCACAATATGTCAAATAAGAAGATAAATTTACATAATAATTTACAGAAATGATTAATTAATTTATACAGAACAATTTTTTAACACGAGCTTTAAAAGAGTGTAAAGACAGAGATTTTAATTCATCTGGGAGATTGTTATATAATTTGGGAGCTAGGTAAGAAAATGCATTTTTGGATTTATTTTTTTTTGTATGAAGGTACGATATATGAATTCTTATCACGTAGTTGATAATGTTGTTCTTTTAACTTAAGTTTTTCATGTAGATAAGAAGGGCAACCTGTTTGTATGATCTTATGAATTTGACAAAGATAGAATATCTGCACACGTTCGTCAATATAATGAAGATTTGATGAAATACGAAATAAAGAAATATGGTCATATTTACGCACATTGTAAACGAATCGTAGGCATGAGTTTTGAAATAGCGTTATTTTATTTTTGTCGTTTTGTGTCAAGTGTGGAACATATACACACGCACAGTAGTCTAGTATAGGTAGTATCAAGGTGTTAATTAGTCTTAATTTTATTTCAGCTGATAATAGCTTGCGATACTGGTATAAATGTCGAAGTCTAAGTCTAGCAGCTATTAATTTTTTTGTCAAATGGTCACGGAAGTTGATGTCTTTGTCAATTATCATACCCAAACTCTTAATAGCCGGAGTACGATTTAAGATTTCTCCTTGCAATTTTATATCATATGTATCACAGTTTCCAACTACTAGGAGTGACGATTTATCAGTATTTATCTTGAGCCCATTATTAGTAGTCCAAGTCGACAACTTTTCAAGATCCTTATTTATTGCCTCACATTCATCCTTGGCGTTCATCTTATTTACGGTTGCTAGCAACTGAGTATCATCAGCATATGAATGTGAGGAACAGTATTGCAGACTGGATGATAGATCGGCCACATACAAAAGGAAAAATAATGGACCCAAGATAGAGCCTTGAGGAACTCCTTGGTGAAGAGGGAATCTCCGCGATTGATGAAAAGCTGAGTCTGGTGACGTGACTACATGAAAATTTCTATTAAAAAAATAGCTTCTGCACCAATGAATTGCATCATCATTAAATCCGTAATATCGTAGTTTGGCTAGTAAGAGATTGTGATCCACCATATCGAAAGCTTTGGAAAAATCTATTTGTATTAGAAAAGTTGTTTTAGAGTTGTCGTAATTTTTAATAATTTCATCGGTAATATTCATTAAGCAGGTGTTAGTGCTGTAACCATTTCTGAACCCAGACTGTGTAGTAGGTAAAGTATTAGTACCTTTTAGGAAATTTGTTATCTGATTACAGCATATTCATTCCAAAACCTTCGATAAGGTGGGTAGTATGCTAATAGGACGTAAGTCATTGTAGGTTAAAATATCACCTTTTTTGGGTATAGGTTTAATTATAGCTATTTTCCAAAGTTCTGGTACAACTCTATTCACAATACAAGTGTTTATTATATGCGTAATATAACCAATAATTTTTGGAAGAATAAATTGAATCATCTGTAAAGATATTCCATCAATTCCAGTTGCATTTGATTTAAGAGATTTAAGGATCTTTTCTATATCATCACTGTCAATGCAATGAAAACTGAAGTAATTTGAATTAGCGCGTAATGGATATTTATTTTCATTATAATAAATCAGCGTATCCTGATTTATGGTAGTAGTTCCCATCTTATTTACAAGAAATTCTCCATAATCATCTGGATTCGAAAGATTTTGCGGTATAACAGTTTGATTTTCTGTCTTAAGTCCCAAATGTTTTAAATTGTTCCATAGCTGATTGGAATTATGAATGTTATTATTTATATTAAATTGAAGAAATGCCTGCTTTTCTCTTCGAATTGCGGCAGTTGTTAAATTTCTGAGTTGCTTATAATATTCAAATTTAGAAGATGTTTTAAGTTTTTTATAATCTAAGAGAGCCTTATCTCTTTTTCGTTGCATTATTTGAATAACAGGCGTTATCCATGGGCAGTGTTTCTTATTTACTTTAATTTCCCTGATGGGAGCATGTTTATCAAATAATGCTAGAATATTATTATTTAAATACTTAACTTTATCATCTATATTAGATGTGTTTACAATATAATTCCAATCAACTAGATCACAATCAGCCAAAAAATTGTTTAAATTAAAGTTCTTAAAATCTCTGTAGGTCACAATTTTAGAAATATTTTTCGGTTTCGGTAAATTTAAAATACAAAATACACAATCATGATCTGATATGTTACTAGTATTCAATACTCCTGAGTCTTTACAAATATTTAGATCTGAAGTTAGAATAATATCTACTAACGATCCGGAGCGAGGCCTGGTCGGCTCTTTTATTAACTGAACCATTCCATTAGTCGATATTATATCTGATACAAATTTTGAAAAATGATCATTTTTAAGCATGTTGACATTAATGTCGCCGGCACAAACTATAAAATCATATTTGGGTGTAAATTCAGAAAATATTGAATCTAGTAATTCTAACTCCCTGTAAAATTGTACATTTGGATTATATATTAATCCTAGACATACCTTTTGTTTATTTATAGTACAACAAATACACATATTTGTTTTTTACTTTTTAAAAGTACTGTTTTAGGCCTTTTTAACCACTGTGGAATAATCGCCCATTGTCATAATATATGTTTATGAATTTAACTTCTTTCAAATTGTCCTCAATTCATGAATAATTCCATTTAAATGTTCTGAATGACATGTTAAGCAAACGTTTAAAATTTTCATGGAGGACCCAGATATTTTGTTTCAAAAAGCTAAAATTACACCTTTAATAATTTTTTACTCAAAATCTATGCAGCCTACGGAAAAATGTTCCATTACAAGGATAATAAAGATAAAAATCTCCTACATATTGAAACAGATATCATGAAAATCTCTCGAACCGTTTAGACTGTAGCCTTACTTAAATTGTTACTGATGCTCGTGATGAATTCATATATATATATATATATATATATATATATATATATATATATATATATATATATAGAGAGAGAGAGAGAGAGAGAGAGATCCTCAAGCCTTTTAGTATAAGGACTAGCGAAAATTCGGCTACGCCAAGTATTCCCTAGGGCCCCGCCGATAGTGTTTTTTAATAGTCCAATCCGTGTAGGGACAATTTAAACGCAAAGTGCTAACGCTAAGAGTCTTTCAAAATATTTCTTCCCGGCCACTCAAACAGCCCACGCAACCTGCTTACCCAAACTGTTCACGCAACCTGCCCACCCAAACGGTTCACGCAACCTGCCCATACAATATGCCCATCCAAACTGCCCACGCAACTTGTTCACCCAAATGCCCACGCAAAACAAAAGCCGATCGAACTGTCAAAGTTTTAACATTTCTGCATGACAACCCTTGACGTTACCTTTCATTTGATACCAAACACGACATGGTTCTGACAACTTTATGCAAAAAAACAAAGCCGATCGAGCTGTCAAATTTTTGACATTTCTGCATGGCAGCCCTCGACGATACCCTCATTTGATACCAAACACATGTTTCTGACAACTTTAAACAAAAAACAAAATCCGATCGAGCTTTCAAAATCTTCACAAAGCCAATCGATCTCACAAATTTTTTACATTTCTGCATCTCAATCTCTAATGTCCACCTATTAACTAGCTATGTTGTACTGATGAGCTGTAATAAGAGCGAAACACGTGTCTACAGCTGCTTTACCCTGCGAACAAACTGTCAAATATTTGACATTTCTGCGTGGTAGCCCTTGACGATACCTTTCATTTAATCCCAAACTCGACATGGTTTTGACAATTTTGTGCAAAAAGCAAAAGCCGATTGAGCTGTCAAACTTGTGACATTCCGCATGGCAGCCCTTGACGATACCTCTCATTTGATACCAAACACGATATGGTTCTGACAACTTTATGCAAAAAACAAAAGCCGATCGAGCTGTCAAATTTTTAAGCAATAATTGGTTGGCAACATGTCTCATCTTATCTAGGTATATAAAGATTACTTTATAAATATTGGCAATATGGATATTAGGTAGGAACTTCACATTAATGCAGTTAGGAATATTGATTTTTTTTTACTTATATACTTTTTTTATTGGCAATACGATAATTAAAGTATGAAATTCACATTAATGCATTTTGGAATATTTATTTTACGCTTAGTTACTTATGGCAAGTTTGGCAACATATTCTTTTCTAGTTATATTTAAAATTTACTAAGTTTGTATTGTTATTATGGAGATTAATGTACTAAGTTCAAACTTCTGCAGTTAGGAATATTTGTAATTTATTTTATTACTTATAACAAGTTTGGCAACACTTACTCGTCTAGTTATATTTAAAATTTATTATATTTTTATTGGAAATATGGGAATTATTAATGGGCTAACTTCACAGTCTTTCAGTTAGGAATATTTGTTTGTCACTTAGTTACTTATATCATGTTTGGTAACACCGAGATCACAATTTTTAAACATATTATTTTAGGCATTTTTCACTATTGTGAAATAATTGTCCATTGTCATAACATATGTATGTTTATGAATTTAACTTCTTCCAAATTGTCCCAATTTCGTAAATATTTCCATTTAAAAGTGCTGATTGCCATGTAAGATTTAGATATGTATATTATCATCTCAAGTTCATGATTGGCGTAACACATTTTTGACACATGACATCTAATATTTACCTAACCAAACTACATATTTTGAAATGTAAAAAAAAAAACAATTTCTAAAACATTGAATTAAAGCCATTACTCATAAATAGTATATTTGTTTATTCGTACCTTTAACCAATTGTATTTAATTTTTCGAAATTTATCTCCTGGTTTTAAAGATAATACCATTTGAAGTTCATCTTCACGCTTCAATATCTGACAATTGTGACATTTTGCTATGTAGGCTATTTTTTTCATTTCTTTTTACTCATACCGTCAAATATGACGTTTCCCAGCATCCGAAATCCACATGAACCACGGACATGAACCATCAAAAATTAAATTTTTTAAATATACTGTTTTAGGCCCATTTAGCTATTGTGAAATAATTGCCCACTGTCATAGTTTATGTTTATGAATTTAACTTCTTTCAAATTGTCCTCTTTTCATAAATATTTCCATTTAAAGTTCTGATTGACATTTCACAGAGATATTCGTTTTACTTTTTTTCATGGAAGACTAAGATATATATTTTTTCTTTTTGTTTCAAAAAGCCAAATATCCAACTTTAATAATTTTTTACTCGATAACTATCTATCCTACAAAGAAATGACCCATTACGAGGATGATGAAGACAACATTTTCCTACAAATTGAAACAAATTTCACGAAAACCCATTAACCCGTTTAGACTGTAGCCTTACTTAAATTCTTGCTGATGCAAGTATAGATAGATCCTCAACCTTTTTAGTATAAGGACTAGCAAAAACTCGACTACGCCGATGGTGTTTTATAATAGTTTCATGTACGTCCAATTCGTCTAGGTACAATTGAAACTCACAATGCTAACGCCACCAGTCTTCACGCCCACTCAAACGATTTATATTTATGCGAAAAACAAAAGCCGATCGAGCTGTCAATTTTGACATTTCTGCATGGCAGCCCTCGACGATACCTCTCGTTTGATGCCAAACACGGCATGGTTCTGACAATTTTAAGCAAATATCAAAATCCGATCAAGCTGTCATATTTTTGACATTTCTGCATGGCTGCCCTCGACGATACCTCTCATTTAATACCAAACACGACATGATTCTGACATCTTTAAACAATAAACAAAAGCCGATCGAGCTGTCAAATTTTTAACATTTCTGCATGGCAGCCCTCGACGATACCTCTCATTTGATACCAAACATGACATGGATCTGACAACTTTAAGCAAAAAAACAAAAGCCGATCGAGCTGTCAAATTTTTGACATTTCTGAATGACAGCCCTTGACGATATCTCTCATTCGATACCAAACACGGCATGGTTCTGACAATTTTATGCAAAAAGAAGTAAAATCCGATCGAGTTGTCAAATTTTTGACATTGGAATATTTGTTTTTTCCTTAGTTACTTATGGTATGTTTGGTAACACTTTGGAAATGCACATGAATCACGGACATGAACCTTCAAAAATTATAATTTTTTAAATATAATGCTTTAGGCCTTTTTATACACTGTGGAATAACCGCCCATTGTCATAATTTATGTTTATGAATTTAACTTCTTTCAAATAGTTTTCATTTCATAAATAATTCTATTTAAATGTTCTAATTGACATGTCAAAGAAACGTTCTTCGTTTTAAAATTTTTCAAGTTTCAAATATTTTACACTTCTGCATGGCAGCCTTTAACGATACCTTTCATTTTAAACCAAATATGATATGGTTCTGACAACTTTAAGCAAAAACAAAGGTCGATCGAGATGTCAAATTTTTGACATTTCTGCAAGACAGCCCATAACGATACCTATCATTTAATATCAAACACGAAATGGTTCTGACAACTTTAAGCAAAAAAAAAGCCGAACGAGCTGTCAAATTTTTGACATTTCTGCATGGAATCTCTTGGCGATACCTCTCACTAGATACCAAACACGACATGGTTTTGACAACTTTAAGCAAAAAATATAAGCCGATCGATCTGTCAAATTTTTAACATTTCTGCATAGCACTCCTTGGCGATATCTCACATTTGAACGAAATACGACATGCTTTTGACAACTTCAAGCAAAAAACAAAAGCCGTTCGAGTTGTCAAATTCTGCAAAGCAGACCTTGACGGTACCTCTCATTTGATACCAAACACGATATATTTCTTACAATCTTATGCAAAAAACAAAAGCTGATCGAGCTAATTCCTGACATTGGAATAATTGGTTTTTACTTAGTTACTTATGGGATGTTTGGCAACACTTTCGAAATGCACAAACATCACGGACATGAACCTTCAAAATTTATAATGTTTAAATGTAATGTTTTAGGCCTTTTAACCACTGTGGAATAACCGCCCATTTTCATAATTTATGTTTATGAATTTAACTTTTTTCAAAATGTCCTCATTTCATGAATAATTCCATTTAAATGTTCTGATTGACATGTCAAATAAACGTTCTTCGTCTTAAAATTTACATGGAGAACTCAGATATTTTGTTTCAAAACACAAGAAAAATATAATAAAAATGATGATACACTAGCATCACTTTCAAAAGAAAACCTATTCAAACAGCCAGCAAAGAAAACTAGAAAATCTGGAACAGGAACAAGATCCAGATCGCAAAGTCCAGTGAATCCACAAAGCATAGACGAACAACTATCACAAGTACACGAAGAAATCATAAACAATCCAGAAAAATTCATACTATTATACGACCAGATAAAAGATCTTCTCATAAACACACAAGGAGCAAGCGATTATTTTACCATTATAAAAGATTATACAAACGATATAAAGGAATTTAATAATATGTTAAAGTACATAAGATCCAAAATAACTAACAAAACACTCAAAGGAACAATAACCAGAATGACAACAAAACTCAAACTCAACCCACAGAAATAGCAAACAAAATGTGCATAATACAGTGCAACAATAATGATCTCTTAACACACCTACCAGAATTACAAATAATAATACAACACGAACCAAGCTTCCAACCAAACAAAAACTCCATAGAAACGCGAAAGCTTAATTTAAATACAGAACTCGAAGCAATCGTAGTAAGATCATATTTCCCAACTTTAATCACAATATGCAATGTTTATTTACCACCAAACAAACCAATAAACAACAACCAGATAGAAAACTTAATTAATCAATTACCAGAACCATACATTGTCTTTGGAGATTTCAATGCGCACAATGTATTATGGGGATCTGGAGCTCTATTCTAAATTCATAGCCACATGTGTTATCCGCTATATAAGTTCCACTACTAGCTAATAGATGGATTCAAGTCGGATAGCCACATGTGCTATCCGCTATCCGCTGTATAAGTTCCACTGCTAGCCAACAGATGGATTTAAATCGGATAGCCACATGTGCTATTTGTTAGAATTATAAATAATTATTATAATTTAAATAGGTACTTACAATATATACATATTAATCAAATATTATTGATATAACACACGAACACAAGTATTTGATCACAAAATTGAAAAGCCGAACTACTTGTGAACTTGACATCTGGCAATATTAATTAGTTCCACTACTAGCCAACAGATGGATTCAAGTCAGATAGCGGGATGGGGACCCCCATCTGTTGGCTAGTAGTGGAACTTATATAGCGGATAGCACATGTGGCTATGAATTAGAATAGACCCCCTGTTCACAACGACCCAAATGGAAAATTCATAGAAGAAACCCTGCTAGAAGATTTAGTATTATTAAACGACGGTTCACCAACATATTTGTGTACACGCTCCGGAAATTTCAGCACAATAGATTTGACATTCACACAACCAAGATTAGCAAACAAATTAAGATGGGAAACACTACCAACACTTTTATCAGATGGCCACTTCCCTATAAAAATATACCAGGATCACATAGAAATAATAGACATAAATGAAATTTAAAAAATGGAACTTCAAAAAGGCGCAGTGGAAACAATAACGAGGAATAATGAAAAGCATGGTACAGGAAACAAATTTCAGAGATATAACTGTTGAAAATAGCAATCTATGAAATTTAAATTTGCACAACACGTATCTGTTACTAGGTAACAATTAAATATTGAATAATCAATTGAATATATGTCATAAAAACTGTCATAATTTTTGTAATGTTGTTTGTAATTACGACAATTGGAAGTTTCGTATTGAAACTTATTTAGATGAACGTGAATTCCTAGAATACATTAATACGCCTCTTGAAGATTTAAAGCTTGCGGTAGATGCAAAGGGATTGGAAAAAGATCAAAGTGATCAAAAAAAGGCTATACTGGCGAAACAGGACAAAAAATGCAAATCCGCTATCATTCAAAGAATTTCACACTTTGAATATGTTAAAGACCAAACTACTTCTTATGACATATGGAAAACATTGAGAAATACGTTTGCTCGGAAAGGGATAGCTACCCAATTATTGATTAGAAAAACATTGCTTAGTATGAAGTTCAACCCTACTGAAAGTACAATGGAAAATCATTTCATAATTTTTGATAAGTTGATTAGGGATTTACGTTCTACCGGTGCCACACTAGAAGAAACAGATATAGTCTGTCATTTACTGCTAACAATGCCAGTTGAATATGACGTCGTAGTGACAGCTATAGAGACACTTTCGAATGAGCAACTAAAATATTAAGTTTCGTAAAAAAACAGTTTGCTAGACGAACAAGCCAAAAGACAAGGGTCACAACCAAATGTGGAAACTCAACCTCCGGTAGCCTTTCCGGCCCCCTCTCAACCTCAGAAAAATTAAAATTCTTCGAACAAGAAAAATAAAAGCACAAACAGAAAAACACACAGATGTCATAAATTTGGACATTTTCGTTCGGAATGCAGAAAACAATCCAATTGGCAGCGAAATTATAGAAGTGGAAATAACGCATATCTTGCACAAAACACAGATGAAGAAAATTTTTGTTTCTTATCCGGAAAAGAGAATACTGAAGCAGTAAATTGGTATCTAGATTCAGGTGCATCCGAACATTTGATAAGTTCTAGCAAATATTTACTGAATGGAAGAGAACTTAAAAAACCAAATTATATAATTACATTAATGAAAATTAGTGACATTTATGTAAAATTATTTGTGAATGGTTGTCCAAAGGACATAAAAATCAAAGATGTTCTGTATGTACCTGGCCTATTATTTAATTTACTGTCAGTTTCAGCTTTAGAAAGAAACGGCTTTTCAGTTATATTTGAATGTGGAAAAGGAATTATATATAAAAATAATAAAATAGTTGCAGTAGCTCATAGAAAATGCAAATTATATGAACTTCAATTTATATTGAAAGAAGATTATGTCAATATATGTGAAATAACAAAAGAGGCAGAGCTGTTGCACAGACGGCTAGGACATATTGGGATAAGTTCATTACAGAAACTGAAGAAGATGGTTAACGGTTTAGATACGAATTTTTCGGAAAATGAAACTCAAATATGCCCAACATGTGTAAAAGAAAAACAAACGAAATTACCACATCAACTAGAACGTTCTCGTGCTAGAAGATCTCTTTAACTAGTTCACAGTGACTTGTTTGGTCCAGTTACTCCAGAATCCTATGATGAGAAGAAATACATACTAACCTTCATAGACGACTATACCCATTTCACTGTGGCTTATTCATTAAAAGGCAAACATGAAGTATTTCTTTATTTTAAAATTTATGAAGCAATGGCTACAACACATTTCAATTTAAAAATCACAAGATTCAGATGTGACAATGAACGCGAATATTTATCGAATGAAGTGAAAAATTACTTCGAAGAACGCGGCATTCAATATGAATTTACAATCCGTCATACTCCACAACAAAGTGGTGTTGCGGAGAGAATGAATAGGACGATTACTGAAAAAGCTCGATGTATGCTGCTAGAATCAAAATTACACAAACAGATGTGAACAGTAGCAGTTCTTGCAGCAGTTTATGTGATAAATAGGTGCGCAACCAATGCGCTTAAAGATAAAGTCCCGGTAGAAGAGTGGTACGGAATGAAACCAGATTTGAAGAAACTGAAAGTTTTTGGTTGCAAAACATATCTGCATGTACCAAAACACTCGTTGGAGGAAAGTTCAATTCCAGAACTAAAGAATGTTATATGCTTGGATATTGCAACAACGGAAATCGACTCTAGTCACCCGAAGAGAAAGAGATGTTACCTTCGATGAAAGTTCACAAATAATCCAATCAAGTGATTACACACCGGATTTCTATAATCACAAAGAGATATCTGGAATATTTGAAAAAGGAGGAGAAAACGATCAAAAAGAAGATTTTCAAGAAAAGGGACACGAAGAGAAATCAACAATAAATGAAATTCAAAATGATGAAACTCAAGATTCAGCGGAAAGAGATAACGAAAGTGAAGAAGTAACAAGAAGTACCAGAATAAAATCAATATCAAAATATTTAAAAGATTACGTAGTTCTGGCTTTAAACGCTGAAACATTCGTTAATGATGTTCCTAGCACATATAAAGAAATAGAAGGTCGAGATGATTCAAATGAGTAGTATGCTGCAGTACAAGAAAAAATATCAGCACTTAAGGAAAATAATACCTGGACTATAAGCAAACTACCATCAGGAAAGTTTGCTATAAATAAAAAATGGGTATTCAAGATTAAACACTAAAATTTTGCTAAATGAGACTAAAATATACCTAAAAAAACAATTTCAAATGAAGGATCTTGGAACTCTTCGTAATTTTCTTGGAATAAAAATAGAAAGGACAAGACATGGAATGATGCTCAGTCAACAAAATTATCTACAAAAACTATTAGAACGCTTCAACTTGGAAGACTGTAAAGGAAGTAAAACACCGATGGACGCAAAGCCACCTTCAGACACTAATTCAACATGTATAATTGAAAGTAAACCGTACAGGGAACTTGTAGGATGCCTGATGTACGTCATGCTGACCACAAGACCAGACTTGATACAATGTAAAATATAAAATTGTAAATTTATTTATTATAAGGCAAATTTAAATTGTCAGATTGAGGAGGAGTGTTGAAAATAGCAATCTATGAAATTTAAATTTGCACAACACGTATCTGTTACTAGGTAACAATTAAATATTGAATAATCAATTGAATAAATGTCATAAAAACTGTCATATAATTTTTATAATGTTTATTATTGAATATATCATTTAAAAATAACTTTGTTATTATTACTGTACTAATGCACACTCTGAATCTCACTTCAGCATAAACACAGTCATCAATGATCTCACAACACAAATTACACAAGCAGCAGAAAGACAATAGGCTATAAAAACAAAAACCCAAAACCAAAAAATGTCCCTTGGTGGAATGAAGAATGTAAAAAGGCAGTAAAACAACAAAAATCCGCGTTTTACAAATACAGAAAATACAACACACAAGATTACTTATTAAAACTGAAACGTTTAAGAGTATTATATCGACAAACAATTAAAAAATGCAAAAAAAAAACATCATGGCAACGGCAACAATAATTTACATCCGCCATAAATAAGGACACACCCATAAAAACTGTATAGTCCAAAATCAATAAAATAAAAGGTGGCACAACACTCAGAGAGATAAATAACCTAATAATAAATGACCAGAACATCACAGAACGAAAAGAAATAGCAGACACCTTAGCAAATCACTTCGCAAAAATATGAAGTAATGAAAATTATAATGATGTTTTTCTCAAAAATTTCACAATATGGAAATTAACTGAAGCAATGAGTCAAATGAAAAAAGAAACCAGTCCAGGTCTCGACAACATACCTCCTAAATTAATAAAAGAACTTCCAGTTGATTAAATAAAATACCTTCTTAAAATTTACAACTTTATCCTATCATCTTATACATTTCCAGACGCATGGAGAGAAGCAATCATTGTCCCAATCCCAAAATCCAATAAAAATAAAACAAATTCCACCAACTTCCGCCCAATATCACTAATAAACTGCCTAAGTAAAATTATGGAAAAAATAATAGCGAGAAGAATTAAATGGTATCTAGAAAAAAACAACAAAATAACTAAAACACAAACAGGTTTCAGAATTGGTAAAAGCACAACCGACAACTTGATAACAGCAGAGATTCAAGAAACATTCAAAACGAAACAACACATATTAGCGGTTCTATTCGATTTAGAGAAAGCCTACGATACAACATGGAGATACAACATTCTTAACACTACGACAATATGGCATAGAAGGACATATAATGCATTTCGTAAAAAACTTTCTAACCGACAAAAATTTTAGAGTAAGAGCAAACAATACACTCTCATGAAAACAAATTCAAGAAAACGGTATCACCCAAGAGTCAACACTAACTGCTACACTCTTTGTGGTAGCAATTAACTCCATAGCACAAACGATAGAAGCACCAATCAAATTTGCAATGTATGCAGACGACCTTATCATTTACCATAAAAGTAAAAACCTCTCCTGGATACAACAACAAATACAAAAAACTATGAACAAAATTTACGAATGGTTAACTAAAACCGATTTTAAATTCTCCCAAACAAAAACCAAAGCTATACACTTCAGTAAGCACAGAACCAGAAACATAAACCCCATAATTAAACTGAATAATACAAACATTATATATGGAAAATAAATCAAACTATTGGAATTACCTTAGATAACAGATTAACCTGGAGAACACATATAAGAACACTAGCATCGGAATGTTATCGAAAATTAAACATCCTCAAAACACTAGCACACCACACATGGGGGTACAGACGGACCAACATTAATGAGTGAGCAAAATTTCGCGATAGTCGTAATGAATTCAAATATATGAAGGCTACGGCGAATATTCCCTAGGGCTCCGTCGATAGTGTTTTATAATGGTTTTACTTAAGTCCATCTAGCCGATCGAACTGTCAAATTTCTGACATTTCTGCATTGCAGCCCATGACGATACATCCCATTTACATACATACCAAACACGACATAGTTCTCGAGCTGTCAATTTTTTAACTTTCTGCAGGGCAGCCTTTGACGATACTTCTTATTTGATACCAAACACGACAAATTTTTGACAACTTTAAACAAAAAAAAAGCCGATCAAGCTGTTAAATTTTTGTCATTTTTGCATGGCAGCCCTCGACGATAACTCTTATTTGAGACGAAACACGATATGATTCTGGCAACTTTAAGCAAAAGACAAAAGCCGATCGAGCTGCCAAATTTCTGACATTCTGCAGGGCAGCCCTTGGCGATATTTCTTATTTGATACCAAACACGACAAGTTTTTGACAACTTTAAACAAAAAACAAAAGCCGATCGAGCTGTTAAATTTTTGTCATTTTTGTATGAGAGCCCTTGGCGATACCTCTCATTTAATACCAAAGACGACATGGTTCTGACAACTTTAAGCAAAAATCAAAAGCCGATCGAGCTCTCAAATTTTTGACATTTCTGCATGGCAGCCCTCGATGATACCTCTCATTTGATATCAAACACGATATGGTTCTGACAACTTTAAGCAAAATTATAAGACGATCGAGCAGTCAAATTTTTGTAATCTCTGCTTATCGTAATGTCAAATTTTTAACATTTCTGCTTGGCAGCCCTTGACGATACTTCTCATTTGATACCGAACACGACATGGTTTTGACAACTTTAAGCGAAAAGCAAAAGCCGGTCGAGCTGTAAAATTTTTGACATTTCTGCATGGCAACCCTCGACGATAACTCTTATTTGATACCAAACAAGACAAGCACAATTTTAAGCAAAAAATAAAAGCTTATCGTGTTGTCAAATTTTTAACATTTCTGCTTGGCAAACTTTAAGCAAAAAAAAAGACGATCGAGATGTTAAACTTTTAACATTCTGTAAGGCAGCCCTTGACGATACTTCTTATTTGATACAAAACACGACATGTTCTGACTTTCAACAAAAAACCAAAAGCCGATCCAGCTGTCAAAATCTTGTCATTTTTGCATGGCAGCCCTCGACGATACCTCTTATTTGATACCATAGGCGACATGGTTCTGGCAACTGTAAACAGAAAACAAAAGCAGATCGAGCTGTCAAATTTTTGAATTTTCTGCATGGCAGCCCACGACGATTACTCTCATTTGATACCAAACACGACATGGTTTTGACAACTATAAACAAAAAACAAAAGCCGAACGAGCTGTCAAATTTTTGACATTTCTGTATGGCAGCCCTTGGCGATACCTCTCACATGATACCAAACACGACATGGTTCTGACAACTTTAAGCAAAAAACAAAAGGAGATTGTGCTGTAAAATTTTTGAATTTTCTGCATGGCAGCCCACGACGATTACTCTCATTTGATACCAAACACGACATGGTTTTGACAACTATAAACAAAAAACAAAAGCCGAACGAGCTGTCAAATTTTTGACATTTCTGTATGGCAGCCCTTGGCGATACCTCTTACATGATACCAAACACGACATGGTTCTGACAACTTTAAGCAAAAAACAAAAGGAGATTGTGCTGTCAAATTTTTGAAATTTGTGCATGGCAGCCCTCGACGATACCTCTCATTTGATAACAAAGACGATATGGTTCTGATAGATTTAAGCAAAAAACAAAATCCGATTGAGCTGTCAAATTTTTGACATTTGTGCATGGCAGCCCTTGACGATACCTCTCATTTGATACCAAACACGACATGGTTCTGCCAACTTTAAGCAAAAAACAAAAGCCGATCGAGATGTCAAATTTTCAACATTTCTGCATGGCAGCCCTTGTCGATACTTTTTATTTGATACCAAACCCGACATGGTTGTGACAACTTTAATGAAAATTGTTGCGTTTTAGATAATAACTAAACTTGATTTCCTGGTAATAGCTTATTTTTCTGATGCATAGTTTTTGTGTAGAACATTTTTAAAGGTGGAATTTTGGCTTTTTGAAACAATACATGGAAGTCTTCCTTGAAAATTTTAAGACGAAGAACGTTTCTTTCACATATCAATCAGAACATTAAAATGGAATTATTTATGAAATGGGGACAATTTGAAAGAAGTTAAATTCATAAACATAAATTATGACATTGGGCAATAATTCCACAATTGTGGAACCATTATATTTAAAAATATTAATTTTTGAAGTATCATGTCCATGATTCATATGCATTGCGTAAGCGTTACCAAACATCCCATAAGTAACTAAATATAAAATAATTATTTGTGTACTAAGGGTGCAAAATGCTGTATTGTCCCACGAGCATGAAGTTTGAAGCTCGAAGCGTAGCTGAGAGCTTCAATGATGCGAGAGCATCAATATCATTTTGAACTCGTGGCACACACAATATTTTTCCTACAACTGTTCTATAATATTAAAATAAAATGAATTAATTATTATAAGTAAAATTAGTCCAATATTCTTTATTTGAGTAAACTGCTATGTTACTAAGCGACTAAAACATTTGTCACATAAACGTTGTCAACATCAACAATTACATTTGTTTATCAATCATCAACATTATGCTCGTTATATTCCATGCTGAAAGCAACTTTAAATGTAAAAGAAAATATTGATATTCGGAAGTATTCAAAATTGGTACCCTACCTTAAAAATCAATCTGTTGGTTACCGTGCCAAAAAATCCAAAACGTTTACAATCAATTTGTAATGTATCTTCTGCAGTCAAATTCTAATCAAAATATGAACACAGACTTGAACGTAAACTTGGTTGAGTCAAATACTGATATAGCTTCTACATCTTTGTCAGGAATCAATATTAGCCAATGTAACAATTGCACCATTACGTTAAATATTAATAAATAATTTAAAACACTGAAAATAAAACATATTACTAATAAGAATTTTCATACCTATATCAAAATTTTAGGTTGAGTTCATGTAATAATAAACTTACAAATAAAATTTGTTTTCCATAAATTTGGCAATCTTCATTTTCTTAATGTAACATACATTTTAATTCAAAAATTTTACGTTGAGAAAAGCATTCACATGTCAAAATGTGCATCGCTCAATGGCATATTAACGACCATTTCATAATTCATTTTACCAATAATTCAATTCACCAGTAGTTGCAGCGTTGTGCGCAGTACCGGCGTGCTGCGCACCGCGCTGCGTCTCTGTACATTTAATTTACTAGTTTCAAAGTATTTTTTATCCAATCTTGTGACAGTGAATAAAAGTGTTTGTCACCCTTGTGCGCAAAATACTTTTCCGCACGTTGCCCAGGTAACATTGGCGTTGTTTAAAAATGACATGTTTTGCGTTTCGAAAACAATGACGAAATATTAAGATTTTTTGACAGTTGCAGGAAAACTAATTTTCTTAACTAGATCACTGTGACCACACGACATGATTCTGACACCTTTAAACAAGTGTAACCAAATATACCATAAGTAACCAAGGGAAAAAAAAATATTCCTTACTGTATTACTGTGAAGTTAGTTCGATCGGCTTTTGTTTTTTGCTTAAAGTTGTCAGAACCATATCGTGTTTGGCATCTAATGAGAGATATCGTCAAGGGCTGTAGTTTAGAAATGTTAAAAATTTGACAGTGCGATAGGCTTTTATTTTTTGCTTTCAATTGTGAGAACCATGTCGTGTTTGGTATCAAATGAGATGTATCGTCAAGGGCTGCAGTGCTAAAATGTCAAATATTTGACAGCTAGATCGGCTTTTGTTTTTTGCTTAAAGTTATCAGAACCATGTTGTGTTTGGCATCAAATGAAAGGTAACGCCAAGGGCTGCTATGCAGAAATGTAAAAAATATGACAGCTCGATCGGCTTTTGTTTTTTACCTTAAGTTGTCAGAACCATGTCGTGTTTGGTCTCAAATGAGATGTATCGTCAAGGGCTGCCATGCAGATATGTTAAAAATTTGACAGCCCGATAGACTTTTGCTTTTTGCTTAAAATTGTGAGAACCATGTCGTGTTTGGTATCAAATGGGAGGTATCGTCAAGGGCTGCAATGCTGCAATGTCAAAAATTTCACAGTTCGATCGGCTTTTGTTTTTCGCATTAAGCTGTCCAAATAACATCGTGTTTGGTTTCAAATGAGAGGTATCGTCAAGGGATGTCGTTCAGAAGTGTTAAAAATTTAACAGCTCGATCGGCTTTTTTTTTTGCTTAAAGTTGTCAGAAACATGTCGTGTTAGGTATCAAATAAGAGGTATCGTCAAGGGCCGCCATGCAGAAATGTCAGTAATTTGACAGTACGATAGGTTTTTTTTTTGCCTAAAATTGTGAGAACCATCTCGTGTTTGGTATCAAATTTGAATCCTGTGGAATTTAAATTTCTGTTTATTACAACAATCAATCAATATTACTGAAATAGTTTGTTGTAATCAACAATTTTGCAGTTATTGCACAAGAACAATGCCAGAAAATTATCCGTTTAACAGGATATTCCTTTACTTTTTTCTAATAAATTTTAATAGTAAATTAGGGAAATTCAATATCGGCAGAAACGAAAAATAAAGTTTTCTCGCGAAGGTTTTAGAATTGTAAATCAAGCATTTAATTCTTCTCAAAATTCGTTGCAAGATTTGGTCAATTTTCTTCAGCTATAATCAGATAATTATTTTACTTATAACTTATAACAAGACATCTGATGCAAACAAATTTTATATACAGGGTGTCTCTTAAATAGGGGGACATGGCTTAACCACAGATTCCTGAGGCTAAAATAAGACAATTTAACCAAACTTGCTTCTACCGGAAAGTGTACCATTTAGCCAGAATTCCGCTTCAAAGTTCTTCGAAAAAAAATTAATTTTGCTTATAATATTCGGACGCTTTGTTCGATTAGGATGAAATTTGGTATGACAGTTTATATAGTTATAAGTCATCTTTTAAGGTGATAATTGTTATTATTAATGAACCACTAGAGTATGAAACTTAGGTGTCCCAACATTAATTAGACCGTAACTTTTTAATGGCCACGCCGATAACGTGAAATTATTTTTTTTTTCAGAAAGATACATTCAATAGTAAACTTTTCTCTCTCTGTGTAATTTGTGATATCTGTTACGGTTCACACAGAAAAAAATAAAATCTGAGTGTCTGCACTGCTAAATTTTTAAAATAAATTTAATCTAGCAGTCTATCCAAATGACAAACAAGTAATTTTTAATGACAGTAACGAGTTGTCAATCTTCACAACTTGTTTAGGAGTAAGCTGAGATATGTAATCGTCTTATTTATAATAATGGTAGTAAAATATTATTAGACTGAACAAACGGATGTTACTAATTTTAGAATATTGCGAAGAAAATTTTTGACAAGCCGTAAAACAATTGTTTCTGTCATTAAAAATGACTTGTTTGACATTTGGATAGACTGCTAGATTAAATTTATTTTAAAAATTTAGCAGTGCAGACACTTAGATTTTATTTATTTCTGTGTGAACCGTAACAGATATCACAAATTAAACAGAGAGACAAAAGTTTACCATTGAATGTATCTTTCTGAAGAAAAATAAATTCACGTTTTCGGCATTGCTATGAAAAAGTTACGGTCTAATTAATGTTGGGACACCTAAGTTTCATACACTAGTGGTTCACTAATAATAACAAGTATCACCTTAAAAGATGACTTATAACCATATAAACTGTCATACCAAATTTCATCCAAATCGAATAAAGCGTCCGATTATTATAAGCAAAATTAATTTTTTTTCGAAGAACTTTGAAGCAGAATTCTTGCTAAATGGTACACTTTCCGGTAGAAGCAAGTTTAATTAAATCGTCTTATTTTAGTCTCAGGAATCTGTGGTTAAGCCATGTCCCTCTATTTAAGAGACACCCTGTATATCTCCATACTAATATAATAAATGCGAAAGTAAATCTGTCTGTCTGTCTGTTATGTTTTCACGCGTAAACCGCTGAACCAATTTTGATGAATTTTGGTATAGAGATAGATTGGACCTTAGAGAAGGACATAGGATACTTTTTATCGAGAAAATAAAACTTAAAGGGGTGAAATAGGGATGAAAGTTTGTACCGCTCTATTGGTACAGTTGCACAAGTGAATAATGAATTGAACGTCACTGACGCATGATGAGTAATTCTTTGGTTAATTGAACAATGAAATTTTTGTCATTGGCGTGTAGCGCAAGATAAAACTTTCGTGAAAAAAATAGAATTATCAAAATGAATCGAAAGCATAAGTAAGGTTCTACAATAAATATTTCACAAAGTACAGTAAAAAGGATTCTAGCTGAAAACAAAAAGAAATTTAAATAATCCAGAATCAAAATTAAATTCTCCGAGAAATAACAAAATTGAAAATTTTGATTTCCAGGTATTTCTCATATTCTTTCTCACATCTATTACTTTTACAGTTTATTACAGTGTAGTTTTATTTGATTAGAACAAATAAACGTTCAAATACAAAAGATTAAATTTGATTACAACAATGAAAAGTTTTACAGTTAATAACAATGTAGTTTTATTTGATTAGAACAATTTTCACCTACAGTAGACTAAATCTGATTGCAATAATAAAAATAACTATCACACAAATTATTGTCATCATTGTTAACTATATTGATTATTGTAATAAAAAAAAAATCAATTGTGATTTTGATTTTTTATTTATTTAATTGTTAATATTAAATCCATACTAATATAATAAATGCGAAATTAACTCTGTCTGTCTGTCTGTTACGTTTTCACGTCTAAACCGCTGAACAAATTTTGATGAATTTTGCTATAAAGATAGATTTGACCTTGCAGAACGACATAGGCTACCTTTTTTCGCGAAAATAAACCTTGAAGGGGAGAAATAGTAGATGAAAATTTGCATGGAGAACCCATAATTTTTTCCGCTGAACCAATTTTGATGAATTTTGGTATAGAGATAGATTGAACCTTAGAGAAGGACATAGGCTACCTTTTTCCGCGAAAATAAACCTTGAAGGGGTGAAATAGGGGATGATAGTTTGTATGGAGAACCCATCATTTCTTCCGCTGAACCAATTTTGATGAATTGTGGTATATAGATTGAATCTTAAAGAAGGACATAGGCTACCTTTTGTAGCGAAAATAAACCTTGAAGGGGTGAAATAGGGGATGATAGTTTGTATGGAGAACCCATCATTTCTTCCGCTGAACCAATTTTGATGAATTGTGGTATA
Organism: Ophonus ardosiacus; assembly: GCA_943142095.1. Classification (NCBI taxonomy): domain Eukaryota; kingdom Metazoa; phylum Arthropoda; class Insecta; order Coleoptera; family Carabidae; genus Ophonus; species Ophonus ardosiacus. Next base: position 36,741,722 of record OW964824.1, on the reverse strand, counting down.
TAGATTGAATCTTAAAGAAGGACATAGGCTACCTTTTGTAGCGAAAATAAACCTTGAAGGGGTGCAGCCGGCAACCTCCCTCGCATCGTACATGTAATAGGCTCCGCCCACTGCCCTCTCGATCCTCGCACCGCACCTAACAGGGTCCTTTTCTAAACATGTCTTGGGCACTTTTGCTTATGTACAAGATATCTCCCCGACAAATATCGAAATATCTGTTAACGGTTATAACAACTATAGATACGAAGATAAAAATAAAATAATTGAAATCATCGCCTATTGTACCGCCTTGAAGGATTATTTTTCAAAACCGCTAAAACATTCTTTATTTCTTACCAAAAGCATAAATAAGAATTTGTATATCCCTAACTTGAGAAATGATGAGTTCTCCATATAAACTTTGAACCGCTACTCACCCCATTCTAGTTTTATTTTCGCGACAAAAAGTAGCCTATGTGCTTTTCCAAGTACCAAATTCATCAAAATTAGTTCAGCGGGAGAAATGATGGATTCTCCAAACAAATTTTCATCCCCTATATCATCCCCTTCAAGTTTTATTGTCGCGTCAAAAGGTAGCCTATGTCCTCCAATGTCCAATCTATCTCTATACCAAAATTCATCAAAATTGGTTCAACGGAAGAAATTATGGGTTCTCCATAGAAACTTTCATCGCCTATTTCACCCCTTCAAGTATTATTTTCACGATAAATAATAGCCTATGTCCTTCTCTACGGTTCAATCTATCTCTTTACCAAAATTCATCAAAACGGGTTCAGTGGAAGAAATGATGGGTTCTCCATACAAACTTTCATTCCCTATTTCACCCCTTCAAGGTTTATTTTCGCTACAAACGGTAGCCTATGTCCTTCTTTAAGATTCAATCTATATACCACAATTCATCAAAATTGGTTCAGCGGAAGAAATGATGGGTTCTCCATACAAACTATCATCACCTATTTCATCCCTTCAAGGTTTATTTTCGCGGGAAAAGGTAGCCTATGTCCTTCTCTAAGATTCAATCTATCTCTATACCAAAATTCATCAAAATTGGTTCAGCGGAAAAAAATATGGGTTCTCCATGCAAATTTTCATCTATAGTAAAAATTTTTAGGCAGAGTAGTCACGTCATCAAAGTTTGTAACTAGATAATGACGTCACGAAATTAGTAGGTTTACATGGTGCACTAATTTAATTTTAGAAAATAATTGTATTTACCTGCGATGCTAATTTATGTGATCAAGTTAATTTATTTAATAGTCGAATAACACTGAAATATATACTAACTGGAATGCGCGTACGAACCGTGACTGTGAAGCATATTGAAAGCCTGCTGCTGGAGTAGTCGGCAAACATCGAGACAGTTCGTGAGTAGACGGAAGCCTGCTGCTGGAGTAGTTGGCAAACATCGAGACAGTTCGTGAGTAGACGGAAATTATTTCGTGTGGCGCATGTTTAAATAAATGAAGCATAATATGAAAACAAAGCGATCAGCTATGATACGAGTTATTCGGCTAGGTTCGGTTCGGCACGAACGTGCGCGAACAGGACCAGCCATTATCGTTCAATGAGGCTTCAGTGCAGCGTACGCTGATAGATAGAGTATGCGAGTTCCAGTTAGTATATATTTCAGTGTCGAATAACAATTGAATATTATTGTAAAATGTAATATATTTCCAATTTATGGTATTGAAAATTCGGTGTAGGGCACACCGAGTCGGGTTTCAGAAGGAATACGGGGAGTGAATGAAGCACTTGATGAAAAATAAGAAAATTAATGTTAATGACATTGAATATATTTTTAAAACAATTGATTTGATTTTATTTAGATTTACAATTCTGTAGCGTTATAGAAAAGTAAAGAGTAGCACTATAAATTCGATTTATTGAAAATATAATTAAAATAACATTTAAAAAATATATTATATTTGATTGAAAATACTCCAATAATACAATTTACAATTAATGAAATTAACACAAACTAAAAACAGAAAAGTAACGAACCAATGACAGCTGACGCTCGACAATTCCGGGAGAAACATGTCATGTAAACGTCCAATAGTACCAACATGTGGTGAAAAAATGAACTACAATTATTTTAAATAAATTAAAATTCATTGAAAACCATTATGTTCGACTTTAAAATAATTGTAAATTTAATTAAAATGTACTTTACTTATAGTATGCAAAAAATAGTATTTATTTTCTTCGTTTTCCTAAACATATACAATACTACAGTGTTTTTTCATTTTGTAATGAATTGATGACGTGCCTACTCTGCCTAAAAATTTTTACTATACTATTTCTCCCCTTCAAGGTTTATTTTCGCGAAAAAAGGTAGCCTATGTCGTTCTGCAAGGTCAAATCTATCTTTATACCAAAATTCATCAAAATTTGTTCAGCGGTTTAGACGTGAAAACGTAACAGACAGACAGACAGAGTTACTTTCGCATTTATTATATTAGTATGGATTTAATATTAACAATTAAATAAATCAAAAATCAAAATCACAATTGATTTTTTTTTTATTACAATAATCAATATAGTTAACAATGATGACAATAATTTGTGTGATAGTTATTTTTATTATTGCAATCAGATTTAGTCTACTGTAGGTGAAAATTGTTCTAATCAAATAAAACTACATTGTTATTAACTGTAAAACTTTTCATTGTTGTAATCAAATTTAATCTTTTGTATTTGAACGTTTATTTGTTCTAATCAAATAAAACTACACTGTAATAAACTGTAAAAGTAATAGATATGAGAAAGAATATGAGAAATACCTGGAAATCAAAATTTTCAATTTTGTTCTTTCTCGGAGAATTTAATTTTGATTCTGGATTATTTAAATTTCTTTTTGTTTGAAATAATATATATATATATATATATGAAAGTAATATATCGTGAGCGTAAAGTTATATAACTAGAAAAATTGTTCACAGGAAATCGCTCAAAACAGCTGTAGACACGTGTTTCGCTCTTATTAGAGCTCATCAGTACAGCATAGTTAGTTAACAGGTGGATATTAACTAGAAGTAATAAAAACCGACAAATTTGTAACAGCACCAGTAAGCAGCCAAATACACATTTGTTGCTTCGGTCAGCATTTCCACGAATTTGTGGAATAAATACGACGTCGCAGCGGAGGTAATTTATAACCACCCACTAGACCCGTTACTTGAACCCCAAAGGTAAATATATGAAAGTAATATATCGTGAGCGTAAAGTTATATAACTAGAAAAATTGTTCACAGGAAATCGCTCAAAACAGCTGTAGACACGTGTTTCGCTCTTATTAGAGCTCATCAGTACAGCATAGTTAGTTAACAGGTGGATATTAACTAGAAGTAATAAAAACCGACAAATTTGTAACAGCACCAGTAAGCAGCCAAATACACATTTGTTGCTTCGGTCAGCATTTCCACGAATTTGTGGAATAAATACGACGTCGCAGCGGAGGTAATTTATAACCACCCACTAGACCCGTTACTTGAACCCCAAAGGTAAATATATGAAAGTAATATATCGTGAGCGTAAAGTTATATAACTAGAAAAATTGTTCACAGGAAATCGCTCAAAACAGCTGTAGACACGTGTTTCGCTCTTATTAGAGCTCATCAGTACAGCATAGTTAGTTAACAGGTGGATATTAACTAGAAGTAATAAAAACCGACAAATTTGTAACAGCACCAGTAAGCAGCCAAATACACATTTGTTGCTTCGGTCAGCATTTCCACGAATTTGTGGAATAAATACGACGTCGCAGCGGAGGTAATTTATAACCACCCACTAGACCCGTTACTTGAACCCCAAAGGTAAATATATGAAAGTAATATATCGTGAGCGTAAAGTTATATAACTAGAAAAATTGTTCACAGGAAATCGCTCAAAACAGCTGTAGACACGTGTTTCGCTCTTATTAGAGCTCATCAGTACAGCATAGTTAGTTAACAGGTGGATATTAACTAGAAGTAATAAAAACCGACAAATTTGTAACAGCACCAGTAAGCAGCCAAATACACATTTGTTGCTTCGGTCAGCATTTCCACGAATTTGTGGAATAAATACGACGTCGCAGCGGAGGTAATTTATAACCACCCACTAGACCCGTTACTTGAACCCCAAAGGTAAATATATGAAAGTAATATATCGTGAGCGTAAAGTTATATAACTAGAAAAATTGTTCACAGGAAATCGCTCAAAACAGCTGTAGACACGTGTTTCGCTCTTATTAGAGCTCATCAGTACAGCATAGTTAGTTAACAGGTGGATATTAACTAGAAGTAATAAAAACCGACAAATTTGTAACAGCACCAGTAAGCAGCCAAATACACATTTGTTGCTTCGGTCAGCATTTCCACGAATTTGTGGAATAAATACGACTCTAATAAGAGCGAAACACGTGTCTACAGCTGTTTTGAGCGATTTCCTGTGAACAATTTTTCTAGTTATATAACTTTACGCTCACGATATATTACTTTCATATATTTACCTTTGGGGTTCAAGTAACGGGTCTAGTGGGTGGTTATAAATTACCTCCGCTGCGACGTCGTATTTATTCCACAAATTCGTGGAAATGCTGACCGAAGCAACAAATGTGTATTTGGCTGCTTACTGGTGCTGTTACAAATTTGTCGGTTTTTATTACTTCTAGTTAATATCCACCTGTTAACTAACTATGCTGTACTGATGAGCTCTAATAAGAGCGAAACACGTGTCTACAGCTGTTTTGAGCGATTTCCTGTGAACAATTTTTCTAGTTATATAACTTTACGCTCACGATATATTACTTTCATATATTTACCTTTGGGGTTCAAGTAACGGGTCTAGTGGGTGGTTATAAATTACCTCCGCTGCGACGTCGTATTTATTCCACAAATTCGTGGAAATGCTGACCGAAGCAACAAATGTGTATTTGGCTGCTTACTGGTGCTGTTACAAATTTGTCGGTTTTTATTACTTCTAGTTAATATCCACCTGTTAACTAACTATGCTGTACTGATGAGCTCTAATAAGAGCGAAACACGTGTCTACAGCTGTTTTGAGCGATTTCCTGTGAACAATTTTTCTAGTTATATAACTTTACGCTCACGATATATTACTTTCATATATTTACCTTTGGGGTTCAAGTAACGGGTCTAGTGGGTGGTTATAAATTACCTCCGCTGCGACGTCGTATTTATTCCACAAATTCGTGGAAATGCTGACCGAAGCAACAAATGTGTATTTGGCTGCTTACTGGTGCTGTTACAAATTTGTCGGTTTTTATTACTTCTAGTTAATATCCACCTGTTAACTAACTATGCTGTACTGATGAGCTCTAATAAGAGCGAAACACGTGTCTACAGCTGTTTTGAGCGATTTCCTGTGAACAATTTTTCTAGTTATATAACTTTACGCTCACGATATATTACTTTCATATATTTACCTTTGGGGTTCAAGTAACGGGTCTAGTGGGTGGTTATAAATTACCTCCGCTGCGACGTCGTATTTATTCCACAAATTCGTGGAAATGCTGACCGAAGCAACAAATGTGTATTTGGCTGCTTACTGGTGCTGTTACAAATTTGTCGGTTTTTATTACTTCTAGTTAATATCCACCTGTTAACTAACTATGCTGTACTGATGAGCTCTAATAAGAGCGAAACACGTGTCTACAGCTGTTTTGAGCGATTTCCTGTGAACAATTTTTCTAGTTATATAACTTTACGCTCACGATATATTACTTTCATATATTTACCTTTGGGGTTCAAGTAACGGGTCTAGTGGGTGGTTATAAATTACCTCCGCTGCGACGTCGTATTTATTCCACAAATTCGTGGAAATGCTGACCGAAGCAACAAATGTGTATTTGGCTGCTTACTGGTGCTGTTACAAATTTGTCGGTTTTTATTACTTCTAGTTAATATCCACCTGTTAACTAACTATGCTGTACTGATGAGCTCTAATAAGAGCGAAACACGTGTCTACAGCTGTTTTGAGCGATTTCCTGTGAACAATTTTTCTAGTTATATAACTTTACGCTCACGATATATTACTTTCATATATTTACCTTTGGGGTTCAAGTAACGGGTCTAGTGGGTGGTTATAAATTACCTCCGCTGCGACGTCGTATTTATTCCACAAATTCGTGGAAATGCTGACCGAAGCAACAAATGTGTATTTGGCTGCTTACTGGTGCTGTTACAAATTTGTCGGTTTTTATTACTTCTAGTTAATATCCACCTGTTAACTAACTATGCTGTACTGATGAGCTCTAATAAGAGCGAAACACGTGTCTACAGCTGTTTTGAGCGATTTCCTGTGAACAATTTTTCTAGTTATATAACTTTACGCTCACGATATATTACTTTCATATATTTACCTTTGGGGTTCAAGTAACGGGTCTAGTGGGTGGTTATAAATTACCTCCGCTGCGACGTCGTATTTATTCCACAAATTCGTGGAAATGCTGACCGAAGCAACAAATGTGTATTTGGCTGCTTACTGGTGCTGTTACAAATTTGTCGGTTTTTATTACTTCTAGTTAATATCCACCTGTTAACTAACTATGCTGTACTGATGAGCTCTAATAAGAGCGAAACACGTGTCTACAGCTGTTTTGAGCGATTTCCTGTGAACAATTTTTCTAGTTATATAACTTTACGCTCACGATATATTACTTTCATATATTTACCTTTGGGGTTCAAGTAACGGGTCTAGTGGGTGGTTATAAATTACCTCCGCTGCGACGTCGTATTTATTCCACAAATTCGTGGAAATGCTGACCGAAGCAACAAATGTGTATTTGGCTGCTTACTGGTGCTGTTACAAATTTGTCGGTTTTTATTACTTCTAGTTAATATCCACCTGTTAACTAACTATGCTGTACTGATGAGCTCTAATAAGAGCGAAACACGTGTCTACAGCTGTTTTGAGCGATTTCCTGTGAACAATTTTTCTAGATATATATATATATATATATATATATATATATATATATATATATATATACTGGGTGTAAATTTTAAAACGGGTCAAAACAATTGTTGACTTGAGACGCTCATTAATAAACGTTTCATACACATTATTTGTTAAATTATTATTTTTGTTTTATTGAGAAGAAATCATGGATAATTTGTCTCATGAAGAAAAATTACAAATTATTAAATGGTTTTTATTGTTCCCTTGCAGTTTACAGTTTTTCTCGTTTTTTATAACTTATTACTTATTACATGTAGATCATCTTTAATTTGTAAATACCTATTACAATAAATAATTGTTTCTTAAATAAATATCATAGTGTTTACTTTATTTTGTGTTATTTTTTTATTAGTTCAAAAATTAATAACTTTAATCTTTAATTGTCCTCTATCATGTTAGTAAAAAATTACAATGTTTTCTTACTGTCAGTTTCATGGCTAATGATATATTTTCTTAATTGTACAAATTTTTACTGCCCGCTACCCTTGGTAAGGAAGGTATAGGGATCGTGCTAAAAATCACATATCGAGATTATAGTAAATGACCACGTTTTAAGGTCCCTAGAATCCAATATTAACATTTTCACGATGATGTCTGTATGTGTGTGTGTATGTATGTGTGTGTGTATGTATGTGAGTATGTATGTATGTATGTGTGTATGTGTAGGGATTTTGTCTTCGCTCTAACTCAAATACTATCATTCAGAAAATTATGAAACTTTGTATTTCTATCCTATTCTAATATAAAAAGAAGCCATTAGATTTTGGTGTAAATCAAATAACCGGAAATGGCACTTTACCTGAAGCTCATAATGGTTTTTCTTCAAAAAAATAGCATTAAATGCCATTTTTTCGCATTTCATGTCTTATAAAAATTAAAGATTATTGAATTTTCTACAGGAATACATTAATACTTTTTCTATATATTTTGCAGATAAATGTAAAAATTATTTTTTTATTAGTCCCGAAGCCTAAGATTGTGACGACATTCCTGTTCTGGTGCCATTTTGTGACGTCACCCTCACCCTCCATCGCTGCTGTCTGAGTTGTTTCTTGCTCGGGCGCCATCTTGTATCTCCGTGGAACTGAGAGAAGGGTGAGGAAGATTTGCGGATAACTAGTCGTGTAGGCCAGGATTCTTAGGGTATTTTTGAGCAGTGAAAAATGCAGTACACTAAACTATGTTTATTTACACACTATGTACAATTTAATAAATGACTGAGAAACTGTGTCCATTGTTATTCAAACTACTGACACTTTTATTATCAAGTAAAACTGGATATATCAACTTTGTGAACTTAGTACGCGAAATATTCTTTATACTCTTGACAAACTGGAAATAATATTTACTCTGAGAACTTGTACGTGAAATCTTTACTCCGTGAAACTTGGTACGTGAAATATTGACTCTGAGAAACTTAGTACGTGAAATATTCTTACTCTGAAGACAAACGTGAAGTAATATTTACTCTGTGGAACTTTGAGTTTGTCGAACAGCGACAATCGGTGACTGAATTCTACAGAACAGCTGTAGAAGATCTGGACTCTGCCTTCTGGGGCTGGTACTGGAACTTTATTCCATAGAACGGCTATGGAACTCCTGGTTCTGGCTAGAACGGCTAGCCAGAAGACAGAATGAATTCTAGGGCTGCTGTTGCGTCTTTTATAGCCGGATTTTGGTAATTCTCGTTCAAACGCGCGCGGTTTATGTGGAAGGGCTTTATTCGTATTTGATTGGCCGAGTGGGAGAAGAGACTCGGCTTACTATTGGTCGTGAGGCTTGGCTATTGAAATATTTCTAAAAAATTCTATACTCAAGAGAAAATGCGAAAATCCAGTTTTTCTTGCTTAAAACTAACAGATAAAATATTTACAATAATATTTTAATAAAATAGAAATTAACAAACATCTCAAGTTCTAGTTTATTCCGCCTGGATTTGGCGCTACGGTCTTGACAGTTGTGGAATGCGTGCTCTAGTTGTGAAATCTAGGTGAACTGTTGCTTTTGAAGTTGCCGTATGATGTGCACAGTGAAATGCCGGCCACGAAAAACCCCGGAAGGATAGTGGCAGGCTGGAAACTAGAGGATTATCTGTTGGCTGTTACCGCGTGCTCACCATGTGCTACAGGTAAGGTTAAAAGCATGTTAAGGGCATTTTAAACTGTCGAAATCTGTTTTCGTGTTACAGTTATCCCTGAAAACTGTTTACACGCCGTGATACGACCCTAAAGTGGATGGGGAAGTTCCATGGAGAATACCGCGTGCTAGCCATGTGCTTAAAGTGAGGTTATGGACATTGCACCGCCAGTTCGGACTGCAGAACCCTGTTCTTGTGCTACAGCGGCTTCTGGGCAACGATTACATGCTACTCTGCATCCCCACAGTGGTCGGTGATGTTCTCTGGACGATGGCGTGTTGGCATTTCATGGCGAAACAATGTGACTTCGTCACAAGATAAACACATTTCCTTTGTTACACAGTTCATATTTCAAATGAATGTAACTGACAGTAAATGTCACTGTCAAAAAACTAATCACTTCAAATTAATAATAGTGACATTTTAAAAAGAAAATAGTAAATAAAACAATAGTTTTATGCAATGGAACAGTTTGCAGCGTTAGTAAATACGTAAGTATGTATTTAAATTAATAAAAATAGGCTAGGAATGTGTGGCGAAGGATGATTGTTGCGTAACTATTATTGTGGTCCGGATGCGGTTATTCGCTACCGAAAAACGGTAACTTTAATATATTCTTATGTATGAATGCCATGATGATTGTGGACAAGGCGAAAGAAAAATGTTAAATAGTGAAGTGAGTCAGCTGAGCTCTTACTCTTATCCCTTTTCTTATTGTTACTATTGTTTCCGGGTTTTTGCTAACCCACTAAGTGTGAAACGCGTGATTCTACGTATGTATGTAAAAATTAAATAGCGGGAGGTTTTGTGTCGGCCACATCAGATTTTTAAATTTATTTTCTGGCTTTATATGAAACAGAAATGTAAGGTGATTGCTATTAAAAAATTTGTAATTTTTACCTCTCGCTAAGAAAGGTATTGGAATCATGCTAAAAATCGCATATCCAGATTTTAATGGATAAGCACGTGTTAAGGTCCCTAGAATCCGATTATAACATTTTTACGATGATGTGCGTATGTGTGTGTGTATGTGTGTGTGTGTGTGTTTGTGTGGATGTTGGAGCCACGATTTCTCAAATACTATAAGACTTAAAAAATATTTAACTGCAGTTTCTTCAATCTGACATTGCTGAGAAGAGCTGATTAGATTTTGGTAACAATTGGACAACCGGAAGTAATAGTTTCTTTAAAAAATCTTCTAAATATTATTTTTTGAAAATTTCTGTTATTACTAATAATAAAGAATATAAAATCTCTTTCCGATATATTTAAAAATTTTATTATATCTTCTATGGAGTTAAAGATAGAGACATATAAATATATAAAATAATAAAGTGTAAATTTATCTCGCAGCCCATGGGAAACAAGTGGAAAAATTTAAAATTTTGTAATTGCCCGATAAATGTGTGTCAAAAAGCCAAACACATTACTGAAGACCAAGGAATACACTCTGAAGACTTTTCCTGGGAAGTACATTTAATATTTCTTATTTTATTGTTAATTGAATGTTTATAATTATATATACTTATACCCTTGCGAAATACCGCCAATCTTATCAATTGCGAAGCCGGCACGGGTCAGCTAGTATATACGAGGTGTGTTCAAAAAATATCGCGAATTTTGTGTTTTTTCAAAAATTATTTATTTATTCATGAATATCTATTTTGTCCCCTTCAAAGTAATCCCCATGAGATATTATACACTTGTGCCAACGGTTTTTCCAATCTTCAAATCACTTCAAAAAATCATTTTTTTTATCTTGTTCAGCTCCTCCTTCGATGCCGTCTTTATCTCGTCAAGCGTAGCGTAACGTCGTCCTTTCATGGGCCTCTTCAGTTTAGGGAACAAGAAAAAGTCACAGGGGGCCAGATCTGGGGAATACGGTGGCTGCGGCATCATTAGTGTGTTGTTTTGGGCTAAAAAGTCGCGCACAAGCAACGATGTGTGAGCAGGGGCGTTATCGTGGTGCAAAAGCCAATTTTTGTTCTTCCACAAATCCGGGCGTTTCTGGCGGATTGCTTCGCGCAAATTGCGCATAACTTGCAGGTAATATTCCTTATTGACCGTTCTACCCTGTGGCAAGAACTCATGATGCACCACGCCCCTGCAATCGAAGAAAACTGTCAGCAAAACTTTCACATTCGACCGAACTTGGCGCGCTTTTTTCGGTCTTGGTTCGTGCGGCAGCTTCCATTGAGATGATTGAACTTTGGTTTCCACGTCATAACCATAAACCCACGATTCGTCACCAGTTATGACCCTCTGGAGCAAATTTGGGTCGTCGCGGACAGAGTCCAACATCTCATTAGCAATGTTCATGCGATGCTGTTTTTGGTCGCAATTGAGCAATTTTGGTACAAATTTCGCGGCGACCCGTCTCATGCCCAAATCATTGATAAAAATCGAATGGCACGAGCCAATCGATATGTTTAGGTCCTCAGCAACTTCTCTAACGGTGATTCGACGATTGGCCAATATCATTTTCTCCACTTCATTAATTTTTTCGTCTGTTGTTGAAGTACTCGGGCGTCCGGCACGCTTTTCGTCGTTCACATCTTCTCGGCCTTCTGAGAACATTTTGTACCACCGATAAACGTTGCTTTGGTCCAAGGTAGCTTCTCCGTATGCCACAGTCAACATTCGGAATGCATCCGCGCACTTAATTTCGTTTTTCACACAAAATTTGATACAGGTTCTTTGTTCCATTTTTTTGAATAGGTAAAAATCGAAGACGATCCAAAACACGTGCAAGCAAAGCAGCTGTCAACAATTAAGTGAACATTCAAAATGGCCGAGCTTGTCGACATAAGTGAGAGACATGAGTACCAACATAAAGCCACAAAAAGATCGAAATTCGAATATACGTAACCCGCGAAAATTCAAAATTCGCGATAGTTTTTGAACACACCTCGTATATATATATATATATATATATATATATATATATATATATATATATGTACTGGGTGTAAATTTTAAAACGGGTCATAGGGCTATAACATATAAAAACAGTTTTTTAGATGCCACAAGTTTTGATATTAATTTATTGAAAAAAGAATTAGTGCATATTATAAAGAAAAACATTACAATTTTTTTGATACCAAACACATTACATTTCTGTTTTATTTAAAGAAAATAAATTTAAAAATTTGCACAATTAAGAAAAAATGTCAATAGCCGTGAAACTGTCAGAAACGAAACAAAACAATTGTTGACTTGAGACGCTCATTAATAAACGTTTCATACACATTATTTGTTAAATTATTATTTTTGTTTTATTGAGAAGAAATCATGGATAATTTGTCTCATGAAGAAAAATTACAAATTATTAAATGGTTTTTATTGTTCCCTTGCAGTTTACAGTTTTTCTCGTTTTTTATAACTTATTACTTATTACATGTAGATCATCTTTAATTTGTAAATACCTATTATAATAAATAATTGTTTCTTAAATAAATATCATAGTGTTTACTTTATTTTGTGTTATTTTTTTATTAGTTCAAAAATTAATAACTTTAATCTTTAATTGTCCTCTATCATGTTAGTAAAAAATGACAAAGTTTTCTTACTGTCAGTTTCATGGCTAATGATATATTTTCTTAATTGTACAAATTTTTACCGCCCGCTACCCTTGGTAAGGAAGGTATAGGGATCGTGCTAAAAATCACATATCGAGATTATAGTAAATGACCACGTTTTAAGGTCCCTAGAATCCAATATTAACATTTTCACGATGATGTCTGTATGTGTGTGTGTATGTATGTGTGTGTGTGTATGTATGTGAGTATGTATGTATGTATGTATGTGTGTATGTGTAGGGATTTTGTCTTCGCTCTAACTCAAATACTATCATTCAGAAAATTATGAAACTTTGTATTTCTATCCTATTCTAATATAAAAAGAAGCCATTAGATTTTGGTGTAAATCGGATAACAGGAAATGGCACTTTACCTGAAGCTCATAATGGGTTTTCTTCAAAAAAATAGCATTAAATGCCATTGTTTCGCATTTTATGTCTTATAAAAATTAAAGATTATTGAATTTTCTACAGGAATACATTAATACTTTTTCTATATATTTTGCAGATAAATTTAAAAATAATTTTTTTTATTAGTCCCGAAGCCTAAGATTGTGACGACATCCCTGTTCTGGTGCCATTTTGTGACGTCACCCTCACCCTCCATCGCTGCTGTCTGAGTTGTTTCTTGCTCGGGCGCCATCTTGTATCTCCGTGGAACTGAGAGAAGGGTGAGGAAGATTTGCGGATAACTAGTCGTGTAGGCCAGGATTCTTAGGGTATTTTTGAGCAGTGAAAAATGCAGTACACTAAACTATGTTTATTTACACACTATGTACAATTTAATAAATGACTGAGAAACTGTGTCCATTGTTATTCAAACTACTGACACTTTTATTATCAAGTAAAACTGGATATATCAACTTTGTGAACTTAGTACGCGAAATATTCTTTATACTCTTGACAAACTGGAAATAATATTTACTCTGAGAACTTGTACGTGAAATCTTTACTCCGTGAAACTTGGTACGTGAAATATTGACTCTGAGAAACTTAGTACGTGAAATATTCTTACTCTGAAGACAAACGTGAAGTAATATTTACTCTGTGGAACTTTGAGTTTGTCGAACAGCGACAATCGGTGACTGAATTCTACAGAACAGCTGTAGAAGATCTGGACTCTGCCTTCTGGGGCTGGTACTGGAACTTTATTCCATAGAACGGCTATGGAACTCCTGGTTCTGGCTAGAACGGCTAGCCAGAAGACAGAATGAATTCTAGGGCTGCTGTTGCGTCTTTTATAGCCGGATTTTGGTAATTCTCGTTCAAACGCGCGCGGTTTATGTGGAAGGGCTTTATTCGTATTTGATTGGCCGAGTGGGAGAAGAGACTCGGCTTACTATTGGTCGTGAGGCTTGGCTATTGAAATATTTCTAAAAAATTCTATACTCAAGAGAAAATGCGAAAATCCAGTTTTTCTTGCTTAAAACTAACAGATAAAATATTTACAATAATATTTTAATAAAATAGAAATTAACAAACATCTCAAGTTCTAGTTTATTCCGCCTGGATTTGGCGCTACGGTCTTGACAGTTGTGGAATGCGTGCTCTAGTTGTGAAATCTAGGTGAACTGTTGCTTTTGAAGTTGCCGTATGATGTGCACAGTGAAATGCCGGCCACGAAAAACCCCGGAAGGATAGTGGCAGGCTGGAAACTAGAGGATTATCTGTTGGCTGTTACCGCGTGCTCACCATGTGCTACAGGTAAGGTTAAAAGCATGTTAAGGGCATTTTAAACTGTCGAAATCTGTTTTCGTGTTACAGTTATCCCTGAAAACTGTTTACACGCCGTGATACGACCCTAAAGTGGATGGGGAAGTTCCATGGAGAATACCGCGTGCTAGCCATGTGCTTAAAGTGAGGTTATGGACATTGCACCGCCAGTTCGGACTGCAGAACCCTGTTCTTGTGCTACAGCGGCTTCTGGGCAACGATTACATGCTACTCTGCATCCCCACAGTGGTCGGTGATGTTCTCTGGACGATGGCGTGTTGGCATTTCATGGCGAAACAATGTGACTTCGTCACAAGATAAACACATTTCCTTTGTTACACAGTTCATATTTCAAATGAATGTAACTGACAGTAAATGTCACTGTCAAAAAACTAATCACTTCAAATTAATAATAGTGACATTTTAAAAAGAAAATAGTAAATAAAACAATAGTTTTATGCAATGGAACAGTTTGCAGCGTTAGTAAATACGTAAGTATGTATTTAAATTAATAAAAATAGGCTAGGAATGTGTGGCGAAGGATGATTGTTGCGTAACTATTATTGTGGTCCGGATGCGGTTATTCGCTACCGAAAAACGGTAACTTTAATATATTCTTATGTATGAATGCCATGATGATTGTGGACAAGGCGAAAGAAAAATGTTAAATAGTGAAGTGAGTCAGCTGAGCTCTTACTCTTATCCCTTTTCTTATTGTTACTATTGTTTCCGGGTTTTTGCTAACCCACTAAGTGTGAAACGCGTGATTCTACGTATGTATGTAAAAATTAAATAGCGGGAGGTTTTGTGTCGGCCACATCAGATTTTTAAATTTATTTTCTGGCTTTATATGAAACAGAAATGTAAGGTGATTGCTAATAAAAAATTTGTAATTTTTACCTCTCGCTAAGAAAGGTATTGGAATCATGCTAAAAATCGCATATCCAGATTTTAATGGATAAGCACGTGTTAAGGTCCCTAGAATCCGATTATAACATTTTTACGATGATGTGCGTATGTGTGTGTGTATGTGTGTGTGTGTTTGTGTGGATGTTGGAGCCACGATTTCTCAAATACTATAAGACTTAAAAAATATTTAACTGCAGTTTCTTCAATCTGACATTGCTGAGAAGAGCTGATTAGATTTTGGTAACAATTGGACAACCGGAAGTAATAGTTTCTTTAAAAAATCTTCTAAATATTATTTTTTGAAAATTTCTGTTATTACTAATAATAAAGAATATAAAATCTCTTTCCGATATATTTAAAAATTTTATTATATCTTCTATGGAGTTAAAGATAGAGACATATAAATATATAAAATAATAAAGTGTAAATTTATCTCGCAGCCCATGGGAAACAAGTGGAAAAATTTAAAATTTTGTAATTGCCCGATAAATGTGTGTCAAAAAGCCAAACACATTACTGAAGACCAAGGAATACACTCTGAAGACTTTTCCTGGGAAGTACATTTAATATTTCTTATTTTATTGTTAATTGAATGTTTATAATTATATATACTTATACCCTTGCGAAATACCGCCAATCTTATCAATTGCGAAGCCGGCACGGGTCAGCTAGTATATACGAGGTGTGTTCAAAAAATATCGCGAATTTTGTGTTTTTTCAAAAATTATTTATTTATTCATGAATATCTATTTTGTCCCCTTCAAAGTAATCCCCATGAGATATTATACACTTGTGCCAACGGTTTTTCCAATCTTCAAATCACTTCAAAAAATCATTTTTTTTTATCTTGTTCAGCTCCTCCTTCGATGCCGTCTTTATCTCGTCAAGCGTAGCGTAACGTCGTCCTTTCATGGGCCTCTTCAGTTTAGGGAACAAGAAAAAGTCACAGGGGGCCAGATCTGGGGAATACGGTGGCTGCGGCATCATTAGTGTGTTGTTTTGGGCTAAAAAGTCGCGCACAAGCAACGATGTGTGAGCAGGGGCGTTATCCTGGTGCAAAAGCCAATTTTTGTTCTTCCACAAATCCGGGCGTTTCTGGCGGATTGCTTCGCGCAAATTGCGCATAACTTGCAGGTAATATTCCTTATTGACCGTTCTACCCTGTGGCAAGAACTCATGATGCACCACGCCCCTGCAATCGAAGAAAACTGTCAGCAAAACTTTCACATTCGACCGAACTTGGCGCGCTTTTTTCGGTCTTGGTTCGTGCGGCAGCTTCCATTGAGATGATTGAACTTTGGTTTCCACGTCATAACCATAAACCCACGATTCGTCACCAGTTATGACCCTCTGGAGCAAATTTGGGTCGTCGCGGACAGAGTCCAACATCTCATTAGCAATGTTCATGCGATGCTGTTTTTGGTCGCAATTGAGCAATTTTGGTACAAATTTCGCGGCGACCCGTCTCATGCCCAAATCATTGATAAAAATCGAATGGCACGAGCCAATCGATATGTTTAGGTCCTCAGCAACTTCTCTAACGGTGATTCGACGATTGGCCAATATCATTTTCTCCACTTCATTAATTTTTTCGTCTGTTGTTGAAGTACTCGGGCGTCCGGCACGCTTTTCGTCGTTCACATCTTCTCGGCCTTCTGAGAACATTTTGTACCACCGATAAACGTTGCTTTGGTCCAAGGTAGCTTCTCCGTATGCCACAGTCAACATTCGGAATGCATCCGCGCACTTAATTTCGTTTTTCACACAAAATTTGATACAGGTTCTTTGTTCCATTTTTTTGAATAGGTAAAAATCGAAGACGATCCAAAACACGTGCAAGCAAAGCAGCTGTCAACAATTAAGTGAACATTCAAAATGGCCGAGCTTGTCGACATAAGTGAGAGACATGAGTACCAACATAAAGCCACAAAAAGATCGAAATTCGAATATACGTAACCCGCGAAAATTCAAAATTCGCGATAGTTTTTGAACACACCTCGTATATATATATATATATATATATATATATATATATGTACTGGGTGTAAATTTTAAAACGGGTCATAGGGCTATAACATATAAAAACAGTTTTTTAGATGCCACAAGTTTTGATATTAATTTATTGAAAAAAGAATTAGTGCATATTATAAAGAAAAACATTACAATTTTTTTGATACCAAACACATTACATTTCTGTTTTATTTAAAGAAAATAAATTTAAAAATTTGCACAATTAAGAAAAAATGTCAATAGCCGTGAAACTGTCAGAAACGAAACAAAACAATTGTTGACTTGAGACGCTCATTAATAAACGTTTCATACACATTATTTGTTAAATTATTATTTTTGTTTTATTGAGAAGAAATCATGGATAATTTGTCTCATGAAGAAAAATTACAAATTATTAAATGGTTTTTATTGTTCCCTTGCAGTTTACAGTTTTTCTCGTTTTTTATAACTTATTACTTATTACATGTAGATCATCTTTAATTTGTAAATACCTATTATAATAAATAATTGTTTCTTAAATAAATATCATAGTGTTTACTTTATTTTGTGTTATTTTTTTATTAGTTCAAAAATTAATAACTTTAATCTTTAATTGTCCTCTATCATGTTAGTAAAAAATGACAAAGTTTTCTTACTGTCAGTTTCATGGCTAATGATATATTTTCTTAATTGTACAAATTTTTACCGCCCGCTACCCTTGGTAAGGAAGGTATAGGGATCGTGCTAAAAATCACATATCGAGATTATAGTAAATGACCACGTTTTAAGGTCCCTAGAATCCAATATTAACATTTTCACGATGATGTCTGTATGTGTGTGTGTATGTATGTGTGTGTGTATGTATGTGAGTATGTATGTATGTATGTATGTGTGTATGTGTAGGGATTTTGTCTTCGCTCTAACTCAAATACTATCATTCAGAAAATTATGAAACTTTGTATTTCTATCCTATTCTAATATAAAAAGAAGCCATTAGATTTTGGTGTAAATCGGATAACAGGAAATGGCACTTTACCTGAAGCTCATAATGGGTTTTCTTCAAAAAAATAGCATTAAATGCCATTGTTTCGCATTTTATGTCTTATAAAAATTAAAGATTATTGAATTTTCTACAGGAATACATTAATACTTTTTCTATATATTTTGCAGATAAATTTAAAAATAATTTTTTTTATTAGTCCCGAAGCCTAAGATTGTGACGACATCCCTGTTCTGGTGCCATTTTGTGACGTCACCCTCACCCTCCATCGCTGCTGTCTGAGTTGTTTCTTGCTCGGGCGCCATCTTGTATCTCCGTGGAACTGAGAGAAGGGTGAGGAAGATTTGCGGATAACTAGTCGTGTAGGCCAGGATTCTTAGGGTATTTTTGAGCAGTGAAAAATGCAGTACACTAAACTATGTTTATTTACACACTATGTACAATTTAATAAATGACTGAGAAACTGTGTCCATTGTTATTCAAACTACTGACACTTTTATTATCAAGTAAAACTGGATATATCAACTTTGTGAACTTAGTACGCGAAATATTCTTTATACTCTTGACAAACTGGAAATAATATTTACTCTGAGAACTTGTACGTGAAATCTTTACTCCGTGAAACTTGGTACGTGAAATATTGACTCTGAGAAACTTAGTACGTGAAATATTCTTACTCTGAAGACAAACGTGAAGTAATATTTACTCTGTGGAACTTTGAGTTTGTCGAACAGCGACAATCGGTGACTGAATTCTACAGAACAGCTGTAGAAGATCTGGACTCTGCCTTCTGGGGCTGGTACTGGAACTTTATTCCATAGAACGGCTATGGAACTCCTGGTTCTGGCTAGAACGGCTAGCCAGAAGACAGAATGAATTCTAGGGCTGCTGTTGCGTCTTTTATAGCCGGATTTTGGTAATTCTCGTTCAAACGCGCGCGGTTTATGTGGAAGGGCTTTATTCGTATTTGATTGGCCGAGTGGGAGAAGAGACTCGGCTTACTATTGGTCGTGAGGCTTGGCTATTGAAATATTTCTAAAAAATTCTATACTCAAGAGAAAATGCGAAAATCCAGTTTTTCTTGCTTAAAACTAACAGATAAAATATTTACAATAATATTTTAATAAAATAGAAATTAACAAACATCTCAAGTTCTAGTTTATTCCGCCTGGATTTGGCGCTACGGTCTTGACAGTTGTGGAATGCGTGCTCTAGTTGTGAAATCTAGGTGAACTGTTGCTTTTGAAGTTGCCGTATGATGTGCACAGTGAAATGCCGGCCACGAAAAACCCCGGAAGGATAGTGGCAGGCTGGAAACTAGAGGATTATCTGTTGGCTGTTACCGCGTGCTCACCATGTGCTACAGGTAAGGTTAAAAGCATGTTAAGGGCATTTTAAACTGTCGAAATCTGTTTTCGTGTTACAGTTATCCCTGAAAACTGTTTACACGCCGTGATACGACCCTAAAGTGGATGGGGAAGTTCCATGGAGAATACCGCGTGCTAGCCATGTGCTTAAAGTGAGGTTATGGACATTGCACCGCCAGTTCGGACTGCAGAACCCTGTTCTTGTGCTACAGCGGCTTCTGGGCAACGATTACATGCTACTCTGCATCCCCACAGTGGTCGGTGATGTTCTCTGGACGATGGCGTGTTGGCATTTCATGGCGAAACAATGTGACTTCGTCACAAGATAAACACATTTCCTTTGTTACACAGTTCATATTTCAAATGAATGTAACTGACAGTAAATGTCACTGTCAAAAAACTAATCACTTCAAATTAATAATAGTGACATTTTAAAAAGAAAATAGTAAATAAAACAATAGTTTTATGCAATGGAACAGTTTGCAGCGTTAGTAAATACGTAAGTATGTATTTAAATTAATAAAAATAGGCTAGGAATGTGTGGCGAAGGATGATTGTTGCGTAACTATTATTGTGGTCCGGATGCGGTTATTCGCTACCGAAAAACGGTAACTTTAATATATTCTTATGTATGAATGCCATGATGATTGTGGACAAGGCGAAAGAAAAATGTTAAATAGTGAAGTGAGTCAGCTGAGCTCTTACTCTTATCCCTTTTCTTATTGTTACTATTGTTTCCGGGTTTTTGCTAACCCACTAAGTGGGAAACGCGTGATTCTACGTATGTATGTAAAAATTAAATAGCGGGAGGTTTTGTGTCGGCCACATCAGATTTTTAAATTTATTTTCTGGCTTTATATGAAACAGAAATGTAAGGTGATTGCTATTAAAAAATTTGTAATTTTTACCTCTCGCTAAGAAAGGTATTGGAATCATGCTAAAAATCGCATATCCAGATTTTAATGGATAAGCACGTGTTAAGGTCCCTAGAATCCGATTATAACATTTTTACGATGATGTGCGTATGTGTGTGTGTATGTGTGTGTGTGTTTGTGTGGATGTTGGAGTCACGATTTCTCAAATACTATAAGACTTAAAAAATATTTAACTGCAGTTTCTTCAATCTGACATTGCTGAGAAGAGCTGATTAGATTTTGGTAACAATTGGACAACCGGAAGTAATAGTTTCTTTAAAAAATCTTCTAAATATTATTTTTTGAAAATTTCTGTTATTACTAATAATAAAGAATATAAAATCTCTTTCCGATATATTTAAAAATTTTATTATATCTTCTATGGAGTTAAAGATAGAGACATATAAATATATAAAATAATAAAGTGTAAATTTATCTCGCAGCCCATGGGAAACAAGTGGAAAAATTTAAATTTTGTAATTGCCCGATAAATGTGTGTCAAAAAGCCAAACACATTACTGAAGACCAAGGAATACACTCTGAAGACTTTTCCTGGGAAGTACATTTAATATTTTTTATTTTATTGTTAATTGAATATTTATAATTATATATACTTATACCCTTGCGAAATACCGCCAATCTTATCAATGAATTGGAAGAATCTCGAACATAGAAGAATAAGAGTGAATAGAATGAATTAAAAAATATGAAAATATATAAAGAAGATATGTGTTTTTGTGTGTATCAGACATGTCAAATATGTACAATACTTATATAGCCTAATATGGAAATAGCGAGAGGTCTTGTGATGGCCACAATAGATTTTTTTTCTTTATAATAGGTACCAATTTATTTTATATATATATATATATATATATATATATATATATATATATATATATATATATATATATATAGAACGGAATAAGTAAATTTGAATAATAGAATTTGACTTACTTGAAATTTATATTCTTCGACTGTTTTTCATTCTCTGCATTCAAATGTATTTCTGTCCAGTGCTGAAGTTTATCACCAAATATTTGAAGAACAGTAATTTGTAATTGTTCTGCGTCGTATAAATATGGAAAACTTGCTGGAGTGCATGTGCATTAGTAGTTCTTCGTTTATTTTTTGATGAATTTGTTGCATCGACGTCTCTTTGTAGATGATGAATAGGTGCTGTATTCATACGTAGTACAACAGGCATGTGTTTATGTGCTCGACACATGATTTAATTTTTTTAAATGTATTCAAGTACTCGAAGCCAGACTTTTTATACACATTTAAATTAAGTCATGTCTGCTCGACATTTCACTGTTATTAGTAATATACGGTGCCCATTGTATAAATTTTGCCATAAAGTTTCAAAATAGGCAATCCATGTTACATTTCATGAGCCATTGATTTGGTAAATATTAGTACTTTGTAACGAATAATCGCAATAGGTGTAATAACAAAACAAAGTTTTAAAAACCAAATCATTTATGAAATATGGCAAAGGTTGCCCAGTTTTAAACTTTAAGGCGGAAACTTATAAAATGGGCACCCTGTTTATATACTAATAACCTAAAAAAAAGTATTACGATGACTAAATTCTCGTTGTACTCAAGCACTCAGAGCAAGACTTTCTATACATATTTAGTCATACTTACCGACATTTAATAACAATGACCGGTAGTATTTACTCAAAATTTTAGCCACCCTGACCAACTAATTACCATGACTACCATTTAGAAATACATTCAGGTGATTAAAAAAACAACTGAATTTGTTAGTTTAGTCAACGCTTAAACACCCCTGCTTAACAATAAATACTACCGGTCAATATATTATTCTGAAATGAGTTATAGTATTAACTACTATTGTCACTTTCACTAATGTCGATGTGGTCTCTTACAACCGGTTCTTGTTCGTCGTTTTCTGGATTCGGTGGTATAACAACACGAGGTATTACCATGGGCGCATCTTCATTTACTGGCAACACAGCTGAATAATGCGCACTCGCTCCAGCACCCGACAACAAAACAGTTAATGGCCGTCCGGACAGATAGCATTGAGGCTCGTAGCGTGTGAAATAAGCCCCAAACAAAGTACCATCGTCACTTTTCCGTTGCAATTCGTCAACCGAAAGATCTCGGTTGGCCAAACATCGCGGATGGATACGAACGTTCGTATCTTGTGTGAAACTTGTGTACACATAAATTTCACGACATGTCATGCAGGCCAAAGACTTTAGATGAGCAGCGCCACCCCAAGTTTCCGTGCCTCCATGCATATTGGACGTCTGATGAATCAATTTCCGCACACTAGTGTAGTCCATATGATTCTGAGCGTGTTCAGTTTCGAATATGTCATTGTGTTGTCTAAAGCCGAAAATACTTGCCAGTCTGAGAGCAGAGCTGTATATTTCGCTTCCGACCAAACACAGAGACAATGCATGGAACATACACGATCCGTCCGCAGACGTCACAATAACCCTGCCATAATCCTTTGAAATTGCGGCGTATGTTTCGCGACTTCGTCGTTGATCCACACGTAAATGTGGCGACTGATCGTTATACAAATGGCGCAAAGAATCAGTAAGAATTTGGCATTCCAGATGAATAAAATATTGTACAACTCTATCATCGTTAAGAATAACGTCTAAAGCTCTCCAATAATGTCTCAATGGAACGTTAGGGTTTATCCTGTGTATACGCGTCAATATTTCAACCACATCCAACTGTTGTTGTGTTTCACAACGGGGACGTTTTGCAACGTCATGTTGTTTATTATCAATTACAGTGGCTTTGGGTAACATTGATTGTACAGGACGTTTATTCTTTGAGGTATTTTCAATTTGTTGTACAACTCGCGGCGGAACTGTAGCACTTGTTGTATACCCTATGGCGAGTGATAGTACTTGCGACACTACTGGCATAGGCAGTCTACTCCAACCGGGTGGACGTTGTCGAATAATATCGACTTCATTTATCCAGTTAATAAACCGCCGTAAATCAGGTGCAAGAAATATCGACTCTGGATCAAAGTTTATCAAGTATAATCCGGTAAATTCACGGACACGACTAATGGCCGTATAAAATTGCCCGGAAAAACTCAAACCACTCGCAAATACAGCTATTACGTTCAACGTTTGCCCCTGTGACTTGTGTATGGTGACACCGTACGCTAAATCGAGGGGAAACTGTTTTCGGAAATACTGTTGATTCGCATCTTTACTACGAATTTCCTGCTTGACCCGGAAAGTCACTAACCGCTTTTTCGGATTGTCTAATGCCGCCAAGACTACATAATCTTCTGACATATTGACAACCAATGCCAAAGTACCGTTTACCCAACCGTGTTCAATGTCACGGTTGCGAGTAAGCATTACGCGAGCACCAATCTTAAGTTTCAATACAGCTGGGAATAGCTGTATACGTCGCTCAACATCGGCAATATACTCGTGCACACTCTTTGGTAATGGCATTCCGTTCCCGTCAACATCCTGAGCAGTATAAACGCGCTCGGTCACTTGCAACTTGGCCAGTTCAAGCTCGTTCATCTCGTCCTTTTGTCGACGGGTCGGAAATAGCAGTAGACCACCGTCACCGATATCGATTTGCTTCAAATCTGCTTGCGAAATCTCACGCGTTTTCAACAAATCTATGTCGGCTTGCATAGGTTGCCCTAAACGAATGCGGTTCAACAGATCAATGAACTGACGATCATCTTTCTGTCGCACTACTTCCTTTAGTACCACGTATTCGAAACCTTTCAGCAACGTTAGTTGCCAAATGTGTTTCCCTATCGGTGGTAACTGAGCGGGATCACCAAACATGATGATGCTCTTGCCTGCAAACCGTTTTGTAGAATCATCGAGACTGCTATGAGTAATCAAACATTCCTCGAGTTTCTGCATGACACGTTCGTCAATCATGGACACTTCATCGATCAACATCACTTGCAAGTGGTCAATGAAGAAAGCGTCCGTTGAACCACGCTCAATGTTACTGCTTAAATCTATAGACATTCGCAGGAATGTATGGATTGTCAGTCCTCCAATGAGATGGGCTGCACATCCAGTTGTTGCCAACTTTTGTACAGTCTTATGGTGCTCATGAAAGAATGCGACAAAGCTATCGAGTAAAAATGATTTACCAACACCACCGCCACCGGTAATGAAAACTAAACATTGTTCACTCTTTAGCCATTTGCTGGTCACATAGTCGAAAGCAGCACGTTGACTAGCTGTGAAGCCTGCAATATACTGTTCGACCGGCAAGTACGTGCGGATATTTAAATCCAAACCGTCACGATCGTCAATGATAACGTCATCGTCATCATCTTCAACCGGTTCGCCACGTACTCGTTCTGCCTGCATATGGTACGGAGCGACAGTTTCCAGCAACTGATCAATATCTTGATCTTGAAGCCAGTTACCGTCAATAAGTCGAGATGCAATTTCCCGAAGTCGCTCTACCGTGCTGCCACGTTTAGCTGCGCCTTCTAAAAATTGCATAGCCTCGTCTTCCTCCCGTATAAGGTTGCGACGTAAACATTCATCCAAATATGAACCGGTTGTGTCCTTTAGAGCAGCAATGCTCGTGCGGTCAACTGGTACATTTTGTAAAAGTTTTGTCAAGCAATACCTCTCTAGATCGTTACCATACGGTGAGTACTCCTTGAAACGAATGACCGCCTCATGTCGTACTCGCTTACGTATCTGACGACCTTTACGATCGCGTAATGTTTCATTTCCCGTAGTATGGGCTGAATCATCGTCGCAATCGATATCGCTGTCAAGTTCCTCATTCTCTTTAGCAGCCCGACCAAAATAACGATATTGCGCATAAAACTGCGGATATGTCAAATGGCTGAGCGCATTAGGACGATCGAGGTACTTGTGTAGCTTTGTGTCGTAGTACAGGTCATCACTATCTGCCGCAGATGTTTGTGCCGGCAAATCAGATGCCCTTTTGAGGAATCGATGCGCTGGACTAACATCTATAGGCAAATAAATAATGTCACGACTACTAAAAACGTGTGGACGTTGCAGCAGAAGTGTCGCTGCTTCCAGCAATGACACAACCCGAGTACGCAAATATGCTTCGCAATCACTACGTTTTCGCGAAAAGCGCATATTTATAGGGTACTCGGATTTGGCGACATACTTGGCGAGATAAAGTTCCTAACCTCCGTTTGTCACCTGTTGGACATTAACATGGCCGTCCCATAAAAGTAACAACGCCAAGTTATACGGAACAATCGAGTTATCTTCACGACTACGTCGAATGTACTTATACCTTGCGCCGCTTTTTTCTGGGACTACCGTATCGTTCACATCAAATGGATAACCTGACTTACAGTGAACCAATACTTTGCCACGTTTTCCAGTAAAACACCTTTGCTGAGAGCACGTGTGTTTCTGGTAATTGCCAACTATATCACGCCACTTTCCGTTCATTGGATGTTCGAATCGTGGCATCTCTGCTGACACTACACCTTTCGGTATAGTTTGTTTATCGCACCACACTACCAAATGCGCATGTAGAGAACCACGCTTTTGGTATTCAATCCGCATCCAATAATCAAGGACTTTACCAAATGGACGTTTTGGATCCTGCACGAACTTGGCACGAAATAACTGAAAACGGCGATAGAAAGCAATCACCGTTTGTACAGGATATTTCATAGCCGGTGCTCCGCGTTTATGGATGTCCTCAAATTCTTTGGATACGGGCGCCTGAGTATATATATATATATGAATTATGAATGATTTTAAAATTATCAATTTATAAATCTATCCATGTTATAATAATTTAAATATAAAAGTTTTATCAAGTATTTTGTATATACGTATTTAAGAAACAAAACAATATCTCAAGAATGTTTTATAGAATTGGAATAAGTAAATGTAAAAACCATAATTATTTCTATATTGAGATTGATTGATTATTGTGGTACAATTTTAAAAGTTATTAAAACAATTAAAATTGTTGCAAAGTCAATTATCAAATTTAAAATTTTTATGGTTTATAAAAATAATTTTTTTTCAAGAAATGTAAAATATATTCAATGTTAAACCATAATTATTTCTATATTGAGATTGATTGATTATTGTGGTGCAATTTTAAAAGTTATTAAAACAATTGAAATTGTTGCAAAGTCAATTATCAAAATTAAAATCTTTATGGTTTATTAAAATATTTTTTTACAGCGAGTCTAGAAAATGTTATAATTATTGTATTAACTTAAAAAATTGCAAACTTATTTTTGTAAAAATTGAGTATTTTTTTCCTATAAATATTTTTACGAAACAAAACAATGTTTAATATTTCATCAACTGCAAATTTATAATATTATAAAATAACATCTTTCATAGTACCTATTAAACAATTTAATAGTGTAAAATAATTGTAATATATTACACTTATGGCCAGTTTTATAAACGACGGATAAAATTACTTCCAAAGTAAATAAAATTTATTCCTTCAAATGATAGTCGATATTTTGTCAATAATGTTATAAATTCCATAAAATGAGTAAAATTGATTTGAATTTGTTAGTTTGAATAAATTTACTGCAGAAGTAAATTTATTCTGTCCTTTATAAAACCGAGGGTAACAGTTGTTAATAACAATTGCTTTAATATAAACAAATTTTCTAGACTCACAATTTATTTCTTTTGTTCCATTTGTTCTAAATATTATAGATTTATAATAAAAATTTATTTATTTTTCATAAATATCTCCAATTTTAAATTCTTTCAAAATGATAACTATAGATTAAAATATTGATTATGACTAAATGATGATTGTGGGGCAATTTTAAACGTTTTAAAACATTTGAAATTGTAGCAAGATGTCATTTTATCTTTTCAATATTTTTAATGGACAATTGAAATAAATTTTACACGCAGTATTTTTCATCAAGTAACCACTTTTAATCAAATGTAATATCTTTTTCGGAATTATATTATTGAAATTTAAAAATATCAACGCAATATAATCATGTACGATTATAAAATATTTGGTTCTATAATTACCATAATTACTATAAACTAAGAAATACATTATTGTTGTATTTTTTATGACATATTTTAAAATGTTGTAACAATAATTATTATAGGAATATTTAATTGTCTATAATTATATTCGCTATATAAAGTGTTACTTGAAGGAAAATCTATATATGTAGTATAATTATTTCATTGGGATCATAATAAACATTGTTGTCTTTGCAAATATGTTTTGTCAATATGATTTGTTTTCATACATTTGTGACAAATTTCATTTAAGGCAAAGATAATATGTGCTTTTTTATTGTTTTCGTTGTGTTTAACAATTTAATTAACCGTTGAAAATTACAAATGATGAACAATAATAATTATGAGTAAATGAAATAAAATATTACGTGTACTCAAATAATATTGACAGTACAATATACAGGATGTCTCAGGACGAGCTTACGCTATCTATATTTTAAATACTATTTAATATAATTTAAGAAATTTGGTATCTAGGGGTTATCCAACATGCCCGTTTTAACTAAAATATTTTCAAAGCAGTAGCACTTCCGGTTTGACCGGAAATTGACCTCAACTTGAATGCAGCGGAAAATTTTACATATGAAGCAATAAAAACATTTTACTCATGATCAACTACTTCCGGCGTTATTCAAATTGTTTTGATTTTTTGTCTGAAATCCGGCACATTTTCAAAACTCTGTATCTCGGGAACGAGATCAAATTTTTATAATCTGAAAAAAGCCTTGTATAAAGGAGACTTTAAGCTACATTATCCCTTATTTTTTGCCGTAGAACACATATATGTAATAAAAAAGAAGGGGTTCCATTTAAAAAAATTGTCTTTCTCGAAGTTTGTTAACTGTAATTTTGGTGTAACGTACCCGTCACATTTTTATAAATAATCAAAGATTCTTCTATGGATAATGTAGCTTAAAATCTCCTTTATAAAAGGCTTTTTTCAGATTATAAAAATTCGATCTCGTTCCCGAGATACAGAGTTTTGAAAATGTGCCGGATTTCAGACAAAAAATCAAAAAAAGTTGAATAACGCCGGAAGTAGTTGATCATGAGTAAAATGTTTTTATTGATTCATACGTAAAATTTTCCGCTGCATTCAATGGTAAAATAAAATATAGCGTATTCCATATAAAATAAGAAAGTTGAGGTCAATTTCCGGTCAAACCGGAAGTGCTACAGCCTTGAAAATATTTTAGTTAAAACAGGCATGTTGGATAACCCCTAGATACCAAATTTCGTTAAATTATATTAAATAGTATTTAAAATATAGATAGCGTAAGCTCGTCCTGAGACATCCTGTATATAGTGTGCGCCCACTTGATTGTGAATGTCAGTGTCAAATATATATTATACATATATGTATAATAATAGTATATTATGATACAAGTGTATAAGCTACCCTTTAAAGCACGCACGACAAGTTTAAAGCCACGACGCGTAGCGGAGTGGATTTAATGTCTTAGTGCTTTAAAGGCTAGCTTATACACGTGTATCATACGCTATTTTTTTATTATAAATGCATCATAACCATTTAAAACTGAAAATTATTGCAAATCATACCGTTTTGATTTTTGATCTAGTGAATATTTGACCGTTTCCAAGGAGACAGTTAGCAATTATTGGTATTGTTTACGTTAAGTCAACAACTCAATATATTTTTTTCATTGTTTTAGTTGTTATTCATATTTATTGTCATTTTTCGTTACCTAGATAACTCAAAAATTTAGCGAGTTTTAATTGTCGATTTACGCACGCTTTTGCGTGTTTTAAGCTCTGATTATGATGCATGTATAATAAAAAATAAGTTTTATATTATGTTTATTCGAATTTTAAAAATAATTATAATAAACAATATATTGTTTTATATTTTTGCATAAAGAATTGATATTTAAATAAAAATAATTTATTATTTTTAAGTATATAATAAATTGCCGTATTAAATAAATTTAAAATTTGAAAATGAATTTTTAATAATATTATAAATAAAGAAAACATAAACCAAATATACTGTGAGTAATTTTTAACGTGAAACATTGGGTTTGTCATATCCATGGTTACGACTTGATGTTTCACGTTAAAAAATACTCACGGTATGTCTTTTGAGTATTTTAAAATTATTTTAGCGGAATTAGATAAATTTTTGTACATAATGTTATGAAAACGGGATATTGTTTGACTCACAAATATATAAATAACTATAACTTAATTAGGTTCGGTATAAGCTATTCCACCGTAACCAAAAATAATAAAGATTTATTAAAAATATGAAAGATAATAGTTAAAGGATAAAGAAATTTCTTTTTTATTATAAATTATACCGAATAGAAAACACGGGGCGTTTTGCTTTTGATGACGAAGAACATATACACAAGTGTTTTAGCAAATAGGATCCTGAACTCCGACTTTGAAAAAACACCGCCCGAACTCCTCCTTAACTAAGGATATACTTCCTCGGGTGTGTCGAATCTGTTCGCTCGCTGTTCTAATTTTTTTGTTTTTATAAAGTAATAAGAGAAATTAAATAAATTAAGTATAATAATTTATTTGTGAAAGCCTTCAACACCCGAATATTCAAAACCAGAATATTTAACACCAGAATATGCATGCATTTTGGGCAGGGCGAGGGCGGGTACAGGAGGAGTAAATGTTAAGCTATGTTTACATTGGTTAACGATGGTTCTGCAGATACGCTATCGGGCAATGATCGATTCTGTGTTTCAATATTCCGGATTTGAATCATTCTGTGTGTGCATATTCTGGTTGTGAATATTTTACTTTTGATTTTTGAATATTCGGGCGTTGAGTATGCACCCATTTATTTTGTCTCTAATAATAAATTATAATGTTACAATTTAAATATACACGAATATACATTATTCAGTAATTTGTTAAACATTTTTATGTGGCTTGTTACCCACTATTTGTTTATTTCTGGTATACCCACATTACACAAGTCACAAAGCAAATTTAAAATTATGACCTTAATAGCTTGCTTATTTGAAGGAATTTCTAACTCGGAATTTCACATGTGGTCTTATATTTTCATGTACTTAAAAAAAATGCAGTGGAATAGCCTATTGTCAATTTTGAATAAATTGGCTACTAACTATCAATTACACGAAAAATATAAAATATGGCATCGATATTGTAATAAAAGCTGTGAAATATTATCAATGCGATAATTTTTGTTTTAATTTACAATTTACATACAGTTTATGTTTAATCAGAGATGATAATGCATACAACTATGTATATTGGTATGAAATATGAAGACAGTAGGTTAATTTGAAATACGGAACAGGAAAACAATACTTATTGTACTGCAATTTGTCTAAAGTTAGTTATGCAATACATTTATTTAACTTTCTGTTACCATGCCGGACAAATGTAACCCTATAAGAGAATTTACTTAATAAATTCAGTTTTGACTTTTTCTCGGAAAAGTCTATACAACTTGATAAATTAATTGTGAATAAATTTTTGCCAACACAAAAACTTCAAATTGCATTTAAAAGGTGTGAGTAAAAATGAGAAATATAAATATCTACTAATGTTCATTTTGTGAAACATGTGCAAAACATAGTCTCTTGATTAAAACATCACAACATGTTACTTTGCTTAAAAAAATAGATGAAATGCAATGTTTTACATAAACTAATTAAGTCTAATTAAATTTCGTTTCATTTAGGATAAGCCCTCCATAAAAACCTAACTAATGAGCTATTTTGACCCTTTTAAGACGTGAACTAAAAAATAATTGTTACTCATTTTTAATTGCCTTCAATTTTGAACAATTATTTGTGCATTTATCATCATTTGCTTAAACACAAAACAAGTTTACATAAAAGAAATTAGAGTAGGTACAAATTTTCTTTCGAGTAGGAAAGTAAACATGATAAATGTCGTTTGGTCATGCATTTAAAAAAGTAAAAACATTTCACGTAACATATTATGAAAATAAGTTCACTCTTCTTTAATTATAGTTTCTGTTTGAAAAGTAAAACATGTCTGAACAACTAATAAATATATACTCGTACATCCACATCTCTCGTAATATTCCATTAGCATACCTAACTAACAACTAACTGTTTTATAATATAACCTATGTGTCAAGTTTGTTATTTATCAAAATTCGAAGTATACGAAACGTACTTGCGTAATTCGTTTCAGTTTACAAGAAACTATTGAAAAGGACTGAAAAATGTGTGGAAAAGTATGAAATTTCGGTAGTTATAGAAGGAGCATTTAAAGAAATCAGACACATAGAAAACGTATTTTGATATTTTTAGCAAAATAAAATATTATAAAGAAGTTAAAACGTTTTATTTAGAACGTTATCTTAAATCATAATTGTATTCCTTAATCGTATTCTCGTTTCAATCGTCACAGGTGAAGGGATACGTTTTTTAATTACGCCTGAGTATTTTTCATAAGCCCATATCATACATTTTATGCAAAAATACCCAAATAATAATAATAATAATAATAATAATAATAATAATAACAATGATAATGATAATAAAATGATTATAAAACTAAAATGGAGTATTAAGGTAAAGTTATAACTAAAAAAAGAACCCCTTAACCTTAACAATAAATTTAAAAACTATATACGTATTTCGAGAACTAAGTTTTTTTTTTATTTTTATTTTATTTTATTAACTTCGGCCTTCCAACAGGACAATGTCCCAATAACAGGATGGCTCAATTAATTTACATAAATTATACATTTTTAAATGTAGCAACTGAGATTAGCAATTGTTCATGTATTAGTGAATTAAATTGTTAAAAATTACATTAATAAAAAGAGATTGTATACTAAGACTTTACAGAGAATAACGAACTAAGTTAACTAAAGAAATTTACTGCATCTGTTACTTGTTTTTTGTAGCTTGTTAAGGTAGTATTGAATATATCTATTTGGTTGTGGTGCAACAAATATTTATTGTATAAGAATGGAAGTCTATTTAATGGAGAATTAAAGGCAGCATTAGTTCTACTAAATCCCAAACAAAAAAGATCGACTACTCTTGTGGTATAAGTTGGTATACGAAGTCCCAAGGGATGTAGTAAGTCAGGACAATCAATTTAATTATTGAAAATT
Source organism: Ophonus ardosiacus (assembly GCA_943142095.1). NCBI lineage: Eukaryota > Metazoa > Arthropoda > Insecta > Coleoptera > Carabidae > Ophonus > Ophonus ardosiacus. The sequence continues at coordinate 36,709,022 of OW964824.1, read as the reverse complement.
TTATATAGATAAACAAGATCAATTATAGTACGGCGCTTTTCTAATGTAAGAAGAGATAATTCATGATTATGAAATTTATATCTAAAAACTCTAACTGACTGCGTACTAATGAATAATACAATATTTTTGTAGTTCTGGGATTTTTAAATTGTCTACAAGATCTGATTAGGAAACCTAACATTTTAAATGCTTTTTTTATAATGTTATCTACATGAATGTCAAATATAAGCTTTTTGTCAAAAATAATTCCTAAGTCTCTAACTTCCGAGACTCTATTAATGATGTCACTTGAGAAAGTGTAAGAGAAACATACTTTATTTCTGTTTCTTGTAAAAGTTATAGCATGACATTTTCTAATGTTTAAATTTAACTTGTTAATTCTAGTATACTCATATAGTCTGTTGAGATCAGATTGAATGGCTTCACAGTCATCATTATTTTTAAGAGAATGGTACATTTTTAAATCATCTGCGTATAGTGAAAATTTACAGAATTTAAAGCACTTTGAAATATCATTAACGGAGATGTTAAATAAAAGTGGACCTAAGTGGGAACCTTGGGGAACTCCCGAAGGAATATAGACATCTTGAGAATGGAAACCATTGATCGTCACTTGTTGACTTCTGCCGGTCAGATAGGATCTGAACCAGTCAAGGAGATTTCCACATACACCGAAATCAGCAAGTTTTTTTAAAAGTATAGAATGATCTATAGTATCAAATGCCTTGCTGAAGTCGGTATATATAGAGTCGACTTGACTGCGTCCCTCTAAAGATTTTAATATATACTCTGTATATACAAGAAGATTAGTTTCGACAGATCTACCAGTATGAAAACCGTGTTGTTGAGAAATAATACTAGTTTTGACAAATGAAAACATAATTTTATGTACTAATTTCTCGAAAACTTTTTCTAAAATACAGTTTAGAAATAGGTCTGTAATTTTTAATTTGGTTTTTTGTACCTCCTTTAAATATAGGAAAAACGTATGCTTTCTTCCACATAGTGGGAAAATGACCTTCGGATAAAGATTTATTGTATATTAAAGTAAGGGGATAGCTTAGCGACTTGGAACAATTTTTAACAAAAATGCTTGGTATATTATCAGGGCCAGCCCCTTTATTTACGTCCAACTGTGACAATACTTCTATGACTTCGTTTTCATTGAAAATTATGGAATTTAAAGAACTATGTCATCTCCATTATCAGGTATTAAGTTCTCGTAACACATCGTTCTCATCATCAGTAGAAACTACAAAGTAAAAACATAGAAGTTAAGATTATTCAGCATGTAAACCATTCCAGAGGTCAAAACGGCTCTGAGGAATAAGGGCGAGCACACGGGTTATATAGGGACAGGAGTCATAGGTGAGTGGATACCTAATTGGGTAACTAAGATTAAACAGAGTAACTATCTTATATTATCTCATATAATTTAAAATTTGGGATGAGACCTAGGTCCGCGATCATCAATTTATCTTTAAATTTATGTATTATCAAACTCTCATGCGCGTCTAAATATCTATTATTATCAACTTGTTTCAATAATTTTATATTAGAATTGTCAATTTTATGATTATTAATAAACATATGTTGTGCAACGCTAGATTTATCAGGATTACCGCTTTTTAAATGATAGAAATGTTCTTTATACCGAGTATCAATTTGTCTTTTAGTTTGCCCTATGTAAACTTTATTACTATCTTTACAGTCAATTTTATAAACACCGGATTTTTATTATTATCTATTTTATCTTTAGGGTTACCTAATAATGATTTAATGGTGTTATTTGATTTATAAGTTACCGTTAAATTTTGATTTTTAAAAATTTTGTTTAAACCTTTGGTGGCATTATCAAATGGTAACGTTATATATTTATTATTTTTATTATTAGTTGGTGTTAAAGTTGTGAAATCTAATACGGATTGACGATTTTTAAATTTATGGACTAGTTTATCTATAATTTTAACCGGGAATCCATTATATTTAGCTATTTCTTTAATATATTTCAATTCATTTTCAAAACGTGTTTTGTTTAACGGAAATTTGGTCAGTGTATTAATTAAAAAGTTAAACGCTGCTAATTTATGTTGCCAAAAATGATTCGTGTCAGCTGTTATAAATCGATTAGTATTCGTAGGTTTCCTATATATGTCAAATTCTAATTTAGTTTTGTTTCTAATAACCAGTATGTCCAAAAATGGTAATTGTTTATTGGTTTCTTTTTCAATCGTCAATTTAATTGATGGAAAAACTGAATTTAATCTGCCTAAAAAGTTATCCAAATCGTAAGTTTCGGTATTAATAATAGCAAAAATATCATCAACATATCGAATCCAAACTCTAGGAAAATCTTTTTTATTTTTCTTAAATTCAGTTTCAAAGTGACTCATGAATAAGTTAGCCAAATATGGTGATAAACTATTGCCCATAACTGTACCTTCTTTTTGATGATAAAATTTATTGTTTATTTGAAAATAATTTTGGTTCATGCAAAGTTCAGTTAGTTTTAAATACTCATTTATTTTTTCTGAATTTAAATCGTTGTTTTCTAAAAAGATTTTTATATATAACATTACCATTTGATAATGCCACCAAAGGTTTAAACAAAATTTTTAAAAATCAAAATTTAACGGTAACTTATAAATCAAATAACACCACTAAATAATAATGATTAGGTAACCCTAAAGATAAAATAGATAATAAAAAATCCGGTGTTTATAAAATTGTCTGTAAAGATTGTAATAAAGTTTATATCGGGCAAACTAAAAGACAAATTGATAAAGAACATTTCTATCATTTAAAAAGCAATAATCCTGATAAATCTAGCGTTGCACAACTCTTGTTTTCCGAAAGTACCTTGATTACAGAAATTAAAAAAATTCTTGTTATTTATAGAACTTCGACCTCTTGTATTTTGGTAACTAGAAGGAATAGGATAGAAGGAATGTTAATGTGATATTTTTGGCTCAAAATGACCTCAGGAATAAGCTGTTAAAGTTTGTTACACTAGTCCTGAAACACCCTATATATATAATACATGGTTGGTATAAAATAAAATAAATCCAAAATTATATATTAATACACTGAATATAATAAAATATAATTAAAATGTAAAATGAAATAAAAATATAAAATATTAAGTTAGAAAATTAAATATTTTAAATATTTTTTAATAATACTTATAATTTCGTAAAAATTTGTAATACAACACTCATAGTTTTGGATTTAAAAATAGCAAATTGTTTATTTTTTTATTGTTTTAATAATGATGATAATAATAATAATAATAATTAATAATAATAATTAATAATAGTTAATAATAATTAATAATAATTCACAATAATTAATAATAATAATATACAGATAATAATCATAATAATAATAATAATAATAATAAATAATAATAATAAATAATAATTAATAATAATAATAATGATAATAATAATGATAATAATAATAATGATAATAATAAATAATAATAATTAATAATTAATAATAATTAATGATTAATAATAATTAATAATTAATAATAATAATTAATAATAATAATAATAATTAGTAATAATAATAAGAATAATAATAATAATTAATAAAAATAATTAATAATAATAATTAATAACAATAATAATAATAATTAATAATATTAATAATAAATGTGGATTTGGCATAGTAAAAAGTGAATACATACATAGTACATGCATTAGTCAAATTTACAATATACATAAAAATACATGAGAATTATGGAAGTTACAAATAAACATAAAAGGAATATACAAATATTACTAACCTTCATTTGTAGAAATAACTTTGGTCAAATCTTAAAATTTATAGTGTTCGCAATAAAAAAACTCATCGACTGAATAAAATGCATGTCACAATAGCATTGTTTTTATACATGTAGACTGTTTGAACTCTGGTACTGGTAGATCTTTAACATGATCAGGTATTTTGTTATACAGTTTGATGCAATTGTATAAATAGCATTTTTTAAACTTCTCATTTTTAAATTTTGGGATATTGTAATTGCTATTATTTCCAGTTTCATAAATGGGGAAGTTTAGCATGGTAAAAATTCTATATAACATACTACTATCTTTTATACTAAATAATTTAATTCACTATCTATATATATTTCTATATATATTTGAATTCATCAAGACGATCGCGAAAATTTTGTTCGCCTGTACAGACTAAACGGTAAGAACGATTTTAATGACAATTTTTTTAGGATGTAGAGAATAACTTAACTTGATTTCCTGGTAATAGGTCATTTTTCTGTACGGTGCACAGTTGTTGTGTAAAATATTTTTAAAGGTGCGATTTTGGTTTTTTGAAACAATCGATCGAAGTCTACATGTACAAAATTTATAAGAAAAACGATGTCATCTGTCACATTTGACATGTCAATGTTAGTGATAAACCATTATAAGAAATGTGTAAATATCAGTTAAAAGTGGATATATATTTTTCATGGAACGATTATTATGCATATAATAGTATAATTAAAGGTATTTTATAATTATTTTCTCTATTTAAATGGTAATTAATAATTCATATATATCCTTGACGTTAAATTTGAAAACATATTCATCTACAGGTAATACTGTTTGCTTTTTATGACAGAGAAGTAGAAAAGGTTATAATTCAGTGAATATGACCGTACAGTAACATATGTACTCACTGTTTCCATTGACAAAATAGTTGCTGACCGACGAAAAAGGCATGTATTTAAATGGAAACTAATTTGGATATGAAATTGATAAAAATGGTGCCTAGACGGAATGGACGTACGTAAAACTATTATAATACACTATCGGCGGAGTCCCAGAACCTTTAAATGGAAATATTTTTGAAATGAGGACAATTTGAAAGAAGTTAAATTCATAAACATGAATGATGAGAATGGGCAATTATTTCACAATAGTAAAAATGGCCTAAAACATATTTAAAATTTATAATTATTGATGGTTCATGTCCGTGGTTCATGTCCACTTCGAAAGTGTTGCCAAACATTCCATAAGTAACTAGGTAAGTACGTATAAAACAAATATTCTTAACTAGATCAATGTGAAGTCGGTACACAAGTGTTACGAAATATACCATAAGTGAAAAACAAATATTCCTAACTGCATTACTGTGAAGTTAGTCAATTAATTTCCAAGCTACTAATAAAAAAACTTAATAAATTTTAAACATAAATATACGAGAAAGTGTTGCCATAAGTAACTAAGTAAAACACAAATACTGCAATATCAAGATTTTGACAGCTCGATCGGTTTTTGTTTTTTTATGACATAAAGTTGTCAGAAACATGTCGTGTTTGGTATCAAATGAGAGGTATCGTCAAGGGCTGTCATGCGAAAATGTCAAAAATTTAACAACTCGATCGGCTTTTGTTTTTGGCATAAAGTTGTCAGAAACATGTCGTGTTTGGTATCAAATGAGAGGTATCGACAAGGGCTACCATGCAGAAATGTCAAAAATTTGACAGCTCGATCGGCTTTAGTTTTTTGCTTAAAGTTGTCAGAACCATGTCGTGTTTGGTATCAAATGAAAGGTAACGTCAAGGGCTGTCATGCAGAAATGTCAAAAATTTGACAGCTCGATCGGCTTTAGTTTTTTGCTTAAAGTTGTCAGAACCATGTCGTGTTTGGTATCAAATGAGAGGTATCGCCGAGGGCTGCCATGCAGAAATGTCAAAATTTTGACAGCTCGATCGGCTTTTGTTTTTTGCATAAAGTTGTCAGAATCATGTCGTGTTTGGTATCAAACGAAAGGTAACGTCCAGGGCTGTCATGCAGAAATGTCAAAAATTTGATAGCTGGAACGGTTTTTGTTTTTTGATTAAAGTTGTCAGAACAATGTCGTGTTTGGTATCAAATGAAAGGTAACGTCAAGGGCTGTCATGCAGAAATGTCAAAAAATTGACAGCTCGATCGGCTTTTGTTTTTTGCTTAAAGTGTCAGAACCATGTCGTGTTTGGTATCAACTGAGAGGGTTCGTCAAGGGCTGTCATGCAGAAGTGTCAAAAATTTTACAGCTCTATCGACTTTTGTTTTTTGTTTAAAGTTGTCAGAACCATGTCGTCGTGGGCTGTTTGAGTGTGCATTTTGGGTGTGCAGGTTGCGTGAGCAGTTTATGTGGGCAGGTTGCGTGGGTTGTTTGGGTGGGCGGGAAAAAAATATTTTGAAAGACCCTTAGCGTTAGCACATTGCATTTAAATTTTTCCTAAACGGATTGGATGTACGTAAAACTATTAAAAAACACTATCGGCGGAGCCCTAGGGTATACTCGGCGTAGCCGAGTTTACGCTAGTCCGTTATACTAAATAATTTAATTCACTATCTATATTTCTATATTTGAATTCATCACGACGATCGGGGAAATTTTATTCACCTGTACAGACTAAACGGTACGAGTGATTTTAATGAATTTTTTTCTGGGATGTAGAGAATAATTCAACTTGATTTCCTGGTAATAGGTCATTTTTCTATACGGTGCATAGTTTTTTTGTAAAAAAATTTTAAAGGTCGTATTTTGGCTTTTTGAAACAATTTGAAATCAAAAATTTAGTCTTCTTTGAAAAATTTAAGACGAAGAACGTTTCTTTGACATGTCAATCAGAACATTTAAATGGAATTATTTATAAAATAAGAACATTTTGGAAAAAGTTAAATTCATAAACATACATTATGGCAATGGGCGGTTATTCCATAGTAGTTTAAAAGGCCTAAAACATTATATTTAAAAATTATAATTTTCGAAGGTTCATGTCCGTGATTAATGTGCATTTTCAAAGTGTTGCCAAATATCCCATAAGTAACTAAGTAAAAAACAATTATTCCAATGTCAAGAATTTGACAGCTCGAACGGCTTTTGATTTTTGCTTAAAGTTGTCAGAACCATGTTGTGTTTGGCATCAAATGAGAGGTATTGGTAAGGGCTGCCATGCAGAAATGTAAAAAAATTGACAGCTCAATCGGCTTTTGTTTTGTGCATAAAGTTGTCAGAACCATGTCGTGTTTGGTATCAAATGAGAGGTATCGTCGAGGGCTGCCATGCACAAATGCTAAAAATTTGACAGCTCTATCGGATTTTTTTTTTTTGCTTAAAGTTGTCAGAAACATTTCGTATTTGGTATCAAATGAGAGGTAACGTCAAGGGCTGTCATGCAGAAATGTCAAAAAATTGACAGCTCGATGGGCTTTTGTTTTTTGTTAAAAGTTGTCGGAACCATGTCGTGTTTGGTATCAAATGAAAGGTAACGTCAATGGCTGCCATGCAGAAATGTCAAAAATTTGACAGCTCGATGGGCTTTTGTTTTTTGCTTAAAGTTGTCAGAACCATGTCGTGTTTGGTATCAAATGAAAGGTAACGTCAAGGGCTGTCATGCAGAAATGTCAAAAATTTGACAGCTCGATCGGCTTTTGTTTTGTGCATAAAGTTGTCAGAACCATGTCGTGTTTGATATCAAATGAAAGGTAACGTCAAGGGCTATCATGCAGAAATGTCAAAAATTTGACAGCTTGATCGGCTTTTGTTTTCTGCATAAAGTTGTCAGAACCATGTCGTGTTTGGTATCAAATGAGAGGTATCGTCGAGGGCTGCCATGCACAAATGCTAAAAATTTGACAGCTCTATCGGATTTTGTTTTTTGCTTAAAGTTGTCAGAAACATGTCGTATTTGGTATCAAATGAGAAGTAACGTCAAGGGCTGTCATGCAGAAATGTCAAAAAATTGACAGCTCGATGGGCTTTTGTTTTTTGTTAAAAGTTATCGGAACCATGTCGTGTTTGGTATCAAATGAAAGGTAACGTCAATGGCTGCCATGCAGAAATGTCAAAAATTTGACTGCTCGATCGGCTTTTGTTTTTTGCTTAAAGTTGTCAGAACCATGTCGTGTTTGTTATCAAATGAAAGGTAACGTCAAGGGCTGTCATGCAGAAATGTCAAAAATTTGACAGCTCGATCGGCTTTTGTTTTTTGCTTAAAATTGTCGGAACCATGTCGTGTTTGGTATCAAATGAAAAGTAACGTCAATGGCCGCCATGCAGAAATGTCAAAAATTTGACAGCTCGATCGGCTTTTGTTTTTTGCTTAAAGTTGTCAGAACCATGTCGTGTTTGGTATCAAATGAAAGGTAACGTCAATGGCCGCCATGCAGAAATGTCAAAAATTAGACAGCTCGATCGGCATTTGTTTTTTGCTTAAAGTTGTCAGAAACATGTCGTGTTTGGTATCAAATGAGAAATATCGTCGAGGGGCAATTTGGGTGAGAAGGTTGCGTGGGCATATTGCGTGGACAGGTTGCGTGAGCAGTTTGGGTGGGCAGGTTGCGTGGGCTGTTTGGGTGGGCGAGAAAAAAATATTTTGAAAGACTCTTAGCGTTAGCACTTTGCGTTTAAATTGTTCCTAGACGGATTGGACGTACGTAAAACTATTATTAAACACTATCGGCGGAGCCCCAGGGTATACTCGGCGTAGCCGAGTTTACGCTAGTATAACATACTATTTTCTCACAAATATAACACAAATGACTGCTGAAATTGAAATTAAAAAATTAAAATTATTGCTACATTTATTTATAATTAATATTTTTTGGGTAAACTCTAAGTAAGTCACAAGTCAGTTATGCGCAAACTCAGACAGAACGGTGAAAGTGAACCACTTGAACGTAGGTCGAATAACACCTCAGTCTCAAGTGACTGGCAACCGCGTGCGTCAGTGTATAAGAAACATACGTTGTACCAAGCCTCTACCGACGTCATCACAGCTTAAAATCGGCTTTTCCGGAAAATCTGGGCAATTTTGAAAAAAATAAAATATGTTACATAATTTTTCAAGTCATTTCCCATGGAATAAAAGAATAAAAAAAAAATCGCTAAACTTCCCCATTATGACATTACTGATGTTGTGTGAATTTTTTTGGGTTTAATTCAATGTAGTTTAGACATTGCATTATACATGTATATGGAGAGGAGAGGTGAAATTTTAAGTTTAACAAAAATTCATCTACAGTGCTCACGGAGCTCCTTATTGCCTATAATACGCACAACACACTTCTGGAGTTTAAATAGTCTATCACAGTTTGTATCACTGTACCCCCGATATTGTCCCATAGTATAGAATGGATTGAAACAGTCCATAAAATATCAAAGACGAAAGACGTTTCATGTAATAAAAAAAATTTCAAATTTATCTTATTTCCAGCAATGCACATGTTATACAATTTTCGAATTCACATATAATAATTAATGGTGCTATTCTGTAACGTTCTACAAGCTCTATAGACGTTATAGTATGTAAGAAAATACCTAATCTGTAACTAGGTTACAGTACTATAAGGGCTATAGTCTTATAGAAATTTCTATAAATCTTACAGCGCCAAAATCTTGACTGTAAAGTATTTACAGAGAATATTGAAACGTCAAAAATTTTTGATATTACTAATTTTGAAGAACAAAATTCTACATCTGATACATTTAAATTTTTTATTATATCTTCTATAAATTTAGAGATAAAGACGCTATAATATATAGAATATCGGGATATAAAGTCGAGTAGGCGAAACTACACTAAGGAAACCAGTTGACAAATTCAAATGTGTATAACATAGTTTGTAAAAGACAGATATCAATGTCAGTGTCAAAAATCAATAGTTTGAGTGACATTCTGATAGCTTTTTCTGGGAAGTACATTTAGTCTTTCTTATTGTTTTATTAATTAAATATTTGAAATTATAGGTAAAATGTATATATCCATCAGAAATACCGCTAATCTGGTTAATGAATTGGAAGAATCTCTGACATTTAGGATTTTCCCCATACAATGAAAAATAGGTATAATTAGGTTTATATGTGTGCAGAAGAATATTTAAATACAATAAAAAACAATATTTGGGCAAAGTTCTGTAATATTTTGTTATAAAACGACATTTCGATAGCAAAGTGCCATACAATACTTATATAGCCTATGGAAATGGCGAGAGGTCTTGTGCTGGCCACAACAGATTTTTAAATTTATTTTCTGGCTTTGTGTGAAACAGAAATGTAAGGTGTTTGGTATTAAAAATATTGTAATTTTTTTCTTTATAATAGACACCAATTATTTTTTCAATAAATTAATATAGAAATTTTTGTGTCTAAAAAACTGTTATGTTATGTCTATGTTATAGCCCAATGGCCCGTTTTAAAATTTACATCCTGTATAAGTATTGTATTGCACCGTCCTTTTATAACAAAAAAAATTACAGAAGTTTACCCAAATATTGTTTTTATTGTATTTAACATGTCTTCTGTACACATACAATTCTAATTATATCTATTTTTCATTGTCTGAGAAAGTTCTTAAATGTCAGATTCTTCCAATTCATTAACTAGATTGGCGGTATATCTGATGGATATATGCATTTTACTTACAATTTTAAATATTTAATTAATAAAACAATAAGAAAGATTAAATGTACTTCCCAGAAAAAGCTTTCAGAATGTCACTAATACTGTTGATTTTTGACTTTATCATCTGCCATTTACAAACTATGTTATAAACATTACTTTGTTATAAACATTTGAATTTGTCAAATGGTTTCCTTAGTGCCTTAGCCTCAGCGATGTACTACATTAAATTACTCTATATATTGCATTGCCTTTATCTCTAAATCTATTCAAGTTATAATAAAAATTTTAAATGTATCAGATACAGAATTTTATGTTCTTCAATATATGTAATATACCTATTTTCAAAAAATAATATTTACAAGATTTTTTTAAAGAAACTATCAGCTCTTCCCAGGAATGTCAGATTGAGGAAACTGCAGTTAAATATTCTTTACGATTTATAGTATTTGAGAAACCGTGGATCCAACATACACACACACAGACACACACACACACACACACACACACACACATACATTACATACACACACGGACATCATCGTAAAAATGTTGTAATCGGATTATAGGGACCTTAAAACGTGCTTATCCACTAAAATCTGGATATGCGATTTTTGGCATGATTCCAATACCTCTTAGCGAGAGGTAAAAAACCAGAATTTTACTTCTTATATATTATGAAGAAGGTAGGAAAATGAAGCACACCCTCGCTAAGAATTAATATTTAACTATATACATATTTCACGTTCTTGTTTTTACTTATCATATGAAAATTACAAATTTCATTTACAGAAAAATAATTTGTAGGTAACATGCTGTTATTGGGATTTATTTAAAAATGTAATAACCTCCAAGACTGTAAATAAGTTAATGTCCGCACTTTTGCAATTTATGTCCGGTTTCATTTCCGTTTGTTCAAAAATTAATACATTTTCATCCAACCAAATTAAGTAGTAAACAGTAAAATGTCACGTGTGGAATTTATTTCTATTTATTGAAAATTATAACAAGGTAGTAATTTTATAACATACCCTTTTGAAACCAGGCATTAGTTGTAAAATTAAGCAACTTTGTCAAAAAAATTCACCAATCGCGAATACTGACACATGACAAAAAAATAAATTGTCATCTGACATTTTATTGCTTATTGGTTGCAGAATGTTAAAACCTTGCTAAAAATTATTAAATCATCTTAACCGAATTATCACGATTGAAATTTAGAAACTTGTTAAAAATTATCACAAATAGATTTTAATATATAAGAAGATATTTAATTGTTATTTGTTATTAATACTTATTGGCTAAAATTTTTAAATAGGTGCTAAAAATAATCATTAGTTCACAGAAATACTCCGTATGTGCTATAGAAAACAGCGGTAATTATTTTTACATTTTATTGTGAATTTTTCACTTATTAATTTGTGATACTTTTTAATTGTATATTGTTAATAATTATTATATTAATAAAGAGTTTCCACAAACTACAATAACATACTGCAATACACTGTTGCCAAATTTTGGAAGTGACTAAGTACCTTCCAATGCTATATACACTACGGAAGTAACATCGCATTGTGCATACCTATCACTAATAGCGAGTACAGCGCCGGCGGTAAACGCTTGAACTAAAGTGACAATTTTGAGGGTATGGGGGGTACTATTTGACTTCCAACAAAATTTTCGTATTTAGACTTGTTTTGCCTTGTAGTGTTAGAAAAAATAAAATTACATAGGGAAACGTTGTCACTTCCATTTTCGGAAGTCACAGCGTTATATATGAAGTGACAGCGTTGAGCAAATTCCCGTATATGAAGTGACCACGTACCATGTATATATATATATATATATATATATATATATATATATATATATACAGGGTGTCTCAGGACGAGCTTACGCTATCTATATTTTAAATACTATTTAATATAATTTAACGAATTTTGGTATCTAGGGGTTATCCAACATGCCCGTTTTAACTAAAATATTTTCAAAGCAGTAGCACTTCCGGTTTGACCGAAAATTGACCTCAACTTTCTTATTTTAAATGGAATATGCTATATTTTATTTTACCATTGAATGCAGCGGAAAATTTTACATATGAAGCAATAAAAACATTATGCTCATGATCAACTACTTCCGGCGTTATTCAACTTTTTTTTATTTTTTGTCTGAAATCCGGCACATTTTCAAAACTCTGTATATCGGGAACGAGATCGAATTTTTATAATCTGAAAAAAGCCTTTTATAAAGGAGACTTTAAGCTACATTATCCATAGAAGAATCCTCGATTATTTATAAAAATGTGACGGGTACGTTACACCAAAATTACAGTTGACAAACTTCAAAAAAGACATTTTTTTTAAATGGAACCCCCCCTTTTTTATTACATAAATGTGTTCTATGGCAAAAAATAAGGGTACTTTATGTAACATGTCCTATGTTGAAAGTTGATAGAATTTCAGTAAATTAGAAAAATATCTAGTCTGGGTAGAATTATTTTATTAATACGGATAAGTAAGCCATGGAAAAACAATGTTTTTACAAACTCATCTACTTGATTTCTTAGATAATTTACCGTTGGATCAAAGGAATTTAATATGGTACCAGCATGATGGCGCTCCACCCCACAATAGCCATAGAATAAATACTTTTATAATTATACCCAGATTACATGTTTTTCTAATTTACTGAAATTCTATCAACTTTCAACAAAGGACATGTTACATAAAGTACCCTTATTTTTTGCCGTAGAACATATTTATGTAATAAAAAAGGGGGGGTTCCATTTAAAAAAATTGTCTTTCTCGAAGTTTGTCAACTGTAATTTTGGTGTAACGTACCCGTCACATTTTTAAAAATAATCAAAGATTCTTCTATGGATAATGTAGCTTAAAATCTCCTTTATAAAAGGCTTTCAGATTATAAAAATTCGATCTCGTTCCCGATATACAGAGTTTTGAAAATGTGCCGGATTTCAGACAAAAAATCAAAAAAGGTTGAATAACGCCGGAAGTAGTTAATCATGAGTAAAATGTTTTTATTACTTCATATGTAAAATTTTCCGCTGCATTCAATGGTAAAATAAAATATAGCATATTCCATTTAAAATAAGAAAGTTGAGGTCAATTTCCGGTCAAACCGGAAGTGCTACTGCTTTGAAAATATTTTAGTTAAAACGGGCATGTTCGATAACCCCTAGATACCAAATTTCGTTAAATTATATTAAATAGTATTTAAAATATAGATAGCGTAAACTCGTCCTGAGACACCCTGTATATATATATATATATATATATATATATATATATATATATATATATATTTATTTAATGAATTATCTACCATTCGCCGTCATTGTTAAACGTAAGCGTAGATAATTACATATTATAAATAAGTGTTAAGGAGTAGAGACAGTAGTGTAGCTGTTGCTCAAGTCTAATTTGTTTCTCACAAGTAGAATAAACCTTCCTAATATTGTATTGTTATCGTTATCAATAAATAAACTTTTTAAAAATATAATTTCGAACCTAATTATTATAACTGACGCAGTCGCTGTAGGATTTCGTGAAACGAGTTATTACAGAAACTCTGTGAAAAAGAGCAATTCGTTAAAGTAATATTCTCGGTTGTATCTACATTTATTCGCGAAAACAACGAAAACGAAGCATCCACAGTACCACTAGAGTCCGGAGCTTCAAAATCAACAATGCAATATCCAAAATTATACCGTGCCCGCAGAACGAGAGCCCGTAACCAGAGCAACACTACTCCGATCACATCATGCCGTGCAGAGCCCGTGGTCGTTTACTAGGACAACAAGGCCCGTACACCGAGTGCCGTCCTACCCAGTTCATCGAGAATCTTGCCGAGTTAATTGGGAACGTCGAACAATATATCCTGTTCAACACACCAGCAAATAAAGATTTCAACCCTCATAGTGCTGACAAATTTATTAATGTAAGTACTAACACTTACTAATACATACAAAATAATAATTGTTCATTTTACTTGGTGAAAGTATTATATTATATTGGTGAAACTAAAGAAAAAACCCCTTAACCTTAACAATAAATTTAACTAAATACGTATTTCGAGAACTAAGTTCTCATCATCAGTAGAAACTACAAAGTGAAAACAGAGAAGTTAAGATTACTCAGCATGTAAACCATGCCAGAGGTCAAAACAGCTCTGAGGAATAAGGAAGAGAACACGGGTTATATAGGGACAGGAGTCATAGGTGAATGGATACCTAATTGGCTAACTAAGATTAAACAGAGTAATTGTCTTATATTAACTCATATAATTTAGAATTTGGGATGGGACCTAGGTCCGCGTTTATCAATTTATCTTTAAATTTATGTATTATCAAACTCTCATGTGCGTCTAAATATCTATTATTATCAACTTGTTTCAATAATTTTATATTAGAATTGTCAATTTTATGATTATTAATAAACATATGTTGTGCTACACTAGATTTATCAGGATTGCCGCTTTTTAAATGATAGAAATGTTCTTTAAACCGAGTATCAATTTGTCTTTTAGTTTGCCCGATATAAACTTTATTACCATCTTTACAGACAATTTTATAAACACCGGATTTTTTATTATTATCTATTTTATCTCTAGGGTTACCTAATAATGATTTAATGGTGTTATTTGATTTATAAGTTACCGTTAAATTTTGATTTTTAAAAATTTTGTTTAAACCTTTGGTGGCATTATCAAATGGTAATGTTATATATTTATTATTTTTATTATTAGTTGGCGTTAAAGTTGTGAAATCTAATACGGATTGACGATTTTTAAATTTATGGACTAGTTTATCTATAATTTTAACCGGGAATCCATTATATTTAGCTATTTCTTTAATATATTTCAATTCATTTTCAAAACGTGTTTTGTTTAACGGAAATTTGGTAAGTCTATTAATTAAAAAGTTAAACGCTGCTAATTTATGTTGCCAAAAATGATTCGAGTCAGCTGTTATAAATCGATTAGTATTCGTAGGTTTCCTATATATGTCAAATTCTAATTTAGTTTTGTTTCTAATAACCAGTGTGTCCAAAAATGGTAATTGTTTATTGGTTTCTTTTTCAATCGTAAATTTAATTGATGGGAAAACTGAATTTAATCTGGCTAAAAAGTTATCTAAATCGCAAGTTTCGGTATTAATAATAGCAAAAATATCATCAACATATCGAATCCAAACTGTAGGAAAATCTTTGTTATTTTTCTTAAATTCAATTTCAAAGTGACTCATGAATAAGTTAGCCAAAAATGGTGATAAACTATTGCCCATAACTGTACCTTCTTTTTGATGATAAAATTTATTGTTTATTTGAAAATAATTTTAGTTCATACAAAGTTCAGTTAGTTTTAAATACTCATTTATTTTTTCTGAATTTAAATCGTTGTTTTCTAAAAAGATTTTTAAATATTCTAAAGTTTGTGGAATAGGTACACTTGGAAATAAGGAGCTGACATCAAAAGAAACCAATAATTCGTTTTTATCTAAAGTAATATCTTTAATTTTGTCAATAAATTGTAACGAATTTTCAACAGAAAAAGTTTGCGGTTGATTTGGAAAATTACTAAATTCTTTAACTAACCATTTTGAAAGCAAATAAGTTGGAGAATTTATACCTGAAACTATTGGTCTTACCGAATTATCCTGTTTATGAATTTTTGGCAAACAATACATTTTTGGAACCGTTGGATTTGAAACATTAATTTTAAAATTTATGTTTTTTGTAATTAAATTTGGACAATCTTTAATAGTATTTTTAAAGTTCTTAATCATTTTAGGTAGTGGATTTTTATTAATTTGTATATAAGGGCCGTTGTTTAGTAATTTATTTGCTCTGTCAAAATATTCCGATTTATTTAAAATTACAATTTTATTTCCTTTATCCGCTTTTAAATAAAATACATCACGTTTTTTAAGATTATTTATAATTTTAAGTTCACTGTTATTTGGTTTGTTTTTGAAATGGTTTAAATGATTAGATATTTGAATTTTACAAGCGTTTCTTATATATTCTTTAGTGCAGTGCTGTTATCGAAATATTTAATACTGGTTTCAATGCTAGCTATTATATCTTCTAACGGTGTGTGTTTATTATTAAGGGAGTATTTTAAACCTTTATTTAACAAGTTAAGTTCATCTGTATTAAATGATTCCGAAGATTGATTAATAACGATGTTTTCATTAATAATAGTGTTATTTTCTGTATTTTTGGGTATTAGCTGTTTTAATTTTTTATTTTAATTTTTTATTATTAATCCTAGTAATCTTAACTTCTCTGTTTTCACTTTGTAGTTTCTACTGATGATGAGAACTTAGTTCTCGAAATACGTATTTAGTTAAATTTATTGTTAAGGTTAAGGGGTTTTTTCTTTAGTTATAACTTTACCTTAAGACTCCATTTTAGTTTTATATATTGGTGAAGTAATAATGGCTGACCGAGCTAGAAAAATTACATTCGCTCTAAGTACAACACCACAATATGATGGTAATCCAAACAAATTAAGTCCATTCGTAAATGCAGTAAATGCAATACAAACTTTACTTGCTACTATAGAACCTCCACTAGATGATTTTGACAAATGTGTCACTTTTTTAAGTTTAAAATCAAAAATTATTGGAAAAGCATTAGAAAGTATTAAAGACTTGAAATTCAATACATGGAACGAATTAAGAATACATCTAGTTAACACATTTAAAGATAAATCAACTTCCGTTACTATAATAAACGATATTCTAAAAATAACTGATGTCAAAAATCCTTACATTATTTGAGATCAGTAAAGAAAAATTCCTTACGTTCAAATCTCGACTATCTACAGAGGAACAAGATAATCGTAAAACAGCAATCTCGTAATTTGCTGAAAAACTTATAGTAACACACTTTATAACAAATATATCTGACCCATATCGCAATAATATCGCAACAAGAATCCTAAAAAGTTAAATGAAATCGAAAATCTTCTCAATAATGATTTTCAATATTTAAAATACACACCTACACCTGCCTCAAGATACTAATACAAAAATTACCGAATATTCCTTCTATGAAGTTCCCCGAACATTCATTTCCTACAGGTCCGATAAAATTTCAAAATAAACCTAATCAAAATAGAACTTTTGCACCTCGCCAACAGATTAAAAACGCTCAAGGAGTGAAACCCACTCCTATAATTGAAAACAAAACAGACATTTACACCTAAACAAAATAGAAACTATTTCACACCATTAGGACAAAATCCTAATTACATAGTAGAAGAATTACATTGTAATGAAAATTGAGATGAAACAGAAACACAAGAATCCGCTGAATTAGCATCAGACAACACAAAATGCAATGAACAACACTCAAATGAAGAAAACGATAATGACAATGAAACAAATTCAGAAGATATTTTTTTAGAATTACCAGGCTTCAATGTATCGCCGAAAACTTGAATATAGATTGTAAGTCAAAACTTCTATTTTTCCAAATTCGTGATTATTTCATATTATTTGACACTGGATCTTCAACAAATCTAATAAATAGAAATTTTGTTTGTTTATAAAAATTAAAATAGATTTAATATACCTACATCAAGAGAAATTTTCCATTAAGGCAGCTACAGGTAGAACAGAAGGTACTGAGTATGTTTTATTTGGTATAGAAGGAATAGAAATAAAATGCTATTTATATAATTTTCATAATATGTTTAATATTTTACTTGGTACCCCTGCATTAGAAAAATTAAATGCACAAATAAATACTCAAAATAAAATAATCAAGCCACAATATTTTAACGGAACTAAAGAAAATAATTTAATCAATAAAGACGAAATTAAAGTTAGAATTGACCATTTCAATGACGAAGAAAAACGTGAACTAACAAAAATTATTCAAAACTACCTACCACGAAATTTTCCCAAAAGAGAATACACTTTTAACTCATACTTCGACTATTAAACACGTTATCCACAATAAAGATAATTTGTTCCAAAAATTATAGATATCCTGAGTGTTATAAGAAAGAAATAAATAACCAAATAGAAAAACTTTTGGACAATAAAATAATTCAAGAATCACATTCACCCTGGTCGTCTCCAATGTGGATTGTTCCAAAGAAAATAGATGCCTCTGGCATACGAAAATATAGAATGGTAATTGATTACCGGAAACTAAATTCCAAAACAGAGGATGACAAATTCCCAATATCTAATATCACTGACATATTAGATAAACTAAGGCGTAATACTTATTACACTACTCTTGATCTTGCGTCCGGCTTCCACCAAGTTGAAATGTCTGAAGAATCAATTCCCAAAATTGCCTTTTCGACAGACCAAGGTCACTATGATTTCACCCGGCTTGGATTTGGGCGTGGCTTACTGCAAGGGTCTCTCCTACTGGACATCTTCCCAATTCGCACTTGCAAAACCGTAGATGGTCTAAGATTGCAAGTCAAAGCTCTTAAGTATTCGAATTCTGATTTATGTTGCACGCTACCAGTTTTCTTAAATTGTTTTCATTTTCTGTGCTTTTACTTAATTTTGCGTATTATTATACTGTTATACCACGGTGGAAAAGAGCCATTACTTTGACTTTTTTGGAATATATATATCTAAAATAGTAGTAGTAAGCAAACAAAACTTTTCAATTGCTGCATTTACATTGTCATAATTAATAAGAACATCCCAATTTATATTATTAAAATCTTAGTATAGAAGTGGAAAATTAGCCTTTTTAAAATTATATCCATTTTTAGTAATTGACAAAAAATTTTCTTATTTGTTTCTAGCTCAAATAAAAGATTCACTGCAAGATGGTGTGGTCACCAAACAATTTACATCATTTGTTACCGAGCAAAAGATATTGTTTAATACTAAATCTAGAATTCTACCATTGTTATTTAGCGTAAAATTATAATGTGTTAGATTATAAAAATTCATAAAATTGCATAAAATATCATAATTGGGACAAGAATATTCCTCAAAAACGCATTTATAGTAATTTGGTGTATTAAAATCTCCAAAGATAATTAGATTACAATTAAATAGAAAATGAATGGAACGTATAGACTCAAATAAAATATTATACTCGATACGACCATAAAATGGAAGAATATAAACATTTACTACATGGGCGGCTCGTCCATAAGAGCTGCAGGGCTGCAGCCTCTCCAGTATAAAATGAAGGCTGCAATTTTATTATCGCTCTTAAATATTTATATAATATTTAAAAACAACTATTTTTGGTTTGTAATAAAATATTACTTAATAGTAATTTATTTTTAAACAATAATTGTATTTTTCAATAAGTCGGTGTGCTATGCGGGCTAGTATATTAAACGTCCGGGCTGGATTCAATTCAGCCCGCACAGCACAGCACAATTCATGTAGAGAGGGCTACCTAGTGAGGATAAAGTGGTGGGGCTTATGAGTGATTCTCGTGCAGTTTGGGCTGCTACGATTCCAGCCCAAGCTACGTTACGTACAGAGTTTTACTGATCTGTGCTGTAGACGGTCTGCGCTTTAGTACGCTTCTACTACACATACATAAAGTGTAACGTTAAAGTTATCATTATTGTGAGTTTCTTTCTTTTTAATACTAGCTTTGAGGTATTAATCATCAAAAAAATGAACGCTGAGAAGAACACTGTTAAATATTTGCAAAACATAAAATTTTCTCAATTGGGACTGCAGGAAAAATTTGAAATTAAAAATTTAAGTCGTCTTACACCAGATTTAAATATTTCTCAGTCCTCAATAAATTTAACTCTAATGTATATAACAAAAATATTTGTCTAACTGGATGTGCAGAGAAAAACGCTTTCTTTTGCTTTCCATTTTTGTTTGGCGGTGATTCATTGTGAATAAAAACAGGAGTAGCAGATTTAAAACATTTAAATGGAAAAATTAAAAAAACATGAGAAATGTGCTGAACATTTAAAAAGTGTGTGCAATCTTGGCATGTTATGAACAGTTAATATTAAAACGCAACTAAGTGAAGCTTATAGGCGAGAAATAAATAAACATAATGAAAACGAGAAAAAAATCTTGATATATTATCTAAAATTATAGATTGTATCGTGTTTTGTGGTAAATCTGAACTTCCCATGCGAGGACATGACGAAACCGAACATTCAATTTTTAGAGGATTATTAGAATTAGCTGGAAAATTAGATGACAGTTTAAAAAATCGCGCAACAACCCGAGTAGTGATCTAACAATTTATTTCTGTACATGAAAGGGGAAAATATGCATTTGCACATCCCTTGAAAGAAATTATAAGGCATTTGACCTTGAATGAAAAAAAAGCGCATTTTTCTTTCTAAATACCTGGCTGCAGCCCTCCTACTATAAATTCTTACGAGCCGCCACTGATTTACTACAAAGAGTATTTTAAGATCGAGGAAAATTTGTATAAGCAAAATATCAATATTAGGCATTTCTTGCACCTGAGGGCAGATCGAATTAGCTATTCCACCACAGAAAAAGGGTTACTAGCTACTATTTGGGCAATCAAACACTTTCACAGATATCTATACGGAATTAAATTTAAATTAATAACGGATCACAAACCCTTAATTTGACTGAATACCTTCAAGGAACCTAATCAGAAACTTATTAGATAGAAATTAAAATTATTGGAGTACAATTATGATATAGAATACCAAAAATTAAAATAAAATGTCGTTGCAGATTATTTCTCAAGAATCTCCAAACCTTTCGTAACTTATTATAAAAACGATAATATTTTTGATCACATCGAACCTATAGTACACTGCATATCCAGATATTTTAAATGGGTAAGGGTTTTGCAAATGAAATAAATGAAAAATTCCAAACTATTATTTTAAATAAAATAACTATAAAGAATGATATTGACATTCAGATTTCACCACGACTCATAATTCGTGTAATGAAAAAAAATAAAAACGACGAAATTCCTTATCATAAAAATATAGAAAGCTGTCTGAAACTATTAAGACACTCATCATCATTTAGGTGCTATGTCTGATGCAGACGTCGGCGGTCATGAACCTCCACAAATTACGGTCCTCTGCAGTGCACACTAAATCTTCATAACTTCTGATACCAAGTTCTTCTTTTACGGTCGATATTAGTGACAGTGGTTTTCTTCCCCTGATTCTCGTTCCTGTTATTAAACCATTGCAGTCATCCCATTCTACATCCTTCTCTCTTATTATGTGTCCCAGAAATGCTAACTGTAGTTTTCTTATTTTAGTAACTAACTGCCTCTTAGTTCCCATTCTTTTCAACACTTGTTCGTTACTAGTTCTACTTGTCCACGACACTTTTAAAGTTTTTCTGTGCAACCGCATTTGTGTCGCCCGCAATTTGTTTATTAGCTTTTTGCTGAATGTCCACGATTTACACCCGTATAGGAGAACATTCCACATATAACATTTAATTATTACATAATTAAGACACTACTTAATTCAAAATAATATTAACAAAATTAACATGCCAAAAATTTGTTCAGAGCTAAATCGACAAAATTGGACCGACATAGAAAATTCGCTTAAAGAAATATTTAAAAACACAAATATTCAAATAAACGTATTCATTTCAAATAACATTGAGTATTACGCTAACTCTGTTATCGCGGAAAAGAACACCGACAGCTATACACAACACTCGGACGACGAGTCACCGGTAAATGGACTCTCTTACATAGACGGTCTCATAAATTTCGATAAAAATCAAATACTCGTAGTATTCAAAGAAACTAATTCAAAAAGTAATTTCAAAGTAGAAAAATTATTCGGACATGATAAACAAAGAATGTACATGTACATAAGTAAAACAAATCAAAAAGATATATTATTAAAATTTATTAAAGAATACCTAGCACCAGGAAATAAATATCATTGTATAGTACCAGAATCATTCAGAAACATACTAAACAATATCTTAAAAGTATACATATTCAACCAGGCACCTATCAATTAATTTGCTGTAAAAGTCAAATGCAGAATATCGAATCTTCCAATGAACAACAAGATTTGATCCAAAATTATCATTGGGGTAAAACCAACCACCATGGCATAGTTGAAACATACAAGAAACTAAAACAAAATTATTATTGGCCTAACATGCAGTTAACCATTACAAAATTTATAAATAATTTCGACGTTTGTCAGGAAAACAAATCCACCCAAAATTACATTAATAAAAACTTCAACTCCTTCAAAACCCCTTGAAATAATTCACATCGATATATTGTCCTTAAAAAAGGATAAATTCTTAACAATCATCGAAGTTTTTCAAAACTCGCCCACTTATATCATTTACCAGAAACTAATACAGCAACCGTGGTTGAAAAACCTAATTAAATATTTTTCAACAGTCGGAAATCCAAAATTAATTACCTCAGATTTGCAATTAACTAATTTTCAATATCCTATCTTCGAAAAATATTCGTATACACTTAATAGAGCACATGAGAATTCTAGAACAAAACAAAGACTTTAAAGATTTAAGTACAAGTAACAAAACCAGGTACGCCCTTCAGGCATATAACCAAACTATTCATTCAGCAACCAAACGAACTCCAAACGAAATCCTTTTCGGCCATTTTAACGAATCACAAGAAGAAATATCTCCCGAAATAATAACTACGTTCAAAGACATAAAGATATAATGAAAAAAAATTACGGGGAAACTAAAATTTTCCTAGATAAAAATAAAACGAAATATGCCACATCAGAAGCAGGTACTAGCAAATTACAAAAGAAAATTAATGAACAACAGGCTAAACGAAATACTGGTAAAACACAAAAATCGCGATGTAAACAACAAGAAGTTAAAAACTACATTAAAGACCGTCCACAAATAACAAATAGTAAAAAGATAGAAATTGTTAACTTAAAACTTTATCGTAAATTTACAAAGCCATGCGATCCGGCAAAGCCGACATCATAGACGAAAGAGACAACCCCCAAAAATTAGGCAAGACCCTAATATCCAATAATAAGTACATTCACGTAAACCTAATTCTTAATAAAATTAAAGAATCTGACAATAATCTCACTATTCACTATAATAAAATAAAATCCGAAATACACAATAATTGCAGTAGCAACGAACATGTAGAAGAAATAAATAATAATTTATAGTATTAGAGAACCTTTTAGATATAATTAATAATAAAATACAGATTTTATTTCATGATAATAATAAAGATAAACGAGCGATAGCTAGCGGACTAGGTTTCATCATTAAAACCATAACAGGAAATTTAGACGCTTCAGACCAGGAAAATATGACAATGCACTAAAATCTATAAACGAAAACGAAAACATACTCAAAGATAACAAATCAAGTATTTTTTTTAATATCTCAAATTATTACAATAATCAAGTCGACAAAATTAATAAATATAATAAATTAGTTATTCAAGACAAAATAAACAACTTAGAGAAATTCATACATAAAGTAATAGACGTAATAAACGATAAACTTTATCTCGAAAACATTTTCACTCAAGTCATGTTCACGTCAATAAACTTTATAAGCATTATGAATGAAATTGAAACGACTTTCGCATTCTGTAAAACAAATACACTCTATTTCGGAATATTGTCCAGGGAAGATACGAAAATGTAAAATGCCAAACTATTGCCAAACAAATTCAAAAACCTCATAATCAAATATTGGCAAAATCAACAATTAATTAATTGTATTGTATATATGAAAAACCCGCGCTAGAACTGATAATGGACGTTCCTATTCCTCTCATAAAATAATAGTAATAATAATAATAATAATAATAATAATAATACTAATAAATAATAATTAATAAAAAGAATGATGAAGAAGAATATATGTGATTATTTTATACAAATACATAACTTAAATTGATGGCAGAACATTTATTACAGCCATTCAAATTAAATACAATTTTGACAACATATTTTTCTCTCTTCTTTTTTTATATTCATGGATGACTATGACTCATCTTCACGATATCTTGTTTCAGTGTTCGAGTCATTTTCATTGCCGAATATGAATAAAAGCCAACACGTCCCATCGAGAGCACTGACATCGTATTGTAGCAATTTTCTAATCCCAAGAAATTCGACGCATCTTTCATGTCTTGGTCTCGTCAATGCTTTCGTTAGCACATTGGCTGGCATATCTTCAGACGCTATATGTTGTAACTTGATAGATCTTGATTCCACTATTTCTCTGACGAAATGATGGCGTACATCAATGTGTTTTGTCCTCAAATGAAATACGGAATTACTTGTAAGTTTCTGGGCACCGACGTTTTCGTTTGATAACTTAATGATACCAACGTCTTCACCCAGTTCTTGTACAAAATACGTAGATATATGGACTCTTTCGCTGCATCGCTGAGAGCCATATACTCTGTTTCGGTCGATGATAATGCGACCGTCCTTTGCTTTCTGGATTCCCACGAGATACAGCCTCCATTCATAATGAATGCGTATGCCGTATATGACCTTCTATCATGAACACACCCGGCCCAATCTGCACCTACGAAACCCTCGGTATTTGAGTCTCGTTCAAATTCAATTCTGAGATCACTTGTGCCTCTTAGACATCGAAAAACTCTCTTCGCGGCTGTCCAGTGAATCTTACCAAAACAGTCGTTAAATTCACTCAATAC
Source organism: Ophonus ardosiacus (assembly GCA_943142095.1). NCBI lineage: Eukaryota > Metazoa > Arthropoda > Insecta > Coleoptera > Carabidae > Ophonus > Ophonus ardosiacus. The sequence goes on along the minus strand of OW964824.1, from coordinate 36,683,961 downwards.
GCTGGCTGCATGAGCCACATCTGGACGCCTAGCAGCGGAGAGATATAATACAGCAACAACTAGCTCTCGGTAAAGCGGCCGTGGCTCATCTTTTTCTGCCCTTTGGTCTGATTTAGTTAATTTTGTACTTACATCAAGAGGCGTCAATACCGGCTTACAATCTTCCATACCAAAACGTTGCATTATCTCTTTTATGTATGTTTTCTGGTTTAGCATGATGCCTTCCCTGTCGCATGTGAAATCTATCCCAAGACAACGCTTTAGATCTCCTAAATCTTTACTGAGTTCAATCCCAAATTTTTTAATCTTCTCGAGATTTCGCGATATTACCAGAATATCGTCGACGTACACGATTATTAATATTAAATCGTCCCCCTCTCTCAGCGTGTACATACTTTGTTGAACCAAGTGCGGCCCGCTTGTTTAAGACCATATATTGCTTTATTCATACGACATACCATATTACCTAATTTCAATTGATTCAGCTCCTGTTTCATCTTGGCAGCCATCTTGACATCTGTTTCAATTGCAGTCATGTAGTGAAGTATTTCCACCATCTTTTCTGGTACTTCCATGAAGATTTCTTCTTCTAACGTGCCGTTACATCGTACTGCCGGATATGCATCTCGTTGCGCACCGCCAAAGCTACCCCCCAAACGAATGGAACACAAGCGCGCAAACGACGCGTAGGTATCATGAAAATCTTTCCCGGGTTGTTATGAAAAACCTCTGGCCACAATTCTTGCCTTTCGTTTCTCCAAAACCCCGTTCGTACCGTGCTTATTTCGAAGCACGAAGCGACTGCCGTTAACGTTATGTCCTCTTGGTCTATTAACGAGCTCCCATGTCTCATTCTGAAACACAGATCTTACCTCACATGCCATAGCTCACATCCACTCGTCTGATGCCGAACTCGATAAGACCTGGCCAACTGAAACTTCCGTTAGCAAAGTTAGATCCGCTTACTCGCCGTTGTTTTGTACCATGTTGTACTCTTTTCGTGGTCTTCCTGGCTACCTGATCGTATTTTTCGGGTTCTGCCGGGACCTCTTCTTACTTGTTCTTCAACTGCTGCTGGAACCTCAGGATATTTATTTTATTTTATTTATTACTGACCTCCTAACAGGATTAAAAAATCCCAATTACAAGGGGGTCAGACATACAGCAATAAACAAATTACAAAAAACATGTTTGACGTAGACATAATATATACATATACATACATACAAAATTATATCTAATATACATACGAAATGTTATCATAGAAAAATTAAATACATACGGGCATATATATGTGAGATATTTAATATCAAAATGTACGTAAATGATTGGTCAAGATGGATTTAAATACTCTGTAATTTATATTAAAAAGGTCAACTTCAGTATCTATTTTTCTTTCGATGCTATTGTAAATGAAACACAGTCGTGTAATTGGACTCTTCAAATAATAATTTCTCCTAAGATGAGGAATATAAAATGTTATGCGGATTCTGGATATAAGGCGTGGAATATTAATGTGCACATTACTTAGGCCTACAGTGTCGTTAGTTTTGCCTGTTAATAAATTATGTAGATAAAGACAAGAGTACATCTTACGTCTGGACTCCAACATAAACATATTGAGATCTAACAGGGCTACATTGTAACTGTAATCTAATGGATTAAAATCTATTGTGAATTTTCTAGTACAGTATCTTACAAATTTTCTTTGTACCCATTCAATGTTTTTGCTATGTGAGTCATATATTGAATTCCAAACAATAAGACAGTACTCAAGTCTTGATCGAACAAGCGAGTAGTATAGAGATTTAAGAGTTTCTTGATTTTTGAAGAACTGCGAGTTACGTATAATAAAACCTAAGCTTTTATAAGCAGCATTTACAATGAAATTGTAATGTAAATCAAACAGTAATATCGGATCAAATATAACTCCCAAATCCCTATGATAATTCACTCTTTCTAGACACTGGCCTTCCATCCAGTAAGTAACAATTACCTGACTGTGCCTCATCGAATAAGACATAATTTTACATTTACAAAAGTTGAAAAATAGATGTGATGAAGACGACCAAGCTAGAAGATTATTAATATCTTTTTGTAATTTATGACAGTCATTAAAATTATTTACAACTTTAAATAGATTCAAATCATCAGTATATAAATGAATATTAGAAAACTCCAAACACTTAGTAATATCATTAATAAATAAAACAAAGAGAAGAGGGGCCAAATTAGAACCCTGTGGAACACCAGCGTGGAGAGTAAAAAAATCAGATTTGTGTTATGGTACTGCATAAATTGTTTACGATCACTGATATACGACCGTATTAACATAACTAAGCCAGGAGAGAAATCAAATTGATGCTCTAGTTTAACCCTGCGTATACCACGCGGGTCTACCAGGCCCGTTTCAATTTTTAGCTACCTAAAAGTTAGACTAAATGAAATAACTGTACCTATGCACTCCATAACATTTTAAGTAACGTGTTTTTGTGTAATACTTTATAAACAAAATAAATAATTTATGCCTTTTCTGAACACAGCAGAAATAATCACGGTAACTACCTAGCCGGGCCTGCTAGGCCCGGTGAATATAATATAAATTATTATGTGTATGTATTAGTTTCTTAGTAATTTTATAGCATATAGTCCAGGTATATATCTGGCAGCGATGTTTAAACTATACGGGGAATCCCCGGGTTATATATGTATAATCATGTATAATCCTAATTTGTCACTTAGTCTACCATCACCTACAAGACAAGACGTGTTTCGTATGTACATTATTGTTTATGAGCAAATATTTTTTATTTTTGAAATAAATAAAGTAATAAATTTGTTTTTAGTACTAGATAGATACTATTTGGACTACATATTTGTAATTTTAATTCTATATGTTTTATTTTTTCTATTTTATTTCAGTACGTTATAAACCATGGACCGTAAAAAGCCACTAACAGATCAGCAGTTAGCTGCTATTATTGAAAATATAAGCGATATTGAAGACTTTGCTAGCGATTATATGTCTTCTGATGATAATGAGGAAGATGTAGAAGCAAATATTGAAGAATGTTCAAGTGAAACAGATTCAGAATCTGATAATGAAAGCGATGATTTGGAATCAAATATTGATGCAAATGTTACAGACTTTGATAAAACATATTTATCAAAAAATAAAGCTGAAACGTGGAAATCAAAACCATTTATACAAATTGGCCGTCATGGAAGCCACAATATTTTAAAAACTAATTCTAGTCCATCTAGATTCGCTAATCGTGAAATAGATTCAATTGAATCCTCATTTTTATTATTTGTTAGACGGCCATTATGGAATATTATTTGCCAGTGGACAAATAAGGAAAGAATGCATGTATTTGGAGATGAATGGAAAATTTTAGACATTAATGAACTTATACGATTTATTGGCGTATTAATTCCAATTGGTGTATATAAATCAAAAAATGAACCAATTTCACAACTAAAAGTCGGTGACGTTAGGGAAGTACATCAAGGAGAAAATGTTGTGAAAAAATTAGTGAAAGAAATTGAAAACTCCGGCCGTAATATTACATGCGACTATTTTTTTACGTCACTATCATTAGCTAGGTACTTACTATCAAAGAAATTAACTTTATTAGGTACAATACGCAAAAATGAATCAGAATTACCTATTTGCTTTACAAATGCGAAAGGACGAGAAGTGTATTCGTCATTATTTGGATTTATGAAAGACGTATCCATAGTGTCATACTGTCCTATAAAAGGTAAAATTGTAACTCTTCTAAGTACATTACATAACAACGACACAGTAGATACGAATAGTGCTAAAGGAAACCGGAAATAATTCTGGATTATAATGCAACTAAAGCAGGCGTAGATACGATGGATCAGATGACGCGATGCTTTAGTGTGAAAAGAATGACCAGAAGATGGCCATTAACCATATTTTATAATATGATCGATATAAGTGTAATGAATTCTTACATATTATGGAAGACATTAAACTCAAATTGTAATAAGAAATATAAATTACGACGAAATTTTATTATAGATTTAGGTAAAAAGCTTGCGAAACATGGACTAGATTCAAGAAGAGAACAACAGAAAACCCTACCATCTTTGTCAGCTGACGCTCCTGCACCAAAACGAAAAGATGTTGTATTTGTCCTACACGGATGGACAGAAAAAGTAAAATAATTTGTAATAAATGTAAGAAAAATGTGTGTGGAGAACATTCTATTATTACTTGTAATGCATGTGCTGAAAATATGTAATTTTATTTAAAATACTATTCTTATTTTGAAAAATATTTGTTTTAAGTTTATGTATTAAAAGTATTTAGTTAAATAATACTATTAAAAATATTTAACTGACCGAGTTTGCACTCTTTTATCTAATAAAATATATATGGGCCTCCCAGACCCGGATGGTAGTTCTTGATGGTTTAAATTTCGGTACACCCAGAGTTAAACAATAGTACATCATGATTTATCGAGTCAAAAGCCTTGGCAAAATCAGTATATACAACTTTAAAATTTTCACTGAAAGCATTAATAGTGAATTTAGTAAATTGACTAAGGTTAGTTGCAGTTGATTTACCTTTAATAAAGCCATGTTGTGCAGTTGTTAATTCATTACTAACAGACCGATATATGTTTTTAAACAGAATTTTTTCGAAACATTTAGAAATATTAGAAATAATAGAAATTGGCCTATAGTTTGAAATATCAGTAGTGTCACCAGATTTAAAAATTGGACTAATTTGAGATAATTTTAAAGTATCAGGAAATTTATTAGTTTTTAAGATTAAATTAAAAATAATATAGAACGGTTTGACAAAAATTTCAGAGCAACCTTTTAAAATATAAGAAGGAAGAAAATCAGGACCAGGAGAACATGACACTTTTAAAGACTTAATTGATTCACAAATTTCATTTTCTGAAATTTCTTTTATATTTAAATAGTTATTTGTAGTTGAAGGTTTATATATTTTAGAGAAGTCTGAAACATTTATTCGGGAATAGACAGTAGAAAAGTAATCAGCAAAACCTTGGACCGTAGATTGAGTATCATTATAATTGATATCACCCCAATGCATGTTTCCAGGTATACGTGTGCATTTCTTCTTTTTATAAATAAATGACCAAAATTTACTTGGGTCACTAGCGATCATATTTTCGGAACGACGAATAAAGTTTTTATACACAACCTTAATATCAGTTTTGATTTTAGACCTGAGAGCTTTAAATTGTAAATAATTTCTTTTATCATTAGTTTTTTATATAACTGATGATATTTATCTTTAAGTTTAATATCAGAGATAATTTGTTTCGTCAACTCCAACTGTTTATTTTTTGTGATACACACGTGTATTTGAGCTCTCTGAATTTTGCAATATTTTCGTAGAAGTGTATGCTGTTACAATAAAATTTAGTGCATATTGTGCGTAAATACAAGCAGTTTTGTTTTTCAATTTGTGAATATCGGTGTTGATATTTGTGCGAAGTTATTTAAAATAAATCGTATAAAATATATCACTTCAGACATATTCTTAACAAAATTTGTTCAAATCTTAATTAAACACGTTAACTATTGTCTGCAAAGATGAGTAGCAGCTGCAAAGTTGGCAGTAGTAAACAAACAAGACTTAAACCTGGCGTTCGTTGTACCAGTGCCTGTAAATTTTTTTTTCATTTTACTTGTTTAAAAAATTCGGCATTAGTGCAGCAAGTAGTAGCATCATCAAATAATTTTAAATGGGTATGTGATGATTGTGGTGGGAATTCCTCTGGGGAAGAGGAAGAGGAATTAAGCAGTTTATCCAATCCAAAGAAGAAGATAACGCTTCTTGATGTAATGGCTAAACTAGACGTACTGCAGAAGACAACAGAAGAGCTACAAAGGTCAGTAGATTTTTGCTCTAACAAAATCGATGATTTCGAAGCTACTCTGAAATCACATTCTGAAAAAAATAATCTCATTGAGCCACTGCAAGAAGAATGCAAAATCCTAAAAAACCAAATTAGAGAACTTGAAAACAGATCAAGAATTAATAATGTTGAAATTGTTGGAATCCCGGAAAAACCAAATGAAAATATAGGTACAATAATAGAGTCGATTGGGAATGTAACTGGGTGTAAAGTATCGGAAAATGATCTAGATGCATATCACAGAGTTTCTCGCTTTAATCAAAATGCTACTGCTAATCGAGAACCGAAGAATATTGTTGTACGATTTGTTTCTAGAATAAATAAAAAACAATTTTGTCGTCTCTGCCCGCAAATTTAATAACCTAAACACTAATAACATAAATTTTACTGAAAATAAAAACATATACGTTAATGACCACTTGACTCCTGCAAATAAAATTTTACTTAAACAAGCTAAAGATAAAAGTAAAGACATGGCTTATAAATTTGTGTGGGTAAAAAATTCTAAAATATTTGTCCGTAAAAACGAAACATCTCCAGTGATAATAATAAATTCCGATATTGATATTAAAAAAAATAAATAATCAGTGTCAGACTCTAATAAATAACAAACTTAATTAATTAATTAACCAAAATGTTAAATATTTTCTATCAAAATGTTCGCGGGGTAAAAACAAATTTATTAAATTTACAAAATGAGGTAGCTGCAACCAACTATGACATTATCCTGTTAACTGAAACTTGGTTAAATGACTCTATCATGGATTCAGAACTATGTGATTTAAATAGATATGTAGTATACAGGCGTGACAGAACTCTTGGAATAAAAAGTGATGGTGGTGGAGTCCTAATTGCTGTGTCTTAAACACTCAAATCTAAACAGCAAATGCAGTGGTGTTCTCTAGCAGAAGATATCTGGGTCACAGTGTTTAAAAACAATGTAAAAATTCATTTGTGCTGTGCCTACATCCCCCCTCAATCAAGTGATACCATCTATGAAAATCACTTTGAAAAAATAAGTGAAATAATGTCCTTAAATCCAACAGACATATATTTAATATCAAGTGACTATAATTTACCTCTCATAAACTGGACTCGAAACAACTCAACACATTGTGAACCTATTCTTCTAAAAAGATCTGTTACAAACCTAAATTTAATTAATACTTTAAATTTGAATAATCTTGAGCAATACAACAATAGGTGTAACATAAATAATAGAATTTTGGATCTAATCCTTAGTACTACTAATATTGAAGTTGAATTGTGTGATGGCCTTGTTAAACCAATTGACAAGCATCATCCACCTCTAGAAATATCACTTCCAATACAAATTGAAAAACATACCTTGCAATTCAAATCATCACAAAAATTTGATTTTAATACATGTGATTACGAAGAATTAGTATATAAATTATGTATAAATTGGGATAAAATACTAATACACAGTGATATTAATACTGATGTAGAAATATTTTATAATGTTCTCGATTCTTTATTTTGCAGTTTTGTACCTCTTAAAAATGTAAAACAAAATAAATTTCCTCACTGGTTTTCAAAACTTTTAATTAAAATCATTAAAGAAAAAAATAAGTTTTTCAAAAAATGGAAGCGATATAAAAATACATCTGACCACAATTCATTTTTAGTACTAAGGGAAAGATCTAAACAAATAATCAAATCTGATTACAATAAGTATATTAATAATATAGAATGTAATATGCATACTAATATCAAAACATTTTGGAAGCATGTAAGAACTACGAAACTAAATAATGGTGTACCTAATGTAGTACATTATAATGATTGTGAAAGTCAAAATGGTTCTGATATATGCAACCTATTTGCCGAATTTTTCAAATCTGTATTTATATTTCCCTCATCAACAAATTCAGTCCAAAATTCAGTTCATACCGATAACTCACAATTAAATTCAACTTTGAATCTCGGACGCTTGTATCTTAGTGAAGAAACGATCTTAGACCATCTGTCTAATATCGATATAACAAAAGGTATTGGCCCTGATAACATTCATCCCAAATTTGTTAAAACATGTGCGAATTATTTAGCTAGACCACTCTATATAATATATAATAAATCCTTATCATCAGGTATATTTCCACATCAATGGAAATTAGTGTATGTCACTCCTATTTACAAATCGGGTGATAAAAATGACGTAACAAATTATCGACCTATATCTAAACAATCGGTATTTGCAAAAATTTTTGAATTACTAATTGTGAAAAATATTAAATTAGATATTGAGACAATTATTATACCTGAACAACATGGTTTTTGCTCTGGTAAGTCAGTAACTACAAACTTGGTTCCTTTTACTCAGTATTTAGCTGAAAATATGGATAAACGGAAACAAGTGAATGTTATATACACTGACTTTACCAAAGCGTTTGATCGAGTGAATCATGATAAATTAATTGACAAATTGGGCAAATATGGTATCCATGGATCTTTACTACGCTGGATAGATTCTTATTTAAGAAATAGGTCACAAATTGTTGTATTGGGAGGTCATTGTTCTAGAGAAATTGATGTTTCTTCGGGGGTGCCGCAAGGCAGTCATCTAGGCCCTTTACTCTTTAATCTATATATTAACTCCATATCAAATTGTTTTCAAAATAGCAAATGTCTTCTTTTCGCAGATGACTTAAAGTTCTTTAGGCCTATAGACAATCTTGAGGACTGCCGAAAATTACAAGCAGATCTGAATAACCTTTATAACTATTGTAAAGAAAATGACCTCTCCTTAAATGTTAAAAAATGTCACTCTGTAAGCTTCACTAGAAATTATGGTAAAATTATTTTCAATTACTCTGTTGACAATGAATCATTAGAATCGAAAACATCTGTACGAGATCTTGGAATAATATTTGATCATAAATTACTCTTCAATGAACATGTTGACTTTATAATCAAAAAATCTTCAAAAATGCTGGGATTTATAATAAGAACAACAAAGTCATTCACTCAAATCAAATCGTACAATCTGTTATACAATACATTAGTTAGACCACACTTAGAATATAATTCAATTATTTGCAACCCTTTTTATAATTTTAATATAAATACAATAGAAAACATTCAAAAAAAATTTACAAGAATATTATATTATAGACTACAGATTCCATATGAATCATACACATGTAGATTAAAAGTTCTTAATATGACATCTTTAGTAAAGCGAAGAAAAATATATGATCAAATATTTTTATACAAAATAATACACAATAAAATTTTTGTCAGCGAGTTAATACAATATATGAAATTATTTGTACCACCTAGGTGTACTAGATCTCAAATCATGTTTCAAGTCGAAAATTGTGCCACAAATAGTTATATAAACTCGCCACTTCATCGGATTAGTGTTGCACACAATAATCTTTGTGCATCAATTGACATATTTAATGTTTGCTTCTCACTGTATAAAAAAATGTTAAATATTTATATAACCGAATCTCACGTTTAACTTTACTATATTGTTGTAAATTTCATTATTTGAGATAACTACTCTGTCTTTTATACATCTGTGTTTATTCTTATTATATTATTGTAAATTTCGAATTTGTAAATAATTATTTTTATGCATATGCATAATGGTGTATACACTTTTGTAAATTCGCGGGAACCTGCTTGGCCTAGGCTGTTGGTTCTCCTTAACTAAATAAATAAATAAATAAAAAAAAAAAAACCAAGGAGGATAGGGAGATAATTTTCTACGAGTGAGAGGAACACAATCCCTGAAAACATGATCCAGAATATCGTAAAATTTGCTGAATGCTTGATCAACGTCATTATATTCCCTTAAAATATTCCAGTCGACATCGCGAAGAAGACTATACATAAATTCAAAGTTAGCAAGGGGAAAGTTGAAAGAATAAGTATTGTTAAAGGAAGAAGAAAATTCGAAAAATTTATAAATCTGGTGATACAAGGATTGCAAAAACCATTATTGTAATGATCAATCAATTTACTGATATTTAAATCTCCAACAAGAATAAAATCGGAGTGCATAACCGAGTGACAAGATTCAAGACACTCATAAATCACGATATGTTGGTCAAGTGTAACCGGAGGGGGAGAATAAACAACAGCAACAATGAGAGTCTCACCGGACATCAGAGAAACCCTAACACATATAATATCAGAAATAGAGTTTGAGTGTAAATCTAATTTAATTACATTAGATTTAAATTTAGTGTTAGCAGCACATAACACACCTCCTCCCATTGTTTTACCCTTTCTAGAGTTGTCGCGATCTTTTCTGTAAATTGTGTATTTGGAGCAATCAAGAATCTCAGCATTGCTGACTGAATTTGAAAGCCAAGTTTCAGATAATGTTATGTTATCAAAATGATTTAAAAATGAATTATTATAAAAATCCGCTAGCTTGGTATTAATTCCACGAACATTGTGATAATAAATATTCATAGATCCCATATAAACATACAAACGATATACGATGAATAAACAAGTGATATGTATAGACGTACAAAGATAAGTAAGTCAAATCTTGCAAATTTCAGTAATAGAACTGAGAACAAAGCAAGTTAACCTCGAAAAACAGTGATATGTAAGTATTCATTGTTAACATCTTCTTCGACCTTTTTATTTGTCATCAGTTGAATTTCCATGGATTGTATCGGTTCTCTTTCTTCAATGGAAACGTCTACTCGTGAGAAGTCAAAAGGAGTACCGCTTGGCCGAGAAGAAGTTTTGTTCATGAACTTCACGTCGCGTGACTCCTCTATCTTCCTCTCGCTCGGCAGCCAAACTCTATAAACTTTTGACTCTTCACTGTAGCCAATCATGATACCCTTTTTTGATCTCGATGCTAACTTACTTTTGCTTGATGTTCTGTCTAAGATGTATACCTCACATCCGAACTGTTGTAGGAAACTTATGTTTGGAGGTTTCCCGCACCATGCTTTGTAAGGTGTTCTTTCCTTTAGTCTGTTTGTTGGACAGCGATTTCTGAGAAAATTTGCTGTATTTACAGCTTCTGCCCAGAACGATGAGGGTAAACCGGAATTGATCAATAGGCATCTCGCAGTTTCCATTAGTGTTCTGTTGCGCCTTTCGGCAAACCCATTCTGTTCGGGACTGTGGGGAACTGTCATGCCATGCTTACGAAAAAGATCATTAAACTGCTGGTTAACATATTCTAAACCGTTGTTAGTTTGAATAGTCTTTATCTTCTTCCCCTGTTGAGTATCTGCTCGAACTCTGAAGTCTTCAAACTTCTCCAAAGCTTGATTCTTGTGACTGAGAAAATGAACTTCGCACCAACCTGAACGATTGTCGATAAATGTAATGAAGTAACGACTTTTTCCGTTCGACTCAACTCGCATCGGGCCGCATATGTCAGAATGGATTAATTCTCCGACTTCACACACCCTTTCGGATTTCTTTGGGAACGGGAGACGTGTCATCTTCCCCTGGATACATACTTCACACGTGAAATCTTCGTTGATATTTGCATGTGTGCCCTGGATAGCACACCTCTTGATGGCTTCTCTTAATGATTGCTGATTCAGGTGACCCAAACGTATGTACCAGTTCTCTAGTGAGTTGACTCTCGGCATCTTGACTGACTCGTTCGATTCCTTCACCGCCTTGCATTCACCACCTGTAGTTCTAGGAACATAATACAAATTGTTTACACGTTCAGCGACTAGCACCACTTGTCCTTCACTATCGACGACCTTGGCTTTGTTTTTGTTGAACACCACAAAATAGCCCTTGTCGGTTATATTTCCAACTGAAATAAGATTAGTACGGAGATCTAGCACGTACAACCTTTCTTGAAAATTTACTGTCTTTTCACTCCCGTTCACGTTTGTTACGAGCGTTACTACGCCTTTTGCCTTAATGTTATATCTTTCCATTCGGTGTGATTTGTTATTTTTAGAGTATTAAAGGAATTAAAATTTTCAAATTGTATTTCTTAATGTGTTTGTTTGACAATTGATTTGAATTTGTTGTTCTTTAGGGCTGATAATTATTAAATCATTTGTATTCTCTATTTTTTCCCATGTGTTTTCTAAATTATATTATGATATAAACAACCATCGTTCTTTTGGTCTTTTACAATATTCGTGATACATTTGTTTATACTAATATATCGACTATTACAATAATATATTTTATTTATTTATGTACAGTGTTACGGTCTAATTTTTCCTCTGACATTTTCTTGTTTTAGTTCTAATTTATTATCTTATACGCACCTTTTGTTGTTATAAATCTGTTATTCCCGCGTTGTATGTTATTGTTATTGTATCCTTTCCTTATTTCTCTGTATTTATCTGTAACAGCCACGTGTGTGAACTCAAAATTTTTGTGATTCAGTATTTTCATAGAATGAACTCCGTGACTGTTGCAAATCGCTGACATGCGGCTGGCGATCTTCCGCTCAGTGTTTTTGCAGAATATTGTAAAAAGCGGAATATTACCAGCAAAAGTGTCAACGTTGTCAATTGAACTAGCCTAGGAAATGTTCGTATCCACGGACGAGAGTGATTCTCAGCCCGATCGTGGAGGCGAACAGTCGAACGAAATTTTGATTAATTAAATACATATTTCATATTATTTTGTTTATATATTATTTTTGTGTGTAACATTGTTTTTCTAAATTTTAATTATAATTATTATTTTTCTAAAATATTTAATTATTTGTGAAACAACCCCGTCAACCCCTTCCAGAGTCAGCACAGGTCAGCGTAGTGACACAGGTAAGTATAACTTTCATTTATATTCTTACTGTGGCTGTCTGAGCTTTAATTCAGTACGTCAACGGAGGGTGATTTTCACTACACCCTACGCACCCGCCCGTTTCATATCCATTCTTATTTATTGGTTAGTACCTTTGTTTTATGGTATTGTTGCCGTTGTTGCAACTAGTAATGCTGCGACGTCTACCTGCGTCAGCTGACTTGTACGGCCCACTTTTGAATTGAATCCACTTCGATTGTTGTAGATGTGTTGTCGGTAGTCGAAACTGGGTTACGGGTGTATGTCCACGATCAGGGTGTTTAATGATAGGATATTTTTGTCGAAGTGTAACCCTTAGTATAGTTGCTCTATTTGTATCAATTTTTGCTCATCGAGTTACCGTGCCTTTTGCACGAATTAACTCGCAATATATTAAATTTTATTGCTTTTTTTTTAAATTCATTGTTTTATTTCTCAAACCTCAGTCGTTTACAGGCAACAACAAAACGGTAAGTAAGATTTTGTGTTATTCGTGGGGACCACCTTTTCGTAATTTTAAGGTCAAAAATTACGTGGCGCCCTTATCCCTTTTAACCGCTCTAGTGGATTTAACCCAGCCCATCTCCACTGTTTCAAAGCTAGAGGCCTCCCAACCGAACATCCAGGTGGAGTATCGTGACCCACTCTACCCATTTTTGGGTGTAGAGGAAACCTTTAACATCACAAAATTTTGGCGCCCAACGTGGGGCCATAAAAACGTAAAGGAGCCGTAATAATTTTCATTGTGGTCGTCATTTTTGTGCCTATTGTGGTCTTATTGCGGTTCCGATTGTGGTCGTCATTGTTGCGACCATTGTTGTGTTTATTTTTGAAGTCAGTTTGGACCTCGATTTGGACACATTTGTTTGGACCATATCGTTAGGTCGAACTGTTGATGGGGTTATTTCAGCCTTTAGGGCTGTGTCGCTTTACTTTGTCAGGTGTCGTTGGTGTTGGAAGAATTTAGCGTCGCGATTCAGAGGGCGATTCTTTGAGAAACTTTGATTTTATTTTGTTGAAAAACAAAAAAAAAATTTTTTTTGGTGAAGTTATTTACGACTATTTTAAGAATTAAAGAAAAAGGGGGATTAAATTATTAATTTGTTGTGGAGTAGATGTGCTTGATTTATTTTGGGAATTTTTATAATTAGCTACACTACTGTCAAGTAATCGTTTTGTTGGTTGATCTCAGTGTAATTGTCGTTACTATGGAAACTAAAATCGATCCCGGTAGACTCTTAACCCGATGAACTTACGTATGAGTTGATACTTAGGGGTCATGGGGCCGGAGGTACGGTAACGGAGAAGCGCTCTAAACTTCGAGAAGTGTTTCACGCTGAACGCGCAGACGAAATCTTGGTTTCTTCGGACGCTGTTTTTGTACCCGCGTCAGAACTTAAAATTTGCGAACGAAAATTGCAAGATTTAAAGGAACTGTTGGCTAACTTCGATTTTGACAAATGCCAAAATGATTTTTCACGTATTGGTTCTCGCCTCACACATGTCAAACTACGTCTTAAACGAATCAATACAGAAGATACCGATGAAAAATTAAAATTAACGGAGTTGTGTGAGATCTGCGATCAGCTTTGGCGTCAATTAAAATTAAAATTCTCGGCTAAGGCTTCGGCTTTATTGCTAGCCGAACATGAAAAGTCATTATTAGAGGGTGAAGCAAGTAACGCTGAAGAAAATGAAGACGCTTCCGATCCAATTCAACCTGAAGCATCATCTAGTCTGCGAACCAAGGGCTTCGAGTTGGACTCCCGTCTTACCCAAGCATTAGAATCAATTTCTTTAAGTTTAGCGACGCCGCGCCAACCGATCTTTAATCCACCGAGTAGAGATCCGGCTATTTATAAATGGAATCTTACGTATGATGGCGGCCCTGGTTTATCTAATTTCTTACAACGTACCGAAGAACTACGCGCGGCGAGGAGTGTATCGAAAGATCAGTTATTTGATTCGGCTACTGACTTACTTACGGGAAAGGCATTAACGCGGTTTAGAGCCAAACGACGTTTGATGTCGTCATGGGACGAGTTAGTAATGTGCCTAAAATCTACTTTCTTACCCGTTGACTATGAGTTAAGTTTGTGGGATGAACTCCGGCATCGTATTCAAGGCAATGATGAAAAGGTAGCGATATTCATAGCAAATATGGAAGGATTATTTAGTCAGTTGAACACGAAACCTATAGAATCTGAGCGCGTGAAGCATATCAAGCGTAACCTACTCCCGTATTTACAACAAGGTTTAGGCGTGCATTCTTTCGATACCGTAGATGCGCTAGACGAGATATGCCGGCAATTGGAAGACATCCATGTTAGGACTCAACGATTTCAACCTCCACCACCTGTCAACAGGTTTTGCGAGCAGATTTGGCGTATCGTCGTGAGCGAACGGAATATCGTGTAGGCGCAATAGACTCTGGTCCGTCTCGCCCATCTAGTGATAATCAGCGAGCCCCTATTATATGTTGGAACTGCAGACGGGCGGGTCATACTTCTAGGTTTTGTGAAGAAGATTTTCGTAAACACTGTTTTGGGTGTGGAAAACCTAATGTGATTGTCCGTGACTGTCCGAACTGTTCGGGAAACGGCAATCGGAGGCGTTAAAGGGTCGTACCATGCCTCCGAAAGATTCTGATCCAAATGCGAGTAGTTATGTCAAGGAATTCGTTAGGAAGGAAAATGCCAAGTTAAAGCAATCTACCGTCATTTTAGATTTTATATTATCGCATTTAGGTCAGGATGAGCGACCATTTTTGAAAGTAACTATTTTTGGGTGTGAATTTTTGGGGTTACTAGATTCAGGTGCATCGCGTTCTATTATTGGAAAACTAGGTTGGGAAAAACTTAAAATTTTGGTTTATTTTTAGATAAGGAGAATTCTCCAGACTGTCAAGTCGCTAATAGACAGACTTGCTCTACTTTAGGTTCCGTTTCAATTCCGGTGCGGTTCATAGATAAGGTCAAACTGATTACGTTTCTGGTGGTGCTATCTATTAATGGTAGTTTAATCGGGCTTAGATTTTTGGCGTGTTATGGGGATAGTTCCCGATTTGAAACGCGACGTTTGGGCATTTGATACTAGCGGGTCCGATCCGCGTGTTTCGTCAGTACTAGCTGCTTCAGATTTATCATGTGAGGAACAAGAAACCTTAACTAGTTTTCTAATGACACAATGGCAGCGTATGGGCACGACGTTAGGTTGTACTGATCGAGTGGAGCATGAAATTATTAGACGCCGCCCCAATTAAACAACGATACTATCCGGTGTCTCCTGTTATTCAACAGCATATTAACGCTGCGCTAGATGATATGTTAACTAATGATATCGTTGAGCCGTCCTCCAGTGCGTGGTCGTCACCAATATTGATGGTGCCAAAGAAAGACGGGACATATCGTTTTTGTGTCGACTTTAGGCGAGTGAATCAGGTTACTAAAAAGGATGCGTACCCGATCCCGTTCATTTCCTCCATACTGGATCGGCTTAGAGACGCCAAATATACTAGTTCTCTTGATATGCAATCTGCATATTGGCAGATTCCGATGAAACCCGAGAGTAGGGAAATTACGGCTTTTACGGTCCCCGGACGTGGGCTCTTTCATTTTAAACGCATGCCTTTTGGGCTTACAAATGCCCCGCAACCTGGCAACGTCTTATAAATAATGTTTTAGGGATGGATTTGGAACTATCTGTTTTTGTCTATCTGGATGACATAATCGTCGTGTCAAAAACTTTCAAAGAACATATGGATACCCTGGGGAAAATATTCGACAGACTCAGAAACGCAGGCTTAACCGGGAGTAAAGAAAAAAGTCAATTTTGTCGTCCGGAGATCAAATATTTAGGTTATGTGGTTAACAACAAAGGTTTACATGTTGATCTCGGAAAAGTAGAAGCTATTTTAAATATTCCGCCCCCGAAAACAGTTAAAGACATTTGCAGTTTTATTGGGATGACGTCATGGTATCGACGCTTTGTCTCCAATTTTTCGTCCTTGATTTCGCCCCTTACACGACTGTTGCAGAAAAACCATCAATTTAAGTGGACTGAGGAATGTCAAAAATCCTTCGACCTACTTAAAGAAAGTTTAATCAGTGCTCCCATCTTGACCTGTCCCGATTTCTTGCGACCATTCTTAGTTCAGACAGATGCAAGCTCTTTTGGTTTAGGTGCGGTGTTGTCGCAAACTTTCGAGGAAGGAGAGGTGCTTATCTAAGTCGCTCTCTGACGAAGGCCGAGCGTAATTACACTACCACAGAGCGTGAATGTTTGGCAGTACTGTGGGCTCTCGATCGTTTGCGTGAGTACATCGAAGGATCGCAATTCACAGTGATCACCGATCATCAATATTTACTGTGGTTATTGGGCATGAAGGATCCTACTGGCCGGTTGTGTAGGTGGTCTGTAAAGTTGCAGCGTTATAACTTTAATATTATACATCGACCCGGACTGTTTATCCCGTTCAGTGCCAGTTCTTAATGCTGTTACATCACCTAATGATCTCTTGCCCCAGCCGACAGATACCTGGTACAATAAGATGAAATTGTGAGCAGAGACAAGTCCTAAGAAGTTTTCCCAGTGGCGCATCCATGAGGGCAAACTCTTTAAATATATCAAAAGTAGAACCTCCGTTCTAGATAATGACGAACTCTCGTGGAAGGAGGTTGTTCCAAAAAATCAGCGTTTGAATATCCTTAGACGAGTTCATTCAGAGTCGACTTCTGGCCATCCTGGTGTGTATAAAACATTTCATAATCTTGCCACAAGGTATTACTGGCCGAACATGAGAAGTGACGTAGCGTCTTTTGTCCGTCAGTGTACCGTGTGCCTCGAACAAAAGCCGGTGCAGAAAAAGCTTGCAGGTTTCATGGGAGTACGCCCTAAAGTTTACCGCCCCTTTCAATTAATTAGTACGGATATCATTGGACCTTTGCCACCTACCGTCCACGGTAACCGTTCCATCCTCGTCGTATCGGACTATTTCAGTACATTTGTGCTGACTTTTCCTATGCGCTCAGCGAGTACCAGCGCTCTCGTCCGTTATTTGGAGGAAAGTGTTTTTCTTCTTTTCGGTGTGCCTCAGTACGTAATTTGTGACAACGGAACTCAATTTAAATCTAAAGAATGCACCACCCTTTGTCAAAAGTATCACGTCGCTTGCCTATATAACGCGTTGTACCATCCTCAGAACAACCCGACGGAACGAGTAAATCGTATGGTTAAAACTATGCTCTCCGCGTATGTGAAGCAAAACCATCGGCTTTGGGATCAGTTTCTTCCTTCGGTGTCTTGCGCGATCAGAACACTTAAGCATGAAGTTACCGGTCGTACGCCTTACTTCATTAACTTCGGACGTGAGCATGTCCTTCGTGGCGACCATTCTCCTAAGGGTGCTTTAAATCCTAATTCGGCTGTGGAATATGATAGGGAAAATTTTGAGAATAGGCCTGGAGGGTTTCGCAAAGTCTATGACGACATCCGAAAGCGTTTGGATATCGCTTATGAACGCAGCAAGAAAATTCATAATCTTCGGCGACGCCCTGACGAATTAGAAGAAGGTCAAATGGTGTAGCGCAACAATGTCGTCCTATCTAATGCTGCGAACTATTTTTCGCATAAACTAGCACCTAAATTCTTCGGACCATTTCGAATTAGTCGGAAAGTGTCTCGCGTTGCCTATGAATTATGTGATGAAAATAATGTTAGTAAGGGTATATGGCACGTAAAAGACCTAAAACCAAACCCTCGCAACGCGGATGACAATGATGAACCAGTAGAGGTCGATGTCATTAAGTAAGTTGGGTTTTGTGAGAAAAACTTGAGGAAGTTTTTCTCGTGGGAGGAAGGGGCTTTGTTACGGTCTAATTTTGCCTCTGACATTTTCTTGTTTTAGTTCTGAGTTTATTACCTTATACGCCCCTTTTCTTGTTCTAAATCTGTTATTCCCGCGTTTTATGTTATTGTTATTGTATCCTTTCCTTATTTCTCTGTATTTATCCATTCTTAGGCCTTCCTTAATTCGTGTTTCGTCCAATAATTCTTTCACATGTGCTCTGTTCTTTATTTGTGGATTTAGAATTCTGTTGGAGTGTACCTACGTTCTATTTATGTAATTTATGTTTCATTACTATTCTGTCACATACCTGTATCCCTTTCTTGATTTATTTCTGCCCTATTTCCCTTCTATTTCGTGGGCTTTAATCTTTTTTTCCTCGGCGACTGTTTGGTTTGTGTTTGCGATCTTTGACAAGTTTCTTGCCGCTTCGCTGTCAGCGGCGCACGCTTCGATTTTACTAGGGTTTCTTCTTCATTCTTTATTTCTTCTTTTTGTTGTCTGTTTGGTTTCCCTGTAGCGCTGGATATTTCCGGCGGCCATTAGGAATTGCGGATATACTTTTTTGGAGGGGGGTTTTGGTTGGTTCTTGGCACGTGGCGCGGTGAAGAGGTTAGGTTTGGTTCCGATCGTGATTTTGGGCGCGCCGGTGTAAATGAGAGTGATCGACGCGTTGTCTTGTAAAATTCAATATTGTTTGGTTTCGCTTTTGTGCGGATTTTGACGTCGTCGTGGTGCCGTTTGTGACTGTCCAGTTGGGTGTTTCGGTAGTGAGGCGTGTGGATTCACGAGCACTACGTTTCGTTCTGGACATCATATCTCCGAAGGAGGAACTGGCCGATCTTCCCTGGTATGTTCGTTGTTGGGGACATCCGCCACCTGGAACTTCATCTGTCAACATCGTCCGACTCCATAGAGTTTATCCCGCCCAGCAAGCGCCACCGAGCTAAGTAAACAATGTTCTTTCATCATCGCTATTCCGTTTTGTCCCTAGATGCGCGGAAAAACTAGTGTATTTACTAAAAGTTTTGGTTGCCGTAAAGAACTGGGTTGCCTTGTGCTTCCTGCGAACCTCTAATTTCGTGACGCTTCTCGTCGCCGTTTTATGACACTGAGTATTGTTACATTGTTGTAATTATTTTAACTTTAGTAAAGTTTGGATTAGCGTCTCATAAAATTCAATTGTTGTTACAGTTATAGTGTTAAAGTTAAGTCACGTTGGACCCGTCAGCTCAAGTATTCAGTCAACTTGTTATGATTATTCTTTTTTTTTTGAGCCTTTAGCTCAGTCACAAATAGTTTGGGTTACCATTTCATTCCTATTATATTAATATATTGGTTAGTACCTTTATTTTATGGTATTGTTGCCGTTGTTGCAACTAGTAATCCTGCGACGTCTACCTGCGTCAGCTGGCTTGTACGACACACTTTTGAATTGGATCCACTTCGATTGTAGATGTGTTGTCGGTAGTCGAAACTGGGTTACGGGTGTATATCCACGATCAGGGTGTTTAATGATAGGATATTTTTGTCGAAGTGTAACCCTTAGTACAGTTGCTCTATTTGTATCAATTTTTGCTCATCGAGTTACCGTGCCTTTTGCACGCATTAAGTCGCAATATATTAAATTCTATTGCTTTTTTTTTAAATTCATTCTTTTATTTCTCAAACCTCAGTCGTTTACAGGCAACAACAAAACGGTAAGTAAGATTTTGTGTTATTCGTGGGGACCACCTTTTCGTAATTTTAAGGTCAAAAATTACGTGGCGCCCTTATCCCTTTTAACCGCTCCAGTGGTTTTAACCCAGCCCATCTCCACTGTTTCAAAGCTAGAGGCCTCCCAACCGAACATCCAGGTGGAGTATCGTGACCCACTCTACCCATTTTTGGGTGTAGAGGAAACCATTAACGTCACAACAGTTATAAGTGCTATATTTATTTCTATCATCTACATATTAAATACTTTGTTTCTCATTGAGTATAATGAGGGTAATATCTTTATACATAGGGATGGGAGTGAACTGAAATAAGGAATAAGTATTTTGTGTAAATGTAGGGATATTTATTATGAAGTGTATTTGTTCATTGTCATTTCTACAATATGTTTCAATAATTTCATTGTTTTAGTTTATTTATTTGACTATTTTTTGTGCCTAGTTGATCTTTTACTTTTACTTTGCCTAATAATGGGTCGTATTCTTCTACTTTTATTTTTTTGAATAATGTTTTTTTAAATTTCTTTATTAGGCTAGGGTTTTCTTTAGCGAATACTTTGTCTTTTATCTGTAAGGGATTATTATTTTCTTTATAACGTTGTTGTTTTTCTGTTTCAATTTTTGTTTTAATGATGTCAAATAGTTTGGTTTGTTCTTCTTTATATTGTTGAATTAGTTCTTCTTTTTTGAGTGGAACTGTTTTAAAAGGTATTTCGTTGTTTTCTCCAAATAATATTTCGTTAGGGGTTAATTTTGTAATGGAGTGCTTTGTATTATTATAAGCTAATATTACTAATTCTAATTTTTCTAACAATGTTTTACTATTAAATTTAGTGTTATTTTCTATAAAACGTAGATGTTCTATGAGGGTGGAATGCAATCTTTCAATTGCGTTACTTTTTGGGTTATTTATGCAAGTAATATAGCTTTCTATATTATGTATTCTGAGTAAATCTTGTATGAGACTGCGTTTAAATTCGGGACCGGAATTCATTATAATTTTGTTTGGTATAGTAAATGTTTGGAAGTATTTTATTAATTGATTCAGGACACATCTTGAGGATTTATTTTTAAGGTAGTATATTTGTCCTTGTTTAGAAAACTGATCGTAGGTCGTTACGAAGTAATTTTGGTCTAGACTTAGTAAATCCAGATTTATTATATCAAAAGGTTTAGAGGGTGTTGCGATGAGATTATCAATTGCTGGTATTGGTTTCCTGTTATACTTATTCAGTTCGCATTGGTCGCAGTTATTAACATTCGGTAATGCTTTTTATCATATTCGGCCAAAAATATTTATCTTTTAATGCGTTTAATGTTGCTACTATCCCACGATGATTAGTCAACCCGTTGTGGAAATTGTGAATTTTTTCTATTTGTTCATCAGCGTCTTCTATATCTGTTACTATTTTATTACAAGCGATTATTTTTATGGTATCATATTCAAAATTATTTTTTATGATTTTTGAAAGTATTAGGTCCAGATCTTTTTCTATTATTGCGTAATAACGTAATTTTTGAATAATGTACTCTTTTAAGAAATTTGTGATCTCTTCTTCCAACATAAATTTATTGAATTTGCAATGTATTCTTATTTTATTATGATCAAATAATCATTTTGTTTCAATTTCGGTGTTTCCGTCGTGTGTTTCTAGTATTAAATGATTATTTGCTATGTTAAGTCTATCATTTATAAATCTTAATCCATTTACAAGGTTTTCTGGGTCTGAGTGTTTCATATTATTGTCGCTATTATTATTGTTTATTAGGTCGTTATTGTTTGTTTCAGGGGGCGTATATAAATTAATTTGTATATTTGTGTCTTCAAATATTTTTAAAATTTTATTCGAGACGTCTTCCCATTTTAATTTGTTTAATCCTCATCCTAATTTTGGAATATTGATTTCGTGTAATTCATTTAATAGCATATAGTCTCGTAATTCTTTAAGAGGTTTATCTAAGTTTTTGATGGTAGGTATATCATTAAATTTTTCTTTTATAATTAAATGAAATATTGTTTTGTTATTAATATGTTGTATGATAATGTACTTACTGTCTCTTTGATTATTACAATATTATTTACTTTGGAATGAATTATTTAAATCTTTGGCTAATCCTTGTGTCATGTTAAAGTCTTTTGATATACAGTGTACAAATATTTTTGTGTTCGTTACGTCTCTTGTATGTTTTGTGATATGTGTTTCGTTTCTTTGTCGTGATAGGTTATCGGCGACAATATTCATTTTCACTTGTAAATATTCTATTTCGAAATTATATTCATTTAATTCTATTGCGCCTTACACCCGTGAGGGTAGAAAGGTGCAGGATTAAGTAAGTAATTCTATTTTCCAACGTATAAGTTTTTGATTCGGGTTTTTCATATTGAATAGCCATACAAGTGGTCTGTGGTCGGTTTTGATTAGGAATTTTCTACCGTATTGTAAGTTTTTTATGGATTGTATTATTGCGAGTAATTATTTTTCTATGGTACCATAATTTTGTTCAGCGTTACTTAATGTTTTCGAAAAATATGCTATTGGCATTTCTTTGTTATTTTCATTTTTTTGAAGTAGTACAGAGCCTATACAAAAATCTGAAGCATCAGCTGTAAGAATAAAAAATTTATTGAAATCGGGGTATTGTAATATTGGTGAACTGGTTAGGGTTTCTTTACATTTATTAAAACAATTTCTATATTGTTCATTGTATATATCAATAGTTTGGCCATTTCGTAAACAACGTGTGAAGGGTTTTGTGAGTTTTGCAAAATCAGGAATGAATTTACGATACCATCCGATAGTAACAAGGAATTTCTTTTTTTGTTTTTGGAATGTTTAGATTTTTTTATATTCTCGACTTTTGATGGGTCTGTTTTTATACCGTCTTGTGTAATAATATAACCGAGATATTTAGTCTGATTTTTAAAAATTCGGATTTATCAATTTGTACTTTAAGATTTGCTTTTCTAAATTTTTCGAATATTGAAGTTATGTTTTTTAAATGCTCGTCTAATGCTTTTCCAAAAATAATTATATCATTATTTGCTTATATAATTATATATAAGCAAATTTTGTTTACTAAGTCACCTAATGCAATATTCATCATTCTTTGAAATGTGGCTGGTGCGTTTTTGAGTCCAACAGGCATACGAATAAATTCATAATGACCAAATGTTGTCGAAAATGCAGTTTTTTCAATGTCGTCTTTATTCATTAATATTTGGTGGAAGCCAGAGCGTAAATCGAGGGTTGTAAAAAATTTTGAGGGTCCTATATGGTCTAAAAGGGTATCTATATTAGGAATTGGAAATCTATCGTCTTTTGTTTTAGTGTTTAATTTTCGGTAATCAATAACTAGTCTAGTTTTGCGTTTGCCGGATGCGTCTAATTTTTTTGGTACAATCCAAATAGGTGAATTCCAAGGAGAATGTGAAGGTTGAATTACATTTTCTTTTAATAAAGTTTGAATGTATTCCTCGATGTCTTTTTTGTATATTTGTGGAAGTCTATAATTTTTTGTGTGTATAGGAGTTTCCTCGTTAACTATTATTTTGTTTGTACAAATATTAGTGCTAGATAATTTTTCGCCTTTCTTTGGGAATAAGTCTTCGTATTCTGTGATGACTGTATTCAATTTTTGTTTTTCTATATTATTTAGGTGTTCGTTTCGAACTTGAATGTTATTATTTTGTTTTATTGTGTCAATATACTTGTAGTAATTTTTCTTTTCCCTGTATTTTAACAATATTTTTTGTGAAATCGATTTGTATATTTAAATCTTTGAATGCTTCTATGCCCAAAAGTAGATGTATTCTTTGTGAAAATTACAAACATAACATTTGACTGGAATTTTGTTTAATTTTAATATAACATATTCATTTATTGTAGTTTTTCCATTTACAGTTTTAAAAGTACACTTTTCTTTATGAGTTTCCATATTTTTGATCTTAACTAATTCCGGAGTAATTAAATTTATACTAGAGCCTGTATCAAAAAGAATAGTGTAATCTTGTATTTGTAAAGATGGGAGATTATACGTGATGCTTGACATTACGTGTTTTGTTCGTACTCTTCGTTTTCTAATTCTAAAAAAGAATCTTCGTCTGTTTCGGGTTCGCGTTTAGTGTCAATTAATTGTTCTGTTGTAATTGGATCATCTGTCTCGTCAATATTATAATTTTATTTTATAGTTTGTGTCAACATAGGGTCTGTTAAACGAGTCTGTTTTGTCATGGGTTTTGGTTGAAAAGAACGTTTTGTTTCATAATTATTTTTTTTTAATTTTGCCTCGGTGCGAAATGTGTAGGCTGTTTGTTATTATTGTTTAATTGTATGGGTTTTGAAGGGAATTATTGACCTGGAAATTTCTTAGGAGGTATGCTGAATGAGAAATTTGATTTTTATTTTAACATCGGTGATTGATGTGAAAAATTAAATTCGTTTCGCATTGTTCTAAAGATTGTGGATTCTTTACAAAAAAGGATCCGCGTATCGTAAATGGTAATAGTGTAATAAAATGTGAAATATCAAGTTTCTGATTTTCCATGATTATGGCATTTTTTTGAATTTGACTGTATTCCGTTAAGAGGATTTTTAATTTATATTGCGAAAATCTCTGTGAAATTGATTCTAAAGTCCTTTCTGAATTAATTTTATTTCTAGTTTGTAATATTTCTAATAAAATAGTTTCTACTGTACTTTTATCACAAAAATTTGATGTTAAGTACGTTTTTAATTCTTCCCAGTCTGCGAATTTATTTTCAGCTAATAATTCAGCAGCTTTGTGGGTGAGTTTATTTTTTATTAATCCAAATAAATATGTTTTTTGAATAAAATTCATTTGGATGCTAGTTAGTGTAGTATATATATCATCTACAGCTGATATAAAATTATTTAGAATTTTGATATTTCCATCATAATTAGGAATGATCTCTGAGAGATTTTTGAGTTCTGCTAAAGTGGTAGTCATTTTTAAATTTAAATTGTCTAAGCGACTGGGTCTCAATAAAACTTTTATTGGACTGTTAGTATTTTATAATTCTAACGAATTGTTAATACTCATAAATATTTTGTGTGTATATTGAGACTGTGCCGGTCTCTCGATACTTTTATTACTAGTCTTTGCTAGAAGTATCCCTTTGTGTAATAATTAATAATAATTATAATTAACTTACAAAGGTAATAACAATATAATATTTGTTAAATGTTTTACGGACATCCCCGAGTTCGTGTGTTCATCTGATGGCTCGAAAAACGTGAACGGCTTACAGAACAGCAAGATCTCTCTGGTTGGGAGGAGACGTGAACTGCAGGTCGGACAGAAAGTTTTTCTTTCTTCTGTTGTATATTTTCTTCGAAGATACTTGGGTTTCTCTCGTGAAGTCTGCGTTTCTGAAGTTTCCACGGACTAATGAAAACGAGTGTGGTAGAAAGAGGAGTTCTTCGTAGATTCGATGTATTTCGGATTTTTCAGAATAAAGAATTAATATTCACCCTACGATATCGATTTAATTGATCGTATTTTTCTGATAATCATACCAAGACTGCGCCAATTAAATTCTCGATTTAATAAGTGTTTAAAAAAAAATATTTATTTAATTACAATCCAACAGCATAATTGCTCAAAGACTTATAATGAACTGAACAAGCTTATCTAATTGTACGGCCTATTTAAACTGTTTCTTATCATACGTGTGGGTAGATGGAAACTTTCCAAGGGAAGCTTACTTCAGGTCTCTCTTACACAAACAGGATATGATTATTGTGAAATATCTACAGGGCCTTACATAATTTGTATGTATGTATGTATGTATGTATAGTAAAATTTTTGAAAGAAGTTCGATCAAGGCCATCTACGAATTGTATCTATGAATTAAGATTTTGTGCTGTCAAATTTAGTAGTGTCTTTTACTTAGTTTTTATGAGGGTACATAATATCTTGTGTACATCATAAAAACTATGTAAACGACACTACTAAATTTGACAGCATAAAATCTTAATTCATAGATGCAATTATGGCCTTGATCGGACTTCTTTCAAAAATTTTACTGTATGTATGCATGTATGTATGTATGTATGTATGTATGTATGTATGTATGTATGTATGTATGTATGTATGTATGTATGTAGGTATGTATGTATGCATGTATGTATGTATATATGTATGTATGTATGTATGTATGTACCGTGAGTATTTTTTAACGTGAAACATTGGGGGTGTCATATACATGGTAACGACATTTGATTGACAGCAATGTGCGTGTCCCATTTAATATGAAACATAGGGAATGAATTTGACAGAAGTATTATATTTAAATATTGTAAGAAATTTAGCCGAGTCAGAAAACCACTCGAGGGCACTAAACATATTTCGGGCACAAGGTGCAAACAGTATTTTTTCTACATTTTTAGAAAACAGGTATAATTATTTAAACAAAATTAACCTCAAATAACATCTTGTCAATGTGACATTTGATTGACAGCAATGTATTTGCCTGTCTCATTTAAAATAAAACATAAGGAATGAATTTGGCAGAAGTATGCTATTTAAATATTGTAAGAAATTTAGCCAAGTCAGAAAATCACTAGTGCACAAGATGTGCACAATATTTTTTCTATAACTAAATGTAATTTGGAAAGCAGGTACAATTATTTAAACAAAATTAACCTCTAATGACGTCTTTACAAATGTCAAATTTGTTCCCTATGTTTCATTATAAATGGGACAGGCAAATACATTGCTGTCAATCAAATGTCAAGTTGTTCCCATGGATACGACAAACCCAATGTTTCACGTTAAAAAATACTCACGGTATGTATGTATGTATGTATGTATGTATGTATGTATGTATTTATGTGTGTGTGTGTGTGTGTGTGTGTGTGTGTGTGTGTGTGTGTGTGTGTGTGAGTGTGGATTCCGTGGACACGATTACTCAAATGCTATCAATCAGAAAATTTTTAAATTTTGTATACCCATTGTACATATTAATGTGGGAAGAGCTGATTAGTTTTTAGTGTATATAAGATAACCGGAAGTATCACTTATACAAACTTTTAACAGTTTTTATTTAAAAAAATACACTAAATCTAATTTTACACCAACTTTTACTAATAAAAATTTAATGTAATGGTACAATCTTCAATTCTACGATAACTTAATTTTAAAAAACTTTAAATATAAATTTATATAATAATTTATTTTTATACATCATCTTGGCTATGCGTCAAACAAAAACATAAATTAAATAAATAAATTAATAAATACAGAACATAAACTAAAAAAGGTAGTATTTTTCCAAAAAACATAATACTTTAATAACAATTTTGACGTATTTAAACAAATGTCACTGTCTCATTTAAATTAACAATGAAACCGTTTGTAAAAATAATATATTTTCCATCATACATAAATATTTAAGTTTGCTATTTTTGTAGCACTATAAATCAAACATCTGCCAATTAGTACGTGTTTTCAAGGTGTCAAATATTGGTTTACAACTACATTTACGAAATGGATCAGAGGAAAATCTTCATTTGATTTACGAGGTACCATTACGTGACCAAATGTGACTGTTTGGTGCGCATTGTGGTCAGTGGCATCATCAGAACTTACTTTTTCGAAAACGATGAAGGTCGAACTGTTAGAGTTGATGGTGAGCGCTACAAGCACATGATAACCGATTATTTTTGGCACGAAATTAATTTCGTATTACAGACTTCTATTTATTGGAACAAAAAATTGATTTTGTTTACAAACGAACAACCGGAAGTGATACTTCACTTAAAGCTCATTGCTATTTTAAACATGAAGGAGGTCATGTGCTGGCCGCATCAGATTTTTTGAAAAATAAGTATCACCCAATAATTTCTACAAGTTTTTTTAGGTTGATGACGTGCGTCTTTTTTATATATATCTGTCATATGAATAATTAATGAAGGTAGCTGTGCTTTCGATGTCTTTGATAAAAAACAACATATTTATTTTAATAAGAAATGAAAGATTTTTGTAAACGAGCGTGAAGCTGTCAAAATTTTTAATTTTTTTTTTTCACAGGGAAAACGCTCATAGCAGCTGTAGACACGTGTTTCACTCTTATTAGAGCTCATCAGTACAGCATAGCATGTTAACAGATGGACATTAACTGGAAATAGTGAATAGAAAATGAACAAATTGTAACAGTACCTGTAAGCAGCCAAATACACATTTGTTGCTCTGAAATAAGTTCCACCATTTGTAGATAAATATAACATCGCAGCAGAGGCAATACACGACCACCCACCAGTCACCGCTACCTGGACCCCATAGTAAATAAATGAAAGATTTTTGTAAACGAGCGTGAAGCTGTCAAAATTTTTAATTTTTTTTTTCACAGGGAAAACGCTCATAGCAGCTGTAGACACGTGTTTCACTCTTATTAGAGCTCATCAGTACAGCATAGCATGTTAACAGATGGACATTAACTGGAAATAGTGAATAGAAAATGAACAAATTGTAACAGTACCTGTAAGCAGCCAAATACACATTTGTTGCTCTGAAATAAGTTCCATCTGTTAACATGCTATGCTGTACTGATGAGCTCTAATAAGAGTGAAACACGTGTCTACAGCTGCTATGAGCGTTTTCCCTGTGAAAAAAAAAAATTAAAAATTTTGACAGCTTCACGCTCGTTTACAAAAATCTTTCATTTATTTACTATGGGGTCCAGGTAGCGGTGACTGGTGGGTGGTCGTGTATTGCCTCTGCTGCGATGTTATATTTATCTACAAATGGTGGAACTTATTTCAGAGCAACAAATGTGTATTTGGCTGCTTACAGGTACTGTTACAATTTGTTCATTTTCTATTCACTATTTCCAGTTAATGTCCATCTGTTAACATGCTATGCTGTACTGATGAGCTCTAATAAGAGTGAAACACGTGTCTACAGCTGCTATGAGGGTTTTCCCTGTGAAAAAAAATTAAAAATTTTAATAAGAAAATTTCAAATATGTTACAGGTGAGTGTCAGTTCAATTTTTAATTTCATGTAATAAATTTGTAACTAGTTAATCTAGCAAATGCAACCTCCAATATTTTATTTCCTGTGAAATCCCTACAAAGGTAGACAATTTACTTGTGAATAATAAAAGTAAAATAAAGTACAATATATTTGCGACATTTGGTGAATCTGTTCCGAATAACATATTTAAAAATAACACTTGGCATGTTTCACAAGGTTTCAGTATCTGAATCAACCTCTAGGTCATTTATCAGAGACTGGCTCACTCAACCAGAACCACATACGAGATTCGCTCTTATTGGAGCTCTTCAGTGTGGTATACTGACGCCTTTAGGAGGCACTTAAAGTTCAGCGAGCGGATAATAAATATCCCAAAATATATGAGACAGCAGAAGTTAATACAGCAATGAATAATATTAAAAGTAGAATAATGTACAATATATTTGCGACACTTGGTAAAACTGTTCTAAAAAAGATATTTAAAAATAACACGTGACAAGATTTCAGTCTCTGAATCAACCTCTCTGGTTGGTTTTGGTTGAGTGAGCAAGTATCTGATAAATGCCCGAGAGGTTGATTTAGAGTTTGAAATTTTGTGAAGCATGTGAAGTGTTGAGATGGTTTGGTCATGTGGAGAGAATGATGAGTGAACGACTTGTAAAACGCATATATGTTGGTAAAGTTGAGGGTGTTCGATTGCGTGGCCGTCCAGTGTGTAAGTGGATGGATGTGTTTGGTAGTGTTTTGAAGCAGCGTAAGTTTCCGAGTGGAATGTATGAATACGATTATGAATGTGGCTGAGGCGAAAGAAGTTTGCCTGGATAAGAATGTGTAGCGAAGGATGATTGTTTCGTAATTATTGTGGTGTGAAGATGTATGGTTAGAAAGAATGTTTTATGAGAATGGAGAGACAGTTTTATGTGGACGAGAAGAACGAAGTATGTTTGTACAGGAATGTGTAGCGAAAAATGATTTTTATGTAACTATTATTGTGGTCCGGATGCGGTTATTCGCTACCGAAAATCTGTCACTTTAATATGTTCTTTGTATGAATGTTATGATGATTTTGGGCAAGGTGAAAGAAGAATGTTTTTAAAGAGTTGTGATTCAGTGGAGCTCTTACTTTCATCTCTTTTCTTACTATTTTCGGGTTTTTGCTAACCCACTAAGTGGGAAACGCATGATTTTATGTATGTATGTGTATTTACATTTTTGCCCCAGACACCTAATAAAATATTTCAACCCGTTGCCTATGGTAACTAGTCACATACAGCTCGATTCTCGAAAAAGTCTAAGCTAATCCTCATTTTTTTAGCGAATTCTACTTTAGTTTTCACAGTTCATATCTTAAAATATAGTCTAATCTATTCCTACTATCTACCTCTTTGATAATATTTTGAAGAAGAAATTTTTATTGCCGGAATTGATTATAATTCACTAATCAAAAATTGAGGATTAGCTTAAACTTTTCTGAGAATCGGGCAGTTATTGTCCAACAAAACAATGACACAATGTCATATTTTCGTAGTAGGTATGAGACGAAAAATAGGTTTTTCCAGTACCTACCATTAAGTAATACCTTCGTTATATATCTTTTTTTTATTAAACAATACAACATATTACTCACGGGCCGTGAGTTTTTACTTATTACTCTCGGGCCGTGAGTAATGACAAGGGAGGACCAATCAGAATCACCTATTACTCAAAATTGCAATATTATCTAGTATGACTTGGATCAGAACAATGTCAAAATTATGAATCTGTGTAAGTTAATTGAATTGAAAACATCCGATATTGTAGAATAAATATAGAAAATTATTCAAAACTGAGCCACGCATTTTTGAAAAGGAAAATCTGAAGGTTATGGAGCAAAAAAATTTACTCCCCACAAAATTAAAAAAATCATGGAAGCGCATAATACCAATATACCGGGTGTAGACAACAGTGCTTCAAATAAATATTGTAGATAATTAAATTCTGCATTCAAATCAATAAATACATTTTCTTTTACAGGTTTCGCAAAGCGAGAAAATTAAATTTAAAATTTTGTAAGTTACTTACAGTATCAGCCATGGTATCAAAATAAAACCACAAACAAATTTAAACACATTACCTGTCAGAAACGTATATGTTAAATTGTGACATATTTTACCTGTCAGAAACGCTCTGTTTGAGTCATCATTATTGAAAATAGAGAACTATTCACACGAACAGAAGGTACAAATTGTTAAGTAGTATTATTTCAACGCAAAGGAAGCAACTTTTATAAAAAAATTTATTTAATTTTCTCGGTTACGAAACGTGCAAAAGAAAATGTGATTATTACTCATTCGAATGATTTGGTCTCTTGAGTAATAGCCAACATTACATGTTCATTAAATAATATACTTTTAATTATATCAACAAATTCGAAGCAATTGATTGATGAAGGAGTTCATGTTACTGTATAAATTGGATTAAATGTAGAAATGAAGTAGGTACAGTAAAAAAAAATAGATCAGTTTCTGTTCTTATGACATTAATATATTTATTGCTCTCAAAAAATCGCTTTGCATTTGTCCATTTCTTTAAATTTACTTTGGAAGTAAAACTTAATTGTAGATTAATTTGTTTTATGAAACCGGGTCCTAGTTACTAAAGTAACAATTCTATGTCACCATAAGTAAGTAGTACCGAATACAATCTGCATTATAGATCCAATGAAATATTTGCGCATTTGGTATCTAGATGTGTACTCCATTTGAGAAAACCTTATACTTTAGTAACTTGCATATGACCATAACAATTGTAGAGTTATCAGAATTTGTGGATAACTATTATTAGGTAAATAGTATTTCTGCTACCTAATGAAAGTGACAGTAATAATCTACTTACTACGTGTATATTTCTAAACTAAATTAAGAACGGACTTTCAAAATAACATTTACCTATCGAAGAAATCTATGTTAAATTGGATGGAGCACCGATACGTTGAAGATAACCATGTTACTCCATTGAAATAAATTAACGTTTGGACAATATATTTATTTATTACTGATAAAACCCTCCAAATGTTTTATCAAGTTTATGACAATTAAAGTTATCTTGCATCCTCATAAAATTTTCACCTCTGGCGATATCAGCTCAGCTTCCATTGAAACGAATGCGAAACTGATAAGTGTGTTCACAGACACCGTTCCCCAGATGTAGAGTAGCGAGTATGGCATGTGAAGTGTAATATACAGTTTGATAACCCATTTAACTAACTGTACGTGTGTACTTACATCGACAACATATGTACCTGTACGTGGGAGCGTTGCTATGAAACAGGGTCGGCAGCGCCCACGCAACATCCGCAACAGAATGATATATTAGCGCTATTTTTAGCCATAAAAGATGACTACGGAATTAAAACTAAATGGAAATTAACTAACAAAACATCAAGATATGTTATATAGAAGTTAATAACAGGATTATCTTAATATTTTTATAGTAGGTACATACTCGTAAATATTCGAGTACATATTTTTAACAGAGGATATAGTCGTTAATCGAAAACGAAGAATATAGATTCAAGAAACAATAATATGTCTAGACTTTTTACCTTCCGATAAAAAGAGGGGATACTGACTGTAGTCAAAATATTACATAGTTCTGAATGAATAAGCCCAATTTTATATTTGTATATCATTTCAATATCAATGGGATCGCTTGGCTTTGTGCGTTAAGTGACCAGATTGTGTTTCGGTTGGCTCGGGTTCCAACTGACTTGAAAATTATTCCTAATATTCTAATTGCACAAAAGTGACTCCTGTAGTTCTTTCGCCACGACAGTTTTGAGAGCCCATGAGGTGACAGATTGGAGCACCCAGAAATGGGTAATAAGAGATGATGATATATTTATGTTTATTTATTTAAATTGAAAAAAGTAAATTCATTTTCAGAAAATGTAAATTCTATTTTAGAAAATGTAATATCAATATCAGAAAATATAAATTCAATATTTTTATATAAAAAATTATATTTAGTTTACTAGAAACAGCGAAATATTTTCATAAAAGCCGAGTCTGATCATTCTACGCTAATAACTCGTCCCAGACTTTATAAAATTCGCAACTTCACCGAGTAAAAGGAACGAGCGTCTTTGCCTTCAACCTATTCATACAGCAGCTGACTGCCTTTTATGAACGTCCAACGGTATTGACGTCGTACTTCATTTGGTTTAGCAGAAATATCGATTTGAATTGCTCGGAATTCTATGGTATATGAAACATAACGGAGCCCGGAAACTATTTGCTCTTATTTGTCATTTGTTACTTCATCCAAAAACTAACAATTGACAAACGGTGACCTACAAATTTTTTAACGGATGTTTTACATTGTGGGCGACAAAGAAAGGCAAAAAAATAATTATGTGTCTTTTGACTATTGTTGATTTTTTACTGTGTCGTTTTAATAAACAATAAGATTGTTGGAACTAGATATTGAAATTTTATTTAACATGAATCTTCGGACCGTTATAGATATTTATGACCCACATCAGTTCATTCTATATTTAAATCAGGAGATTAAAATAAAATCAAGTTGTAAATGCAAATAAGGCTACAGAAGATTCAAAGCACAAACAAAAAAGAATATGCAGCACGTACAGAGAAGTTTTTGTCATTTTTGCCTGTTCAACTAAATGACATACTTTACAGCTTGTCTTATAGATTTTATTGTATGTATAATCGTGTGCATTGATTTTTATATCAGATGAATAGTGATAAAAACCATAAACGCTTGTAAATGCAAATTAATGTATAAAAAGAAAGGGACTTCGCATAATCGAGCAAAAAATTTATATAGACTGTTCAATATGGTGCGGAAACTCGTTGGATTTTTCCTTTCTATACAAAACATCGTATTTCAATTATTTCTTGTTTCTTTTGACATATAACAATTCCAACTAAGTAGGCGTATTTCTCCATTTGGTTTACATGCAAAAATATTTAAATCATTTCCTGAATATAGTCAAAGGTTTTATTGTTCTCTTTACTCTTTAAAGGCATTTTCTAATCGGCACTCTTTGCGAACGTCCTTTATCTTGTGTGGAACAATGGCGCTCGTAGTACTTTTATGGAAACCGTCCATATATTATGTAGCAATCTATCAACGTGAGACGTGAACTTGAGAAAATCAAATCGGAAGATGAATGGAGCTTGGAAATTGATAGTTTATCATGTGTGTAAAATTTTACGTGCTCAGAATTTATTTTACATTTATAAGATTGCTTAACCGATGCTTGGTGTTGTTGCATGATAAATTGCTAATGTATATTTTACGTACACATGAATGATTATGGAGAAAATAAATTTGGATATCTCCTTTAGTTTTGTACATCTTCCCTAGATATAGATAATCGTTTTATAGGACTATTGTAAATATACAAATGAACTTTTAAATGAATAGGTACTGCTTCTTATACAGGTACGTATATAAAATTTTTGAAGTCATGTTTTTAGTTGACTATCTCTTTCTTTCTCTTCTGCGAAATTATTTCCTTGCCTTTTTCTTCTTACATCTTTTTTGTGTTCTTCGAGATTATTTGTATTGATTGTCATAAAATTCCTCTAAACAATATTATTAAAATTGAGACAAACAACAAACAGTTGTGGATTCATTTCTTTTAAATAATTTTTCTACTAGAATTTTGCAATACTAATAATATATAAAATATCAATACAATACAAAACGCAAAGATTTTTAATTAAAAACTTAATTTTATTTTGAAATGTTCAGTCAAACATTTTTTTAAATTATTCTGCTAACTAGTTTTAATGTTTTCATTACTTGGCTATAGTAAGAATGTTATAAAATCTACTGAAATCTGTTTGCAAATAAAACAATTACTTATGTCCAAATTAGCACAGGTTTAACTTAAATTTTTTAGAAAATATCTAATGTAATTTTTTTATTTATTCTGAAATTCGGTAAGAGTATGTAAATGATAGTGATCACGTTTGGTTTGCAGGACCTTTAATTTTTAAATATTTGTTTGTTTATCCACAAACAAAAAAGTATATTGGTGTTATGATTGTGTTTAGTATATTTTCAGAGTACCAAAAAGTGTGGTTATCACGAATGTTAATGAATACATTACAATATTTCCAAATGATTTTAAATTAAATTCTAGTATGTTTTTTGATCTATCTACAACAAGCATGTAAAATATAGCACTTTTATTTTATTAATATATACTCGTAGTAGTAATAAAACTAAAACTTTCTACTTGATTTATTCTATTTTAAGTGGTTAATAAAAAAAACGTAGGATGCTGAGAAAAATGTAGGAAATATCTGGAATGTTTGACATTTCATGGAATGAGTTTCTAAACTTCAGCAGGTAAATAATAAATTGAATGTGCCGAGAAAAATAAAATAAATTAAATTTGCAAATGACAGAAACTCGTTAAATTGGAAATTCTATCCCAGTGTACGGAAAACGAAGAAAATTAATTCCGATCAAAAGTACTCAAATGTTCGCTTCACAGTCTTTATTATATATTTTACTATGCAAACACTTCACTACAATGTATATGACTTATTTCAAGTTGACTGTAACTGCATATTGCAACGCTAACTACATTGAGCATACAAAGAATACAATCTTTCACCAGTTCTGAATGTTAAACAAGGAATACTCATACTTCTTTATTCTGCATTCTGCCGATGAAGTACCATGTAATGTGACACTGAGCCACGCAGGATTTACAAAGAACATGACTTTAATAACTACAATTTAATGTGGATATACACATTTATATTAATTCTGGCATGATTTTTAAAATGAACTAGAAAATGTTAATTTACTAAATCAAGATTGTAATTGCTAGCACTAAAACAGCTTGAAATTTTCTGCCATAATATAACATTAAGCTAAACAAAAATTTATTGTTCGTTATTATATTACGTAATATTGAGTGGGGTAGAGGAACGGAAATTACGAAATTTCAATAATTTAGTGAAATATACACGGAGTTCAGCAAAGCCTTTTATACAATTGATCATAAAGATATTAGCTAGAATTGGTGTAAAAGGTAACTTGTTAAAATGATAAAATAGTTTATGTCTTATTTGACCGACAAAATACTTAAAATTGATTGAAGGTAATGTGATGGCCATATCAGATTTTTACCTCCCGCTACCCTTGGTAAGGGAGGTATAGGGATCGTGCTAAAAATCTCATCGAGATTTTAGTAAATGACCACGTTTTAAGGTCCCTAGAATCCATTTTTAACATTTTCACGATGATGTCTGTATGTGTGTATGTGTGTGTGTGTGTGTGTGTGTGTGTGTGTGTGTGTGTGTGTATGTGTGTATGTGTGTATGTGTACGAATTTTGTTTGCACTCTAACTCAAATACTATCATTCAAAAAATTCTGAAACCTTGTATTTTTACCCTATTCTAATAGGAATAGAAGCCATTAGATTTTGGTATAAATCGGATAAACGGAAATCGTACTTTACTTGAAGCTCATAATTGTTTTTCTTCAAAAAATACCATTAAATGCCATTTTTTCGAATTTTATGTCTTATGAAAATTAAAGATTATTGAATTTTCTACAGGAATACATTATTACTTTTTCTATATATTTTACAGATAAATTTAAAAATATTTTTTTTTATCAGTCGCGAAGCCTAAGATAAAAACTATTTCTTTGTTATACAGTTCATTTTTCAAATGAATGTAACTGACAGTAAATGTCACTGTCAGAAAACTTATCACTTCAAATTAATAATAGTGACATTTTAAAAAGAAAATTGTAAATAAAGCAATAGTTTTCTGCAATGGAACAATTTGCAGCGATAGTAAATACGTAGGTAGGTATGTATTTAAATTAATAAAAATTAAATAGCGGGAGGTTTCGTGTTGGCCACATCAGATTTTTTTATCAGTGGACATGGATGTATTTCATTACTATGGTTACTTATAAAATGATTGACGGCAATGTATTATCGCGTTATTACTTTCCGTCACCTTTAGGTAAGGAAGGTAATGTATTTAGTCAAAAAAATCGGTAGTGAGTTTTTAATGAATAAGCACGATTTAGGGTCCATACTACACGAATTTACTATTTTTAAGATGATGTCTGTATGTATGTAGGTATGCATGTATGTATGTATGTATGTTTATGTGTGTGTGTGTGTGTGTGTGTGTGTATGTGACAAATTTTTCTCCGACGATAACTCCAATACTACAATTCTAAAAATTATAACTCTTCCTTATTCCTCTTCTTTACATCCACGTGAACAGGTGAATAGATTTTAGTTATAATTGATCCACCGGAAGTACCCTTATTTGACGTTCTTAACAGTTTTTCTTAACAAAACGCAGTTAAATATTAATTATTGACATTTTATGTTATTATAAATATTGAAGAAAATGCTCTTCTTTATACGGTTCCATTATACATTTTTCTTCATGTTCAATAGAGTTAAAGAATTATAAAGATATTGGCTTTCAAAAATCAGTTAGCTTTACTATTTATCATGAAAAAAACTGATATATTCAAAAAATTCTAATTATCAGTGTCAAGTGCAAAACCAAATATGGAAAGTATAGGATCAGAAAGTGGTATAAGTCATGTGTTCTTTGCAAGTGATATGAAGTTGCAGCCTCGCCTCATAATTGGAACTTTCAATGCCGGAAGTACGAGGAAGACCAAAGAAAAGATGGAAGGACTGTATAGCAGAATACTTGAGAGAGGAAGAACTGTGTGAAGAAGATGCGTTGGACAGAAGTGAGTGGAAAAGAAGAGTAAGAAACAGCGACCCCTAATAAATTATGGAAAAGCTGAAGAAGGAAAAAAGAAGTGTCAAGTGCAATTTACATAGTGTATGTTCATGTTATAATTTTATTGTATTTATAGAATCTTTTCGAAGTAACTTTTGGTATGGAATCTGTAAAAAATTGTATGTATTCGTGTTACAATTTTACATCATATATAGAATCTTTTGCAAGGGACTTTTGGTATAGGCTTTGTACAAAATACATCCAATTGACGGAATGTCTTGTACTAGCCACAACAGGTTTTTCAAATCTCTCTAAGAAAGGTATTGGATACATGCTAAAAATCCCACATCCAGATTTTAGTGAATAAGCACGATTTAAGGTCACTAATTCGATTTTAACATTTTTACAATAATGTCTCTCTCTCTCTCTTGCTCTTTCTGTGTGTGTGTGTGTGTTTGTGTGTGTGTGTGTATGTGTGTGTGTGTGTGTGTCTTAATCTGACATTAATAGCAAGGGCTGAAAAAGGTTTGGTAACAATTAGACAACCGGAAGTAGTAGTTTCTTATAAAAATCTTCTAAATATTATTTTTTGGAAATTTATGTTATTGCAAATATTAAAGAACATAAAATTCTCTATCCAATGTATTGAACATTTTTATTACGAGTATATCTTCTATAGATTCACGGCCGGTTTCATAATAAATATAGTCACTTTACTTTTAATGTTTGACCTAAAAGTGAAAAAAAACATTCCATAATATCACGTTAAGTTAAAGATGTCAGTTTAAACTTCCTTAAAATAAAGTCATCTGACTGTTCCTTTAACTTGAAGTGAAATTATTAAACTTATAGTTCAAACTTTAAAAATAACTTTATTACGAAACAGGCCGTTAGAGGTAATGAATTATATATATATATATATATATATATATATATATATATATATATATATATATATATATATATATATATAGCCGGCAGTACGGCAGTGTGGTTAGAGTGTCAGCTTTGTGATCGCCAAGTCCGAGCAGGCTACACAGCAGCGATAAGTTGGATGGGTGAACGCTTAGCAACAAAAATTTATCACACTGCGGCTCGGTGCGCCCGGCACCCTTACACCGAAAGGTATTAACCCGGCGTGTGACAGGTGGTATTTTTTTGCAAGTTCCGATAGGTGGGGTGTGAGAAACCCCTACCTTTAAAGATAAATTTTACAAGTTTCTTAAATATTTGGGGCTTTTTATTTTATTCTTTATAATGTTTTTAGTTGTTTTTATAGAATCAAACACAAAAAGTTAAAAATATCTTTTATTCTTCTTAAAGATACATCAACAACTTAACGTATTAAATTTTATACAAAAAAATGTAATACTTTATAAAATGTAAGTATTTAAGGAACAAAATAATATCTGTCTATTTTATAAGATATGAGCATTTAAACTCGAAATTCTAATTTTTTAAATAAAAAAAAATCATTAAATTATGTCAAAAATTAAAAAAGTTATGGAGCACTGAATTTGATCGAATTTACACAATCCTTGCAGTATATTAATGAATGCTCCATGCATATAAACGTACTGCAAGCTTAACATACGTATTTGGTCTTCCTATCACGAGCTCTGGGACATTCTCTACATCTTCCTTGTTGATTTGGCCTAAGCCTTTTAGGTTTCGGCTCAGGAATTTCGCCTAAAACTGTGCAAATGGTGGTGCGCAATTCACGTGTAAGCCTAGCATTTCCCATTCTTTGCATTTGCTGTTCTTTTACCATCTGCATGCCTAATTCTTTTATAAACAGTCTTCTGGGAATTTTCTTGCCATTATTATTTTCTCTAAAAATATCCTGACAGTTGATAGAAGCGGTATTCAGCAACGAAAAAAATATAGTTAATGGCCAACGTCGGGCCGAGAAACACTATAAGTTGCGGACATTTCGTCAACTACATCAACTCCACACTTACTAAAGTTGTAGAAAGAGATCACTTCTGGCAGCTTGTTCTCCGTGTCAAGAACCAAATCATCATGGTGTAAAGATGACAAAAGTAATGTGACTTTACCTTTCTTTGGAAAATAGGAAAGAAGCGTCAAGTCTTTGATAACCAAACTGACTCGAATATAATTCTTTATTGCGAGTTTCCAAAAATTCTGGAGAAATATCTGGCTTG
The DNA here is from genome assembly GCA_943142095.1 of Ophonus ardosiacus. Lineage (NCBI taxonomy): Eukaryota > Metazoa > Arthropoda > Insecta > Coleoptera > Carabidae > Ophonus > Ophonus ardosiacus. The sequence goes on along the minus strand of OW964824.1, from coordinate 36,643,785 downwards.
TTTTTTCTAATAGTTCCCACCGCTGTTAGTTTGTGCTTCTGTAATAGGTTTCGAAAAAGTTCAACGCTTGTGTACCAGTTATCACATGTGATGTTTCTCTTAGTTCCTGACACTGGTGCAACCAATCGGTCAACGATATCTTTTGGACTGTTGCTACAGCTAACTGGACCTTCGGGCTGTTGACCCACGTATACTTCCATATTTACCAAGTAGTAACTGCGAGCATCTACTAATGCTTGAACTTTGATGCCGTATTTCGCCGGCTTATTTGGTATGTATTGTCTGAAAGAACAACGACCTCTAAACGATTTATTTTTTCATCAATTGTCAGATATTCTGCTCGTGAATAAGCCGCCTTACAATTTTCGGTAAATTTGTCAACAATAGCTCTTATATGAGCTAGTTTGTCAATTTTTAGTCTTTCCTGACGACTGTCTTTGTTATCAAAGCGTAAGCAAGAAATCAAAAACTCAAATCTTCTTTGGCTCATGGTACATCTAAATATATCCATCCCGGTGCCGTCAGTGTTCCACAATTCATGAAGATTTCTATGATTATTCTTAAAGACGCAAGCTAAATAAAGAAGACCAAAAAGAGCCTTCATTTCTACAATTGTTGTTTCCCCATAATGTGGCGAATTTTTCCATGTTTCTGCTTTTTCGGCAATTCTAGTATTTGTGTTCCTGACAATATCTGCCATCATCTCTTCGTCTATAAAGAGCTGAAAACATTCTAAGGGTGTTTTAGCACTTTTTCCATAAGCCTTAACACCTGGCAAGTGGACTATAATATAATCAGCTCTAGTCTTAACATTTTTATTTGGTGCTTGTTTAGACCATTTTGAACCATTTTTTCCCACAAAAAAATGTATTCAATTCAATTTCTCCTTCCCGAGTTCTTTCCCTTTCCTCTTCCATTTCTTGATCTTCTCGTACCTCTCTCTGTCCTTCATTCCCTGCTTCTTGCTCTTAATCAGGATAGTCGCTATTGGTGCTAAGGTGGTCGATTTCCTCTTCTATTTCTGAATCTTTCTCATCATCAACAGGTTCGATGGCTTCACACTCCTCCCAAAGTCTCAAGAGACGATTTTGCTCCTTTTGCCAATCGCACATCTTGCTAAATAGCTAAAACACTGAAGATTTACTAAAAATAAAACTTGAAAAAGTTGCTCTTACCTTGCTAGTAGGGCCAAGTAGTAGTAGTAGTAGTAGGCCAAGTAAAAAATCGCAATCGCGAAAAAAACGTTTCAAGAACTCACAAGTACACTTTGGAGCGGTGCACTCTCGTTAAAATGGAACAGGCGACTGCCGTTTGTGCGTGGGGTCAAAGATGAATATACAATAGGGTAGTTGCGAAAAAAATAAATGTTATTTTTTTCTATTAATTATGAAAAATAAACTAATTCTAAACATATTAATGTAAAAATTATTAGAAAATATCAAACTTTTCATTCATAATTTCCATAAATAAAGTTCGCGGTGGAATTCTTGTGACGTAGACTTTTAATAATTATATAGTTCGACCAAGTCTGTATGACTCATACCAGCTGGTAGTAATACCACGACAAAGCGAAAATGTTGAATTACGTTTTAATTGTATCATACAAATATTTACAGTATAATTACAGAAGTAAAATAACAGATACAAAAGTATTATTTAACAGTACTTATATTTTATAATTATTTACTTGAATACCAGATATTTTCAAGATGCTTAATTCTTATATGGACAACTTCATAATTTTGTCACCAGGTGGCTGCACACTCCAGGGAATGTACATGTCATTTTTAGTGACAACCTGTTTTACGTGTTAAAATCATATTTTATTTTTCTTTTTTATATAAGCATATTTAAAACAAAGTAATGAAACTAATGAATTTGTGTGAAAATGAATAATTTCTTTTGAAATAGTGCGTCTCTCAAACATATAAATCGTTTCAGATAACAATGGTAGTATTGTGTACAGAGTGTACAACCGAGAGTGTACCGCTATGGCAAGAAAGACTGTGATTGGTATTAATAAAAAACGTCACCACGGGAAAATTTGAAATAAGAATTTTTTTAAAAAAAATTATATTTTGAAAAATAAACAGTTGCCAGACATAAAATAAGTATTAAAGTGAATAACTTGAATAATTCTTTCAGAAAAAAAATAAATTGGAAAATACGCAACTACCCTATTGAAAGATATTAGGCGGCGCAAGCGCGAAGACTAAATTTTTAGAAACTTGTGTATATGTTTTCAAGTGCAGGGGTTTTGTCACACCCCACGTGTCACATGCCGGGTTAAAAGGGTTACAGATTATATATACAGGGTATATCAAGATAATAGTACAGTGCATTTTATTCGTGTATGTGAAAAGATACAGAAAAAAGTGATTAAGATATTTTGTAAGGTATAGAGGGGGACACATTTTAGCATTAACTTTATTATCTTAAATCCAGTGGTACTCAAACTATAGGGCAATATTATATTTTTTTAAATGGCATTATATATATTTTATTAACTCATTAAATAGAGAATTTTGTTCAGAATTCAACGATATAATAATATAACACCCTTACATTGCGAAAAATTTGATAAAAATTAATTCAAAATTAATATTTCAATTCTACTGTATCTAAGTAATCTGAGCAAACATTCAATCAATAAAACAAAATAAAATTAAATTTAGTTTTATTACATTCAAGTAAGCTACGATTTTGTCAATAAATTCAAGTTTTAAAACCCAGCCAACACAAATTTATTCCTAGTATATTCTAAGAATATATATTATCGCATATTCATATATCCTTAGAATCTTCGTAGATATACAAAGAATATTCAAAGAATATTCTAATGTCCCACCTGACGATATTCTACAAATATTCTCACAATATTTAGAAGAATATTCGTAGAAACATTTTAGAATGTCCTAGGATTATTACTCTAATATTGAAATATATATATATTAATCTAATAGTAATATTCCTAGTATATTCTAAAATTATATGACACAGGATATTTGAATATCCTTAAAATATTCCCTGATATGAAAGGAATAATATAGGAATAATCAATTTTTTTACTAATTAATGTTCTAGTAATATTCGAAGGAATATTGAAAGAATATTTTGAAACCTATCTTATTTATTGACATATCCTGAAATATTGCTGAATTATAGAAATTTAAATTTTATCTTTTATAATAATATTTACATGACATCACAGGAAGGACTGATGTGTGACAAAAAGTATAAAATTGTTCTAAATATTTTTATTCATATATTTTTTAAAAATTAACATTAAATAAATATATATTTTATATAAAAAAATAAATAACACTCATGTTGAAAAAAAATTTTTTCTTCTGTTGAAGTTTGACTGAAAACAAAAACACAAATTCCAATAAATTCTGTAAAATTATTTTTCTTATATATCTTACCATATTCTATTAAATGCAGGAAAAAACACATGTTGAAAAAGTAAAACATATCTCCAAGGCTTGCATTCTTAACGAAAACAAATTCAATTGTCCGTTTTATTTTTTTCTTTTTGCTTGAGCCTCTCCGTGGCTTTTGAGAGCCACTTGGATACGCATATCTCTATGTTTTTTAGGGTACTTTGCGGCCATTTTACTTGAACGGACTCTGCGAAAACAGAAACAGAATATTTAAAAATTATTATAATAACAGCCTACTTTCCTACTCCTACCCAATATAATGGCCGAAAGTTTTAGTGTAACAAATTTCTTTTTTCCTTTATGACCTATCCAACTGTACAAAACTGCCAGTTCATCCTTCATAATCCGTTGCATTATGCGGCGTATATGTTCGGCCGCCGTATCTCCACCCATTCTGGCTTCGTATTTGCAATAACTAAAAATATTAATAAATTGAAAACGTATTCATAATTTAAAAAGTATGATTCACGTAAAAATAATTTATAGGTTATATTCCACTTCATAAATCATATGGAAAACAGAGCAGTACTTTACAAATGAATTATTACGTATTAAAATTAATACTTACAATGAAATGAAGAAATCACGAACTTTCAGTACTTTTATTACACTGTACATAAAAAAAACAGAGAACAAGAAACTAAACAACCACTCCACTATGCTTCTTGGCTTCTTTATGACGCTATGACGCTTCTTGCTTGCTTCCGCTGTACTTCTGACATCTGTTGATGTTTACACGTACGAAATACGAACACCATTGCTGACTATTCGATTTCATAATATATCGATCATTTTAAATTATGTAATTAAACACTAATTATCAATTTCTATATTTTATAATTCACTCAGGATAAACAATCAGCAGCTTATTTCAAAATGGGCAAATTTAAATAATAAATAAAATAATGATAGCTAACGTCACCAGAATTTCTCGAAATAAAAGTATATTATATAATAAAGTTACGTTTATAATCCAATACATATCAATTTAATAAAATAGCTACGCAGTGTTATGTACTAAGGAAAAAATAAAGCGTACTTTAAGCAGAAAATTATGTAGATTGATGTGAAGTTTGTTCATGTTTAATTAAATAATCTCTGAATATTTATAAAATATACACGAGAAGAATATTCAGAGGAAATAATCCTAGAATATTTAAAACAAAATATGAATAGAATATTCTTCGCAGAATATCCAGAGAATATAATTAGAAAATATAAATATATATAGAATATTCTAGGAATCTATAAATTATGAATATTCGCTAAAGATAAGTATAGAATATTCTCAGAACATTGTGTGTTGGCTGGGAATATTTTTTTTTGTTTTATTGACTGAATGTTTGCTCATATTACTTAGATACGGTAGAAATGAAATATTAATTTAATTTAAAATTAGGCCGAACAAACGAATGTTACTTGTTTCTGAATATTGCGAAGGAATATTTTGACAATCCATAAACAATTATTATTGTCAAAATTACTTGTTTGGCATTTGGATAGACTGTTAGAATAAATTTATTTTAAAAAAATTCACGATGCAGTCACTCAGGTTTTATTTTTTTCTGTCTGAACCGTAACAGATATCACAAGTAAAACAGAGGGAGAAAAGTTTATTATTGAATGTATCTTTCTAAAAAAAAAAATTTTAACGTTATCGACGTGGCCATTAAAAAGTTACAGTCTAATCAATGTTGGGACACCTAAATTTCATATACTAGTGGTTCACTAATAATAACAAGTATCATCTTAAAAGATGACAACCATATAAACTGTCATACCAAATTTCATCCAAATCGAAAAAAGCTTTCTGTTATTACAAGCAAAAAATTTTTTTTCGAAGAACCTTGAAGCAGAATATTGGCTAAATGGTACACTTTCCGATAGAAGCAAGTTTAGTTAGATCGTCTTATCCAGAGACATTCCTGAAGACTTTTTCTGGGAAGTACATTTAATATTTCTTATTTTATCATTAATTAAAAATTTAAAATTATAGATATAGCTGCTGCACGTTAAAGTGACACTTTCCTTGAATGCGGAAAACCTAAAACTCGTTCTTCGACAAGTCGAGATGTAATAGTAATTATAATATGCTATTGTTATAACAAGGTAAAGACTCCGTCAACATCTGAAATTGGTATAAAAAGAAAGAGGATTCATTTATAAGCCAAAGTATGTTCAGAATCAGTGACAAACGAAACACGCGCTTGCTATACATATATTTCATCATATGCCCTTCAGAAATACCGCTAATCTCGTCTATGAATTTACAAAAGTAGGAGGAAACTTGTTCATAGAATGAATTTAAAAACAAAGAATAGATGTAATTAGAATTTTTTGTGTGTACCAAAAATTTTAAATACAATACTTATATAGCCTAATGTGAAAGTGGCGAGAGGTATGTAAAATAGGTAATAAGAAACATTAAATTATACAGTAAAATGAAAATGACAATAACCTTATGATAAAAAGAATTTCTGAAATTGATAGATATACAGAATGTTTAACGGATTTAGGATACTCCGATTATTTTTTTTTTATTATTGGGATTAGAAGAAAATCAATCAAAGTTGTAGTAGATCGAAGGGGACATTCACTTATTGAAGATATTTTTTTTAACCAGTGGATCTCTAATCTATGTATATAAAGCTGAAAGTTGGTAAGGGAGACGATACGACCCCTCGGCAACCTTCGCTCCTCTTCGGTAGGATTCAGGCTTACGAGGGATAAATGACAACTTACAGTTAAAAAATAAATTTTGGCCCTTAAAATCTAATAAATATAATAATTAGGTGAATCATTAAATCAAATGAGGCGTCCAGCGCGTAAGTGGCCCAACTGCTAATTCATTACTATTGAGATAATAAGGAAATAAGAAAAATGAAAATTATAAGAATATATATTTTTTTAATGATAACTTTTATTCAAAAAATAAACATTTATACATAAAAGTAAACGCATTACTTTTTCAAAACATCGAAAAAACAAGAAAATTAATGTTATTTAGTTATAAAAAATGTTACTTGGGCCACTCTTCTACTGACCATGTTGACGTTTTGGAAACGTTGGGCCATTGTTAGTCCTCCTCTTCTTCATCTGAACTCTCAAAATCCTCGTCCTGTGCACGTTGGTTTGTTAGTAATTCTTTATAAAAATTATGTGCTACTGGAAGAATGTAATTTAGCAACTCCTGCAAATCCTTATATTTAGCATATTCAATTGTATGTCCTCTTGGATATAAAATTTCTAAATTAAAACTTTCTTCAACAATGAAATCCCATGCAGAATTTCTTTTGCTGATATCGACGCAATCAAATTCAGAAAAGTCAGTGTTAGAATACTTAAAATTTATTTTAAATGGTTTTGAATCCAGATATTGTAACCACTGAATTTGCAGCAAGACACTTTTTCATTGCTACATGATTTCTTTCGGTTGGTAACAAGAGCTGTTAAACTATCAATATTTTTGAAATCGTTTTGTTCCATTTGAATAATATCAAATTTATTTCTTCTTCTCGCGGCTCTTGTAACCTTTATCCAATCGTAAGGTAAAAATATATCTTTGAAGAAACGCTTTTGTTTTTCTATTAAACCAAAGTCTTGGTCGCACGGTAAAAATGAGTGCCCTGAGACCAAAAACTTATGATCAATTTGCTTTGGAGAGAAGTGCATATAGCGGCCATTTTAATATTTCTGTGTTGGCCTCCTCATTGGTCACTGTACATAATGAGATGATCCGAAGTAACGTATTTTTTCGTATAGTGCATTATACAGGAGCCAATATCCTGTGGCCTTCGAGATGCTATCCCTTCATGCCACACGTATAAAACGGAATGGTTTGTTTTCAAATTATGTATACCGAAGCAGTATGTCCACAACTGCCTTTTGTAATAGGCAATTCCAGTTGAAATGGACGGCGTTGCTGAGGTTTTCATAAGATCAAAAGCTATAACAGTAGCTTCATCTTTTTGTGCATCATTTTTCATGCCTTGTCTAGCTGCCTCGGCTTTTCGCAGGTGAACTCCTTTATCAATTTCATACTTCCTACTCTCTTCACCTTCTGCACATTTTATTTTTACATTTAAAAAATCACATTTCTTGCAGCTGTCACTTATAGGATAACGGAAATGAATATTAAAATCTTCCTGGAAAATCTTTGTGAAAATAAATTTTGAAACAATGAGTCTTTTATCCGAACAGTAATCAACGTACAAGTCATACAAAATAGAGAGGTTGTTTAATTCTGGAGACAAATATTTTCTGTCAATATTTTTCGTACGACTATAATGCGAGGTGTAAGTTTGAAGGCTATTGATAAACTCTCTACATTTACTGCGAGCAGCGTCACTTGTTTTATTGGAAGATGATTTTTTCCCCCTTTTATCAATAGGAGAGAATTTGACTCATTTCTTACTCGCTTCCTTCCTCTTTTTACAATTCTTAACGTTTCGTCTTCAGCTTTAGGAGATTCATCGTCTGATGGCTGGTAGTCAACATCTGAATCAGTTTCAAATTCACTAGGTCCATGAATACTGGATGAATCAGACATGTCGAATAGATAAAAACACTGATCAGTGATATTCAAATTAGTTTTTACTTTGTGCACACAACCTTAAAATTTTATAATAGTTTTAAAAACCTTAATAATTTGCAATATGTTCACATTTACCACATTAACATCAATAGTCTGAATTTCAACGCAAAATTAATTATTTAAATTATAAAATAAATTATCAAAATATCGACTGACACGTTCATAACTTGACAAACTTCTTTTAAAACTATAGTGGCTCAACTAACTTTGGGCCAGTATTACAACTTTAATATAAGTTTTTTTCCAGTTAAAGTGGCCCAAGTAACTTTAGGCCACTTTTCTACTGCAAATATTACATATGAAGTAACTGAACATGCCCTGCCATCTAGGTACAAACAGAAGAAAGTCAGATGGGCCACTGTATCTTGAAAATATTTACCAAACTGTGTTACAAAACATGGTTAAGTTAATTTTAAAAATTTTGCAGTTGGGCCACTTTCGCGCTGAACGCCCCAAATATGGTAAGTAATTTTTTTTCGATAGAGCAACATTAATTACAGAAATATGTTGTAATAATTACATACATTATAATATGTTAACCTAAAAATATTAACGCGATTTTATTTCCCTAAAATACAATATATTATTGTAGATTTAAAAATGTACGTTACACAAAAAGAATGCTGTAAATTTATAGGTTTTTTAAGTAACGAAAGCTTTAAATACCAAAAAGTTATTTATCAATTTGTTGATTAACCGTTTGAACATATTGGTAAAACGAATAATAATTAAACTTGAACACACTAATGGAACATATTGATTACAACATAATAATATTTGTCGGTGACAATTCAAATAAGGTATGTAAGTAATTTAATATTAAGCAAAATTATTAAAGAGAGGAGAGATACATATTTTTATGATATTTATTATAATTTATTGAAATTTGTATCCCTTATCTAAACTATAGTATTACCTATTTATAATGGACAAGAGACTTACTGGTTTCCAAATAACGAAATCATTAAATACATAAGAGATGATTATTTTATAATCAATCAGGTGAATGTTCCTATTTTCTCACTCTTAAATATGGAATATGATTTCATATTATCGACAACTGATATCACAGTATCACACAAATGGAAACTGAATTCATAGTAACAAAACATGATTTCACATTAACGAAAACTGATTTCACGTAATAGAAAATTAAATTTACACTACAATAACAAATCTCAACAAATAGAAAATATATATTTCAAACCACTGGTTACTTATTCTGGCTGCTAGCGTGGTCAACATTGTTATAATTAACTTTTATCATTGGTGTAATCAAGTTTCATCATTGTATTAATCAAGTTCTCCTTATTGCAAAATCGGTATTCAGAAGTGATAAATTAGTTTTCGTTACTGTGAATTCTGGTTTCCATTGTGTGAAATCAGTTTTCGTTAATGTGAAATAATATTCTTTAATGTATTAATCAAAAGTGTGAAATTATAGTGTAAATAATATAAATATTCAATGATTACACCTATTGTTAAAACTAATAAAGATGTTAACTTAAAAAATAGAAAGACGTTGTTTCCTCCTTCCCTCATAGATTACAATAATTGAAATTGAAATCATGAATGAAACACAATTACTACAACAATAATAACAATAAATTATACAGGTGAGTCATTGAAATTCCCTTCTTCGATAGCTCCCTTGTCATTAGAAATGCAGCATAAATTTATTGACTTAATTTATTGGACTACTAAAGGAGCATAACGTAAAATTATTTTCATATATACAGGGTGTTGCATCACGGCTAGGCAAGAATTATGTATCTTTTTTTAAATGAAACAGCCTATATATATTCATACATTTTGATTAGTATCTAATTCACCTATATGCACCTAAGAGGTTTTTTTGTTTTCCGCAGCGTTGCCAAGTTATTTCGTTTTTTTTCTTTAAAAATGATCTAATACACGTATTGCGTGCGTACTAACTTTATTTTAATAGTAAAAATTACGATTTATTTTTCAATGTAACCATAACTATACTCTCTGTTCTCACATAATTTTTTCAACACATTCTTATACAGGCTGGTAAATAAAGCGAATCAAATATACTCAATTTCAAATGACTATAACTCGTCATTTTCAAATGGAATACCTATATTTTATTATTCAGTTGTGTTTATATTTATATTTTCTTTATTTTTTATTAAGAATATCCTATGCCTAAAACCAATAGTTTCGGAGCTTTTCAGCATTTTCTCTAAATTTACTCGTTTTAATTAAAAATTAAATCCAGTATACTATAGAAATTGTATACAAGAACTTGGACATAACAGTATATTTGCGGTTAATTACTTCCTTGTACCAAGTATTATAATCGCGAAAAATTTCGGTTTTCAGATTTCAACGGAAAAATCCATTTTGAGCATCCTTTAATCCATTTTTGCTATTTTCGGCGTGACGTCTAAACGTACATAATGTATCTCGCATAACTCAAAAACTATTAGCCGCAGAAAGTTAAAATTTTGTATTTTTAATCACTGGTACATCTTGTTATGCACGTCCTATTTGTATTGCAATCTACTGTTCCAAAAGGGCACTTTGCTCAAAGGGTTTCTTTGAATTTTTCGCATAACTCAACTAGACGTAGAATGTTGAAATTTTGTATATGGGACTGCTATACCATCTAATTATTCACCTCCATTTCGGCTTTTCAAAAGAGCACATTACTCTTATAAGCGTATAAAGAAGTCATATGGTGTCCACATCAGATTTGTTATAAATATAATTTAGAAATAGCATTTTACTCTTACATTTAGGTCTACAAAAAGCAGTTTGAGGTGAAAACTTATGATATACTCGTCACGACACATATTTTTTTAAACTTTAGGGGGCCATATATCGCTTATTACTATGAAGTTTTTCACTTTCAGATGAAATTAAAACGAGTAAATTTAGAGAAAATGGTGAAAAACTCCGAAACTATTGGTTTTAGGCATAGGATACCCTTAATAAAAAATAAAGATAATACAAAAATAAACATAACTGTATAATAAAATACAGGGTGTTTTATTTGAAAATGACGAGTTATAGTCATTTGAATTTGAGTATATTTGATTCGCTTTATTTACCACTCTGTATGATAATGTGTAGAAAATATTATATGAGAACAGAGAGTATAGTTATGGTTATGCTGAAAAAAAGAATAGTAAAATTTACTATGAAAATAAAGTAAGTAAAGCAATGCGCTTATTATGTCATATTTAAGGAAAAAACCGAAATAACTTGGCTACGCCGCGGAAAACAAAAAAATCCTCTTAGTTGCATATAGGTGAATGAAATGCTAATCAAAATATATAAAAATATATAGAGTATTCCATTTTAAAAAAGATAAATAATTCTTGCCGAGCCGTAATGCAACGCACTAAATTATGTTAATAAATTTGTTCTTTGTCTAAAATTTTGACTTCATCATATGTTTGGTTAGAGCTGTTGTTTTTGGTTTTCGTCTCCCACGTCTATATATATATATATATATATATATATATATATATATATATATATATATATATACAGGGTGTCTCAATAAGCTTGCTCACTATTGGTAACTTTTTTATTTGAAGAGGTACGAGGTTGGTTAAATGAGCAAAATTGTGCTATTTTATATTAGAAAATTGATTATGTAGACAAAATAAAATTTGTGTCAGCGGTTCTCAAAATTTAGGACAATATATATATTTTTTAAATGGAACCATATATTTTTTATTATTTTATTGGAAAGAGTATTTTTTTCTCTTTCCAATAAGGTAATGTTGTTTATGTACAATTTTTTCAAATAAACGAGTTATTTACGGTTAAAAATTTAAATTTTGTAAACTATTTTATTAGTTTTTTAGTGAAGTAAGCCATGGAAACAATTGATTCTTAGTTCTTTTGACGTTTAATAATTTCTCCGTAAAGTTCTCTGTGTTTAATAATGTTTAAATAGAACGATGTTATATTAAATAAAAATAAATACAAATAAAATAAATTCAAAATATATACATATTCAATTATTTTCTATTGGATCAGCTGGATTAGTTTCCAACTGATCCATTAATTCTGACGCCTCTTCTTCAAGCCAGTTGTCTTGTCGCCCTTCTTTACAATCTATAAGAATGCTTTCCCAGGTTCTCTTAAGCACTACTGTCTGCATATAAGCCAATAGTTTATCTTTGATCTCCAATTGTTTCATGTATCGCTTGAAATATTTTGTGACTAGGCCATCCCAAGTCATTACAACTGGAATGATGGTCACCTTCGTTCCTTGGTGGATGCACTTCAACTCATTAGCCAACAGCTCATACTTTCTTGACTTTGTTAGCTCCGTCGTAGCCAGAATGTTTTTGTTTGTGATTCCAACTTCAATTAAAATTATTTCCTTCGCCCTTAAATCGTGGATCATCAAATCAGGTTTATTATGTTCTATTCGCAATTCTGTCAATATTGGGATGTCAGATTTTATCTTAACAGTTTCATTAGAAAGCACGTTTTGAACCTTATAACTTTTTAACTTTTTGTTATTATTTAGTCCATATCTTTTTGTGAATTGGAAGTGAAGGCATCGAACTACTTCATCATGTCGTCTTTTGTAGTCAAAATTTAACATCCTGCCACAGTGAGTTGCCAAATGCTCCACACTCTTCGGTCCTTGTCGACAATGAGGACATTTTGTTGCTATTCCACCAAAGTAAATATTTCTATCTTGTATTTTAGTTAGCATTCCTTCTTGTTGAGGTGATATGTTTCCTTTGGATAACCACAGAGAAGAATTCTTATAATCAAAGGTGTCTTCATTGTCACTAAATAAAAGGCCATGCATTTTTTTCCCTTTTATTCGTAAAAGACGAGTTTCTTCATGCTTCTTCAAAATAGTCTTTTCATTAATTTCAATTTCATTTAAATTATACTTTTCTTTCAAATACTCCCTTATTAAACCCAAATGACTCGCCTCTCTTTTTTCTTGTTCGACCAACTCCATAGTTTTGGTATTCTCTCGTAGGAATTTAAAAAGTTTTAGTAACATTAGTTCCGCCTTTTCTACCAGACATATTAATCCTCTACCCAATTTGTCTCGTCTGATATACAAACGGTCTATATTTGCGGCATTCCTTGTCACTTTGTATTTACTTAGAATATTCCTTACTTTTTTGTCTAATACATCATATTCTCTTGGTTCATAAGGCAACAACCCTATATAATAATTTAAAGTTGACAATGCGTACTCATTGATACCTCTAAACAAATTAACCGCATTCAGTTTTGTTTGACATAGTTTGTCTGTTCTTTGTACTACTCTCTCCTCAAGAATTTCTTTATTTTCTTTCTTAATCATATTATGAGAATCTTCAAGGATACCAAGATACTTATATCCTATGGTATTATTCAGTTCATCACCAAAAGTTTCTTCATTTCTGATATTGCTGGCCGACTTTGACTGATTGACTGTCATTTTCATATTTTCAAGGCACTCATCAGTATACCTGCAAAGTTCCACTAGTGTATCCTCCGTAAAAGCCAACAATTTTATGTCATCGATGAAAATAAGATGATTTCTTTCAATTTCACCCACTTTTACCTTCTCACTTGTAGTAACCCCTTCTCAATCTTCACTTGCCCAACCTCTTCTTTATTGCAAATTAAATTTGTCCGCTGCATATGAAGAGTTCGTGCAACAAACGAAATTATATTTGACGGTACATTAAGACGTTCAAGAACTTCAATCATATATTGATGCTGAATGCTGTCATATGCCTTTTGAATATCAATCCAAGAGGTGTATAGTTGATTATTATATTTTTGATTTAGTATTTTATTTAAAAGTGCTTGTTGTTTGGCTCCTTGACAACCTTTTCGTGTACCCATTTGATTCTCAGATATGATTCCATTTACCTCACAAAAGTCATTCATTAATGTAGAAACAACCTTGCTTATGAGTTTATATATATTTGGCAAACATGTTATTGGTCTTAAGTCTTTAGCCTGATTTGCTCCCATCACTTTCGGGATTAAGTACGTATTTCCCAAATACATCTCTTCGTCTATTTTTTCCGGTTTTTCAATTGCTTCATTTATTAATTGAATTAATTTACCATGAAGAGAATATATTTTCTTGATGAAAAAATTATACACCTGATCAGGTCCAGGAGTCTTCCAGTTTGCTAGGTATTTCACATGCTGTTCAAATATTGTTTTAATTCTGTTTCCACTAAAATCTGTTTGCATCTCCGCTGGCATCAACAAGTCAGTCACTTTTTCGTAGTTTTCATCATCTTTCTTTTCAGAACTCCACATTTTCTGCCAAAATGTTTTAACTTCTTCCTTGTCAATTGACTCATCAATTTCATATTTTTCTTCTTCAAGATTTCTGTAAAACATTTTCCGATTAAATTCAAACATTTTATTCGCTCTTCGAAAATTCATTCTTTTTTCTGCAATAACCAACTTTTTTTCGTATGCAACTTTCTTCTCTTCCAACTGATCTTTTAACATCTGAATCTGATTTTCATTATTTGAGTGAATCAAGTTTCTTTTACATAATTGTATCATTGCCTTCGTTGGTACTTTATTTTGGTCATGGTTGGCAATTATTTCTAGTTGACTGACCAACTTGCCTATCTTTTTCCCAATCGCTTCCTTCCAGTTGACCTCTTTTCTTACTTTAGCTGTCACTTCTTCATATGTCAATTGGCACGCGTAAAACAAATCATTAAGGCTCTTCAACGTTTTCAGTTTCTCATCCAAATTCTCCTTTCTGATGACGATATTAAGCATGTCAATAATCTCATAATTGGTTTCTTGACTGTATAATTTTCGTGTTCGCTTTCTCGCTTTTTGTAGGTTTATCACTTTATCAATATTTTGTATCAGTCCATTCTTCACCTTGGCATACAATAGTACATTTTTAATTCTCAACGGCAGCATCTGGTTATCCTGTCGTGGCTCACCTGCAACTCTTTCCCTAGCAGTCCTGTTCTTTATTCTATTATATTGATTCTTAATATCAATTAATGATTTGGTTTTTCCAAACTTTTGATTAAATTCAACTTGTATTTTTTTCCACCCTCCATTTGGAATTCGTTGAAATCGACAAGGCAACCTTTCACTCAACAGCTTAATCCACTCTTCCTCGGTGCTTATTTCCGCACTAATCTGATTTAAAATGGTGTTGAATGTTAAATTTCTATCACTGAGATTAATATTACTTCTATCTGATTGATTGGCATCATTGGCTTGAATATCATCGACGTCATCGATTACTGTTAACATTGATTCATTCTCCATTAGTCGGTTTACTCTCGAACTGACGTTTAAATCTTCATTTTGTGTTTCAGTTCCGTCATTCGGAGATTTTGCTTTTTGATTAGACATTCTTCTATCTATATTATAGATAAATGGATGTCAATTCAACCGACCTCACCAATTTAATCAATTTTTTAATATAAAGATTTGTATATTTGACAGGTGTCAAATTTTACAAAATATTCATAATATATAAAATATAAATATTAATGTAGACTATTAATAATATTAATTATAAATATTAATATAATTATGTAAAATACAAACCAAAATTGCAATTTTAACTTTAAAAAACTGTAGTATATTATATATAAAATGTAGAGATCATAATTTCACGAATAATAAGATTACATAAATGTGTTAAATATAATGTTTAATAACTTTACAAATGAAGAAAAGTTAGATATGATCGTGCTATATGGAAAGTTATATCTAGACACCAGTTACGTAGAACGGTCGGCTCTCTTTCCAAAAGAGTTTAAATGTGCGAAAGAAATAATGGCTTTCAATTTGAATATTTTCTTTGTTTTGTTATAACTGTAAAATAAATTAATAAAATAATAATTTTATAAAAGGCAATTGTTTCCATAGTTTACTGGACCTAAACTAATAAAAGATAATTTTTATCTTTAAACGTAAATAACTCGTTTATTTGAAAAAATTATACATAAACAATATTACCTTATTGGAAAGAGAAAAAAATACTCTTTCTAATAAGATAATAAAAAATATATAATTCCATTTAAAAAATATATATTCTGTCCCAAATTTTGGGAACCGCTGACACAATTTTTATTTTGTCTACATGACCAATTTTCTAATATAAAATGGCACAATTTTGCTAATTTAACCAATCTCGTATCTCTTCAAATAAAAAAGTTACCAATAGTGAGCAAGCTTATTGAGACATCCTGTATATATATATATATATATATATATATATATATATATATATATATATATATATATATATATATATATACACTTAAGTAAAAGTGATTAGTTTTCAGCAACTGGTTAATTTTAATACCGACTTTCAACAGAAATAGATTGAAAAATGAAAATTAAATTTTTTGATATTGAAGAAGCTGGACTGTTTTTTTAATAATGAAATTAAATAATAACCGAAAACGTGGGACGTAGACGTAGAATGATATAGCAGTGTTATATTGCAATCGTTCTCATCTTGGGAGAACAATTTTAATTGATAACTTATAGCGTGAAGGCCAACCGACTGGTTGCAATATAAATTCCTTTACAGGTACTTAATATTCCACCTAGATTTTCATTATCTTTGTCAAAAATTATACGTAATAATCTCACACGGCATATATGTATTTAATACATCATTCACGCTTGTTACAATTTGCCCTCTCTTTATAAATATGAAATTAGTTGCTTCAATATGAAGCTTCCTTCATAAATTTTAATATAAATATGTAATTTTGCGTACAATGAAATGATCCAGTTTCCTTTTCTATGTAACAACTGTACATTTCTCATTTCTACCTGTGCATAATAAGGCAAATAAAAGAGACCCGTTCAACTGTTGCTGCTACATCGCTGTTTGCAGGAATTGCAATAAAGGAAAAAAGCAAGAGGTAGGTAGCTGTTCAACCTTGACTGCCTAGTAACAAATTACATATTTGAGGTAGTGATGTATCGACTTGGGTTTTGGCCGACTAACCGACCACTGACTATTCGGCCATTTTAGGTGCCGATTAGTAGGCCCGGCCGAATAATTTCGGGCATCACTAAAAGCCGTTCTTCACTGAAATTCGTTTGTTTCCAATGTAACGTATTAGTCTCAAATGTGCCCTTGCCTAACATATCTTCATCACAAACAGCGGGATAATAAATAATGAAATAATTACATATTAATAACATATTTACTATTTACAAATCTAAAAAGAAAAATTTTTTACCTCTCGCTACCCTAGGTAAGAGAGGTATAGGGATCGTGCTAAAAAATCGCATATAGAGGTATTAGTGAATAAGCACGTTTGGTGTCCCCAGAATCCGATTTTAATATTTTTACAGCGATATCTGTATGTATGTATATGTGTGTGTGTGTGCGTGTGTGTGTGTGTGCGTGTGTGTGTGTGTGTGCGTGCGTGCGTGTGTGTGTGTGTGTGTGTGTGCTCTAACTCAAGTACTATCGTTCAGAAAATTCTGTAACTTTGTATTTCGACCCTTTTCTAATATGGAAAGAAACCATTAGATTTTGGTGTAAATAGGATAAACGGAAATGGTACTTTACTTGAAGCTCATAATGGTTTTTCATGAAAAAATAGTATTAAATGTCATATTTTTCGCATTTTGTCATTATGAAAATTAAAGATTATTGAATTTTCTACAGGTATACATTAATACTTTTTCTATATATTTTACAGATAAATTTAAAAAGTAATCATTTTATAAAGCCAGAAGCCTATGTTTTAAAGATGAATACAATTCCTTTGTTAAGGGTCTTTTCGAATGACGAGATTGGTGCGTAGCGCACGCCTTTGCTAGTTTGCGTTTTTCAATTTTATTTATGTAATTATGAATTTGAAGACTTGATTTCCTTGTTCTAAAAGCCTTGAAGAATGGCGTTAAACCAAAATTTAGACCATTTACTTATTTATAACAAACATTTTCACTGTTAAAAAGTTGGAAAAATGCACTTTTTCATCCTGATAAAAAATGATTTAATTTATATTTTTTTAATAAATTTCCAGTATAGCGACCAGGTATGGACCTTTATCTTTCAAATGTATTTAGAACAAATACTTAATTTCTAGAATTAAAGTAGAAAAACGCTAACTAGTAAGCATCTATAATCACAGATTTGTCGTATTGAAACGTGGTGCCACCATTCGGCAAACTCTTGCAATTAACAAGGCCGCCCGTAAGCCTCGGGCATCATACCGTTCAGGTAGTTTTCTTTTCTTAGATTTTCGATTTCTACACCACGTTTAAAAGATTATAAAATATTTTTCCTATTTCGTTTTTTTTTTTTTAATTTATAATTAAATATTAGATTTCAGTAAATAAATAAACACAATTAATTCCTTTTTTCACTTCATTTCATAATTGGAGTACAATATTAAAAATTACAAATAGGTACAATGGGGTCCCGTGGCCGCGTGCCTGAGTGTCTGGTCGCGAACCCGGGGGAACCGGGTTCGATCCCTACAGGCGCCAAATATTTCCAATTTTAAATGGCACAAAAGTGACCCCTGTGGTGCACTCTCCACACCAGCTATGAGTGCCCGTGAGGTGACGCCTGGTAAGCGCCCACACGGTAAAATAAATATCGTCATCATTACCGATGTCTACTTGTGTTGTAGATACTGGCACACCCAGAAATGGGTAATATGCCGTGATGATATATTTATTTATATTTATTTACAAATAGGTATAACCTTATATAGTTAACAAATTATTATACCCTGAAACAGTGGGTGTGATTTACAAGAAAGTTTAACTTTGGTGTCAAGTTACGTGCAATTCTATAATCTGAGCTAATGACAGGAAAGATCACAAATTCAGATATTTTTGCCTATTTAACTAATTTTAAGAACCGATTATCCAGTGGTACCCGGTCAAAATTTAACAAATTATCTGTTTGTTTTTCTTCATATAGCATCCAACATATTTAAATTTTTCTTATTGTAGCAACTTTTAATCAATTTTAAGTTCGTTTTTTCAAATTTATGTCCTGTTTCAAGCTTATGGATAGTGATGCCGCTAAATCTCGCATTTTCGAGATTTCGTCCCGAATTTCTCGAATTTCCGAGACGATACGAGTGTAATGCCCACGAGATTTGCTCGAGACGAGAGAAGAAATTCGTGATCTCGATTGTATACGATTGTTCACATTTACATAAATATCTTATTAAAATACATAAAATAATCAAAATATTAATCGGTATAAATAAATATTTTCATTTACATTCATATTTTTCATTCATTTTCGAATTATTGAGATTTACTAATCTAATACGAATAATCACAAAACTGGCACCTATAGTGTTCTCTCCATAGCAGATTTAAGTGCTCGCACTATCTTAATATATAATTATCATTACCAATATCTGGGTGTGTCTGCTTTATACAAGCAGACACACCCAGCACCGGGTAATAAGCCATGATAGTATTGAATACTTTTTTATCCTTTTTTTTAAATACCAAACTTAAAAAAATGTTTTAGTCACTGATACATGTTTACTACATCCATGTTACTCGTAATGTTAATTTATTTACCATTCGTATTGCTAATAATTATAAATTCGACACTCTCGAGTCGAGATCGAGAGAAAGCAAGAAAAAATATGACGAGACGATATACGAGAGAGAAATGATTCTCGTCATTTCTCGTCTCGCTGCATCACTACTTATGGAACGCTAACGCTGACTTGATTTTTTTTTTATATTTTACATGGTACATATGTAATAATGAAATAAATTCCGGATTTCACACTAAAAAAACTTATTTAAAAAATATAACATACAATTAATTTTTTCGAATAATTACAAATTAATAAACTTAATAGCAAACAATTTAGATAAAATGTAAAAATATTTTCAAGTTAGATTTAGCGTTCCTTAAGGTTAAAACAGGACATAAATTTGAAATATCTAACTTGAAATTGATTAAAAGTTGCTACAATAAGAAAAATTTATACATGTTGGACACTATGTAAGAAAAACAATAATTTAAATTTTGACCGGAATCGGTTCTTAAAATTAGTTAAATAGGCAAAAATACGCGCATTTGTGATCTTTCCTGTCATTAGCTCAGATTATAGAATTGTACGTAAATACCGTAACTTGATGTGACAGAAGTTCAACCGTATAGTAAATCGCACCCACTGTCTTAGGGTGACGGGATTGATAAATATGGTTAGGATGTAATAATTTGTTAGCTATATAAGGTTACTTATTTGTAGTTTTTAATATTGTACTCCGATGGTGAGTAGAGTTGCAATCAGGTGAAATTTGTGTCATTAGATCTCAACTCGAGGAACAGAACGTTTTGACTTTTATGAAGTTATTCTCTTGAATAATTGTTGAAGTTTGCAGTCTTGCGCTTTGTAGATTTTGCGAACTTGAATATTTACGCATTTGGTTGTGTTCTTTGACTTTTTAAACTCGAATTGTGACCTGTGTGTTATTGTATTCTGTGACTTTTGTTACATTATTGTGAGCTAAAGTGTTCCTGATTCTATTACAGGTAAGTCAATACTTTTTTTTTGTGATTACACTGAAATCTATACTAAAGTAATAATGGGACAATGAACAAATCTCTTGGTCTCTCAATAAAACGGATCTTTATTACTACATTTAATTATTATTTTATTTACCATACTTTAATGAAACATACCGGACCAAAATATTTATTGCTAGGACCGGTATTTCGAAGTTCTGATTTTGTATTCCTAAAATAAATTTTATACTCGAGCTAAATATAAAATAATTATGGACAACAATTAAGACATCACAGGCATACATAAAATTGGGACATTTTGAAAATTTATTCCATATTTTTCCAAATTTATTTTTTCTTCTAATTCCTCCTGCGTCGGTTTCTCCAATATATTGGGGGTCTATAGTCCAGGAAATTTACGATTTTACCTCATAGAAATTGTAACAATAGTTTCCGAAAATCTGAGCATGGAAACTTCCCGCCAATTGGTAATTTAAAAATTCAGTAACAATTTTCAATTTCAATTAATTAATATTACATAATTTAATAGATTTCACTATTTATAACAGATTAAATTCGTCTTGGCAACGAAAGAAGTAAATTACAGAGGATTTTTAAATAATAAGTTATAATAATAATAATAATAATAATAATAATAATAATAATAATAATAATAATAATAATAAACGTATGTAAACAATAACTTTTAATATATTATATGCAGTTTTTAATGTTGAATACTTATTTTAAAATATAAATTTATTCTAAGAGTAATTTATAAATAAATAAAGTAAATAAACAAATAAATAAATATATCATCACGGCATAATACCCATTTCTGGATGTAAATTTGCTTTGTACACAGATTTCGGTAATGCTGATGACATACTTGTACAAGAGTCACTTTTATACTATTTAAAATTAGAAATATTTCTTTTGATATCAGTCGGGATCGAACTTGGTTCCCCAAATTCGCGAGCAAACGGACACTTACAAGGCGGCCACGACACCCCATTTACATTTATTCTATGGTTCATTATTCCATAATTTATCCGGAGTTGAAAATGCCGGCCTGAGAATATTAATTTTCTGATAACCTTCATTTTGGGTGGCATAATCCGTTATTATAAATCACAATACATATTTGAATAAGAATATTTATTGTAATTAATGTATTTTGCCAGTTTATTAAATTTAAAATGCAAATCAGTAATAAATAAATGAATTATACTACTGCCCTATATTAAAATTGTATTCTGTATAAACATTCGTTGCAAAATACCTTCACATCGATTTGTTAATGTATTTTCTGTTCCCGGTATTGTGGATTCATTTCATAGATAATTTTATATTCCATAATAATTTATTGTTTCAGTTGAAAAAAATATTAGCAATGGGCCGTTTAGATAAAAACGTGCATAAAAAGAAGTATTTAAGTACTAAAAGGAAGAGTTTAAAAGCAAAAATGAAAAAGTAAGTACATATTCTGATCTTTTATTTGACGCCAATGCACCATAATATTTAAAATATTTATATGAAACTTTATTTAAACACATTTGTATATTTCAGAATACGGCAAGGCTGTAAAACTCAAGAATTTGCTGCTGATAGTGTTATTTCAAGTTCATTAGAAAATGAATATAGATCAGAAAAAGATATTACTCCCCTAGATGAAATTGATATAAATGTCAGGTAAGTGCTCAAATAAATCTTTAACAATAATTACATACTCTTTTTACAATGATACAAAAATATGTTTGATTAGAGTGGACATATGTGTACAGCATTTTTTTTATTAATTTGACAAAAAAATATTCTTCATAAAAGCTTTTGCTAGTCTTCAAACTCCTATAAATTAATAAGTTTAAATTATGTACATATTTTCACATCACACATTTCAATAATTTTTGCTAAATCACATGTTATGCATTAAATATTAGAAAATATATTTTTTTCTAATTAAAGATTATTTCAGTATGGACGTAACTGCTGTAAAATCAGTGGTCACCACGGCCACAATAGAAGTAAGTCCAGATCCAGAACTGTCGCAAATATCAAGAGAAAATGAACCTCATTTAACAACAAGAAGTGATGTTCCTAATCTCAACTATGGGATTAAAATCATATCGTTTACAAAATCGCGTTTTATATTTGGATGAAAAGTGCATAGATAGTACATGATACTATATTTTTCATATTGAAGTTGAGATGATAATTCATCTCTTATTAAAGCTCATGTACTACGAGCTTTATATGTATTTTAGATAGGAGTTAATTTTCTTTATTATTTTTATTTAGATTGAACGAGACGATACTTTTTGGAAAACAAAAATGGAGTCGAAATTGGTGTAATTTTACATGAAATGTATATTTCCGGAATTGATTGACGCAAGGCATAGTAAAAATATGCCAATAAGAAATCCGTGCAGAAGATAATGTAACGACCACACTATATTTATCTATTTATTTATTTAGTTATTTATTTTTATTCCCGTTTTGCAGATATGAAATTGCATCATTGTTTTTATAATTATTTGATGTCTATCTTAATTGTTTGATTTTATATTTGTTTTCTCATGTTTTCAATAATAAAATAATTTTGTAAAACTTATTTTTTTATATTTATTTAAAAAAGGCAAAAATAAATAATAATTTCTCTGAGACTTCTCAATTATTCTCTCACGGAGAGAGTAATGTTGTGCATTAGTTATTTCAAATAACCATAGTAACAAGTATATTATGAGTCGGTGTTGCATAAAGTTTATTTATTGTTCAATATTTACATACAAAATTATGTCGCTGAGCGACATTACCCTACCTCTAACCGATATCTACTAAAACCAAAACACGTGCAATGACTTCGGCAGATGTAAAATTTAAGAGTGGGGTACATTTAGCCCGGCCCACTAGCCTTTTCAAAGCTTCTTCCCCCTGCACACCAACAAAACCGTGCATGGTATCGAATTCTTTGAAAGGAGCCTTAAACAGTTCATATGTTAAATGCATATAACTGACAGATAAATATCACTGCAAAAAAACTAATCATTTCAAATTAGTAATAGTGACATTTTAAAAAGAAAATGGTAAATAAAACAATAGTTATATGCAAACGAACTTAAGATAATTTTTAGCTTTAGTAAATATGGAGGTATGTATTTAAATTAATACAAATTAAATAGCTAGAGGTATTGTGTTGGCCACATTAGATTTGTTTAATCTACTGTCTAGAAGTAGATGAACCCAGTATTATCGTCTTATTTTCATAGCGATGTAATTTTTGTGTATCACGTATACAAAAATTACTCATTTCCTCCTATATATGTATATTTCAAAAATCTCTACAAGATGTACTGTATTCATTTTCCTGTGTTCTACGCTACCTGCCGTAAGTTGAACGGATACGTGTGCATTCAATCTCTACGACGCCGGTGTGTCGCCGCAGCGAGCTCGCACATTAAAAACCAGACGGTGCACCAGGTCTATGCCCAAATGTACTATGGCTACGGCACTGTGCGGCTGTCGTGCGGTGCCATGGGGAGCTGAGACAAAAACGGCACGCAGACAACCACACCACAACCGTACGTTACCGCAACGTAGCCGGAGCTCCGTGTGCACTGCTCCGTTAACTTACTATACAGTGTCCCACACTCTATCTTCAGTGTACGGGAGATAGCCAATGCTAAACTTATGGACGTTTTCTGTACCATGTTGCCAATTTTTCAATGTAATGTAATATTGAAACATTCGTAAATTTTCATTGCTATACCAAAATTAGTTAACACTGTACAATTTAATTTTTATGAGGTTCTCTTATTTACCCAAGGGCTTATTGTAATCACCCGAAATTTATCTGCAGTTCTAAATAGTTTCCTTTACAGGGGCGCGAAAAGATGCGTTGGAACCGGGGTGGAAAATACATGCTGAAGCTATTTGTACCTGTAATAAGTAATATTTCAACACAATATTTAAAACCGCCCGGCATACTAATTTTCATCAAATGCATTAGAGATTAAAATATTATAAATTCAAATTGAAGATTATAAAGAAAGAATAAAGACTTATGAACTATGTAAAATATATGCAGTATTTCTATCAAGCCTAAATATTAGAAAATTATCATAAAAATTAAATGAAAAAATAATGCTTAATAATTTTAACTCTTTATGAATTCATCATATAATATGTCGACATAAATAGCATAAAACATAAAAAAATATTCTTCATCAATATGGCATTGGGATAATGTATCGTAGGAGGAAAACAAAAAATTAGGGATTTCAATTCATCATATCTATCTGCTCCAATCGGCAAGTATAGTGTTACATAAACGCGCTGTAGAAAATATAGTGTTAATTATTTTATGTAGCTCTATATCTTTTCGTAGAGTGGAAATATGTAATTTATAATTTATATTGTTGACGAAGATTGTAAAATGTCCAATTAATTACAAAAATGTTTTATATTATTTACTTTAAATTGACTAGAGTTTATATGTTAATTATTTTCACTTACCTACGCTTGTTATGTTTTTATACCCTACTTATATTTTGTGTTTGTATTATTTTAAATTTTTTGTAAATTGTTAAACTGACCGTTTATTATGATTTTTTCTTCTTTTCACCCACCTGTTTAAATGCACTGAAAGTACACCAGTCATAAATACATTCAATGAAGTACCCAGAATATTTCATCTCTTTTTGGTCATATATTTTTCTCTTTCTATCTTGTAGACTAACAGCAGGTAAATTTGGCAACATGGTACTCCATAAGACCCTATACTGAACATAGAGTGTGGGACACTGTATAGTATTACAGACCGGAACTCCGTCGCCACAGTGTGCACACACGTTAAAAATCTGACGTGTGCACCGGGCCTAGTGTGCTTGCAACATCTACAACACCGTTACGTCGCCTCAGCGTGTACGCCCGTAAAAAAAAACCCTGACGTGTGCACTGGGTCTAAATGATCAGAAAATATAAATATGAATATGTAGGTATAAATATGAGAGTACATAAACCATAAAACAAATTTAATAACATATGAGTGACCTATTGTTGTTTACATAAATTCACTATTAGTCCAGAAACTATCAGCCCCATATTCAATTGATAAATTAATTTGATTGTAATAATAACATGTACGGCGCTTAATATAATTACACAGGTCTGTTATTGACTGATGATTAAAGAGGACTTGTTATAATTAAATTTCTATCCCAGTTTGTGAGACCCATAGTATATAAAGGGCATATAACATAACTGTAGTGTATTGAACAAGTTGAACTTGTAACTAAAATGGAAGTTTGAAACCCCCGTTTCTGTATAACCTTCCATAACAACTCAGTATGGGGCGTGCACATACAGTTATAATGAGATCAGTGTCACGAAGCGGGGGCGGCAGGGCAAGGTCAAAGTTCGCAGAGAGGATTTCAACCCAGGATCGATAATAGGGTAAATAATTATTCGTAAATGCAGCCGGGTGTGTCAGCGTACACGTGAACTCTGCATACCGTGAACCTTGAACTTCGAATGCAGTTGGATTGGCATGCGACTAATTAAAGCAATTAAATCTTGTTAGTAAGGCATAAGGTAAAGGTGTGGTGAGCTTTCGGATTGTGGTTTGTGGTTGTACTGTGTATCACTCCGAGAACAACTGTAAACAATCAATCTACGTAAACTGTAATTTGGTGCAATTTTATTTGTTAAGCGACCGAAATAGATTTCAATTGAACATAATTTTCAAATTAAATGTTATAATAATTGTGAACTCAGTTTTCAATGAATTCAAATTTGCTTTTGGTTATAATTTAAATGAAGAATTGCAAACATTCAATATATTTTTAAATTCAATTTGTTCCCCTATTTTAGTTTTTACTGCAAAACGTAACAATTTTGACGCTGCTGCAATACAATATACTGAGAAAAATCAGCCGTAAAAATGAGTTCATTAAAATTTGATATTTTGTTCATTCCGTATTTCAACTGCGTATGTGATAAAACACGGATAGTATATACTATGTCCAGCAGTAAACATTTGATAATTATGTGCTTCAAAAAATTTACTCATACATTAGTTGCCGAATTATTGACACCGCATCTTTAGCGCTAAACACCGTTCATATGAATTGAATACCTATCTAGTAACTTGTTAGTAACAGCTAGTTTAATCTCACTTCAACTAGAGTACGAGTACATTATGTAGGTATTGCGAATAATAACGTTCAAGGAAAACCGTTTATATTTTCCAGAAGTATTTTTTCGAGTCAAATTTAAATATATAGAAATTTTCTACGTCCTTTTATTTGGAAACTACAAGTTAAAATTCATTTAATCAAAAATATCTCATATTTTACGCATTAAGACCACCGCGCACTTAGATAAAGCGCAGCACAGCGCATCTAACCGCAAATGGTACTGTACAGAAGAAATTCCTCGAAGCTTAAAAGAAGACATTTCTAGAAACATGAAAGAAGATTTAAAATTAAATTTAGAAGAAATTTTTGTTTGAAGAAATAAAATTCTAGGAACCTCTAAGAAGTTACCAACAAATAGGAAGGTTTTAAGAGAAGCATGTAAAAAGTTTACAATAAACAAAAAGAAATTTGTAGATCGTTAAAAGAAGAAAATTCTAGAAGCCTGCGGAGAATTGCTGACAAACAAGAGAAAATATACAAAAGCTTGGAAAAAGTTTCTAAAAATTTTGAAGAGTAAAAAAAAAAGAAATAGAGAAAAAGATTGAAACAAAGCCAGAAGACCAGCGCAATGATAAATGAATTGATTAGCTTTGTTGAAATATAGTTAAATGAAATAAAGGTTAAGCTTAAAGACAATTAAGTGACTGGTTGGCAAGTCTAAAGTAAAAGTACCTAAGTACGGTGACAAAACTCCATGCCAGTTTATCAACAGCAATTTTAAGTAATAGTTAATCATAACAGATATACATAAAAAAAAAATTAGTTAATTTGAGTACAGTCTAATTCATATTGTGGAAAATTTGGAGACGTCCATATGATACCTGATACATTTAACGTAGTGTAATAGAAAGCAGAGACCGAAAGAAGGAATTATTGAATAATTTACAGCTGAAATAGAAAGGCTATCCATATTGCCGATATCATTATCATCCAAAACTTCACCATCGACCTAGAAAATGCAGACTCTGTCGCAGTTTGTTGGTCAATATGAGGATGCTCGACTGCTACATTTGTTTAGCTTCCCTGCAGAGGAATATAATAAGAAAACCAAATTCTATCGTGTTATCGTGTCATTCTGTACAAATTAAAGCTTTTTAATAACTTTAGACTTTTACAGCTCTGCAACACATCGGACGATAAAACAAAAAAAAGAAAAAAAAATTCAAGTGAATGAGTAAATCAGTGTGTAAAGTTGGGGTATATAAAAAAATCTGATGTGGCCAGCACAATACCTCCCGCCATTTTTTATTTTATTTCACACATACCTACATATTTACTAATGCTGGAAAATATATTAAGTTCCTTTCCATTTAATGTAGCTATAATAATAATTTAAAAATTGAAGATAATGACACGACTTAAAGTACATAACAAATAAATTTACAACCGAAAGAATACTGCAATCTTTGTTGGCATATCGAAGGAGAAGAGACTTTGCATGTAGCAAAGTGAATGAATGGAGTACTACAAAATTTGTAATCTAAGTTCCATTGTTAATTTTTTTGTTTTTAATTTCACCTGGAAAACACCAACTTTACGAAACAATGCGTTTTATCAAAATCAAAGAGAGCCGACGTACTGTGTGAAGCTCACAAAGGGGCATGGTGGACATCACACCATCAAGAGAACTATGGAAAAAATTAGACAAGTTTGGTGCAGAAAATGTGAGTGAGATAAGTCAAGACCTGGGACTGCCGATTTAAAGTGCCCCTGAAGTTTCACTCGGAGCAGTGAAGGAAAACCCTTGCCAATAGAAATACCAGAATAACTTTCTTGAACAGTGATTCGTCCTGACAATTATTTTTATAATCGAAGTAGATGAAGAGAAACACAAACTATGAAAACTACATTTTAAAGCGATGAAGGGGTTAGTACATTACTACGTTTTAAATAATAATAATAATAATAATAATAATAATAATAATAATAATAATATTAATAATAATATTTATTTTGCATAAATATTTACATATTTGTACAAAATTGGTTGGTTTTATATAAATCTGAAGTACCTACAAAAAATATGAAAAAGTAGAATTTAGAATAAATAATTTCTTATTTAAATACAGACAGTATGAAAGTATTAGATTAATATTAGAAACAAAATACAGTGCTAACGATAACTAGAGATATTATATATACAAAAAGTTCAAATAGGAACATTTAGTAAACACACACACACACACACACACACACATATATATATATATATATATATATATATATATATATATTGATACCTGTTAAGGAGTCACTTCCGTGACGTTGATAGGGCGTCCTGACTTCCATATTAATTAATGGATATATATTATTAGAAATTATATATATATATATATATATATATATATATATATATATATATATATATATATATATAGGCTTAGGGGAACTTCTAAATTAAGGTTTTCAAAAGAGGGGTAAGAAAATATTATATTAAAAATTAATATACAATTGCACGTACTTAAAATACGAAGTTACTTCCATCACTGTAATTGTATACAAGATAATGAAGCGTAGGGCTGACTTCCGCAACGTTGCCAAATTTCATGTCGGTTAAATTAACAAGCTCATATCAGCAAAACACCAGATAAAGTATATGATGAATAAAGATCTCACTCTGTATGAATGAAGCGCCAAAATGTCGAATTTTGGACTATTATCTTTGTTTAAAAAATCATAATTTTGTTGTATTGGCTGTAAGTCTGCGTAACCGCTGCAAACCATGTATGCCCAATTCTGAATTTTCTACAAAAATTATAATTTGTGTGCTGCTATTTAAGAGCTCTATTTGGATTATTATATTATTTAAAAAATATTAAAAAAATACTAAATTGTTTGCAAGTCAGCAGATCCGCTCCAAACCACTCAACTTCAACTCTAAATAATCTGGGATAATATACGACATAAGAGCTTATGACACAGTTATTCCAACTTTTAATTTTTCAAATTTAAGGTGTTTACTAGTCACTAATTAAATTAATTACTTTACAAAAAAAACCTAGTCCAATATGCAATGCAGAACATATCAGAAAATAAAATATCAAAAACGAAAGACGTTTCATGTAATGAAAAATATTTCAAATTTATCTTATTTCCAGCAATACACATGTTATAAATTTTTCAGGTTCACATATAATAATTAAATGTGATAAAGTCTACTGTATAAATAAATAATAAAAAAAATCTGTTGTGGCCAGCACAAAAAGTCTCGCCATTTCCATTTTATGTTATATAAGTATTGTACTGCACTTCGCTATCGAACCGCCGTTTTATAACAAAAAAAATTACAGAACTTTACCCAGATATTGTTTTTTATTCTATTTAACATGTCGTGTGCACACATACAATTCTAATTACATCTATTTTTCATTGTATGAGTTCCTAAATGTCAAAGATTCGTCCAATTCACTGACAAGGTTGGCGATAAATGGATATATGCATGTTACTTATAATTTTAAATATTTAATTAATAAAACAATAAGAAAGATTAAATGTACTTCCCAGAAAAAGCTTTCAGAATGTAACTAAAGCTTTTGATATTTGACACTGATATCCGTCATTTACAAATTATGTTATAAATATTTGAATTTGTCAACTGGTTTCCTTAGTGTATTTTAGCCTAATCGACTAATTACATCCCGTTATTTTATATATTATAGCGTTTTTATCTTTAAATTTATAGAAGATATAATAAAAATTTTAAATGTATCTGATGTAGAATTTTATGTTCTTCAATATTAGTAATATCAAAAATTTTCAAAAATAATATTTAGAAGAATTTTTTTTAGAAACTACTACTTCCAATTGTTCAATGAGCCTGTTTCACATATTTCAAAAATTATTTTAAATGAAAGTTTATGGAATGATTTTCTTAGTAATAATTTTTATTTTAATAATTTGTTGTTATTTGTGGAAATAATTAAATAAAAAGATTGGCGTCCGGAAAAACTACCCCCCACTCCTGTGACGTAGAAGCACATACATTACATCATTAATATCCAATAGGAAAATTGTTTTTCCATCACCTACGTTAATAACAAAATCTTTTAATTTGACATTTGACGCTGACATTGCTCATTGTAAATGAATAATAAAATAATAATGGCTAATTCAAATTATACTCAAGCTAAATCGGACCTGGATGGTAGCTGAATTTATATCAGAACGATTGTTTTACTGCTACCGAAATAAGGGGTGTTAAAGAGTTGAGGTAAAATAAAATATAAAAACTGAATTTATTATATAAATTGATAATATATTTTACTTATTTGACAACTTTGACAATACACTTGACACCTTAGAACCGCTGAAGATGTATGTACTCTGACGTCACATTCTGTTTCAGATCACGTGACTTATTCCAAATTTTATCCAAATTTCAAAAATTAATTGTAAAATATCTAAAGGATATTTTGAGATATTTGCAAATTCGAGGCTCTTTAAAGAACAATATCTTTTCAAATTTAATACTTAGAAGTCATATAAAAATTCTTGCAATAGCCCTCTTGTTACCAAAACCAAATGTCAGATTGAGAAATTCGTAGTTAAACTGGTCTTATGTCTCATAGTTTTTGAGTAATCTTCCCTCCAACATCCACACAGACAGACATCATCGTAAAAATGTTAAAATCTGTTTATATGGACCTTAAATCGTGCTTATTCACTTAAATCTGGATATGTGATTTTTAGCATGAATCCAATACCTCTCTTAACGAGAGGTAAAAACTGAAATTCATATATAGCTACGAGTAGTAATTGAAATGGTACTCTAAAGCTTGATGGTTCAAATTTAGTAAATTTATAAATATTTGTGAAATTACTATTAATTTATATAAGAAAAAATATCTGTTGTTGCCAGCACAATACCTCTCGCCATTTCCATTTTATGTTATACAGGGTGTAAATTTTAAAACGGGTCATAGGGCTATAACATAATAAAACAGTTTTTTTTATGCCAAAAGTTGCGATATTAATTTATTAAAAAGAACTAGTGCATGTTATAAAGAAAAAAATTTCGAATTTTTTGATACTAAACACATTACATTTCTGTTTCATATAAAGCCTGAAAATAAATTTAAAAATTTGCACAATTAAGAAAAAATATCAATAGCCGTGAAACTGGCAGGAACAAAAAAAAATAATTGTTGACTTGAGACGCTCATTAATAAACGTTTCATTCATATTATTTGTTAAATTATTATTTTCGTTTTATTAGGAAGAAATCATGGATAATTTGTCTCATGAAGAAAATTTACAAATTATTAAATGGTTTTAATTACAATAAATAATAATTGTTTCTTAAATAATTATCATAGTGTTTACTTTATTTTGTGTTATTTTGTATAAGTTCTTTAAAGAACTACAAGAAATAGTAGACAGAAGTGAAAAGAGAGTAATAATAATGGGAGACCTTAACGGGAGGGTAGGAAATAAGAATGATGGAATAGAGTGGTGCTTAGGAAGGAATGGAGAGAATGTGACGAATACAAACGGGAAAAGAATAATAGAGTTGTGCCTAGAGAAGGAGTTCAAAATCGGAAATACACGCTTCAAGCACAAAGAAATACATAAAATAACAAGACAAGTTATAAGCAGAAATGAAAAATCGATTATAGATTATTTCCTAATTAACAAAGACAGCTGGAATAGAGTAAAAGACATAAAAGTAAAAAGAGGACCAGAGATTGGAAGCGACCATTGCCTTGTAACAATGATACTAAAGCAAGAACGAAACCAAAAGAAAGATAGTAAATAAGAAAATAAAATGCCATGAACTTAGAAGACAAGAGATAGAAGAAAAATTTCAAAAGAACGTCAACGAAGAGTTTAAGAAAAAAGCAAAAGAAAAAGAAGGAAACATAGAAAAGAAATGGAAGAACTTCAAAAAGACAGTGCTAGAGGCAGCAGAAAAAAGCTGCGGCACGACTAGAATAGTGAACAGAAACACAAATAAAACTAGATGGTGGTCGGAAAGGGTAAAAGTTGCAGTGAAAGAAAAAAAGAACAAGTGGAATAAATATCTACAAACGAAAGAACCTATTGACTATGAAAAATATAAAGAACAAAGGAAAAAAGTAAAAAGAGTAATAAAGGAAGAAAAAGAAAAAGCATGGAGAGAATTTGGTGAAAAAATGAAAAACGCATACAATGAAAACCAGAAATTATTTTTTGGAACACTTAAAAATATAAGACAAAAGAAGACAGCAACAATTACGAACATTAAAGATAAAGAAGGAAAGACGATAGCAGAAGAAGACAGAATAATGGACAGATGGAGACAGTATTTCATAGAATTACTAGAGGGAAATGATACTAAAGATGAAGAACAACAAGAAAGCCATCGTACACGAACAAAGGAAACAGAAATAACACAAGAAGAAGAAATAAGCTTGAAAGAAATAATAGAAGCAATAAGAAAAACCAAAAGAGGAAAAGCTCCCGGACATGACAAAATAACAGCAGACATGCTGAAAGCACTACCCGAATCAGCACTACAGGAACTTAAAGACATAATGAATGAAGCGCTAAAAGGAATAACACCAGCAGAATGGCAAATAGGTATCATAACACCAATATTTAAAAAAGGAGATAGCAGAGAGTGCCGGAACTATAGAGGAATTACCCTAATAAGCACAGTGGCCAAAATATATGCAAGAATCCTGGAGAGTAGACTAAGAATAGAGCTGGAAGAATCTTTAGAGGAAACTCAATTTGGTTTTAGACCAAATAGAGGAGTAAATGATGCGATATTCATACTAAGACAAATAGGGGAAAAGGCAATAAAAGAAGGGAGAAACGTACATGTGTGCTTCATTGATCTAGAGAAAGCGTTTGATAGAATCAATAGAGAAGACATATGGAAAACGCTACGAAAAAGGGGAATATCAAATACGTTAATAACAGGAATTCAGAGCCTATATTCAAAGACTAAGAGCTATGTAAGAGTGAAACAAGAGACCTCCAATACATTTGAAACTACAGCCGGAGTAAGGCAAGGATGCATTTTGAGCCCGCTTCTGTTTACGCTAATTCTTGACGAAGGAATAAAAGAGACAAAGAAAGAAGTAAAGAAATACTACATAGGAAATTGGAAATTGAGAAGAGTGGAAATAGCAGAATTATGCTATGCAGATGACATGGTCATCATAGCAGAAGACGAAAAAACCCTAATAAGGAATATAGAAATATATGATAAAGCGCTACAAAAATTAAACATGAAGATCAATAAAGAAAAAACGAAAACCATGATACTAGGAAGAAATGAACAACACCACACGATACAACTAAAAAATGAAAATCTACAGGAAGTCCAAAAATTTAAATACCTGGGGGCAATGATCTCAGAAGATGGAAGATTTGATAAAGAAATAAAAGAAAGAAGAACTACAGGAGGCAAAATATTCAATAGCATCAAACACAGCTTCTTAGGAAAGAAAGAAATACCGAAAGAGACCAGAGTACAAATATTTAAAAAAGTAGTGACGCCTATACTCATACACGGAGCTGAAAAATGGACACTAACGCAAAAACAAAAAGAAAAAATTACGGCTACCGAAATGAGATTCTTGAGAAAAATAGAGGGGAAAACAAGACTGGACAGAATTGAAAACACAACCTACAGACAAAACTTAAAAGTAAAAGCAATAGAAGATAAGATAGCAGAAGGACAGATGAGATGGTATGGGCATGTAGAAAGGATGGGAGAGGAGAGAATAGTTAAAAAAGTGTTTGAAGCAAAAATTGGAAGAAAGAAACCACGAGGACGACCAAGAAGAACGTGGCTGGAAGAAGTAAAGGAGGCAGCGCAAAGAAGAGGTCTAACTTGGGAAGAAACGAAGACAGCAACACAAGATAGAGCAGAGTGGAAAGAAATATGGAGAAGACCAACGAATCAGAACTCAACCCCCTCCCCCGCAGGCCGGGGGAACGCCTTACACCCGTGAGGGTAGAAAGGTGCAGGATTAAGTAAGTAAGTTGTATAAGTTCATAAATTAATAACTTTAATCTTTAATTGTCCCCTATCATATTAGTAAAAAATGACAATGTTTTGTTACTGTCAGTTTCATGGCAAATACTTTTTCTTAATTGTACAAATTTTTTAAATTATTTTCTGGCTTTATATGAAACAGAAATGTAAGGTGTTTGGTATTAAAAAAATTGTAATATTTTTCTTTATAATAGGCACCAATTACTTTATCAATAAATTAATATAGAAACTTTTGACGCTTAAAAAACTGTTTTTCTATGTTATAGCCCTATGATCCTTATTAAATTTCACACCTATAAGTATTATATTATATTTCGCTATCGAACCGTCGTTTTATAACAAAAAAATTACAGAACTTTATCCAAATATTGTATTTATTGTATCTAACATGTCTTCTGCACACATACAATTCTTATTATATCTATTTTTCATTGTCTGAGGAAGTTCCTAAATATCAGTGAATCTTCCAATTCATTAACTAGATTGGCGGTATTATTGATGGATATATGCATTTTACATACAATTGTAAATATTTAATTAATATAACAATAAATATAAATAAATAAATATATCATCACGGCATATTACCCATTTCTAGGTGTGCCACTATCTACAACACATGTAGACATCGGTAATGATGACGATATATTTTACCGTGTGGGCGCTTACCAGGTGTCACCTCACGGGCACTCATAGCTGGTGTGGAGAGTGCACCACAGGGGTCACTTTTGTGCCATTTAAAATTGGAAATATTTGGCGCCGGTCGGGATCGAACCCGATGTCTGCATGTGTTGTAGATACTGGCACACCCAGAAATGGGTAATATGCCGTGATGATATATTTATATATTTATTTATTTAAATGTACTTCTCAGAAAAAGCTTTCAGAATGTAACTAAAACTTTTGATTTATGACACTAACATCTGTCATTTACAAATTATGTTATAAACATTTAAATTTGTTAACTGGTTTCCTTAGTGCCTTAGCCTCTGCGATGTACTACATTAAATTATTCTGTATATTACAGTGCCTTTATCTCTAAATCTATACAAGATATAATAAAAATTTTAAATGTAACTATTAATTCCGGTTGTCCAATTTTACCGAAATCAAATCAGCTCTACCCACTAATGCAGTTAAATATTCTTTATGTCTTATAGTAGGTATTTGAGAAACCGTGGATCCAACACCCACACATCCACACACACATACACACATTCATACGCACACACGGACATCAACGTAAAAATGTTATAATCGGATTATAGGGAACTCTAAAACGTGCTTATTCACTAAAATCTGGATATGCGATTTTTAGCATGATTCCAATACCTCTCTTACTTTTACTTCTTATATATTATGGAGAAGGTAGGAAAATGAAGCACTCAGTTAGAGAGCAATCTCGCTAAGAATTAATATTTAACTATATACATATCTCACATTATTGGTTTTACTTATCAAATGAAAATTACAAATTTCATTTACAGAAAAATAATTTGTAAATAACATGATGTTATTGGAATTATTTAAAACTGTAATAACCTCCAAGATTGTGAATAAGTTACTGTCCGCACTTTTGCAATTTATGTCCGGTTTCATAACCGTTTATTCAAAAATTAATAAGTTTTCATCCAACCAAGTTAAGTATAATACTTCACAAAAAAGTAAAATGTCATGTGTGAAATTTATTTCTATTTATTGAAAATTATAACAAGACGGTAATTTTTTAACATACCCTTTTGAAACCGGGCAACTTTGTCAAAAAATTTCACCAATCGCGAATACTGACATATGAAAAAAAAAATTGTCACCTGACATTTTATTGCTTGTTGGTTGCAGAATGCTAAAAACTTGCTAAAAATTAATAAATCATCTTAACAGAATTACCACCATTGAAATTTAGAAGTTAAAAATTATCACAAATAAATTTTAATATACTTATAAAAAGATATTTAATTGTTATTTGTTATTAATACTTATTGGCTAATTTTTTTAAATAGATGCTAAAAATAATCATTAATTCACAGACATACTCCGTATGTGCTGTAGATAACAGCGGTAATTATTTTTACATTTTATTGTGAATTTTTCACTTATTAATTTGTGATACTTTTTTAATTGTATATTGTTAATAAAAGTTTATTATATTCATAAAGAATTTCCATAAACTATAATAACATACTGCAATACACTGTTGCCAAGTTTTGGAAGTGACCAAGTACCTTCTAATTCTGTATACACTTCGGAAGTAACTTCGCATTGTGCATACCTGACCCTAATAACGAGTACAGCGCCAGCGGTGAACGCTTGAACTAAAGTGACAATTTTAAGGGTACGGGGGGTACTATTTGACTTCCAACAAAATTTTCGTATTTAGACTTGTTTTACCTTGTAGTGCTAGAAAAATTAATTTACATAGGGAAACGTTGTCACTTCCATTTTCGGAAGTCACAACGTTATATATGAAGTCACAGCGTTGAGCACATATATATACATATATATAAATTGATACCTGTTAAGGAGTCACTTCCGTGACGTTGATAGGGCGTCCTGACTTCCATATTAATTAATGGATATATATTATTAAAAATTATATATATAGGCTTAGGGGAACTTCTAAATTAAGGTTTTCAAAAGAGGGGTAAGAAAATATTATATTAAAAATTAATATACAATTGCACATACTTAAAATACGAAGTTACTTCCATCACTGTAATTTTATACAAGATATTGAAGCGTAGGACTGACTTCCGCAACGTTGCCAAATTTCATGTCGGCTAAACTAGCAAGCACATATCAGCAAAACACCAAATAAAGTATATGATGAATAAAGGTCTCACTTTGTGTGAATGAAGTGCCACAATGTCGAATTTTGGACTATTATCTCTGTTTAAAAAAATCATAATTTTGTTGTCTTGGCGGAACCGCTCCAAACCATGCATGCCCAATTCTGAATTTTCTACAAAAAATTATGATTTGTGTGCTATTTCAGTGCCCTATTTGGTCTATTATATTATTTAAAAAATATTTAAAAAAATAGTAGAATGTTTGCAAGTTAGCAGATCCGCTCCAAACCACTCAACTTCAACTCTAAGTAATCTGGGATAATGTACGACATAAGGGCTTATTAAAAGGGGATATACCGTATTTTCGGCTATTACATTTTTTACTCGTACATAAAACTTTACTTTATGGTTAGGAAAGAAGTTAACCATAAAATTGTATTTATTGTACATATTAACAACAGATGGCACAGTTATTCCAACTTTTAAATTTACAAATTTAAGGTGTTATGTTTACTAGTCACTAATTAAATTAATTACTTTACAGCAAAACACATGTTATACAATTTTCGGGTTCACATATACTATTTAAATGTGATAATGTTTACTGTAAAAATAATAATAAAAATCCGTTGTGGCCAGCACAAGACCTTCCGTCAATTCGATGTATTTTGTACAAATCCCATACCAAAAGGTCCTTGGAACAGATTCTATATAATATCATATTATCTTTTATACTAAATAATTTAATTCACTATCTATATATATATATATATATATATATATATATATATATATATATATATATAATATATATCCATTAATTAATATGGAAGTCAGGACGCCCTATCAACGTCACGGAAGTGACTCCTTAACAGGTATCAATTTATATATACAGTGGTGGCCATAGAAATAAGACACTCTCCGTCCTTATTCTTTTTACCAGGCCAGTTTGAAATACTGGTTACATATATAAAACAAACATCGATGTGCATGTTTAAACTACTAAATTAATTTTGTTAAACAGTATAATGTTTCAGTTCGAATGTGATTTTGCTGACAGTCGCTACAAAAATATATTCACGGAAAATTTACATCTGGTCAGAGAAATAAGACACTTTTCAGTTTATTTAAATTTTCTTGTATTATATACTTTACAGGTGACATTTAAATACATATTATTTATATTAGATATTAATTTCAATATTTTGCAGCAGAATAAAACATGGGCAAGGGTAAACATTGCACTCGCGAAACAAGAAGTTTAATAATACAATTGAAAAAACAAAACTTCTCTATTTCTCATATTGCAAGAACTTTAAATTGCTCAAGATGTATGGTGCGTAATGCTATTCGACATTTCGAACGGTATAAATCCATAGAACCCAAAACAAGGAAGAATCCTCCAAGAAAAACTAACAGAAAAGTAGATAGAATTATTGCCCGAATAAGTAAGTCTGACCCATTTTTAACATCTCGCCAAATCGATCTGTCAAATTTTTGACACTTCTGCATGACAGCCCTTGACGTTACCTTTCATTTGATACCAAACACGACATGGTTCTGACAACTTTAAGCAAAAAACCAAAGCCGATCGAGCTGTCAAATTTTTGACATTTCTGCATGACAGCCCTTGAGGTTACCTTTCATTTGATACCAAACACGACATGGTTCTGACAACTTTAAGCAAAAAACAAAAGCCGATCGAGCTGTCATATTTTTGACATTTCTGCATGGCAGCCCTCGACGATACCTCTCATTTGATATCAAACACGACACGGTTCTGACAACTTTATGCAAAAAACAATAGCCGATCGAGCTGTCAAAATTTTGACATTTCTGCATGGCAGCCCTTGTCGATACCTCTAATTTGATACCAAACACGACATGTTTCTGACAACTTTAAGCAAAAAACAAAAGCCGATCGAGCTGTCAAATTCTTGACATTGGAATATTTGTTTTTTACTTAGTTACTTATGGGATGTGTGGCAACACTTTGAAAATGCACATGAATCACGGACATGAACCTTCGAAAATTATAATTTTTAAATATAATGTTTTAGGCCTTTTAAACTACTATGGAATAACCGCCCATTGCCATAATGCATGTTTATGAATTTAACTTTTTTCAAAATGTCCTTATTTTATAAATAATTCCATTTAAATGTTTTGATTGACATGTCAAAGAAACGTTCTTCGTCTTAAATTTTTCAAAGAAGACTAAATTTTTGATTTCAAATTGTTTCAAAAAGCCAAAATACGACCTTTAAAATTTATTTACACAAAAACTATGTACCCTACAGAAAAATGACCTATTACCAGGAAATCAAGTTGAATTAGTCTCTACATCCCAGAAAAATTTTCATTAATATCACTCGCACACTCAAACTACCCACGCAACCTTCCCACGCAACCTGCCCACCCAAACTGCCCACGCAACCTGCCCACCCAAACAGCCCACGCAACCTGCCCACCCAACCTGCCCACCCGACCTGCCCACTCAAACTGCCCACGCAACCTGCCCACCCAAAATGCCCACGCAACCTGCCCACTCAAACTGCCTACGCAACTTGCCCACCCAAAAGCCGATCGAGCTGTCAAATTTTCGACATTTCCACATGGCAGCCCTTGACGAACCCTCTCATTTGATACCAAACACGACATGATTCTGACAACTTTAAGCAAAAAAACAAAAGCCGATCGAGCTGTCAAATTTTTGACATTTCTGCATGACAGCCCTTGACGTTACATTTCATTTGATACCAAACACGACATGGTTCTGACAACTTTAAGCAAAAAACCAAAGCCGATCGAGCTGTCAAATTTTTGACATTTCTGCATGACAGCCCTTGAGGTTACCTTTCATTTGATACCAAACACGACATGGTTCTGACAACTTTAAGCAAAAAACAAAAGCCGATCGAGCTGTCATATTTTTGACATTTCTGCATGGCAGCCCTCGACGATACCTCTCATTTGATATCAAACACGACACGGTTCTGACAACTTTATGCAAAAAACAATAGCCGATCGAGCTGTCAAAATTTTGACATTTCTGCATGGCAGCCCTTGTCGATACCTCTAATTTGATACCAAACACGACATGTTTCTGACAACTTTAAGCAAAAAACAAAAGCCGATCGAGCTGTCAAATTCTTGACATTGGAATATTTGTTTTTTACTTAGTTACTTATGGGATGTGTGGCAACACTTTGAAAATGCACATGAATCACGGACATGAACCTTCGAAAATTATAATTTTTAAATATAATGTTTTAGGCCTTTTAAACTACTATGGAATAACCGCCCATTGCCATAATGCATGTTTATGAATTTAACTTTTTTCAAAATGTCCTTATTTTATAAATAATTCCATTTAAATGTTTTGATTGACATGTCAAAGAAACGTTCTTCGTCTTAAATTTTTCAAAGAAGACTAAATTTTTGATTTCAAATTGTTTCAAAAAGCCAAAATACGACCTTTAAAATTTATTTACACAAAAACTATGTACCCTACAGAAAAATGACCTATTACCAGGAAATCAAGTTGAATTAGTCTCTACATCCCAGAAAAATTTTCATTAATATCACTCGCACACTCAAACTACCCACGCAACCTGCCCACGCAACCTGCCCACCCAAACTGCCCACGCAACCTGCCCACCCAAACAGCCCACGCAACCTGCCCACCCAACCTGCCCACCCGACCTGCCCACTCAAACTGCCCACGCAACCTGCCCACCCAAAATGCCCACGCAACCTGCCCACTCAAACTGCCTACGCAACTTGCCCACCCAAAAGCCGATCGAGCTGTCAAATTTTCGACATTTCCACATGGCAGCCCTTGACGAACCCTCTCATTTGATACCAAACACGACATGATTCTGACAACTTTAAGCAAAAAAACAAAAGCCGATCGAGCTGTCAAATTTTTGACATTTCTGCATGACA
Source organism: Ophonus ardosiacus (assembly GCA_943142095.1). Lineage (NCBI taxonomy): Eukaryota > Metazoa > Arthropoda > Insecta > Coleoptera > Carabidae > Ophonus > Ophonus ardosiacus. The sequence continues at coordinate 36,602,355 of OW964824.1, read as the reverse complement.
GCCCTTGACGTTACATTTCATTTGATACCAAACACGACATGGTTCTGACAACTTTAAGCAAAAAACAAAAGCCGGTCGAGCTGTCAAATTTTTGACATTTCTGCATGACAGACCTTGACGTTACTTTTCATTTGATACCAAACACGACATGGCTCCGACAACTTTAAGCAAAAAACAAAAGCCGATCGAGCTGTCTAATTTTTGACATTTCTGCATGACAGCCCTTGACGTTACATTTCATTTGATACCAAACACGACAAGGTTCTCACAACTTTAAGCAAAAAACAAAAGCTGATCGAGCTGTCAAATTTTTGACATTTCTGCTTGACAGCCATTGACGTTACCTTTCATTTGATACCAAACACGACATGTTTCTGACAACTTTAAGCAAAAAACAAAAGCCGATCGAGCTGTCAAATTCTTGACATTGGAATATTTGTTTTTTACTTAGTTTCTTATGGGATGTGTGGCAACACTTTGAAATATAATGTTTTAGGCCTTTTAAACTACTATGGAATAACCGCCCATTACCATAATGTATGTTTATGAATTTAACTTTTTTCAAAATGTCCTTATTTTATAAATAATTCCATCTTAATGTTCTGATTGACATGTCAAAGAAACGTTCTTCGTCTTAAATTTTTCAAAGAATACTAAATTTTTGATTTCAAATTGTTTTAAAAAGCCAAAATTGCACCTTTAAAATTTTTTTACACAAAATATATGCACCGTACAGAAAAATGACCTATTACTAGGAAATCAAGTTGAATTATTCTCTACATCCCAGAAAAATTTTCATTAAAATCACTCGCACCGTTTAGTCTGTACAGGTGAGCAAAATTTCCCAGATCGTCATGATGATTAAAGAAAATATATATATATATATATATGATTTTTATTTTATTTGATATATATGATTTTAATGAAAATTTTTCTGGGATGTAGAGAATAATTCAACTTGATTTCCTAGTAATAGGTCATTTTTCTGTACGGTGCATATATTTTGTGTAAAAAAATTTTAAAGGTGCAATTTTGGCTTTTTAAAACAATTTGAAATCAAAAATTTAGTATTCTTTGAAAAATTTAAGACGAAGAACGTTTCTTTGACATGTCAATCAGAACATTAAGATGGAATTATTTATAAAATAAGGACATTTTGAAAAAAGTTAAATTCATAAACATACATTATGGTAATGGGCGGTTATTCCATAGTAGTTTAAAAGGCCTAAAATATTATATTTCAAAGTGTTGCCACACATCCCATAAGAAACTAAGTAAAAAACAAATATTCCAATGTCAAGAATTTGACAGCTCGATCGGCTTTTGTTTTTTGCTTAAAGTTGTCAGAAACATGTCGTGTTTGGTATCAAATGAAAGGTAACGTCAATGGCTGTTGTATAATTATGTAAAATGCTCGAAGGACCAATAGACTTTAAATAGTAAACAACAAAAACTCGCAAGCTGAGATTGTGGTGATTGTCAAAAAACTAAAGAAGCACTGACCTTGACTAGAAAAAACGGGAAGTGACTAGGAGGCAGGATCTTGATGGGACTTGGAAGACTGGATGAATTCTGCAGACGGTAACTGGTCTGGAAGCGGTGACGGCCAGATTCAGTAAGGTAGGAGGTTCAGAAGGAGGAGGCCTCACACGTGGTTGTGAGGCTGGCAAAGTGACGCCACCAAGGGCGCAGGGCTGGATACGGGCAGAAGCTCCTGCAGGAGGAACTCGAGAGGAGGGCAGTGTAGAAGCAGGGGCGTAATTCGCCGGATTAAAACCGCCAAGTGGCGACAGCACGGTTGGTCCAATTCGTAGATTAAGGGGTGTCCGCTGTTTAGTACAACAGCGGTCTCGGAGCACAACACAAATGCACAACACTTTACACTTTCCTGAAAATATAATTTTGCCCCACTACTAAGTAAAGAAAGAAACGATTTTATGAGAATTATAATTTGTATTAAGATAAATTGAGGCCAAAAAGGAATGAAAAAAAGAGGAGCTAAATGACTTCTGAACCCTTACTTGCTCATTACTGACTTATTATTATTTTTTTATTTATGTTGCTATGAAGCTTTTCTTTTTGTTGCATTCCTTTTTTTCAGATGCCTGTGATTTTTCAAAAATAAACAATACATGGCTAACTTTTAGCTTTAAATTAAATGTAATAACAAAACATGTTAGTCGCTTGCCAGCTACTCCGATAGTTGTCTTGACAGTCACCACAATACCTGACTTTACAACTTTACATATTCCCGGGCGCCAGAAATTCGCGTCTAACAATGAATTATTTGATCTCGCAACAATGCACTGCAATTGAACGGTTGCTAGGAAGCGAGAAGGAACGAATGATCAACTCGACAGAAAAATCGAGTGACAATGAACAAATGATGTTACGTCTACTTGACAATGTGTCAAAGTGACGTTGTGTCAGAGTGACAGTAAATAAATTAATAACAATAATGCAAATTGATGACAATTGAGCTGTCTATTGCGCTGGCAGTGGGCACAGCTTATTAACTGGGCGTTTGATGACGCTATTTTCCAACTTAACCAACGCGACGCGAGCTATTTTGTCATTTCCAAAATATAATTTGGTAATAATACCTAGTGGCCAGTCTAAAGGGGGCAGTCTATGTTCTTTAACTATGACTATTTGCCCCAACTTTATTGGACTACTTGACGTTAGCCATTTTTGGCGTGTTTGTAATGTTGTCAAATATTCTAACTGCCACTTTTCCCAGTATGATTTTATTAATGAATCTAATAAGTATTTACGATGGATTAAATTGGGATTAACTTCGGCAATAGGTAAATGCTTTAATGGGGTTTGAAGTAAAAAATGGGCTGGGGTCAACAATTCTGGATTGTGCTCTGAGCCTTGGGCACACAGAGGACGGGAATTTAAGACTGCTTCTATTTGTGTTAATAGTGTTATCAACTCTTCGTAGCTTAACAATTGTTTACCTATGACCCTAAATAGATGTTTCTTACAACTTTTTATTGCGGCCTCCCAAATTCCTCCGAAATTAGCACTGAAGGGAGGGATTGTTTTCCATTCTATTCCCTTCATTGCTAATTCGCTGGATAGTGTTTTGTGGAATATAGTCGACTGCACAAATTTATATAGCTCGTTGAATTTATTTCGAGCTCCTATAAAGGTGGTGCTATTATCTGAGTATAAATGAGAAATGGGCCCCCTTCTTGATGAAAATCTTTTAAATGCGTTAATAAAGGAGATTACTGTTAAATCCGAGACTACTTCAATATGAATGGCCTTTATTGTTAAACAAATAAAAAGACAAATGTATGCCTTTTTTGCGTGTTGACCTTTATGCCTAGATTTTATGAATTTAATTGGGCCTGCATAGTCTACGCCTGTATGAGCGAATGGCTTTACTTCAGTTACGCGATAGTTAGGTAAATCCCCCATTTTTGGTTGTGTATTAACCGGTTTTGTCCTGAAGCATTTGTTGCATCTGTACAATTTTTGCTTGATGGCGCCTCTACCAGCAATGATCCAGTATTTTTGCCGAATTATTGCTAGCAGCAAATCTGTTCCAGCATGACAGTTTGAATTATGATAATAATCTATGATTAGTTCTACTATGTGGTCTGACTTGGGCAGTAAAACTGGATGTTTGACTTCAAACGGTAATATTGCGTTCGATAGTCTTCCTCCTACTCGCAATATTCCGTTTTCGTCTAGGAATGGCGCTAGTTTTAGTATTTGTTTATCCTTTATAAGTTTTCCTCTTTGCAGAGTTCTTATTATTTCGTGGAAATATATACTTTGTAAAGCCCTTAGTACATGTGATTCTGCCATGGCTAAATCCGATGCGGAAATATAAGTTTTAAAAAACAGTTTTTTACCGAATTTTAAAATATAACTTGTTATTCTTAGTAACTTGTGCCAAGAAGATATATTTTGTGCCAAAGTATATAAAACGGAATAATCATTCGTAGATGAGGTAGTAGTAAAAGTTTTTGATCTTAGTTCAGGTAGTTGATCAACTGGCAAAGGATTTAATTGCTTAATAGGCCAATTTTCCTCCTTTGATTGAAGCCAGTTGGGACCATGCCACCATGATTTACAATGAATTAATTGAGTTGGGAGTGCTCCTCTGGATATTAGATCACTTGGATTCTGTTTCCCTGATACATGAAAGAAGTATTTAGGGTCCAAGTTCTCTTGTATTTGAGCTACTCTGTTGCTTACAAATGTTGACCATCTATGTGGAGCTGATTTTATCCAGGATAATACAATCATAGAATCCGAAAATGCATATATATTTTCGATTGGATATTTTTTAATTATTTTTTCACTGACATAATTTACCAACCTTGCCATAAGTAACGCCGCGCAAAGTTCAAGTCTAGCCAGGGTAATAATTTTCATGGGCGCTACCTTTGATTTCGAACATAGTAATCTGCTTGTAATATTGTTAACTTCCGTTATTTGTAGGTAGATGGCGCAACCGTATGCAACTTCGCTGGCATCGCAAAAAGCCACAAGATTTACTTTACAGTTTTCTGAAATACCGATATGGCGAGGAATTGACATTTCCTCCAAATAAATAAATTCTGACATGAGATTGACAAATTTTGCAGAAATATTGTTGGGAGGGATGTCATCCCATGATATCCCAGCTTGCCATAATTCCTTTATTAGCAGCTTGGCATATAGTATAACGGGTGAGACTAATCCAAGTACATCAAATAATCTTGCAACAGTTGATAATATAATTCGTTTCGTACAGTGTGATGTGTCAAAGTTTGACGTTTGGAAAGTAAATGTGTCAGTTTTCAGAGCCCAGGACATGCCTAGAATTTTTAGCTGTTCTCCATGAGAGAAGTCTAGATTTGTTTTGTGTGAATTTGGTAAGCTTTCAATGAGTGATTCATTATTACTGGCCCATTTTACTAATTCGAATCCGCCAGCTGACATTAAGTTAATTGAATCGCGTATAATATTGCTGGCTAAGTTTGTATTTAATGCCGATAAAACTAAGTCGTCCATGTACATTTCAGAGGTTACTAATTGCGCGACATTTGGATAATTTTGACCTTCATCGTCAGCTAATTGGTGGATAGTTCTCATTGCTAAATAAGGGCTAGATTTTATGCCAAAACAAATACGATTGAATTGAAATACTCTGATTGCTTCAGAGGGATTAAATCTATAAAGAATTTTCTGATATTTTCTGTGATGTTCTGACACCATAACTTGTAAGTACATTTGCTTTATGTCAGCTGTCAAAGCTATCGGAAATAGCCTGAAATTTAATAATAAATTGAACAAGTCTGCTTGTAAATTTGGGCCCGGGTATAATAAATCATTCAGCGATAGCCCCGTATGAGTTTTAGCGCTAGCGTCTAGCACTATTCTAACTTTCGTTGTAGCCTTGTCTTCACGAATGACAGCGTGATGTGGAATGAAGTATCCGTCTTCGTTTGACGTTACTTCTGACAGATAACCCTTTTCTAAATACTCATTTATTATGGCGTTATACTGGCTTTGTAAATTTAATGACTGGGAAAAGCGTTTTTCCAAATGAGATAGCCGGCGTTCGGCCATTAAACGAGAATTCCCCAGCAAATCTGGATCCTTCTGAAATGGTAAGTGTACCATATATCTGCCATTCTCCAAACGTTTGGTCGTTTGTACAAATATTTTCTCACATTCAGCATTTTCAGGACTCATTATTGCATTGTTTGGCATTTCTTCTAGCTCCCAAAACTTATGTAAACAGGATGCTAAGTTATTTTGAGTGAATGCAGAAAAGGACGAAAAAGACTCTTGTTGTAATAATTTATTGTCAAGTTCTCCTAAAAGAACATAACCTAACGTTGTTTCATAAGCTGTAGGAGCTCTTCCTACTCGTTTTGAGAGAAGCAGCGACGGATATATTTGAGCCCCCAATATTACGTCGATTTTTCCCGGGATATTCCAAGTATTATCGGCTAAGAGAATGGATTTGAAAGACGGATATTTGGAAACGGTTAGCTTGCAAGAAGGTAAGTTATCCGTTATATGTTCGACTACCAGAGCCTTTAAATTGTATCTATGGGGCGAAACTCGGGATTCTATTTTAAGATTTACATACCCGAAAGCCGGGCGACTTGTCATCCCGATCCCCGTGACTTTTGAATTTTTAAGGGGGGTAATTTTTAATTTTAATCGTTTGCAACAATCTTTAGTTATAAGGTTATTTTGTGACCCATTATCCAGCAAGCATCTGATAACTTGTTTACCCTTGTTTATATCTGTAGCGTAAACTTGTGCAGTTGACAATAGAATATAACCTTGGTTGTTTATGGATACATGACATGAAGTGTCATTCTCCGATTCCGCTATTTTTTTGGCGGGAGATTTTGGAGGAGTTGAAAAATGCAAAAGTGTATGGTGTTTCCCGTGACATACCCGACATGTGGTGAGCAAGGCACAGGCTTTACCTGCATGAACATTGGATAAGCAATTATAACATGCATTTTTAGATTTGATAAACCCAAATCTGTCTTGGACTGACATTTTAATGAATTTATCACAATAATACAGTTTGGAATGTTCCGCACTGTTACACAAAATACAAGATTTTGGTTTGAATGGTTTGATTGGGGTTTCATCTGCCGCCAAAAATGTGCGCTGATGCTTCGCCATTTTTGGTGGGCCTTTTACAGATGAAGACCGCTCCAGGATTTTTGCTTGATCCCGGACAAATTCTAAAAAGGTTTGGCAAGAGGGAAATTCCGTTTTACGGAATATCGTATCAAATAGTTGTACGATCTCTGAATCGACCTTTTTAGACGCGCAGTTTAATAAAACAAAATCCAGAACGTCTGGAATTTTGAGTTGTTTAAGAGCTTCGACTGAAGCTGAGAATTTATTAACAAATGTTATTAAATCATTTGGGTTTCTTGAACTAGACTTTATATTTAGAATGTTATCTAAGTATTGCTTAGCCATTGTTCGATTATCCTGGTATTGCTTTACCAAGCCATCCCAAATAATATTGTAATTTTCGGGTGTGGGCAATATCCCTCCCGTTACTTCCAAAGCATTACCAGTGAGTTTACCTATAAGATAACTAATCCGTTGCTCGTTTGTGAGCGCCACGTTCTCGTGAACGTTTGATTTAAACGACTGGTAAAATAATGGCCACATTTCTACTTTTCCATTAAATGATGGCAGTTCAATAGGGGGAAGTTTTTTAATTTTATTAATTTCCGTACCTGACTTTGACTGTTGTGCCTTGGGAGACGACAAAGCTAGCTCGCTACGCGTTCGTTTGATTTTCGAAAAATACATTTCAATAGTCATTAGAGTTTCGAAGCTAGGTTCAAAACCAGTGTCATTAGCCAGCTCAAGGTCATTTATACGGATACAGGCGTTTTTAAATTCATCTCTCAACAAATCGACTTCTTGGGATTCGTCCAAGAAGCGTTCATTATTACGCGTGTCAGTTGGAGTGCATTTTTTCGCGAGTTCGTGCAATTTTACTATACGAGATTCATAGCCCTTTGCTAGGGCTTTCAATGACTTTAATTGGATTTCCATAGTATCAAATTTTTACCGTGGAAGATCCGGCTCGAAGGACCAAAAATTATGTATAATTATGTAAAATGCTCGAAGGACCAATAGACTTTAAATAGTAAACAACAAAAACTCGCAAGCTGAGATTGTGGTGATTGTCAAAAAACTAAAGAAGCACTGACCTTGACTAGAAAAAACGGGAAGTGACTAGGAGGCAGGATCTTGATGGGACTTGGAAGACTGGATGAATTCTGCAGACGGTAACTGGTCTGGAAGCGGTGACGGCCAGATTCAGTAAGGTAGGAGGTTCAGAAGGAGGAGGCCTCACACGTGGTTGTGAGGCTGGCAAAGTGACGCCACCAAGGGCGCAGGGCTGGATACGGGCAGAAGCTCCTGCAGGAGGAACTCGAGAGGAGGGCAGTGTAGAAGCAGGGGCGTAATTCGCCGGATTAAAACCGCCAAGTGGCGACAGCACGGTTGGTCCAATTCGTAGATTAAGGGGTGTCCGCTGTTTAGTACAACAGCGGTCTCGGAGCACAACACAAATGCACAACACTTTACACTTTCCTGAAAATATAATTTTGCCCCACTACTAAGTAAAGAAAGAAACGATTTTATGAGAATTATAATTTGTATTAAGATAAATTGAGGCCAAAAAGGAATGAAAAAAAGAGGAGCTAAATGACTTCTGAACCCTTACTTGCTCATTACTGACTTATTATTATTTTTTTATTTATGTTGCTATGAAGCTTTTCTTTTTGTTGCATTCCTTTTTTTCAGATGCCTGTGATTTTTCAAAAATAAACAATACATGGCTAACTTTTAGCTTTAAATTAAATGTAATAACAAAACATGTTAGTCGCTTGCCAGCTACTCCGATAGTTGTCTTGACAGTCACCACAATACCTGACTTTACAACTTTACAGCTGTCAAGCAGAAATGTCAAAAATTTGACAGCTCGATCAGCTTTTGTTTTTTGCTTAAAGTTGTGAGAACCTTGTCGTGTTTGGTATCAAATGAAATGTAACGTCAAGGGCTGTCATGCAGAAATGTCAAAAATTAGACAGCTCGATCGGCTTTTGTTTTTTGCTTAAAGTTGTCGGAGCCATGTCGTGTTTGGTATCAAATGAAAAGTAACGTCAAGGTCTGTCATGCAGAAATGTCAAAAATTTGACAGCTCGACCGGCTTTTGTTTTTTGCTTAAAGTTGTCAGACCCATGTCGTGTTTGGTATCAAATGAAATGTAACGTCAAGGGCTGTCATGCAGAAATGTCAAAAATTTGACAGCTCGATCGGCTTTTGTTTTTTTGCTTAAAGTTGTCAGAATCATGTCGTGTTTGGTATCAAATGAGAGGGTTCGTCAAGGGCTGCCATGTGGAAATGTCGAAAATTTGACAGCTCGATCGGCTTTTGGGTGGGCAAGTTGCGTAGGCAGTTTGAGTGGGCAGGTTGCGTGGGCATTTTGGGTGGGCAGGTTGCGTGGGCAGTTTGAGTGGGCAGGTCGGGTGGGCAGGTTGGGTAGGCAGGTTGCGTGGGCTGTTTGGGTGGGCAGGTTGCGTGGGCAGTTTGGGTGGGCAGGTTGCGTGGGCAGGTTGCGTGGGTAGTTTGAGTGTGCGAGTGATATTAATGAAAATTTTTCTGGGATGTAGAGACTAATTCAACTTGATTTCCTGGTAATAGGTCATTTTTCTGTAGGGTACATAGTTTTTGTGTAAATAAATTTTAAAGGTCGTATTTTGGCTTTTTGAAACAATTTGAAATCAAAAATTTAGTCTTCTTTGAAAAATTTAAGACGAAGAACGTTTCTTTGACATGTCAATCAAAACATTTAAATGGAATTATTTATAAAATAAGGACATTTTGAAAAAAGTTAAATTCATAAACATGCATTATGGCAATGGGCGGTTATTCCATAGTAGTTTAAAAGGCCTAAAACATTATATTTAAAAATTATAATTTTCGAAGGTTCATGTCCGTGATTCATGTGCATTTTCAAAGTGTTGCCACACATCCCATAAGTAACTAAGTAAAAAACAAATATTCCAATGTCAAGAATTTGACAGCTCGATCGGCTTTTGTTTTTTGCTTAAAGTTGTCAGAAACATGTCGTGTTTGGTATCAAATTAGAGGTATCGACAAGGGCTGCCATGCAGAAATGTCAAAATTTTGACAGCTCGATCGGCTATTGTTTTTTGCATAAAGTTGTCAGAACCGTGTCGTGTTTGATATCAAATGAGAGGTATCGTCGAGGGCTGCCATGCAGAAATGTCAAAAATATGACAGCTCGATCGGCTTTTGTTTTTTGCTTAAAGTTGTCAGAACCATGTCGTGTTTGGTATCAAATGAAAGGTAACCTCAAGGGCTGTCATGCAGAAATGTCAAAAATTTGACAGCTCGATCGGCTTTGGTTTTTTGCTTAAAGTTGTCAGAACCATGTCGTGTTTGGTATCAAATGAAAGGTAACGTCAAGGGCTGTCATGCAGAAGTGTCAAAAATTTGACAGATCGATTTGGCGAGATGTTAAAAATGGGTCAGACTTACTTATTCGGGCAATAATTCTATCTACTTTTCTGTTAGTTTTTCTTGGAGGATTCTTCCTTGTTTTGGGTTCTATGGATTTATACCGTTCGAAATGTCGAATAGCATTACGCACCATACATCTTGAGCAATTTAAAGTTCTTGCAATATGAGAAATAGAGAAGTTTTGTTTTTTCAATTGTATTATTAAACTTCTTGTTTCGCGAGTGCAATGTTTACCCTTGCCCATGTTTTATTCTGCTGCAAAATATTGAAATTAATATCTAATATAAATAATATGTATTTAAATGTCACCTGTAAAGTATATAATACAAGAAAATTTAAATAAACTGAAAAGTGTCTTATTTCTCTGACCAGATGTAAATTTTCCGTGAATATATTTTTGTAGCGACTGTCAGCAAAATCACATTCGAACTGAAACATTATACTGTTTAACAAAATTAATTTAGTAGTTTAAACATGCACATCGATGTTTGTTTTATATATGTAACCAGTATTTCAAACTGGCCTGGTAAAAAGAATAAGGACGGAGAGTGTCTTATTTCTATGGCCACCACTGTATATATAAATTGATACCTGTTAAGGAGTCACTTCCGTGACGTTGATAGGGCATCCTGACTTCCATATTAATTAATGGATATATATTATTAAAAATTATATATATAGGCTTAGGGGAACTTCTAAATTAAGGTTTTCAAAAGAGGGGTAAGAAAATATTATATTAAAAATTAATATACAATTGCACATACTTAAAATACGAAGTTACTTCCATCACTGTAATTTTATACAAGATATTGAAGCGTAGGACTGACTTCCGCAACGTTGCCAAATTTCATGTCGGCTAAACTAGCAAGCACATATCAGCAAAACACCAAATAAAGTATATGATGAATAAAGGTCTCACTTTGTGTGAATGAAGTGCCACAATGTCGAATTTTGGACTATTATCTCTGTTTAAAAAAATCATAATTTTGTTGTCTTGGCGGAACCGCTCCAAACCATGCATGCCCAATTCTGAATTTTCTACAAAAAATTATGATTTGTGTGCAGTGGCGGCTGGTGATATCTTTGTATGGTAGAGCACAAAAATTTTAAAAAGTAAATAGAGTATATTAAATTATTTAATCTTTAAGATACAGAAGCCATCTTCGTAATTAAGTGGGTACTAGACGATTACAATTCAACAATAACAGATTACCTCGGAAAATGTCGGACATACTCGGAAATCTTCGTTTAAAGTGGGCTCTGCCCGGAACAGGCTTAATGCAGTCATATGCAGCTTCGCGCGCTTCGCTGCTATTGGTCAAAATTCGAGTAAAAGTAGTGGGAGACAGGGGCAGAAACATTTGTGCCCTAGCTTCTAGCAGCATATCGGTACATGCACACGTCAATATATAGGCTATCTAGCAATCGGCGATGTAGTAAGAATTGCATAATAATGAAAGTAAATAAATAATAATTAATGTACTTTTAAAATGTATATGTACTCGCTTATTTATTTTTTTCTTGTCTTTTTATTTGGTAGGGCTGTGCCCTTGTGCCCTATAGCACGAGCCGCCACTGTTTGTGTGCTATTTCAGTGCCCTATTTGGTCTATTATATTATTTAAAAAATATTTAAAAAAATAGTAGTTAGCAGATCCGCTCCAAACCACTCAACTTCAACTCTAAGTAATCTGGGATAATGTACGACATAAGGGCTTATTAAAAGGGGATATACCGTATTTTCGGCTATTACATTTTTTACTCGTACATAAAACTTTACTTTATGGTTAGGAAAGAAGTTAACCATAAAATTGTATTTATTGTACATATTAACAACAGATGGCACAGTTATTCCAACTTTTAAATTTACAAATTTAAGGTGTTATGTTTACTAGTCACTAATTAAATTAATTACTTTACAGCAAAACACATGTTATACACATGAAAATTTTTCTGGGATGTAGAGAATAATTCAACTTGATTTCCTGGTAATAGGTCATTTTTCTGTACGGTGCATATATTTTGTGTAAAAAAATTTTAAAGGTGCAATTTTGGCCTTTTAAAACAATTTGAAATCAAAAATTTAGTATTCTTTGAAAAATTTAAGACGAAGAACGTTTCTTTAACATGTCAATCAGAACATTTAGATGGAATTATTTATAAAATAAGGACATTTTGAAAAAAGTAAAATTCATAAACATACATTATGGCAATGGGCGGTTATTCCATAGTAGTTTAAAAGGCCTAAAACATTATATTTACAAATTATAATTTTTGAAGGTTCATGTCCGTGATTCATGTGCATTTTCAAAGTGTTGCCACACATCCCATAAGTAACTAAGTAAAAAACAAATATTCCAATGTCAAGAATTTGACAGCTCGATCGGCTTTTGTTTTTTGCTTAAAGTTGTCAGAAACATGTCGTGTTTGGTATCGAATGAAAGGTAACGTCAATGGCTGTCAAGCAGAAATGTCAAAAATTTGACAGCTCGATCAGCTTTTGTTTTTTGCTTAAAGTTGTCAGAACCATGTCGTGTTTGGTATCAAATGAAATGTAACGTCAAGGGCTGTCATGCAGAAATGTCAAAAATTTGACAGCTCGATCGGCTTTTGTTTTTTGCTTAATGTTGTCGGAACCATGTCGTGTTTGGTATCAAATGAAAAGTAACGTCAAGGGCTGTCATGCAGAAATGTCAAAAATTTGACAGCTCGATCGGCTTTTGTTTTTTTGCTTAAAGTTGTCAGAATCATGTCGTGTTTGGTATCAAATGAGAGGGTTCGTCAAGGGCTGCCATGCGGAAATGTCGAAAATTTGACAGCTCGATCGGCTTTTGGGTGGGCAAGTTGCGTAGGCAGTTTGAGTGGGCAGGTTGCGTGGGCATTTTGGGTGGGCAGGTTGCGTGGGCAGTTTGAGTGGGCAGGTCGGGTGGGCAGGTTCCCATAAGAAACTAAGTAAAAAACAAATATTCCAATGTCAAGAATTTGACAGCTCGATCGGCTTTTGTTTTTTGCTTAAAGTTGTCAGAAACATGTCGTGTTTGGTATCAAATGAAAGGTAACGTCAATGGCTGTCAAGCAGAAATGTCAAAAATTTGACAGCTCGATCAGCTTTTGTTTTTTGCTTAAAGTTGTCAGAACCATGTCGTGTTTGGTATCAAATGAAATGTAACGTCAAGGGCTGTCATGCAGAAATGTCAAAAATTTGACAGCTCGATCGGCTTTTGTTTTTTGCTTAAAGTTGTCAGACCCATGTCGTGTTTGGTATCAAATGAAATGTAACGTCAAGGGCTGTCATGCAGAAATGTCAAAAATTTGACAGCTCGATCGGCTTTTGTTTTTTTGCTTAAAGGTGTCAGAATCATGTCGTGTTTGGTATCAAATGAGAGGGTTCGTCAAGGGCTGCCATGCGGAAATGTCGAAACTTTGACAGCTCGATCGGCTTTTGGGTGGGCAAGTTGCGTAGGCAGTTTGAGTGGGCAGGTTGCGTGGGCATTTTGGGTGGGCAGGTTACGTGGGCAGTTTGAGAGGGCAGGTCGGGTGGGCAGGTTGGGTGGGCAGGTTGCGTGGGCTGTTTGGGTGGGCAGGTTGCGTGGGCAGTTTGGGTGGGCAGGTTGCGTGGGCAGGTTGCGTGGGTAGTTTGAGTGTGCGAGTGATATTAATGAAAATTTTTCTGGGATGTAGAGACTAATTCAACTTGATTTCCTGGTAATAGGTCGTTTTTCTGTAGGGTACATAGTTTTTGTGTAAATAAATTTTAAAGGTCGTATTTTGGCTTTTTGAAACAATTTGAAATCAAAAATTTAGTCTTCTTTGAAAAATTTAAGACGAAGAACGTTTCTTTGACATGTCAATCAGAACATTTAAATGGAATTATTTATAAAATAAAAACATTTTAAAAAAAGTTAAATTCATAAACATGCATTATGGCAATGGGCGATTATTCCATAGTAGTTTAAAAGGCCTAAAACATTATAATTTTCGAAGGTTCATGTCCGTGATTCATGTGCATTTTCAAAGTGTTGCCACACATCCCATAAGTAACTAAGTAAAAAACAAATATTCCAATGTCAAGAATTTGACAGCTCGATCGGCTTTTGTTTTTTGCTTAAAGTTGTCAGAAACATGTCGTGTTTGGTATCAAATGAGAGGTATCGACAAGGGCTGCCATGCAGAAATGTCAAAATTTTGACAGCTCGATCGGCTATTGTTTTTTGCATAAAGTTGTCAGAACCGTGTCGTGTTTGGTATCAAATGAGAGGTATCGTCGAGGGCTGCCAAGCAGAAATGTCAAAAATATGACAGCTCGATCGGCTTTTGTTTTTTGCTTAAAGTTGTCAGAACCATGTCGTGTTTGGTATCAAATGAAAGGTAACGTCAAGGGCTGTCATGCAGAAATGTCAAAAATTTGACAGCTCGATCTGCTTTGGTTTTTTGCTTAAAGTTGTCAGAACCATGTCGTGTTTGGTATCAAATGAAAGGTAACGTCAAGGGCTGTCATGCAGAAGTGTCAAAAATTTGACAGCTCGATCGGCTTTTGTTTTTTGCTTAAAGTTGTCAGAACCATGTTGTGTTTGGTATCAAATGAAAGGTAACAACAAGGGCTGTTATGCAGAAATGTCAAAATTTTGACAGCTCGATTGTCTTTTGTTTTTTGCTTAAAGTTGTCAGAAACATGTCGTGTTTGGTATCAAATGAAAGGTAACGTCAAGGGCTGTCAAGCAGGAGTGTCAAAAATTTGACAACTCGATCGGCTTTTGCTTTTTGCTTAAAGTTGTCAGAACCATGTCGTGTTTGGTATCAAATGAAAGGTAACGTCAAGGGCTGTCATGCAGAAGTGTCAAAAATTTGACAGCTTGATCGGCTTTTGTTTTTTGCTTGGGTGGGCAGGTTGCGTAGGCATTTTAGGTGGGCAAGTTGCGTGGGCAGTTTGAGTGGGCATTTTGGGTGGGCAGGTTGCGTGGGCAGTTTGAGTGGGCAGGTTGGGTGGGTAGGTTGCGTGGGCATTTTTGGTGAACAGGTTACGTGGGCAGTTTGGGTGGGCAGGTTGCGTGGGCATTTTGGGTGGGCAGGTTGAGTGGGCATTTTGGATGGGCAGGTTGCGTGAGCAGTTTGGGTGGGCAGGTTGCGTGGTCTGTTTGTGTGGGCGGGAAAAAAATATTTTGAAAGACTCTTAGCGTTAGTACTTTGCGTTTAAATTGTTCTTAGACGGATTGGACGTACGTAAAACTATTATAAAACACTATCGGTGGAGCCCTAGGGAATACTCGGCGTAGCCGAGTTTTCGCTAGTATTCCATACTAAAAGTTCATTTGAAAAGGTTCTTTAAATCCAATAAAATTATAACATAATCTACACTAAGTAATGTCCTTCCATCTTCTCTTTGGCATTTCTCTGCATGTCACTTGCGAGTAACAATATGACATACCAATTTTAGATCCTATACTTTCCATATTTGGTTTTGCACTTGCAACTGACATCTGTCAATTAATTTTTTTTGAATAATTATGTCAGCTGTTTCCATGATAAATTGCAAAGCAGACTAATTTTTGAAAATTAATTTCTTTATAATGCTTTAAATTTACATCTATTGAATATGAAGGAAAATGTATAATTAAACCGTATAGAGAAGAGTATTTTCTTTAATATATATAATAACAAAATGTCAAAAAATAATATTTAACTGCGTTTTTTTCAGAAAAACTGTTAAAAACTTCAAAAAAGGGTACTTCCGGTGGGTCGATTATAACCAAAATCTAATCAACTCTTCATATAGATGTACAGAAGAGGAATACGAAAGAATTATAATTTTTAGAATTGTAGTATTGGAGTTATCGTCGGAGAAAAAATTGTCACACACGGACACACATACACAAACACGCACACACGGACACACACACACACACACACATACATACATACAGACATCATCTTAAAAATAGTAAATTCGTATTGTAGGGACCCTAAAACGTGCTTATTCATTAAAAACTCACCACCGAATTTTTTGACCAAAGACAATACCTTCCTTACCTAAAGGTGACGGAAGGTAAAAAACTGAAATTCATTTATAGCTACGAGTAGTAAAAAAAATCTGTTGTGGCCAGCACAATACCTCTCGCCATTTCCATTTTATGTTATACAGCGTGTAAATTTTAAAACGAGTCATAGGGCTATAACATAGAAAATAGTATATTATGTGGCAAGTGTGTGAAGCTGAAATTTTTTACATGAGGGTGGAGTTCGTGACACGAACCGAAGGCGAGAGTTGCAAACCACCCGAATGTAAAATAGGCTTCACACACGTGTTACATACTATACTTTTTCTACGACCTTGCAATAAAATATAATTTTTTCTTCACATTGTCATTCTTTTAACGTAAAGTCTCTATATTATCGACATGTGTAACCATGGTTACCAACGCTACGGGGGTTTAACAGCTTTGTTTTATTAAAATACAATTCAGTTTGTAATATTAAAATAATGAACTGTGCCTGAAATGTTACTTCACGCACAGTGTATAAAAAATCAAATTTCACACATAAAAATTGATACGTGAAGTACTCACTTCACGCATGGGAGTTTCTATATTAATTTATTGAAAAAAGAATTACATTTCTGTTTCATATAAAGCCAGAAAATTAATATAAAAATTTGCACAATTAAGAAAAAATATCAATTGCCATGAAACTGACAGAAACAAAATACACGTTATTTGTTAAATTATTATTATTTTCGTTTTATTAAGAAGAAATCATGGATAATTTGTCTCATGAAGAAAAATTACAAATTTTTAAATGGTTTTAATTGTTCCCTTGTAATTTGCAGTTTTTCTCGTTTCTTATAACCTATTACTTATTACATGCAGATCATATTTAATTTGTAAATACCTGTTACAATAAATAATAATTGTTTCTTAAATAAATATCATAGTGTTTACTTTATTTTGTGTTATTTTGTATTAGTTCATAAATTAATAACTTTAATATTTAATTGTCCCCTATCATGTTAGTAAAAAATGACAATGTTTTGTTACTGTCAGTTTCATGGCTAATAATATTTTTTCTTAATTGTACAAATTTTTAAATTTATTTTCTGGTATTATATGAAACAGAAATGTAAGGTGTTTGGTATTAAAAAAATTGTAATTATTTTTCTTTATAATAGCACCAATTATTTTTTCAATAAATTAATATAGAAACTTTTGGCGTCTAAAAAACTGTTTTTCTATGTTATAGCCCAATGACCCGTTTTAAAATTTTCACTCTATATAAGTATTGTATTGCACTTGCGCTATCGAACCGTCGTTTTATAACAAAAAAAATACAGAACTTTACCCAAATATTGTTTTTATTGTATGTAACATGTCTTCTACAGACATATAATTCTAATTATATCTATTTTTCATTGTCTGAGGAAGTTCCTAAATATAGAGATTCTTCCAATTCATTAACTAGATTGGCGGTATTTCTGATGGATATATGTATTTTATTTACAATTTTAAATATTTCATTAATAAAACAATAAGAAAGATTAAATGTACTTCCCAGAAAAAGCTTTCAGAATGTCACTAATACTGTTGATTTTTGACACTGACAACTGTCATTTACAAACTATGTTTTAAACATTTGAATTTATCAACTGCTTTCCTTAGTGCCTTAGCCT
This sequence comes from Ophonus ardosiacus, assembly GCA_943142095.1. Lineage (NCBI taxonomy): Eukaryota > Metazoa > Arthropoda > Insecta > Coleoptera > Carabidae > Ophonus > Ophonus ardosiacus. Next base: position 36,584,643 of record OW964824.1, on the reverse strand, counting down.
CTACGGTGTACTACATTAAATTATTCTATATATTACAGTGCCTTTATCTCTAAATCTATACAAGATATAATAAAAAATTTAAATGTATCAGATGTAGAATTTTATGTACCTACTTCAATATTTGTAATATACATATTTTCAAAAAATAATATTTACAAGATTTTTTTAAAGAAACTATTACTTCCGGTTATCCAATTTTACGAAAATCTAATCAGCTCTTCCCAGTAGTGATGCTGCGAGACGAGATATGGCGAGAAACAATTCACTCTCGTCTCGTCTCGAATAAATTTTCGAGACAAGATTTCTCTGCCTCTCGTCTCGTCATATTTTTTCTTACTTTCTCTCGATCTCAACTCGAGAGTCTCGATTTTCTTGAATTTATAATTAGAAATAGTAAATAAATTAACTTTACAAGTAGCATGAATTTAATAAACGGGTACCATTGATTAAAACATTATTTTACTAAGTCTGGTGTTTGAATGGTAAGTAAAAAATAGGTACTCTATAATAGCATGGCTTTATTACCCGTTGTTTGGTGTAGCAATCTGCTTTGAACGCTAATATAGGTAATTATGATTATATATTCGTATAATGCGGGTACTTAAGGCTAGCCTGAAGAGTATACCATAGATGTCACTTCTGTGCATTTTCTTTTTACTAAAACGCAATAAATCTAAAATTAATAAATAAATATGAATGTAAATGAAGAGGCAAATAAAATATTTATTTATACCGACAACTATTTTGTTATTTTGTTTATTTTAATTAGAAATATTTATGTAATTTAAAAAAATAGTACAATCGAGATCTCGAATTTCTACTCTCGTCTCGAGCTAATCTCGAGGGCAATACTCTCGTCCTGAAAATTCGAGACGAGATCTCAAAAATGCGAGATTTCGCGGCAACATTACTTCCCAGAGGTGGGATTCTATAACTCGTCCGTTATCAAAATGTATCGTCATCGCTATAGAAACGTATTTTTTACAAGATGATTGGTATGTTTACGTCATACTTGTCAAATGAAATGTGATCTTCTATGTAACTATAGTGATAACGGTACCGTTTGATAAAGGACGAGTTATAGAATCCCACCCCAGGAATGTCAGATTCAGGAAACTGAAGTTATATATTCTTTAAATCTTATAGTATTTGAGAAACATCCACAGACACATCCACACACACACACGCGCGCACACACACACACACACACACACACACACATACACACACACAGACAGACATCGTAAAAATGTTATAATCGTATTATAGGGACCTTAAAACGTGCTTATCCACTAAAATCTGGATATGCGAATTTTAGCATGATTCCAATACCTCTCTTAGCGAGAGATAAAAATGAATCTAAAAATGATAAAACACGCTTACAAAACAGTAAAATGTCACGTGTGGAATTTATTTCTATTTATTGAAAATTATAACAAGATGGTAATTTTTTAACATACCCTTTTGAAACAGGTCATTAGTTGTAAAGTGAAGCAACTTTGTCAAAAAATTTCACCAATCGCGAATACTGACATATTACAAAAAAATAAATTGTCACCTGACATTTTATTGCTTATTGGTTGCAGAATGTTAAAAACTTGCTAAAAATCATCTTAACAGAATTACCAGGATTGAAATTTAGAAACTTGTTAAAAATTATCAAAATAAATTTTAATATATAAGAAGATATTTAATTGTTATTTGTTATTAATACTTATTGGCTAAAATTTTTAAATATGTGCTAAAAATAATCATTAATTCACAGAAATACTCCGTGTGTGCTATATATAACAACGGTAATTATTTTTACATTTTATTGTGAATTTTTCACTTATTAATTTGAGATACTTTTTAAATTGTATATTGTTAATAAAAATTTATGGTATTAATAAAGAGTTTCCACTACTACAATAACATACTGCAATACACTGTTGCCAAGTTTTGGAAGTGACTAAGTACCGTCAAATGCTATATACACTTCGGAAGTAACATCGCATTGTGCATACCTGACACTAATAGCGAGTACAGCGCTAGCGGTAAACGCTTGAACTAAAGTGATAATTTTGAGGGTACGGGGGGTACCACTGAAATATATACTAACTGGAACTCGCATACTCTACCTATCAGCGTACGCTGCACTGAAGCCTCATTGAACAATAATGGCTGGTCCCGTTCGCGCACGTTCGTGCCGAACCGAACCTAGCCGAATAACTCGTATCATAGCTGATCGCTCTGTTTTCATATTATGCTTCATTTATTTAAACATGCGCCACACAAAATAATTTCCGTCTACTCACGAACTGTCTCGATGTTTGCCGACTACTCCAGCAGCAGGCTTTCAATATGCTTCACAGTCACGGTTCGTACGCGCATTCCAGTTAGTATATATTTCAGTGGGGGGGTACTATTTGACTTCCAACAAAATTTTCGTATTTAGACTTGTTTTGCCTTGTAGTGCTAGAAAAAATAAAATTACATAGGGAAACGTTGTCACAACGTTATATATGAAGTCACAGCGTTGAGTAAATTCCCGTATATGAAGTGACCACGTACCATGTATACATATATATATATATATATATATATATATATATATATATATATATATATATATACAGTGTGTCCCATTTAGAGGTGCCACCATTGGGATCTCGAGAACTATAAGAGATACGATGTCGGTTAAATGGAACTTTTTATGCGCCTTTGAAAGGTCATCTCAGATGTGCTTTTATTTTTCCAAAAATTCTCATAGGGCACTAGATAATGTCGAAAAACTGAATATTGTTGATTTTTTCTTTTTCAAATAACTTCTAAACTATTAATAATTGAGAAAAAAGTTTCAAATATAAAAGATAGATATTTTTATTAACTAGCTAGTGGCGTACGGAATAAATTTTTATATCCGTACATTTTTGAGATATAACACAAACTTATATTTTTTTAAATGGATCCCATATCTGATTTTAGACTCAAAAAAATTAATATTTTTTTCTCTTTTCAACGATGTAAGGGTTATTATGTTTTATATTTGTTTTGCCTTCAAAATTATTATTTTTTCCTTATTTTGCATTCAATTTACAGTTATTTTGAAAATATTGGTAGATTTCTATTTGGAAATACTCCTTGTATTTCAATAATTTATTTTGTTAGAAAATTTTGCTCAAAATTCGTATCAAATTAATTTTTATAATATTTTGTATCAGGTCGCCCTTGGCTCATCAGTGTAATTTGTAATTATGAGTCTAGAATGAAAATATTAAGTAATAAAGGCATAAAAAAAATTATTTTGATCAAATACAATATAATTAATAAAAATAATAATGTTTTTTTGGGAAATAATAAAAAAATTCAGGAAAATGAAGAGAAAAATTAAATTTTAGGAGCAAAACAAATATAAAACATAATAACCCTTACATCATTGAAAAGAGAAAAAATATTGATTTTTGTGAGGCTAAAATCAGATATGGGTTCCATTTAAAAAAATATAAGTTTGTGTTATATCTCGAAAATTTACAGATATAAAAATTTATTTTGTACTCCACTGGTTAGTTAATAAAAATATATATCTTTCATATTTGAAACGTTTTTCTCAATTACTAATAGTTTAGAAGTTATTTGAGAAAGAAAAAATCAACAATATTCAGTTTTTCGTCATTATCTAGTGCCCTATGAGAATTTTTGGAAAAACAAAAGCACATCTGAGATGGCCTTCCAAGGCGCACAAAAAGTTCCATTTAACCGACATTGTATCTCTTACAGTTCTCGAGATCCCAATGGTGGCACTTCTAAATGGGACACACTGTATATATATATATTAATACATACGAGGAAAAGTAATATTTAAAATAATTAATTGTAACCACTTAAAAAGAAAATTTCTAATTTTAATACAGAGATTACGAAGGTATGCGATTATCTAGAAATGAAAAGCAATATTAATAATAAATAAATATAAATAAATATATCATCACGGCATATTACCCATTTCTGGGTGTGCCAGTATCTACAACACATGTAGACATCGGTAATGATGACGATATATTTTACCGTGTGGGCGCTTACCAGGCGTCACCTCACGGGCACTCATAGCTGGTGTGGAGAGTGCACCACAGGGGTCACTTTTATGCCATTTAAAATTCGAAATATTTGGCGCCGGTCGGGATCGAACCCGGTTCCCCCAGGTTCACGACCAGACACTCAGGCACACGGCCACGGGACAATATTAATAATTACTAACGATATTACATAATGTTCTAAAAGGTACAGCAAAATTAAAATAAATTCATCCAATATTATCATTCAAAAAGATTCACTCGAAAATATCTAATAACCATACAGAGATTCAACACTTTAAATATAAATACGAGAAAAAGAATATTTGTCATTTATATTTCTTCAATAAATTTTATTTCTTTCAATGCCAGTTCGGTGAAATGAAAAATATCATTTAATTTTTTTTACGCTAGTTATGCTGAGTATGGATTTAAGTAGAGTGGTCTTATCGCAAAAAAAGTTTATGTCTGTTCAAGTAATAATTTCTTGCAGATCTATGGAGAGGACATTCGAATAATAAAGAAAAGTATCATCGAAATTGTTTAAATTACAGAAGGTGCAAACGCTTTCCGCGTTAAATTGAGTATTGATAATCACATTCAACTTGTTTTTGATATATGCAGTATTTTGAGATTTCCATATATTTTCAAGGTTTAAAACAAAAAGAAACTTTTTAAGGTGACTTATCCAATTAAGTGTATGGTTTATTTAAGTGGTATTATTAGACAAAGCTAGTAGACGATTATAACACAATTTTGGAAGGCGGCTATCTGTCATGTTTAGGATTTTCAACCACCAATTAAGCATTGCTTTGAAAACGAAATTACTCAAAGGATATCTACCTGTTTCATACCTGACCACCCAGTTTGCGGTGTTTTTGGCCAATTGTAAAGCGACTTAAAGAATGTCATTTGAATTATTTCTATATCTTGCAAATATCGGAAGGCCCAGACTTCTGCATAGTAGAGAATAGTACTTAATACTGTTGATTCAAAAAGTAAACATTTGTCTTCGCATGAATTTGATGTGCTATTTATTAGTGTCTGTCGTAGAAAATGTAGTGCCATGATTGCGTTTTGCTTAGAGAAATGGAGGTGTTCTTTGAAAATTCTGCTGCATGTAAAGAAAAGGCCTAAATACTGAAATTTATTTACTATTTCTATTCTTTGTTTTTAAAAATAAAATTGTATCCCTTCAAATTTTGTAAATTGTCGACTTAAATTGAAAATAATAATTTTCTATTTATGTGTGTTTAGCTTTAGACCATTTGTTGCACAATATTCCTCTAAAGTAATTATTTTTTTTTAAGGTCTATTTTAGAGTATCCATACAAGACAATGTCGTCGGCATAGGAAAGAGATAATACATCTACTTTCGAATTAATACAGACGCCTATGTGGTTTTTGAATCTGAAGTGTTGCTCGAACTCGCTTAAAAATAAAATAAACAACAAAGAACTTAGACAGTCCCCCTGCAAAACACCCGAAGTAATTTTAATATTGTCAGTTCTAACATTATTACATTTTATAAAAACATGTGCAGAATTGTAAAGTGATATGAGAATGTATATTAAAAACGAGCTTAGATCTAGAGTGTATAACTTTGACCAAACTTTGGTATAGTTAACATAGTCGAATGCCTTTTGGAAATCTAAGAAAGCTACAAAGAGTTTGCCTCCTGGTTTTATCGTTCAAATATATTACAAAATACAGTTAATATTCTGAAAATTCAAAAACACATTTATAGCACAATTCTATACGCTCAACATGTTGAAAGAATATTTTTAATTGCAATAACAATATTTATAGTTAAACGTATTAGAGCTGGGCGCGGGCCGTGAATTTTGTGGGGTCACGATTGGTCACTACGTGACCCGCGTGAACGTGGGTATAATTTAAATTTTGTGCCGTGATTGGACGTGAGCGTGAGGGTCTAAAAATATACCGTGAGTGATCATGCGTTGATTGAAATTTAATCTGGCGTGAGTGACACGTTTTATCTTTTTTTTTATCTAAAAAACTATTTTTAATTTCCATATATTACTTTATTCTTATTATTAAATGTATATCGAAATATGAAATATGTAATCAATAGTATTTGTTTTTTTTTTTTGCTTAAAAATTTTCTAGAAAATCCAAATTGTTTATTAAAATAGCTCTGATTGTACTAAATATGTCTCAAATTACGTGACACGAACGTGATCCACCGTGCGTGATCGTTCGTAAATGCCAAAATAAATTCGTGAACGTGAGTGACTGTGAGTCATACATAAAAAGTTGTGCGTGACTGGGCGTGATTACATTTTTAATTTTGTGAGTGTGCGTTATCGTGAACAAAAAGTTACTCACGCGCCCACCTCTAAAACGTATTGTATTTATGTGCATCATAGCTGAACATAAAATGATACTGCATATAGGTCGTGTAAGAACACTACTCCTTTATATATTACATTTTAATGATGTGGATGGGATTGTTAGTTTACATATTCACACAGATATTATAATTTTAAATTACTGTCAGATTTTAGTATAAATTAAAATATTTCTAATTCTAAAGCTACTTTATAAGTTTATTAGAAGCTGAATGCAAAACAGAAATATACGATCAAATAATGCATCTCAGTATATTATATATTGAAAAATAATAATAATAATAATAATAATAATAATAATAATAATAATATAAATAATAATATTTTTCTACTCTTGAATAAATATATCCCCATTATTTCAATTTTTTCGATTATAGTAGGCATAATTCACGACAGTGAAATATGGATTCATAATTTACTCTTCTCGGCCAATCACAGACCCAGGAATCCATTATTCACGTATATTTTAAATCTGCCACGATGTGGATCACCCTTCCTACGGCCGTCTGACAGTTAACGGTGTAGTCATTTGTCATTGTGTAATTTTATGTTGTCGTTTTTAACGGGTGTTTTCAACCGATATCAACCATTTTCAAAAATGCTAAACGCTAAACTATATTAAAATGGATACGGGGAGCGATGAGGATAACTACATCCCGCTAGAAATACTTCAACTGGCGAAATTAGCAAATGAAAATTTACTTTCCACTAAATCTGGAAAAATCTATAAAGCCGCTTACAGATCTTTCGTGGAATGGTGTGATCACAAAAAACTCATTCTCCGAGAATGCATTACTGGCTTATTTTGGGGATTTGGAAGAGAACTGTAAATCATCCTCACTTTGGACCCAATATTCTATGTTATGAAGTACACTTGAGATGCTCCATAACATCAAGCTGGAAAGTTATGGAAAACTAAAAGTATTACTAAAACACAAGTCTGATGGCCATAAAGCAAAAAATGCTAAATCGTTCACTTCAGAGAAATACATACTTTTATTAAAAATGCTGATGATTAGAAATATCTGGCAACAAAGGTAAGAACTACAGGTGCTTCAACAGTAATGCCAATTGTTGGGTTTAACGATTATTTTTCATTTAGGTAGCATTGATTATGGGTATTATGGGTACCTGCCGCTGTAACAAAATGAAAGAGATGAAAATTGGGAATTTCCAAAATTCTCCATTAGTGCCTAATACTAAAACTAAATTAGCTCGCAGATTTACTATAACAGGAGATTTTTATCAAATAGTTAAGAAATACGTTATTTCACGTCCAGCCAATGTTACATATTCTCTTTTCTTGAATTATCAGATAGGAAAATGTACTTGTCGAAAAATTTGTATTAATAAGTTTGCGGCAATGGGAAAACAAATGAATTTGCATCACTCCCTACGGATCGTGACGCAAAGTACATCTTCGTGAATAGTGACTATCATAATCTTTCATATAATAATGTACTATTTTTCACTACTAGCCTATAAACATATCATTCTTTACCTAGAGATCAATTATTGACCAAGGTCAATAATAGTGTCAAAATTATTGACATAGGTCAATAATAATGTCAAAATTACTGATCTAGGTCAGTAATAATGTTATCGTTTTCATTCCATTATTTTTGATACCAGATGTCATATTGCTTAAAATCAGTTGCCAATATAATGGAATAAATCTCGTAACTAATTCTCATAATTAGGTATGTGCTAGTAGTATATATATATATATATATATATATATATATATATATATATATATATATATATATATATATATACGGAGTGGCGCGCTTAAGACGATCCAGCCTTAATAACTTTGAAACGAATTGTGATAAACGGTTACGCTAAATGTTTTGACATCTAGGGGGGCACATTTCATTAATATTTTTGTTTTATGTCAATAAATTGTGTAGGTTTATTAGCAAAGTACACAGTAATGAATAAGACTCGAAGTATTTTTAATGACGTTTTTATTTATTGACGTACATACAACTACTATATTTATTATTGTTACATAGCAACATATACATACATACTTGATATGACAAAACAATAAATTCAACAATCTCCCCCTCGGAATTATCATAAAAAATATAGTTATATGAAATGATGATTCCGCTTTATTTAAGTTCCAACATCTTGTAGAAACTGTTTCCGATGTTTGTCATGTAAATGTCGACAGAGTGGTTTAGTTAATAAATCCGCCATATTTTCATCACTTGAAATATATTTTAATTCAATAATTCCTTCATTATATTTTTCTCTTATATAATGATATTTGATCGCAATATGTTTTGTTCTTGAATTATCAATGTAGCTTTTAGTATGAGCTATAGCTGCCTGACTATCATTCCATATTGTTGTTGATTTCCCAATAATTTCTTTTAGTTTCAATGTTTGTAAAAATTCCCTTATCCATACAACTTCTCTTGTACATGCAGCTAATGCAATGTATTCTGCTTCCATGGTACTAAGAGCTATTGTTTTCTGTTTTACGCTTCTCCATTGAATTGGAGCTCCAGCTAACAATATGACATATCCACTTGTGCTTCTTCTGTCTGTCACGCAGGTTGCCCAATCAGCGTCGGCATATGCTGTAATTTCTTTACCTGTAGGTCGATATGTAATTCCGTAACTCTGAGTCTCTTTCAAGTAACGGAGTATCCTTTTTGCTGCGTTCCAGTGAGTTTGGTTAAAATTTGAACAGTATTGCGCCAATTTTCCAACTGAGAATGCAATGTCGGGACGTGTTCTTTGAGATATGTACATAAGAGAGCCAATTAATTCTCTATATGGAAGTTTTTCTTCATTACTTCCCTCCTTTGTTTCATCCAGATAGCTTGGTTTGGTGTCCATAGGAGTTTTGATTCCTCTCGCATCTTGCAAACCAAATCTCTTTAATAAACTGTGAACGTAATCTTCTTGTGTAAGAGTCATACTACCGTCTTTATTTCTTACGAATTTTACACCAAGCATGTGTGATACAGTGCCCATATATTTCATTTCGAAATTTGATTCTAAAATTTCTTTGACTTTATGTCTTGTTTCTTCATTCTCTGTCGCGGTGAGAATGTCGTCGACGTATACTGTGAGTATTGCTTTTCCTTTTTCTTTATTCATTTCGTAAACACATGGGTCAATTTCATTACGTTTAAAACCATGTTTTCTTAAAGTTGAATCTAAGTGAGTGTTCCAACATCGCCCACTTTGTTTTAAACCATAAATAGATTTATTTAGTTGACATACCAGATTTTCTTGACCTTTCCTTACAAAACTTTCAGGCTGTTCCATGTATAAGATTTCTTGTAGATTACTGTGCAGGTAAGCCCCTACCACGTCGTATTGATCTAAATGCCATTTCTTTTCTATGCTAGTTGCAACAATTAATCTTATTGTTTCAAAACTTGATACTGGAGAATAAACTTCATCATAATCTATTCCTTTTCTCTGTGTAAAACCTTTCGCTACTAAACCTGCCTTGAAACGATATATGTTTTGCGTAGTTTTTCTTTTGAATACCCACTTACTTTTCACAGGTGTTATTCCTGGAGGTAATTCGACAAGTTTCCAAACATTATGTTTCTTAAAATTTTCCATTTCTTCCTCCATGGCTTCCAACCATTTTCCTGCTTCAGGTGTTTTAATAGCTTCATTAAATGTTGCTGGTTCTTCAAAATTGGATCTCTGTACAAGATTTGAATTTGGATTTTCATTACATTTCTCGTTTGGTTTTTGTTTATTTCTTAATATCATCTGGTGACATCTTTCAGAAAGTTTTCTTGTAGAATTAGAACAATTTTCTGTCTTGTTTTTCGCAGAATTCTCTTCTTTATTTCTAATTTCATCTATTTTCTTGGCATTCTTATCTTCGGTATCTTCTTTTTGATTTTCCAGGTCATCTTTTTCAATTATTTTAGTGTTTTCTCTTATGTTTGGTATAATTTCAACTTCTTTTTCTGCATTTTCATTTTCTTCTTCTAGATTTCTTTCACTTTGGTGGGAAATTACTAGAGGTTCTTGTGATTTTTCAGTTGTTTCTTGTGAAATATTTATTTTCGTCTCATTGAAAACGCAGTCTCTTGATTCATCTACATTTCGACTCTTTGGAAACCAAATTCTATAACCACGACCATTTAATGCGTATCCTATGAGTATTCCTTTTTCTGATCTGGCGGATAACTTCGATGAACGCTTCTGCTTCGGTATATATCTGAATACTTCACATCCTATTGCTCGTAAATGTTTAACGCTTGGTTTCTTACCAAACCATAATTCACGAGGAGTTTTAAATTCGTTATGACTGTTTGTTACTCTGTTTCTAATGTATACTGCGGTATTTATTAATTCGGCCCATGCAGTCTTCGGAAATTTGTTTGAAGAAATTTCACTTCTGACTAAGTCCATCAGACTTCTGTTCAGTCGTTGGGCGACACCATTTTGCTGGGGTGTGTATGCCATTGTTCTTTCGTGGATTATACCATGACTTTCACAGAAAATGTTCCAGTTATTTGAACAAAATTCCAAACCATTATCAGTTCTTATTTTCTTCAGTCTTTTGCCAGTTTGATTTTCTACTTCTGTCTTCCATTTCTTGACATGTCCTAGAACTTCTCTCTTATATTTCAAAAATTTAACGAAAATATATCTGCTTGCATCGTCGATGATACTTAGAATATATCGATTTCCTCCCCAACTTGGGACATCGAATGGTCTCATGAGATCTGAATGAACTAAACTTAGGATTGTTGTATTCCGTAGTTCTTGTTTATTATGCACTAGAAATTTTTGACGTGTGGCTTTTCCCATCAAACAGTCTTCACATGGTGTAGGGATAGTTATTTCGCAGTTTAAATTTCTAGTAGATTCAGTTTTTATCATCTTTAGTATTCTCTGTTTACTCACATGCATGAATCTGCGATGCCATAAATCTAATGATTCTTGTTTAGTATCTCGCTCTAGTGAATGTATTTCAACTTTCTTTTTCGGCATTGTTTCAAATGTATACAAGCGACCTTCATTTTTAGTTTTGATAAGCAGATTACCATATCTGTCATATATATTGCAATTTCTTCTGTCAAAAACAACTTTCTTGTCATTTTCTGTCAGCTGCTTTACTGAAAGAATTCCATGACGTATTCCTGGGACAAATAATGTTTTCTTGGCTTCAAATTCTTTGATTTCACCATCATTATTTATTAATTTTGCGTTAACTGTTCCAATACCCAAAACTGGAGTTTTCGTACCATCTGCCGTCATTATTGGTTCTATTCTCGTATTTTTGTCTAATGTTTCAAAATAAATTTCATTCGGTGTCATATGATGAGTAGTTTAAAAGTTAGAAATAATAGTTTATAATATTTTAATGCATGCAGTGGGGGGAGGGGTCAATTGATTGGCCCGCTAGGTCCCCTGATCTGGCACTAAACGATTTTTTTCTTTGTGGATATTTAAAATCAATTATTTATTAAACTCCACCTGTTAAACTCCAAGATTTAGAAAATAGAATTAAAAGAGAGTGTCAAGCAATTCCAGAAGAAACATTTCGGCAGGTGCAAATAGCATTTAGTGATAGGTTGTAACATTGTTTAGGAGTAAATGGCGTTCAATTTGAGCATTTGTTATAAGGTTTTAAATTAAATTAAAATTATTTTATGTTTCTAACTTTACAACGGTTTATTCAAATATAAATTTATTAACATGCCTATATAGCATTTTTCAAAAGCTTTCATTTGATATGTCACAAGGGGTATATTGCCATTTAAGATTTAAAAGTTGAGAGTGGTAGGGGTGAGATTAGTGAATTAAAAAGAACCAAAATATTACTAAAATGTGGCACCCTAGATGTTAAAACATTTAGTGCAAACCGGGTATGTCTATCACAATTCGTTTCAAAGTTATTAAGGGTGGATCGTATTAAACGCGCTACCCTGTATATATATATATATATATATATATATATATATATATATATATATATATATATATATATATATATACACCACTGTTATGAAGAGCATTATTATCCTCGCGAATTAAAATATCTCGGTTCCCTCGGGATTATAATTTTTCGCTCGGTCAATAATGATACTCTTCATGACCATCTATAATATACTATTATGTACCTGACGATGTTTATATATTGAGTATCGTATAAGGTAAATTCTCGTTGCAATTTAGTGGTTGTGAAATGGCAGCAAATAGCTGTTCCACTGTCAAGGATATTACAGTGGAGTAATAAATTAAAATAATAATACTAGTATTGGAATAATAGGCTATTCTACATTTTTATTAAATTTTTTTCTTGAAATACATAAAAATATAAGACCACACCACTGTTATGAAGAGCATTATTATCCTCGCGAATTAAAATATCTCGGTTCCCTCGGGATTATAATTTTTCGCTCGGTCAATAATGATACTCTTCATGACCATCTATAATATACTATTATGTACCTGACGATGTTTATATATTGAGTATCGTATAAGGTAAATTCTCGTTGCAATTTAGTGCTTGTGAAATGGCAGCAAATAGCTGTTCCACTGTCAAGGATATTACAGTGGAGTAATAAATTAAAATAATAATACTAGTATTGGAATAATAGGCTATTCTACATTTTTATTAAATTTTTTTCTTGAAATACATAAAAATATAAGACCACATGTGAAAGTCCGAGTTAAAAATTCCTCCAAATAAGCGAGATATTAAGGTCCGAATTTTAAATCTGCTTTGTGACGTAGGTAATGTGGATATACCAGAAGTAAACAAACATTGGTTCACAAACCACGAAAAATTGTTAAACAAATTACAAAATAATGTATATTTAAATTGTAATATTATAATTCATTATTAGAGACAAAATAAATTATTTCACTTAATTTATTTCACTTTTTTTCTCATTTTATAAAAATAAAGAAATAAGAACGTCACTCGAACAGCAACCGAACAGATCCGACACACCCGAAGAAGTATATTCTTAGTTAGGGCGGGGCTTCTCAAAATCGGAGGTCATACTTGGATCCTATTTGCTCAAACACTCGTGCACATGTCCTGCATCATCAAAAGCAAACCTCCCCGTGCCTTCTAGAAGGAATAATTTATAATAAAAGAAATATGATTTTCCTTATCCTTTAACTATTATCATTCTTATTTTCAATAAACTTTTACTATTTTTGATTACTGTGGAATGGCCTATTTTCCATTTCACCTAGGTCCCTGTGAGATAATAAAACTCGAAAATATAGTAATAAATTTCTTGTCATTCACATTTTAAAAATTTCTTTGTGTAATATAAATTTTTATATACATATCTTATTACCTAAAATGATAAAATACCTGACATTTTCTTTCAAGTAACGTTCCTGTGTTCTGAAGTTGTAGTATTTAAACATTTATGCCCGATTGTACTGCTGACGCGTAAATTTTAAGCGTTCTTTAAATTGACAATGTCGTATCGAAACAAAATGTCAAATGGGAAAATATTACTGTAAAAATTTCGATTTGCATTTTTTTTTTTTTTGTTTAAGCCTAGCTTAAAATTTGAGTGTCAACAGTGCAAATGGACATTAATTTCCTTATTAAATTTTGGTATAACATTTTTCATGCAATTTTTTTTATAAAAATATTAACTAATTTAAGTGTCTACAAAACTTTGAAAGCAGGATTTAATTTAAAACCTGTATGTTACGATCTATAATTCTGTACATAATTATGGACATAATTATATAAACAGAATTTTGTATGTTACGGGTCCCATGATTTTTGTGATGAAATACGGTCCTGTCCATGGCTTGTAAAACTTTCGTGACGTTCCTGCAATTATTGCTGGACTATGCAAATATACTGCGTCCCCGATTTTGTATTTTTGTTAAACTGTCTATGCGTTTTCTCGGTTGCTTTATTGATATTTTGCTTTACTGAGTTGAAAGCAATTTGCAATCTTTGTTTTAATTAGGACGCATAGTTATCTTTATATACGTTAGATCTTGTGGTCTGGTTATGTCGTCGTAAGGTAATTCCAAATCACGACCATGCATTAAGAAAAATGGAGTTTCGTTTGTACTACTGTGTACACTACTTCTGTATGCTAATAGCACGTATGGGTGCCAATCATCCTAGTCGTTTTGATCTCTATTCATGAAATGAGACAAAATATCTTTGAAGACGCAATGACTTCGCTCTATCATCTCATTCGTTTGTGGTCGGTATGCAGTGGTTTGTAATTTTCCAACGCCGAATATTTTGCAGATTTGTTTGAAAATTTCCGAAGTGAAATTTGCCCCTTGGTCAGGGAGCAATTGCCTTGGAGCATCGTGTCTTGCGATTATTTCTTGTGACAAAAATCTTGATATCGTTGATGCTTTTTAGTCTGGAATAGCAAATGCTTCTGAATATTCCGTGAAGTGGTCCTGGAACGTTAGGATGTATTTGTTCCCCTTCATACTTGTTGGTAATGGACCTACAATATCCACTGAGACCCTTTCCATTGTCCTACTAACTTCATTGAATTTTTGGAGTGGCACAGGTTTGTGATGTGGAGATGTTTTCCTCTGATTGCATGAGTGATATTTCTTGCAATAGTCCTCAATGTCCTTGGCCATCGATTTCCAAAAGATTTTTTCATTGACTGTATATCTATTCAAGCCCCTCATGTCCCTCATATGGTAGGTTGTGGTACTCGTGCATTACCTTAAATTTCATGGATGCTTCATCATACCCTTCTGTACTGGAAAGTTGTTGCACTGCTGCATCTTTATGTTGTTTACTTGCTATCATATACCTATCTCAAATTGGTTCATATGTTTTTTCAACTTCTACGGTATTTATTCTTGACAGTACGTCTGCGTTCACATGTTTCTTCCCCGCTCTATGTTCGACTTTGTACTCATATTCTTGGAGAGTAAGTACCCATCTTGCTAAGCGTGATTGTGGAGTTGTCAGCGATCGTATCCATTTCAGAGGCTGGTGGTCAGTTATGATGATAAATTTTCTTCCATAAAGATAAACCCTGAAGTATTTTACACCCCAAATTACTGCAAGATATTCTTGTTCTGTTGTGGAATAATTTACTTCTGCTTTATTTAACGGACGACTTGCAAAAGCTATTGGCCTTTCGTATCCATCACATTTCTGATTGAGGATAGCACTTATAGCTTTGCCACTGGCATCGGTTGACAAGATGAATTCCCTCGTGAAGTCCGAATGGGCTAGGACCGTGTCAAAACAGAGAGTATTCTTCAATGTGTCGAATGCCTGTTCACAGTCTTCGGTCCAATTGAACGATTCGAAATCTTGTACAAATCTTCTGTAGAAACTTATTAGGCCGCAGAAAGCTCTGATATCTTTGACTGATTTTGGCCTTGGGTAGTTATGTATAACTGAAATTTTATCTGGATCCGGCTTAATGCCCTCTCCATTTATTATATAACCCAAATACTTTACTTCAGTTTTCAAGAAATTGCATTTATTGAATTGTAATTTCAAGTTGGCCTGTCGTAGTCTCTTGAAAACCTATGTTCCAGATGTTCGTCTGCTCTTTGTCTCTTAACTCAGAAAGTACACTGTTCATGAGTCGTTGTTCACCATTTGTTGTGAAAGCAGTCTTCTCCTTACCTCGTTCATAATTTTGTATTACAGACTTTTCTATTCATCTGAGTAACAAATTAGATTTTGTTTACGAGCGATCAATCAGAAGTGATACCTACTTTACTCATGTGGTGGTCACATCAGATTTTTTACACGTGTTACAATAAAAATGTAAAAAAACGTTTTTTTTTGACACCCTGATGGTTGGTGCACGCAATTTCATGTGCTTTGCGACAATTCTATGGATGTTATTGGTTCTTTTGTGTGTTTTTGCAGCTGCATGTATTCGTTGAACGATATAATTAACTCTGATTATTCACTTTCTGTTCAATGAAGTCAAAGTCTCGACTATTTTTCTGTGAATCTATAAGGTTGTATGAAGTTACTCTGTATCAACTTTGAGGTTACATGCTATTTCCGCCAAATCGTGAAATGTCTGTACGGGGCAGGTTGTCACAAAACCCCGGTAGTTGTCATGAGTATAAAAATGGATTCAGTGTGTACAACTGGGCTCACTCCCGGACTGAATAAATTTTATACTTGTCGAAAATGCGGCCGAAAGTGACTAATGTATTATTGACCATTAAATATTCATTTAAATTTTTATTGAAATCACAAGATGTGTCTTAAATTTAAATTACTGGCATCCTATTAATATTTTCTTTATCAACGTCAATTTTTGATTATCCTAAATAAAATTTATTGATAAATTTTGAATTTTATTTTTGTTTTTCATTTAATTAACCCTTGACAACTAACCCCAAAGTCTGTGACAACTACCCTGGAGTAGGAGCAAATTTTCACAAAAATTTGCTCAGGCAAAAATAAATTTTTAATAATTCCTTAAGCTTTAGTTTCAAAACTGCAGGAAAACAGAGGTAACGGTACACACTAAGGATAGGCTAATGATAAAAAGGGTAACTGTAAATCCTGCCTCTCAAAATATTCAAAAGCAAAAATTGTGACAACAATCCCCGGTCGCCCCTACCATACTTTGTATATTGTTAAATAAATTTCATTCTAATAGTTTTTTTTTTTATTATTATTATAAGTTGTCACATTAACCTTCCGTTAGTAGAATTTTTCTGCCAGATACATGGATAGCTTGTATTTCGCGCCAACAGCTATTCTAAGCACCCACATTTCCCAACGACTCAGCACCTTCCAAGTATTTCCCTCATTCAAGGGACTCGTTCTACTAATAGTGGACCAACCGAGTTTGAAAACGGAAGTACTTTTAAAATAATACAGCCCGATTCACAAAAAAGTTTAAGCTAATCCTCATTTTTTGATTAGCGAATGCTACTCTAATTTTGACAGTTTATAACTTAAAATATAGTCTAATCTATTCCTAGTATCTCTACCTTTATTGATAATATCATAAAATTTTAATTACCGGAATAGAATAGAATTCACTAATCCAAAAATGAGGATTAGCTTAAACTTTTTTGTGAATCGGGTTGTTAATGTTTTGTATCTCACATATACACCCGACTCTTGCGTTAAGTTTGGTAAAAAAGGTTTTTGAAGTGAAAACTTCTTTAGGCGCAAGGCACGCCTTGCACATTTTTTCCTGAGCAGTGAACTTAGCTGATCCGTCACGCGTCACGGTAGTCAGGTAAACTCGGGTAGCGCCGAACGTCACGCGTCATAGCAATCGGGTCATAGCCTGCTCTAATATCAAACAGCTGTCACTGCTGTCATTGTCGATTACTATGTACAAAGCAGATTGGTACACTCAGATTTGCACACCCAGTAATGGGTAATATGACGTGATATATTTATTTAGTTATTTATATATAAGTAAATACATTAGTCTGTTTGTACATTCATTTTCATACTGCCATTTATAAAATAGTGAATATAAGATAAAAATATGTCACCAACCATGTAAAAGTAAACAAAATAATAATAATAATAATAATAATAATAATAATAATAATAATAATAAACCTCGATCAACTTTTGTTTTCTTACATGAACTTGGCGGAAATATATCGTGTTTGATTTCAAATGAAATATTTTTTGACGAGCTGCCATGCAGAAATGTCAAAAGTTTGACAGCTTGATCGGCTTTTATTTTCTGCATAAAGTTATCAGAACCATGACGTGTTTCGCATCAAATTAGAGGTATCGTCAAGGGCTGCTATGAGGAAATGTCAAAAATTTCATAGCTTGATCAATTTTTGTTTTTTGCATAAAATTTTCAGGACCATGTTGTGTTTGGTATCATGCAAAAATGTTAAAATTTTGACACATCAATCGGCTTTTGTTTTTTGCTTAAAGTTGTCAAAGTAATAACGTATTTGTTATTAAATGAGAGGTATAGTCAAGGGCTGTCATGTAGAAATGTCAAAAATTTGACAGCTCGATTGGCTTTTGTTTTTGGCATAAAGTTGCCAGAACCATGCCGTACTTGGTATGAAATGAGAGGTATCGTCAAGGGCTGCCATACAGAAATGTCAAAAGTTTGATAGTTCAATTGGCTTTTTTTCATGAAGTTGGCTAATATTAAAATAGGTGGTATGTATGTAGGAGTACATGCGACCATCGATGCAATTTTCATTTTATGCTAGAAAATGGACTCCAGGTGCAAATATTTTAAGTTCCTTCTTTTCTTTTGTTTTTTAAAGCAAGAGTGTTCAAATAAAGCAATTTTGTATTATATTCAGATCTAATAATAGCAATGTATCTATTAGATACATCCGCAATCTATCCCAATAGTTTTTAAGTGCGACTGCCGGAAGGTTAATACACTCACATGAATTACGATACTCGCGATGGCTCGTATCGTAAACTTCATGCTCGTGTATTAATAGTTATAATAAACTCATTACAAAATATACTATTTTCAAGTTGATATCATACGTCTTCTGCCTAATTATTTTTACTATACAAAATATCATTTTGCAACACAATTGAAATAAAATACTATATAACCTAATAAACTAATTTTTCTGATAGTAGTGACAGTTCGAGCATTACGTATTTATTTCTAATTTTGTGTTAATTTGATAGCTATAACTAGAAATCAGCAATGTTTATAAAATTTTAATTTCGATTTTAAAAGATATAAAACATACAAATTAAAATCTGATTAGTGGTATACGAGTAAGTGTAGAATTTTATTATATACTACACAGTAATCAAGAATGAATGAAAGGCACGTGACTTAAGAAAGTTCTGATTATGATCAAAATAATCTTCTACGAAAAATATTTACTGACAATATCAAATTATATTACCTATTATTAGAAACTGGACCCTATACAAAATTAAACAAAAATATTTACTGACAATATCAAATTATATTACCTATTATTAGAAACTGGACCCTATACAAAATTAAACAAAAATCCCATCGTTGAGTATAACACGAAAATTAGCAAAACTCTGGCGAAGTGCCCCAACCTTATCACAAAAGACCTTAAAAGAATATTAAAATTGCCCAACCCAAATCTTGCGAGACTTCACTGTGACAATCCACAAACAAGGGAATAATTACAGACCCATTGTATCCAACATTAATTCTCCTACATAATTTGCTTGCTAAATCGTTAGTAGATGAATTTAACAAATATAATTTTCCAAATTACTTTACTGTCAAAAATTCTAAAGACGTAACACATATTTTAGAAAACATTAAACTAGATCCCTTTGATAAATTTATTTCTTTTGATGTTGTATCCCTTTTTCCTAACGTTCCAATACCGGACACCTTAAAAATTTTAAAATCAGAATTAATTAAAAATGAACTGCCAGCAAATATAGTTGTCGAATACATAAATTTAACTGATACTTGTATGAAATTAAATGCTTTTACTTTTGAAAATAAAATTTATAACTTTCGGTACTGCTATAGGCAATCCTTTGTCTCCTTTTTTTCCCAAAATTTGGCTTAGATACGTAGATGATGTTTTTGCTATAATTGATAAAAATTTTAACTTAAATGAATTCCTTGACATCATCAACTCACAGTACCCTTCTATTAAGTTCACTTTTGAATTAGAAGAAAATTACACACTCCCATTTTTAGATATAAAAATAATAAAGAACAATGATAAAATTTTATTTGACATTTATAGGAAACCAACTAGTACTGAAAATTATATACACTCAACTTCAGTAACCCATTTTAAATATAAACTTGCATCATTTAACTCCATGTTTCACCGTTTATTTAATATACCATTGAACAATGAATTTTTCAAAAATGAACTTAATTACCTATATTTACCATTTAGCAGAAGTCAATGGTTATTCTAAATCTACAATCACAAAATTATACAACAAACATAAACGAACACATTTCATTAAAAACCATACGACTTTTATATTTTTACCTAAACAAACCATTTACCGGAAATTAACATATTCTGAAAATTGTCACCAAAAATTGTATATAACAAATATACTTTAAAAAATCTTTTAAATATAAACATTTTTTATAGAAACAAATCTGACTGTTCTGGAATTTATTCAATAAAATGTAACCAATGTGATAAATTATATATCGGCCAAACAAACGGAAAATTAGTACTAGATTTAAAGAACATATTTATCATCCTAAAAGTAAAAAAAAAATTTAATTCAGCCTTAGCCCTACACCATCATGAAACAGGTCATAACTTCTGATAATGTTAAATGCTTAAAAGGTTATTATAACAAAATCTTAACATGTTGGAAGCTATTGAAATGAAAAAACATTCTCAAAATGTATTAAACACTGATTTGTCGCCACTACAGAATACACTACTAAAATTTTGACATATTTATAAATATTATGTTTATTCTATTATTGTACTACAACTGACGATGATTGCAATGCAATCGAAATGTACATTTTGAAAATATAATATAATTTGTGAAGAAAGGTTTATTATTGTATTTAATTTATATTACCTATATTCAGAGCTGGGCAAGTTACTTTTAAAATATAACTAGTTACAGTTACCTCAAAAAAAAGTAACTAAGTTACTTAAGTTCCAGTTACTTTGGTGAAAGAACTAAGTTATTTACTAGTTACTCATTAAAAGTAACTTAGTTACCTTGAGTTACTTTCTAACTACTTTTAATGGCGTGAAGTGTAGACTTAAGACTGTTGACTTAGTTATTGTGTAGTATACATATCAGGGAGTTTTAGCACTAACTACGTTAACCTAAATTTTAACGTTATTGCTTGGCAACACCCAATCAGATTATTATTGTTAATGTTAACGGACCTATAGGGCTTTATTACCGCCTAGGCCCACGAGGCCACGGCCTAGGGCCCGCATTGACAAGGGGCCCGCAGAGCCCGGTTGCTGTGATTTTTTAAAAATTTATTAATTTATTTTTCAATTTTGATTTCTTATACCAAGATATAAAGAATCTACTTTCTTCCTAACATGACATGACCATTATAATGTATAAAACATGCAGACATTATTTCCTAGACTTATTAGTGGCTAATGATTAATTTATTGGAAACCTCGGATCAGACGTCGATTTTCAATCTTAGGCCCCGCGCTCACATGGACCCCGCACGTTCAAATATCTAAGAAAATTTGATGAAAAAGTATCTTTTTATAAATATTTGTGGCCCCGCTGCGCTAATAACATATTCCCGAGACCCGGCAAAATCGCCAACCGTCCCTAGAAAGGAGTAACAAAATATTACGCTAAAATTTCACCTCAAACTAGAATCGAGCATGCGGTACTGTATAATTGATCAGCTTTTCTCTCAGCAGGCAATTTTATTTTTTTCTTTAATAAATAAACTTACATTATAATTATACAAATATTTGTACGTACTTGTTTTTTACTATAAAAAGGGAGGGAGGCCCGAAAAAAAAATTTGGCCTAGGGCCCAAACAATCTGATAAAAAGGCCCAGCGGACCTACATTATAATATAATATAAAAATTAAAAGTGACATTATCTTGTGAGAAGGGAATTTGCAAAAATGAGACGAATTCAAGTCTATTTTTCGTATAACCTGAAAATTGGAATAATTTTGAGGATTTAGTGGCAGTTTAATTATAATTTATTAAAACGTATCATTTGTAAGCGAGGAAACATTTGAAAATAATATATTTTATAAGTCAAATTTAACATTTAGTGGCTTTTTAATTCTAGAATTAAAAGTTAAAATAATGTGTTATTTTTAGTTTTTCTGTTTATCGTACAAAAACTCTATTATTAACGAATATAATTACTTATTTTATTATCTATAATGGTTTGAAATCAATCAACAATAATATTGAATTTAATTATGTATTAAAATAAAAGTTACACATTACAGAGGGTATGCGCGAAGCTGCGCTCAACACTCCCACTCTGGACAGACATTTATTTAAAACAAAACAGTTTTAGTTAGTGTTTCTAAAGAAGGCATCAGCTTCAACAAAATATTTCTTAGAAATTTTAATCCCCCCGTTACTTTTTATGACTAAGTTACATTCCACTTTTCAAGTTACTTTGACTCACTTAAGTTACATTCTAATTTCTGAGTTACTTTAAGTAACTTAAGTTACTCAAGTAACTAGTAACTAAAAACCGTAAAGTTACCAACTACTTTTCCGCAGCAAGTTAAGTTACAGTTACCATATTTTAAAAATAACTAAGTTACGTTACAAGTTACGTAAAAGTAACTAGTTAGTAACTAAGTTCCTAAAGTAACTAGTTACTACCCAGCTCTGCCTATATTGAATTTTTTGACACAGAGTTCTTCCTATCTTTATTTATTTATTTATTTATTTATTTGTCTGTTTGTTTATTTATATTTATTTATATTTATATTTATATTTATTTATTTATTTATTTATTTATTTATTTATTTATTTATTTATTTATTTATTTATTTATTTATTTATTTATTTATTTATTTATTTATTTATTTATTTATTTATTTATTTATTTATTTATTTATTTATTTATTTATTTATTTATTTATTTATTTATTTATTTATTTATTTATTTATTTATTTATTTATTTATTTATTTATTTATTTATTTATTTATTTATTTATTTATTTATTTATTTATTTATTTATTTATTTATTTATTTATTTATTTATTTATTTATTTATTTATTTATTTATTTATTTATTTATTTATTTATTTATTTATTTATTTATTTATTTATTTATTTATTTATTTATTTATTTATTTATTTATTTATTTATTTATTTATTTATTTATTTATTTATTTATTTATTTATTTATTTATTTATTTATTTATTTATTTATTTATTTATTTATTTATTTATTTATTTATTTATTTATTTATTTATTTATTTATTTATTTATTTAATTTATTTATTTATTTATTTATAGAAAACTAGACCATTCAACAGGATTTTACTCCCAATAGCAAAATGGTACAATTACATTTCTAATACAAGAGAAGAGTATAGAGTATACATTATGACAAGTATAATCGGGTACAAAAATTTAAAGTAACATCAGCTTTTTATAATATGATAAGTTACATGAAAATATATCGGGGAAATTATTTAATTGACTGTATTTATTATACAAAGTTGGAAGACGATTGAGAGGAGCATTGGGCGAGGAATTCGTATTACTAAATTTATATGTAAAAAGATTAGTTGGTCTAGTACCATAATTCGATACACGAAAAAACAGTTGACCAAATAAGTAAGAACAATTAATATTAATGATTTTATAAAGAAAAGTTAAGTCTAATAATACGCGTCTTTTCGCAAGAGACGGAAGAGTAATAGTTTGGTTTGGAATTTTTTTATTAAAGAAATATATTAATTTCTTTTGAATATTTTCTATTCGTACAATATATGCAATATATTGAGGACGACAACACAAACTAGCAAACTCAAATTGACTTCGAACAAATGCAAAGTATAATGTTTTGATAGTAGATGGGCTTTTAAAGTTCTCTGCAGATCATATCCTAACATACGGTATGATATTTTTATAATGTTATCAATATGTACATCAAATAGAAGTTTAGGGTCCAGAATAACCCAAATACTTTACCTGAGAGACATTTTGTATAGTTAATCTTTCAGAATTATATGAGTGGTCTATGATATTTTTATTTCGTGTGAAAGATATTTTGCAGCATTTATCAATGTTCAGAATAAAATTATTTTCAAGTGTATATTTATGAAACCTGTTAATATCAGCTTGGATTACCAAACAATCATTTACGCACGAGATTTTATGGAATATTTTGCGGTCATCGGCGTACATTAAAATTTACAAGATTTAAAACATTTTGCCACATCGTTTATAAAGAGATTGAATAATAATGCTGCAAGGTGGGATCCTTATGGGACTCCAGAAGTTATTTTTATGCAATGAGAACAAACTCATTTACAACGATGCTTTGTGACCTATCAGAAAGTTACGACTTGAATCAGGAAAGTAAGTTACCATGTACACCGAGCTCAGAAAGCTTATGACGTAAAATGGTGTTATCAATTTTGTCAAATGCTTTGCTGAGATCAGTGTAGATAGCATCCACTTGCATACGGTCATCCATATATTTAATTATGTAATCAGTGTACATTGCAAGATTTATGTCAACTGACCTACCTGGAAAAAAGCCATGTTGTTTTGGAATGATGTAAGATTTGAAAGCTGCGAATAAAATTTTATATATTAGTTTTTCAAAAACTTTCTCAAAAATGGTTCGTCCTAATTATTTACTAAGTAATAAGTTACACTTTGCTAAGCGAAATTCGTGAGTATGAGTAATGCCAACGGGTATTACATTAACACACAATGTAAACCGCAAACTTAAAATAAAGCATCAATGCTTTATTTCGTAAATATCATCAATTGTCACACAACTGTCAAATTTTCAGCTAGTTGCATCATTTAGTTTTTGTTTGACAGTTATCGAAAACGAGCAAATTTTGTATTTTATATTTGAAATATAAAACGAACGAAGAAATCAAAGCATCGACCGGCAAGGCGATGGCGACTGTTTTTTTAAGATAATCACGGTATAAACTTTATGGACTACTTGGAAAAGGAAAAAACCATCACAGGAGAGTATTATTTTGCATTATTGGATAACGAAATCAAATCGAAACGTCCCTATTTAGCAAAGAAAAAAATCCTTTTGCATTAAGACAATGCGCCAGCTCATACCTCGGTGATCACAACGGGAAAACTACATCAATTACGTTACGAATTGTTTCCGTATCTACTATATTCACCAGATTTGGCCCGCTGCGAGTTTCACCTGTTTCCAAACCTAATGAAATGGCTCGCCAAACAGAGATTTGGGTCGAACGATGAGGTCATCGCCCAAACAAACGCTTATTTTGAATACTTACCGAAGACGTATTTTAAAAAGGGGATGGAAAAACTGGAAAAACTTTCGATGAAATGTGTAGAGCTAAAAGGAGATTATGTCGAAAAATAAAAACAAATTTTCTCGAAAAGTTGTTTTTTCCTCTGTGCCAACTATTTCTGAAAAGCCCCTCGTGGGTTTATGTAATTCAGATTGTTCAAGAAATAATTTTCCACCTATACTTACTATATTCGCATAGGAATGGCTATCTGCAATCAACACCGATACAAGATATAATTGTAATATCACCATTAGAATAAATACGAGTAATAAAATGTAACTGTATTTAATTTTCATAGTGATGTAAATTAAACAAACTACTTATTATTATGAACATATGCTTTGAAGTATATATTTTGTTTTAATTATTACTTCGTTTCTCATACCAGAGTTGGAGATAATAAAAAAAGGATCATTGTTAATTATAATTAATGTAAATTATGATTAGTAAGTTATTTAAGAATTTTACGGCCATGTTTCTGTTTATTCTTTGTGGAAGGTACAGGTTACAGTTATAGTTTGGTTCACAATTATTACTTCGTTCCTCATTTGCAGAGTTAGAGATTATAAGAAAAGAATCATTGTAAATTATAATTAGTAAGCTATTTAAGAATGGTTATATGGGGGTGATTAGTAGGGTCCTTAGCAAGGATATACAATTGAATTTGGATTAGTACAACGCCAATTTTTTTTTTTTTTTAATAATTTTGAAGTATAATATATATAGCCATTTAGCGGGCTATTTCATAGTTAAGAAACCTACTATTCACCCCCATATACCCATGTAGCTAGCCATCACGTAGGGATGTCGCAGTTTTACCCTAAACAAAACTGCGTTTTGTAAGCATAATAGGTAGACTTCAAATTATTAATATATATATATATAAGCGTATCATACCAAATTTAATTTTATTTCATTGCTAAGGGTCCTGCTATTGACCCCCATATAGCCATTTAGCTAGCAATCCTGTAGGGGTGTTTATTTATTTATTTAATATATCCCATCCATCCCACAGGATCGAAAACCCAATTACCGGTATACATAAAAAAATACATAACGGTTACAATGTTTCAAGAGAGAGAAAAAAATTGTATAACAACAGCATGTTATATTTCTATTACATTTCCACTTGTCCATGTACGAATTCTATATCTAACTATAATTTTAAATATTTAATTAGTTATAAAATAAGAAATATTAAAAGTACCTACTTCCCAGAAAAAGTCTTCAGTAATGTCTGTATTTTTGTCATTGACATTTATGTCAATTATAAACAATTTTTCAACTGGTTTCTATAGGCTAATTGATTCATTATTATGTAGAATGGATTATTTTATATATTTACAATTCAGTTTATATCTAAATCTATAAAAGACATAATGAAAATGTTTAATGTATTGGATAGATAATTTTATATTCTTTAATATTTTATATTATAAATTTTCGAAAAATACAATTTAGAAGATTTTTCTTTAAACTATTACTTCCGGTTGTCCAATTACTACCAAATTCTAATCAGCTCTTCCCAGAAATGTCAGATTGAGGAAACTGCAGTTAAGTATTCTTAAAGTCTTATAGTATTTGAGAAATCGTGGCTCCAACATCCACATACATATACACACACACACTCTCTCTCTCTCTCTCTCTCTCTCACACACACACATATACATACATACGAACATCATCGTAAAAATGTTATAATTGGATTCTAGGGACCTTATAACGTACTTATCCACTAAAATCTGGATATGCAATTTTTAGCATGATTCCAATACCTTACTTAGCGAGAGGTAAAAATGGGGCGTTGTACCATTCCAAATTCAGTTTTATTTCATTACTAAGAACCCTACTGATCAGCCCGGGATGGCTAGCTAAATGGCTGTTATATACTATACCTAATTCAAAATTATTATTAAAAAAAAAAAAATATATGGCGTTGTACCACTCCAAATTCAGCTGCATGTCCTTACTAAGGACCCTACTATTTCCCCCATATAGCCATGTAGCTGGCCATTCCGTAGGGGTGCAGCATTTAACCATTAAAATAAATTGTCTAGTTAGGTAAATACTTTGTCGTCTCATTTCTGCTTATACTTTAATTGATATTTAGGGCCACTAGCAAGTACCCTCACATCACGTAATCATGGTATTTTAGTTCAGGTTGCTAGAATTTGTCCTTAGAAATTAAGATTTTTCTTGCGCAGTATTTTATTGAACGGTAGGGATATACTCGCTCGTCGCTAAGTTCACCTCGATATTTGAAAGAAAATAATTTTTGTTTAAAAAAAAATCATAATTTATACCATCTAAACTAAATAGTATTCGAGACATGAAGAAAATATTAAAATAGTTGTACTGGAAATTAAAACTAGCTACGGAAACAAAATTTGACATTTGTATTAGTTTATTGTAATAACTTTTTGAAAAAGTTTATTGAATTGATAACTTAGATTATGATTTGTTGTAAAAATGGAAGAATACTCAAGTAAGGAGAAGGTAAATATGTTGAAATGTTTCTATTTATCAAACAATAATTCAGGACGAGCCCTGCGATTATATGGGCAACAACATCCTGATTGCTTTCATTCAAATCAAGCATACTTTATCAAATTAGAAATAAAATTACGTAGAATTGGTTCCCCGACTATTGACAACTGACACGACCGTTGGTGGAAGCACCGTCGCCAGCTACACATGCGTTTCATTTAGTACTCTTAATTGTCATTGGTATTTCTTCTGCAGACATGTTTTTTTTTTTTGCAAATATAACTCATTTGTGTTAAATTATTATACAAAAAAACCAACGGATGAATCTTTTATAGAAGATATTTTAATAAATTCAACATTGACAAAAAAATAAAGCATCATATTTAAGTGAAATTGATATAACTACTGTCTAGTTTAAATTCACACATGAAAATCCGCCCTCAAGATGTTGCTAAATAAAGTGTTTATGTACATATTTTAATTAGGTGAGAACGCAATAAATGCATAATACATTACGGTGTGATAAGAAGGAGGAGGAAGACCTTTTCTTTCATATATTTATGCTGTTTACAAACTGATGTAATAAAATTGGCTTCTGATAATATTGAGATTGTCATCTACGTGCATTAAAACTTTATTTTATATATTTTATTAATATTTTAATTCGAAATACAAACCGGTTATTGTGGTCGTGATTAGCGATAACTACAAATATTGTCATCATCAAAGTTAGGATACATGTGTAAGCTGATAGCTCGTCATGATATACATTCATTTTTACCTCCCGCTACCCTTGGTAAGAGAGGTAAAGGGATCGTGCTAAAAATCATATGTCGAGATATTAGTAAATGACCACGTTTTAAGGTCCCTAGAATCCAATTTTAACATTTTCACGATGATGTCCGTATGTATGCATGTATGTATGTATGTATGTATGTATGTATGTATGTATGTATGTATGTGTATGTGTATGGATTTTGTCCATGCTCTAACTCAAGTACTATCATTTAGAAAATTCTGAAACCTTGTATTTCGACCCTTTTCTAATATGGAAAGAAACCATTAGATTTTTGTGTAAAACGGATAACCGAAAATGGCACTATACTTGAAACTCATAATGGTTTTTCTTCAAAAAATATCATTAAATGTCATTTTTTTGCATTTTATGCCATTACGAAAATTAAAGATTATTGAATTTTTTACAGGTATACAGTAGTACTTTTTCTAATAATCTTTCTACTTATTTATAATCCCGAAGCCTAAGATAAACTCAATTCCTTTGTTACGCAGTTCATATTTAAAATGTATGTAACTGGCAGGTAAATGTTAGTGTCAAAAACTAATCACTTCAAACTAATAAATAATAATAGTGACATTTTAAAAAGAAAATAGTAAATAAAGCAATAGTTATATGCAATGGAACATAATTAGTAGGTATGTATGTAAATTAATAAAAATTAAATAGCGGGAGGTTTTGTGTTGGCCACATCATATTCTTACTATACATGTTCTAATGATCTAATGTCAAATTAGCCAGAGTACTAAACCAAATAGTTACAAATTATGCAGCCAGATGTCATGGCGCTGGGTGTCAGTTGTCAATGACAAATCGCGAAGTTCGACAAATAAATAAAAATTTGGAAGCTGATGTATTAGCATATTTTAAAGTGCATTTGAAAAATTCAGTAAGAGAAGCTGCACTAGAATTAAACGTATCACATGCAAAGGTAAACAAAATTTTAAAAAAGCATAAATTCTAAGTTTACAAAATATATAAAATCCATAACATTTATCCTAGCGATTTTGTAATTATTTAATTCAGGAATATCGCACGAATCCTCATTTTCGTAATACAATTTAAGGACAGATGAAAGCCATTTATTATTAATTTTCAAGTACGTTTATCAACTAATGTGTGGTGCGAAATTGTTAATAGTATTATTCTGGGTCCATATTTTTAAAAGGACATTTTAACTTCTCAAAGATATATAATTTCTTTATAAAATGAAGTAAGGATTTTTTTGACAATATACCATTTGCAGATAAGCGCGAAATGATATTTCAGCAAGATGGTGCACAATTCAATAAAATAAAATAAAATAAAATAAATGTCATCACGGCATATTACCCATTTCTTGGTGTGCCAGTATCTGCAACACATATAGACATCGGTAATGATGACGATATATTTTACCGTGTGGGCGCTTACCAGGCGACACCTCACGGGCACTCATAGCTGGTGTGGAGAGTGCACCACAGGGGTCTGTTTTGTGCCATTTAAAATTGGAAATATTTGGTGTCTGTCGGGATCAAACCCGGTTCCCCCAGGTTCAATTCAATAGATGTAACAAATTATTTAAATCAAGAATTTTCAAATGCCTGGATTGGAACAAGAGAACCTATTGAGAACTGACATGTCCGATGGCGGCAGCACCGTCGGACTGTTCAGCTGCTTCTGAATTGGTACTCTTATGCCGTTATTCACCAACATCAAATAAATCTTCGAATAACTTATTCATTGAATAAGAGAAAAATATCGCATCAAAATATGACAGCTAGAATAAATACCTTCATTTGTGTTATGGTATCGATGCGATATTTTTCTTTCATTCAATGAATAAGCTATTCGAAGATTTATTTGATGTTGGTCAATACGGGCAGTAGTGTTGTGACATTATGAATACAAACAACAAGAGTAATTTTTTCACTTAATATGAGGCTTGGTATCACATAACATTTTAGATTTCTGAAAGTAACAGCTACTTCTATATGTATTATAGAAGGTATTTATAATTATATAAGGTGTCTCACAACTCGCGCCCCAGACGAAACTGACACTTACCGACGACAATAGGTTGCCAGCAAATAGAAGAAAATAATTTGCGGCTGCATGCATAACGGAGTTACAAGACTTTTTAATCCATCAATCCCGGAGGGATATCTTGATGTGTGATGATATTATTACAAAATAAAACTGGTTGCTAGGTTTTAAAAATACTACTAGTGAGTTACAAAATTTGTTTAACTTACTGAAATTTTGACACTTTAGAGTTTACTTTTCCTTGTCAACAAATTTAGGTTAGTGAAGGTGTCATCCAAGATATCACAAGATTTCTATCCGGAAAACGTTCCGAATAGACTCGTGCTGCCATTCTGGTGTTACGTCCACTTTCTCCGAAAATTATAATCATTTCTAAGTAATCAGCGGCTGAATATATGGTAAGAATTTGCCTTTTTTATTCACCTATTCAAATTTAATTTGACACTGACATTTTTCGAAAACTACAGTCGCCCACACATTTTAAAGAAGATTTGATTTGTATAAAACCATAGTAACGTAAAATTACGGCAAACACACGTTAAAGGTGTAGGTCTCTGATTGGTCAATCTTTTCTCTAATATCTTTTAAGCTAGTTTTTTTTTTTTCTTCGAAATTACACATCCGAGTGCAGTTTCGTGTTTCCCCATTCGCTCTAGGGCGCAAATTGTGAGACTATATGAGAATATATACAGGGTGTAAATTTTAAAACGGGTCATAGGGCTATAACATAGAAAAACAGTTTTTTAGACGCCAAAAGTTTCCATATTGTTTTATTGAAAATATAATTGGTGCCTATTATAAAGAAAATAATTACGAATTTTTTCATACCAAACACCTTACATTCCTGTTTCATTTAAAACCAGAAATTAAATTTAAAAATTTTTACAATTAAGAAAAAATATCATTAGCCATGAAAGTGACAGTAACAAAACATTGTCATGATAAGGAACAATTAAAGATTAAAGTTATTAATTTATGAACCAATACAAAATAACACAAAATAAAGTAAAAACTAGGATATTTATATCAGAAACAATTATTATTTATTGTAATAGGTATTTACAAACTAAAGATGATCTACATGTAATAAGAAATAAGTTATAAAAAACGAGAAAAACTGCAAACTACAAGGAAACAAATTAAAACCATTTATGCTGGGTTTATGCAGCATGTAAATTATGAAATTAAATTAAGCTACCGAATTAAGAAACTAAACTAAAATAACGTCGTTTATGCAGTAAATTAAAATTCAGAATTTTGTGTTTGACATTTCGTATAATCTAACTTTTATAGGTGCAATTGCGATATATTTATATAAGATAAAAAAATGAAGTTAAACAATTTGTTGAATAAGTCCAATTAGTATTTCGTCGCTCTTTTCTGCAGGAACTTTGTTATCATCGTTTGTACATTTTCATAGGTTAGGTGCGAAAATTTGTCATAAGTGCGCGAGTGGCGCAGGTGCAGCATTAATTATTTGTAATTTTTCTTCATGAGACAAATTGTTCATGATTTTTTCTTAATAAAACAAAAATAACAATAATAATTTAGCAAATAAAGTGCAAAAAACGTTTATTAATGAGTTTCTAAAGTCAACAACTGTTTTGTTTTGTTTCTGTCAGTTTCACGGCTATTGATATTTTTTCTTAATTGTGCAAATTTTTAAATTTATTTTCTGGCTTTATATAAAACAGAAATGTAATACGTTTGGTATCAAAAAATTATTTTTTAAATAAATTAATATAGAAACTTTTGGCGTCCAAAAAACTGTTTTTCTATGTTATAGCCCTGTGACCCGTTTTAAAATTTACACCATATATATATACAGCGTGTATCAAGATAATGGAACAGTGCCGTTTATTCGTGTATGTGAAAAGATACAGAAAAAAGTGATTAGGATATTTTGTAAGGGATAGAGGGTGACACATTTTAACATAAACTTTATTATCATAAATCCAGTGGTACTCAAACTATAGGGCAATATTATATTTTTACCTCCCGCTACCCTTCGTAAGGAAGGTATAGGGATCGTGCTAAAAATCACATATCGAGATTTTAGTAAATGACCACGTTTTAAGGTCCCTAGAATCCAATATTAACATTTTCACGATGATGTCTGTATGTGTGTGTATGATAATAATAATAATAATAATAATAGACTTTATTGCACCATAAAAGTACAAATGGGGTAAGATTCAGCTAAAGCTGGTTTTCAACTCCCCCAAAGAAAATATAAATATATATACATAAAAATTAATAATTAATAGCAGTGGTTAATTAATAAAGAAACGAAATGTGGTATTTGCGAATAAAATTGAATTGAAGGAACATACATTACAAAAACTAATATTGAGATCACAGGTCAGGTACAGGTATTAATAATTTAGTCATATAATAAAAAAAATAAATAATAACAAGAACACAAGTTTACATAAAGCAAATTAAAATAGATGAAATTGACCTTGACCTCAATAAACAATCAAAAGTGAAATATGGAATGAAATGAAATGTGTGTGAAGATGATTAAAATTTAAAAAACATACATATAATAAAATTTAAGAAATAAATATAATAAAATTAAAAAACATACGTAATAAAGCTACTTGTAATAAAATGAACTCGAATAAAATAAAAGTGAGTAATTAAGCAGCAGTCAAACTACACAGCTTCACACACTAACTTCACATTTGTTTATACATAAATTCTACACAGTAAATCACAAAGATGATAATAGGTAAGACAATGAATTAAAATTAATGAAATCATAGTTACATAATAAAATAATAAATAAATATATAGTTAAAACAAGAAGGGCACAGAGGTACGTAAATAAATTAATTGATTAATTAATTAATTAATAATGTATGTATGTGTGTGTGTATGTATGTATGTATGTATGTATGAATGTATGTATGTATGTGTGTATGTGTAGGGATTTTGTCTTCGCTCTAACTCAAATACTATCATTCAGAAAATTCTAAAACTTTATATTTCTATCCTATTCTAATATGAAAAGAAGCCACTAGATTTTAGTGTAAATCGGATAACCGGAAATGGCACTTTACCTGAAGCTCATAATGGTTTTTCTTCAAAAAATATCATTAAATGCCATTTTTTCGCATTTTATGTCTTATAAAAATTAAAGATTATTGAATTTTCTACTTTTTCTATATATTTTGCAGATAAATTAAAAAATATTTTTTTTTATTAGTCCCGAAGCCTAATAGCGTTTTCCGCTTACACATTCAGTGCGCACTGAGTGCAAATTTAGCTGCACTGAGTGTGAGTGACGTTTTCCACTTACCTTTTCAGTGCGCACTGTTCCGGGTTTTTATTTTCCACTTACTACAAAATTGCACTCAGGGCAACATCAACTCGTACTCAGTGCGCATTTTGTTGCACCGACATTAAATTTATATTCAGAGTCAGGGCTGACGCCGCTTGACGTAAGACGGAAAAAGTTTCTGCTGCTTTACATTTCCAAAATCAAGTCCTTACCGCAACACAAGAACTTCAGTATACTTTTTCGAAGTGAAAATTGGTGCAGTCAACGACAAATTCAAACCCGACCAGCAGGTATCCGTGCGAAAGAGCTTCTAGAACAAATAAACTTTGACCTGCCATTATCGATTCCTGTAGGGGAATCTGAAGTACCACCGTGGTTAGTTCCATTAGCTAGGACTAACTACGAACTATCTAGGTACGATAAATCCAACAGTCCTGCGATAATGATTCAGTCAAAGTTTCTAGAGGTTCTGCACGGATACAAAAACATTATGGTGATCTACACAGATGGTTCTAAGACCCACCATGGTACTGGTTGCGCAATTGCTGTCGAAAACACACAGCACTCATGGTCAATGCCTCTAATAACTTCCATTTACACAGCAGAGTCCTATGCTATCTGGCAAGGTCTACGCTACTGCGAGTTCGTCCGAACTTCTAGGAAGTTCCTCGTAGTTAGCGATTCATTGAGCGTCCTCCAAGCCATCTCAAACCCTTTTACCACTGACCCAATTATACAGAATATTCTATCTCTCATGAAACATCTTCATGAAATAGGGAAGGATATTTCTTTTCTTTGGGTGCCCAGTCACGTAGGGATTAGGGGTAACGAGATGGCTGATGAGGCAGCACGTTCTGCCGCTGATAGTGACTCTGTTGATGTATTAATGTTCAAATCTTCAGACTTAGGTCTTCATCTGAAGAAAGAGGTATTGACCATTTGGCAGCGCACATGGAATGGGATACAGAACCATCTTAAAACCATTAAGCCGTCGGTTGCACCATTTTTCATGCCAAGTGATCTTACCAGAAGAGATCAAGTCAAGATCCACCGCCTGAGACTGGGTCATACAAGTCTGACACATGGGTACCGTTTAAGTCGGGATGATGCCCCTATGTGCAACACATGTGATACTGCTCTGACAGTTCAACACATTCTTGTTGCGTGTACAAAGTATGATCCACTCAGGCGGCTATATCAAATGGATCAAGACCTTTCTTTGATTCTATCAGACTCTGGTAAGATTCGCAATGTTCTGAAGTTTTTGCGTGCGGTGAATATTTACGACAAATTATAGACCTTCAAATTTGAAAAAATTCTGCACTTGATTTCTTCTTTAAAAGTTTACCGTATGTATATGACTTTTCTTGTTTTTTATACTTTTATTCATTATAGTTATATTAATATATTTTATATATGATACTTCACATTATATTTCGTATTTGCATTCATATATATTTATTTAAAAGGATGTTATTTTCAGATTGAATAAAAATCAAACGGGCTAATAACCTTAGCAGTTGATGCCCTATTCGAGTTAAAAAAAATAATTATTATTATTATTAATTATTATTATTATTATTAATTATTATTATTATTATTATTAATTATTATTATTATTATTAATTATTATTATTAGTTATTATTATTATTAATTATTATTATTAATTATTATTATTAATTATTATTATTAATTATTATTATTATTAATTATTATTATTATTAATTATTGTTATTATTATTATTATTTATTATTTATTATTTATTATTTATTA
This sequence comes from Ophonus ardosiacus, assembly GCA_943142095.1. Classification (NCBI taxonomy): domain Eukaryota; kingdom Metazoa; phylum Arthropoda; class Insecta; order Coleoptera; family Carabidae; genus Ophonus; species Ophonus ardosiacus. The sequence continues at coordinate 36,548,942 of OW964824.1, read as the reverse complement.
TTTATTATTTATTATTTATTATTTATTATTTATTATTTATTATTTATTATTTATTATTTATTATTTATTATTTATTATTTATTATTTATTATTTATTATTTATTATTTATTATTTATTATTTATTATTATTTATTATTTATTATTATTATTTATTATTATTATTTATTATTATTTATTATTATTATTATTATTATTATTATTATTTATTATTATTATTTATTATTATTATTTATTATTATTATTTATTATTATTATTATTTATTATTATTATTTATTATTATTATTATTATTATTATTTATTATTATTATTTATTATTATTATTTATTATTATTATTATTTATTATTATTATTTATTATTATTATTATTTATTATTATTTATTATTATTATTATTATTTATTATTATTTATTATTATTATTTATTATTATTATTTATTATTATTTATTATTATTTATTATTAATTATATAAAAAAATTATTATTATTAATTATTATTATTATTAATTATTATTATTATTAATTATTATTATTAATTATTATTATTAATTATTATTATTAGTTATTATTATTATTAATTATTATTATTAATTATTATTACTCTGGTAAGATTCGCAATGTTCTGAAGTTTTTGCGTGCGGTGAATA